>OY282526.1:15250000-16450000 GCA_958296335.1 Urtica urens
TCCCACAACGGATTCAAACATCCGTTGTGGGAGCAGCGCCGCGGCACTAAATGTATACGCCGCGGCACCAGGTGTCCTGCAACCGGCGCCGCGGCGACCCCTTATGACGCCGCGGCGCCGTGGCCCACAACGGATGTTGGGATCCGTTGTGGGACTCCGTCGCCGCGGCACTAATTGGTGGGGCCGCGGTGACGGGTGGCCGCGGCGACCCTTTATGGCGCCGCGGCCCAAGGTCCCACAACGGATCCCAACAACCGTTGTGGGACTTGGGGCCGCGGCGCCGTTAAGGGTCGCCGCGGCGATAAGTTTTCAAAAATTAAAAAATTTTACAACCGATAATTGATTGGTTGTTGAATTTCCCACAACCCATAAACATTCGGTGTGGGAAATATGAACATTCCACACCGGATGTTTAAGGGTTGTGGGAAATTCCACAACTCAGGCTCCCACAACCGTTATTAAGGGTTGTGGGAAAATTCCACACCCCTTATTAAGGGTTGTGGGAACAAGTTTTTCTACTAGTGTTTTGACAAGTTTAACTTACGTTTGGAAAAGTTAAAGTAACGTTTTGACAAGTTAAAGTACATTTTTCCAAGTTAAAGTTACGTTTTGAGAAATTAAAATACATTTTTTACAAGTTAAAGTTACGTTTTCACAAGTTAAAGTTACATTTTGACAAGTTAAAGTACATTTTTAACGAGTTCAAGTTACGTTTTCACAAGTTAAAGTTACGATTTTACAAGTTAAAATTAGTTTTTTACAGCTTAAAATTATGTTTTGGCGAGTAAATTTAGATTTTGACAAATTAAAGTACGTTTCTTACCAGTTAAAGTACGTTTTTCACAAGTTAAATTTATGCTTGAAAAGTTGAGGTTACATTTTTTAAAGTTAATGTATGTTTTTACAAGTTAAAGTTACGTTTTGACAAGTTAAAGTCACGTTTTGACAACTTAAAGTTAGGTTTTGACAAGTACAAGAATGTTTTTTACAAGTTAAAGTTACGTTTTGACATGTTAAAGATACGTTTTGACAAGTAAAACTACGTTTTTTACAAGTTAAACTTACGTTTTGGCAAGTTAAAGTTACATTTTGACAAATCAAAGTACGTTTTTTAAGAGTTAAAATAATTTTTTTACAAATAAAAGTTACGATTTGACAAATTAGAGTTACATTTTTAAAGTAAAAGTATGTTTTATACAAGTTAAAGTTATGTTTTGACAAGTTAAAGTACGTTCTTACAAGTTAAAGTTACGTTTTGAAAAGATAAAGTTACATTTTTTAAAGGTAAACTATGGTTTTTAGAAGTTAAAGTTACGTTTTGACAAGTTAAAGTCTCGGTTTGACAAGTAAAAATTATGTTTTGAAAAGTTAAAGTAGGTGTTGTCTCCGTCTTTCGGGCGACGACGGTAATATTTATATTACCATCTCCCCAACCACGTAAAGGGGAGAAGGCTCACCCAGAAGGACCACGACGCGTCCCCACGCGTCCGGGCCTTCGGCCCGGCGACGAATCCGCGCCTTGTCGGCCACACTCACTTGGGGGGGGGGGGGGGGGGGGGGGGGGGGGGCCTGGCCGGCCACTCACTTTCGGGAAAGGCCTGGCCGGCGGGCCACCCTCACCTGGGAGACACCTGGCCGGCCACCCTCACCTAGGGGGCGCTTGGCCAGCCAGCCTCACCTGGGAGGGGCCTGGCCGGCCACCCACGTTTGGGAAAGGCTTGGCCCGCCGGCCACCCTCGCCTGGCAGATGCCTGGCCGGCTACCCTTGCCTGGTAGACACCTGGCCAGCCACCCTCATCTGGGAGACGCCTCGCCGGCCACCCTCGCTTGGGAGGCGCCTCGCCGGCCACCTATGCCTGGGAGCAGCCTGGCCGGCCACCCTCACTTGGGAGACACCTGGCTAGCCGGCCACCTGTTCCTAGAAGAGGGCTTCCTATCCTCCGCCGCCTAGGGGTCTCCCACTCGACCCAAAGGGTGGTTCCAAGGCCATAAATTGCCCTTCACACCTTCCACGAAAGTAAGACATTCTCTCTACACTTAGACTCTTCTAAAATATTAGTACGAGTCTCTCTCCCTATCTCTCTTTCAACCTACTATACCCCCACGTGAGGTATCACGGGGAACGATCTCCGACCGGGATAGTTCCCTAGAGATCCAAGACCCGAGCACCAAAACGTCGGCGATCCAAGAGGATCCCTGTTTCCCTCGGTCTTGTCGATCCCTCCTCGTCATCCTATAACACCACCCACATTATACTAATGTTGAGCGTCGGAGAGGTACACAGAGGACCACCCTCTGTTTTCCTTTCTTAATTCACGTCTGTTTACTCTTTTCAGATAACAGAAGGTCTCGAAGACCCCACTATAGTTAAGAGACGATCCGGGACACCGGATCTGACACGCTCAGGCCGAAGTGAGGGTCACCCGCTCTGAGCGAGGATCTGACTGCTTAGACCTCTGAACATTGTCCAAATTTCAGCGACAACATTTTGGTGCTAGAATGAGGGTCCTTCGAGCTTGGAGCTCATCCAATCCACATCTTTCTATTTTTCTCCTCTTTTCTTTTCTGCTCGTCGAAAAATGAGTGACTTTCCGGCATCTTCCGCAGTTGTCCGATCGAGCAATCTTATCGTTCGGGCCGCTGACTCGCGATACAAATTCCAGCGGCTCCCCCACCGGGGAGTTAGGCCGCAGCCTTCAATGAGAGGGGCAGAGAGTACCGCTCCGACCCCTCGTGACAATGAAGGGGACTTGCGAGACAAGATCAACCGCTGGTTAGCAGAGTTACTAGCGCAGCCGGGGGTGAACAAAGGCTTGCTCGTTAACCTCCTCGGATACGAGGAGGAAGATGTCTCAGCCCGAGACGAGGACTATGTCGGAGACGACATGGTCCCAGAAAACGGAATCGATGCTCCGTTAGAGCCATTGGTTGGTCGAGCACAAATAGGTTCAGGGCTTGAGGGTTCTAGTTACCCTCGGGCACAGAGAAACGCCAACAATTCTTGCGGCATGCGAACTCGGCGGCTGCGTCGCACAGTGTCCCGACGGGGTGACGACGGCGCAGATAGCCACGGGATCCGTCCCGAAGGTCGCCCACCGGCGGCTAGACCTTCGCACCCGTCATGGGAGGATCTCAGGACTCGTCTTAACTCACGGAGGGGTTCCCATGAGGATGACCTGAGGAAAAGGTTAGACGCCCGTCGAGCTGTCGCCGGGTCCGCGAACCTCGGGGATCTTCCCCCCAACACCATGGACCAAGGGTCCAATGAGCGACAGAGGCCCATGCCGGTGGGATCAGTCGTTGGGGCCACCAACGGGGTCGAACTAATGACCATGATTCAGGGACTCCAGAATCAAATCATCCAGCTCCGGGGGGCAGGCTTCGGGGGTTCCAGATCTTACAACGGTCTGGAGGGGTCATACTCGCCCTTCACGGAGATGGTGCTAGCACAGTCGCCTCGGAGGGGATTTAAACTCCCGACTGTCCCGTCGTATGACGGACGTTCTGACCCTAATTTCCACATCCAACACTACGAAACGTGGATGTTGATGCAGGGACACTCAGACGCAACTCTCTGCTAGGCATTTAGCTTGACACTAACCGGTTTGGGTTTTGAGTGGTTCAGGAGTCTGAAACCCGAGAGCGTCAGCTCGTTCCGAGGTCTCCGAGAAACTTTCCTCGCCCGATTCGCCACGCTTGTGGCACATAAAAAGTCTAAATCGTACCTATGGACGATCAAACAAAAGCCCGACGAAAGCCTCTGCCAATATCTGGCTCGGTTCACGGAAGAATCCCACAAAGTCGAAGTCTTCGATGACTGGGATTATAGTCGCCATCACTTAGGGCGCCGAGCCCAACGATTTCCTAAAATTGATTGTGGGAAAGACCCCGAGCGATATGGCCGAACTTATGGCATGTGCTAGAACCCATATGGGGGTGGAAGACTACCTCCGTTGTCGGAAAGGCGGCGGGCGCATCAGTCGCCGTCGTTCTGACGAGTGGCCCGACACCCGGGGAAAGCGCGGATGGAATAACCGTGACGACCCCTCGTCTAAGCCAAGGAAACCATTCGCTGACCAGTTCTTGGGAGAAGCTCTAACCCCGCTCAATGCATCCCCCGCCCGAATCTTGGCTCTTCACCGAGACAAGCTTGGGTCCCCGATGCCTTTGAAGAAAGGTCCCGCGACGCGGGACAAGATCAAATTCTGTGAATATCATCGGGATCATGGACACATGACCTCCGACTTTTTCCAGTTAAGACGACAAATAGAAGCCTTGATTCAAGATGGGAAACTCAAGGAGTTTGTCATGTGGGCGGCCGGAGTGACTATCCCGGAGGAACGCCCGCCGAATCAAGGTAAAGGGCCGGCCAAGGAGAAGGCCACAGTCGTCGATACCATTAGCGACGGCCACGATGACCCCGGAATGAACATTGTGAGAACAATCATCGGGGGGCTCGAGTGTGGCGAGTCAAGTAACCAAAGAAAAAAGTACCTAAGGGCGGTGACTAACGAGAGGACCAGAAACAGTATCAACCTCACTCAAGTCATCCCCCCGCCGACTCCGTTCGAAGAGATCCGCTTCACCGAGGCTGAAGCAAAAAGGATCCTGCACCCGCACAACGACGCTCTTGTCGGATCTGCGACTGTTGCCAACAATAATGTCCAACGAATCTTAGTGGACAACGGGAGTGTAGTTGATATAATCTATGAATCTGCGCTTGAGCGAATGAAACCCGACAGAGTAAAGCTCGCCCCAATCCGCACTCCCCTCTACGGGTTTTCCGGAGAAAAGGTATGGCCGGAAGGGTCGGTAGACCTGCCCGTCACCTTCGGAACCCGTGTTAGTGCGGAGATCACTCGGATCATAACCTTCCTGATCATAGATGAACGAACAACTTATAACATGATAATCAGTCGACCGACCCTCGTTGGTTTGAAGGCCATTACTTCAATCTATCATCTCATGATGAAGTTCCCTACCGGTGCGGGAATCACATTCATGCCAAGGGATCAGGCCATGCCACGAACGTGCCATGTGCGGGTTTTAAAGGAAGAAACCGCCAAGCCAGGGGGGGAGGCGACGATTTTCACAACTTACCAGCTCACCGACGAGCTCCCGTGCGAGCCTGAGGAAGGGGGAACCTTCGGAGAATTGGATCAACGCGACGAAATCGAGCGTCGCCACGTTGAGACCTCCGACGACCTCATAGCTGTAACGTTGGACCCCGCCGAACTTGGCCGAACGGTCAAAATTAGCGCCCAGCTTTCCACCGAGAAGCAAGGGGCGATGACCCGTTTCCTCAGAGAGCATAAAAACGTCTTTGCATGGACACATGCAGATATGTCGGGCATAGATCCGAAGATCATGGTGCATCGCTTAAACGATGACTGTAACGTACCCGAGCGGGTACAGCCCAGGAGGGCATTTAGCGGGGAAATGTATCTTGCCAATGGAAAGGAAGTGGACAAACTCCTCGCCGCTGACTTCATAAGGGAAGCGAAACACCCGAAATGGGTGTTGAACGTGGTGATGGTTAAAAAACCCAACGAGAAGTGGCGCATTTGCATAGATTATAAAGATCTTAACAAAGCCTGCCCGAAGGATAGTTTCCCGCTTCTCCAGATCGAGCAACTTATGGACGCGACAGCGGGCCACGAATTGCTCAGTTTTAGTGATTCCTATTCAGGCTATAACCAAATCCGGATGCATGAAGACGACCAAATAAAGATGACCTTTGTGACGATCAAAGGCCTTTATTGCTATAAGGTAATGCCTTTCGGTCTTAAAAATGTCGGCGCCACTTACCAGCGATTGGTCAATCGAATGTTCGCTAATCGGATCGGCAAGACCATGGAGGTCTACGTGAACGATATGCTTGTAAAAAGCCAACAGGCTTCAAACCACGTCCACGACCTCGAGGTTATGTTCAGGATCCTCCGCCAGTACGGGACGAAAGTAAATCCCAATAAATGTTCGTTCGGGGTAGAGTCAGGAAAATTCCTCGGCTACATGATCAGTAGGAGGGGAATTGAAGCCAACCCCGAAAAGATCGCCGCCATTCTCGGGATGACATCTCCCAAGAAGCCCAAAGAGGTGTAGAGTTTAACTGGCATATTAGCGGCTTTGGCTAGATTTGTCTCCAAGGCGACCGACAGGTGCCAACCTTTCTTCCGAGCATTAACGATGAAAAGCGGGTTCGAGTGGAAATCCGAATCTGAGAAGGAATTTCGTGAAATGAGGTCATATTTCACAATGCCCCCATTCATATCCAAACCTGTGGATCACGAACCGCTCGTGCTCTACCTCGCAGTGTCCGAAAGGGCTACCAGCACAGTCCTCATCCGTGAGGAGGGGTAGAGCCAATGGCCGGTTTATTACGTTAGCAAAGCTCTCCTGGATGCCGAAAGCCGGTACCCAAAGATTGAAAAGCTGTCTCTCGCACTAGTTATGAGTGCTCGGAAGCTACGCCCCTATTTTCAAGCACACCAAATAATTGTGCGCACCGGCCACCCGATTGAAAAGGCTTTGCAACGGGGCTCCTCGACGAGGATGGCCATCTGGTCGCAAGAACTCAGCGAATATGGGGTACGTTACCAGCCACGAGTCGCCATCAAGGGCCAGGCACTGGCGGACTTTGTGGCGGAGCTCGCACCAATGGCTTTGGTCGAAACGACGGACCCCACACCAAAATCACCAAAAAAGAGAGGCTCCGGACCGGTAGGTCCGACATGGGCATTACACGTCGATGGCGCGTCGAACGCCCAAGGAGCCGGGGCCGGAATTGGTTTAACCAACCCCGACGGGGAAAAATTAAAATATGCGCTACGTTTTGAGTTCAAGGCCTCCAACAACAAAGAAGAATAAGAGGCCTTGATAGTCAGTTTAGAGCTTGCTCATCGACTCGACGTTGAAAACTTACGCATCTTTTGCGACTCGACTGATCATGAACGAAGTAAAAGGCGAATACGCCGCCAAGGAACTGAACATGATCGCATACTTGGCCAAAATGCTCAAGAACCTATAAGCGATAGCTTGGTTCGAGGTCATCCAAGTCCCTAGAGATGAGAACGTTTAGGCGGATGCCTTGGCACGCCTCGCCTCGAGCATAGATGCGGGCAAAAACGGGGAAATCCCGATCGAGGTACTGACCAGACTTTATGTTTCAAGGAGAGATGTGGGATTCGTTAGCGACTCCTCGACCCCATCCTGGATGACTCCCTTGAAGGAGTACATCACGAACGGTGTCACGCCTAAAGACCGCGAGGACACCAGGAAACTGAAACACCTAGCATCGAAATATATAATGCGCGGAAACGTGCTATATAAAAGGGGTTACTCGGTGCCGCTCCTTCGTTGCCTTCGCGAAAGCGAAGCGAGGCAGGCCATGAAAGAAGTCCATGAAGGATTGTGTGGAAATCACGCAGCAGGACAGTCGATGGCCATGAAGCTTCTAAAGTTGGGCTATTTCTGGCCGACCCTCAAAAAGGAAGCTCACGACTGGTCCCGGCAATACGACAAGTGCCAAAGGTTCGCTCATGTACCCGGGCGGCCCCCGGCCTCGCTGTGTCCGATTATCGTTCCCCGACCATTCGCCAAGTAGGGGATCGACTTCATCGGCGAACTGCCAATTGTCCCAAGGCAGTTTTGATTTGCAATAGTGGCAATCGACTACTTCACCAAGTGGGTCGAGGCCGAGCCCCTGGCAAAGCATAATATGTCGTCATGGTATTCCAGAATCGATCGTGACTTGGGTGGATGAATTGCCTTTCGTATTATGGGCATACCGCACCACGGCACGAAACGCGACGGGGGAGACCCCGTTCGCCCTAACATTCGGGGTTGAAGCCGTGGTCCCGATAGAGACCACGCTCCCCACATTCCGTATCGAAGCCTTCCATGAAGGAGACAACGAAGAAGCAATACGGGCAAACCTCGATCTCATCGACGAAAAGAGAGCCGACGCGCTCACGTGTCTGACGGCCCAAAAGAGGAAGGTCGAGCATTATTACAACTTAAAAGTCAAGCCTAGAAGCTTCGCCGACGGCAGCTTGGTCTTGAGAAAGGTGTTCCCAAAAATTAAGGTACAGGGAGCCGGCGTGTAAGCACAATGTTGTGACTTTCGTAATTCAATATGATCAAAGTGTATTCATTGGAACATCGAATAAAAAGTCTCTTTGTGTCATCATCTCAATCTACCTCCCTCTATAAAGTTTCTAAAAATAATACTTATTATTCCTAAAAACTTAGGGGGCTAGGGGTAACCCGATAAGCGGCAATACAACGACACGTATCGGGAAACAAAACTCCAAATAGCAGGCGAATCGATAACAAAACCGCAATGGTTTTGCATTCGAGAAAATCAAAAGCCTATAAAACAAAAACCACGGGACATGAGCCCTGTGGCCGGAGATATCTTCGTCCAAATCGGTAACAAGGCGAGAACCTTGCATTTGGGCGCCCATGGATTTGAGGAAAATTGGCAAACCCCAGCTAACACACAGTTGGACCAATGTCAAAACTCAATCCTAAGACGTAAAATGAATACCCGTAAGATAAATGCGCACGACGCCTTACAAGGCAAATCGTAAACCAACGTCGAAAATCGACGGGTCATCGATCGAGCCAATTCTCGGGATTTCCGCTTCGTAGAGATCGGTCGTAAGCCAATAGGCCATCGCCGAAGGCTCACAAGTAAAGAAGCTCAAAACACGGTTAGGGAAAAATACCCAAACAGGAGAATGCGAGATCGGATGTCGCCAGGTAAGTGAGGCGTAAGTGGACGAGACGACGAACGCTCTTCGAAATACGGGCGCTCCCGAAAGCAGTTCGAACGAGTAACCGGATGAACTTCCCACCATCGACCACACGATGCGCGTGACTTTCCGCCAATCGCGCCGATTGCGTGGGTCGCCGGCAATAGCAAGTCGACGACGGCAACAGAGAAGTCCGATCATCGATCCCACCCCGCCTAGGGGACGCATCGTAATTCGAGGGCCCCTAAAGACATTAAGGTCGAAAGGCCACACCAAGGACATGAACCGTTGGCCCGAAAAGGGACAACGGCTGTGGTCAACCCTGATCGTCGATAATGCCCTAACAGAGGGGCATATTGTAAATCGAAGGCTTAAAGCGACACAAGATTCAGAAAAAGAAAGTCATGCAAATGCGGGGGATTTCATTCAAAAGACAAAGAAAAATCTTTGACGGATAAGCAAATGTCGTAAAAGGCAAAGCTAAAAATATCCAACACAAAGGAAGACAAAAAGCGCTAAACAAAGGCGCAAACAAATCAAAGTCCTAATCAGAGCCGAAGTCGATTTGCTCCTCGCAGAGGACCGCGCTCGGGTGAGACGGAGATGTGCCGACCGAGGAATGAGTAGTATCGGTGGGACGTCGGTCATCGAGATCGTGGAAGTCTGCATCATCCTCCATCGGCGGGAACATTGCGTCGAAAAATGTGAAGGACACTTCGCGTGGCTGATTCTCGGCAACGGTAGCGTCTCGGACTCGAATGGCTACGGCGTGCTGGGCCTCATATACAAAGACCTCCCAGTCATCCTTCAGGCGCTCCTTGACGCGCACGGCCTTGTCGCGATTGTCGACGACAGCCTGCATCTCCGCTAAAAGAGCGTCGTTCTCTTCGGCGGCCTTCCGGTGAGCAGCCTCACTCGCAGCCAACCGGCTACTGACGGAGGCCAAGTCGGCGTCGCGAGCCGCCAAGGTTCCCTCAAGCACCTTGTTCTCCGCCATAAACGCGCTGGCGGACTTCTCCACTTGTTCCCTCGAGGCGCGCTCTTCTGCGAACCTTGCCTCGGCCGCCTGTCGACCGGAGACGGCATTGCCCAGCGGTTCCTTCAACGCCCGCTCGCGGCGAGCAACCTCCTCTATCACGACCTCCATCCGCTTATGGCGTGCCTAGACCTGCAATAGAACGATGCATAAATATGGAGTAGAGGAAGTGAGACAGAACGGGAGTAACTAACCATTCGCGTGTAGCGGGTCCCTTGCCGAAAGAGGTCCATGTCGCCGATGATGACGAGCTCCTTGAAACACTTGGGGGATGATTCCGCGAGTCCTCGGATGCTCCGGTCCCTAAGGTCGGCCGCCTCGTCAAGACAGAATGACCCACCACCGCCGACGGAAGGCACCTCCACCAGTCTCTGATAGCCCGACAGTGCGTCGCTCGTGGAAGATACGGCCGAACGCTTCCTCGAAGGACCGCTGCTCCCACCTCCCCGAGTCGGTGACGGGGCATGGGACACTGGTCGCTCCTCCTGCGGGGACGCCCAAACCACCGCAGGGATCTCGCGTGGCAGGGACGGGCCTCCCATGCCTCCTCGAGGCCGTAGTCGAGAACCGCCAAACGAAAAAACAACCAAGTTAGCAGGCATAATTGAACGACATAATAAAGGGTACCTCGTACGCTACAACGATCGGCCCGAAGGACATCCTCGTCGGGTTTCGAATCCGACTCGTCCCGCCCTCGGCCCCGCGCTCGGGGAAGCGGAGAAGTGCTCGAGACAAACCACCCGGTGGTGGCCATGGTGTCAAGTGACTCGAAGATTGAGGCTTTCAGGCGAGTCGCCGGAAGACGATGAACGACCTTGCCAAGCTCTGTAAGCTTGGGGTCGGCGGCCGAGATTGAGATCTTCGCAGATCCGAACTCGAGAGGAGCGGAACCGAAGGCAGATTCGGAGACCCATATCACTAGTATCCATTCTGGCTAGGCATGTTTGTGACCACGGGGAACAGTTTGGCGTGATAGGCTAGGTACGACCCAGCCCGGTTCAGCCCCTCCACAATCGCGAGAAATTCCAAAAATCCCAGAAGAACATCATATGGAAGCCGCCACCATTCGATAAAACAAAGGCAACATCTGAGCCGCATGCACTCCCAATCGGAGCAGGAGTTCTTGGACGACGGCAGGAAAGGGTAGCCGAAGGCTGCTACGGAGACTGGCCACGTGAAAGGTGGCAAACCCGAGCCGAGGGCGGGAAGGCCGATCCGTTGGAAGGGGGCGCAGCATGTCGATACATAGGGGAACCCCATATTCCTCCCGAAGGCTCTGAAATGCTGTAAGCAACACCATGGACAATGTGTCGATCCCGTCGCACAGATAGTCCCCCCGAACCCAAGACACGGTGATTGGGAAAGCTTGGGTCCTCTCCCTCTCTTCCCGCCCCAACAAGGATGGGACACGCGCCTTTTTCGCGGAAGGACCGTTTTTGATCAAGGGTCAGGACACTGATCGCCCTGTAGGGTTCCTTATCATCCCTCGAGAAGCGCATCCGCACAACCACGACCCAATTGTACGAGGGTCGGGAGGGTTCCCACGGCCGACGACTGCCCGGGAAGCTCCAAATCGTCTGTCGGACTCTTGAGAGAGGGCTGGCCGGCCTCTCGCCTCTCGGGAGACCCCTGGTCGGCTACCAGGTCCCTGGGTGACCCCTGGCCGGCCACCGGGCCCCTGGGAGAGGGCTAGCCGGCCACCAAGGTCGTAGGAGACCCCTGGCCGGCCGGCGACTCCTCGGGCGGACCCTCCACGACCAAGAACACGCCTCCGGGCGGCCCAATGCGCACAAATCCGCGCGACCCAGGCCGGGGCGCGCCTCCCAAGGCGTCGCGCGCGAGGTGGGAGCCTCCCCTGCCGGCCCTAGCTCGCGCGACCCCTATTTCGGCCGCTCCCCTTGCGTCCTCGCCTCCACAACCGAGCCTTGGAGGATTCCGCGCGAGAACTGTCGTCGTCAAAGAAGAGTGAAAGGGCTCGGGATTGGGGAAAATGATGAAATGGGAATTCGAAAATAATTGTTTTCGGGGGAAGATAAAAAGGAACGAACAAAGTCGTCAACGGACCCACCGTCAACGTCAAAAGGTGCAGGATCCATGACGTAATATGAAAAAGTAATAGAATATTAGGCGCGGGGAAGAGTTTATAACATTACCTATCCTTCTCCGCCTCTTTGGGGGCTCCCTGACGTCCAAAGGCCCGACCTCTCCTCCCTCGCCGGTCGCCTCCGACTGCGCTCGTCCGCCATTCTCCTCCCTCGCGACGCGCGAGGACGCGATGCCCAGGGGCGGCGCTCGTCCTCCCTCCTCCTTTGTCGCGACGACCAAGGACGACGCTCGTCCGCCCTCGCCTCCCACGTCGGCCGACGCCCCTCGCGGGCCCTCTGCCT
The DNA here is from genome assembly GCA_958296335.1 of Urtica urens. NCBI lineage: Eukaryota > Viridiplantae > Streptophyta > Magnoliopsida > Rosales > Urticaceae > Urtica > Urtica urens. Next base: position 15,262,180 of record OY282526.1, read on the forward strand.
CCCTCGCGGCGCGCGAAGGCGCCACACCCAAGGGTGGCGCCCCTTTGCTCGGCTGTTCGTCGGCTAAACCCGCGGGGACCTCCGCCCCGATCCCCTACGTGCCGCTCGAGATCTCTTCGGAGGTCATCCACGCGTTCAAATCATCGTCCTCAAAGAAGAGAGAAAGAGAGGGCTTGGGATTGGGGGAAAATGATGAAATGGGAATTGAAAAAGAATTGTTTTCGGGGGAAGATAAAAAGGAACCAACAAAGTCGTCAACGGACCCACCGTCAACATCAAAAGGTGCGGGATCCATGACGTAATGTGAAAAAGTAATAGAATATTAGGCGTGGGGAAGAGTTTATAACATTACCTATCCTTCTCCGCCTCTTCGGGGGCTCCCTGACGTCCCTCTCGCCGGCCCTCACCTAGGGAACCCTGGCCGGCCACCCTCACCTGGCGGGGCCCTTGCCGGCCACCCACGTTTGGGAAAGGCCTGGCCAGCCGGCCACCCTCACCTGGGAGACGCTTGGCCGGCCACCCTCACCTAGGGGATGTTGGAATTTAGTTAACAATAACCTAATTTAATTATGAAACACATCAATATGTGGCTGAATTTCATAATTCAATTTAACATATCATAAACGTTTTAAAACATATTCGATAACCATATCATTAAATCTAACCTAGCATGTCAACAAATATATAATCATATCAATAAATTTATCTAAGCATGCAAACGAATAATCCAAATACATATAATTATGCTAAAATATCATATCTTTGAGATCCAATTCGTTCGAGGGACACTTACATGGGGTTTGGATCTGCGAAGACGAGTCTCGGGATGCGTCCAAAGAGTCGGCCGATCCTCTACACCACGCGCGTCAAGGAAATCCTCAAAATCGTCGAGCCTCTGTTGCTCCAAAAGTGGCCGGCCCTGTGGGAGGAAAAAATCACTCAAACAACCACAAGTTGAGTCAATGATAATACTCAAGGGTTTTTTAGGAGACAAAGAGGGTGGGCTCTTTCGTGGGAACAAGAGAAGAAGGAATAAAAGGAAAGACTCAACGAATACACTCTCTCAATTCTCTTTGGGATTTTGGCCGAGTATTTTGCTACTTTGGAGAGAGCAAATAGTCGGCCAAAAGGGAAGGGGGGAGAGAGATTTTGGCCGTGTGAAATTCGGTCAAAAGAGAGAGAGAAGAGTTCCTTTTATTTCAGGGAGAATCGGCTTAATTAGGTCATAAACAATTAATGACCCATTAATCAAACTTAAGCACAATAAATCATTTAAACATTTTTCCAACTCACTTATTAGAGATAAGTGGCCGGCCACATTGTATAATTTATCTCCCAAATAATTTCGATTTATTTCTAAAATAATATTTAATTAATTTAGGACATCTCATTTATTTCATTAATTATTTTCATACTAAACAATGTAGTACGAAACGAGAAAATATTTATTTTCATCTTTTATTTATTTGAATCAGCAAAATATATTATTATCAATATAATAACATAATATGATCCGTTAAATAAATGTAATAATAAATAACCAATTATTTATTTAATTACTTAGAAAATAATTTTCTTAGCGTAAATCACAATTTACGTTTAATGAGAAAATCGATCTTTTCTTGTTCACTAATATTTCATCCAAGAGTCTATCATTGAGACCTTATGGACCCACATGAACGAAGCTTTAGAATAAAGATCGGACGCAAAAGTTCACAAACTTTTCCCGACTTTTAATTCTTAATATTAGTCGATTCCACTAAAGGACCAATATTGAAGATCTCTAAGTTCATATGGGTTTATATTTCCGTTTGATGTGATAAAACTATTCTTCACATGGTCCACGGTGTATTTAACGATATTACCCTTTGTGTGTATCACTAACTCAGAGGAATGTAAAATTACCGTTTTAACCCTGAGTTATTATTTCACCAAGTCCTCTATTATTTGTGAACGAGAAAAACATAAAGTGAGATGTCTCAACATGTCACATGGTTTATTTCAAAGAATTCTTTATTCGATGAATCACATGTTTCAACGAAACAGTATTATGACACCAACCGTCGGGTCAATGAAACTTCATTTAGCCATTTCCCATTGACAAATTAAATGTCATAAAGTATTACAAGAAGACATGTACTCACTTCAGGATTTAGGTAATTACTAAAATACCCCTCGTATGTGAGTTTGAGGTTTCGAGTGATTAAACGGTTTTATCTCGAACTTCAAAACTTCACAAGTCTTGTTCAATATCTTCATTAAGATATAAAGAATGAATTACAGAGTCACAATTCTCCATATCACAAGATAAGATATCGTTTAATGTATTCTAACAATCATTACTAGGAATCGATTGCCCAATCGGTCTTTATATTGCGAACTATTATTTAAACTAGTCATAAGAAGGTAGATTATCAAGTCTGTACTTAACACTTCTTTCGTTGATGACAGTTTCAGACCGTAGACATTAATGCATAAAAACAATCTTAAATAAAAATGGATATTCAATCTTTATTTAATTTCAAAGCAAAACAAATACAAGAGTATTTGATATAAAAAATCTCCTTTGTGGGCCTAAATACCAACAGGGGACGCTTGGCCGGCCAGCCTCATTTGGGAGGGGCATGGCCAGCCAGCCTCACCGTGGAGGGGCCTGGCCGGGCACCCACGTTTGGGAAATGCTTCGCCGGCCGGCCACCCTCGCCTTGGAGACGCCTGGACGGCCTCCCTCGCTTGGGAGGCGCCTGGACGGCCACCTATGCCTGGGAGAGGCCTGGCCGGCCGGCCACCCTCACCTGGAAGACGCCTGGCCGGCGACCCTCACTTGGGAGACGCCTGGCCGGCCGGCCGGCCACCTGTGCCAGGAAGAGGGCTTCCTGTCCTCCGCCGCCTAGGGGTTTCCCACTCGACCCAAAGGGTGGTTCCAAGGCTATAAATAGCCCTTTACACCTTCCACAAATGTAAGACATTCTCTCTACACCTAGACTCTGCTGAAATCTTAGTACGAGTCTCTCTATCTCTCTCAACCTATTATACCCCCGCATGAGGTATCCCGGGGACCGATCTCCGACCGGGATAGTTCCCTAGAGATCCAAGACCCGAGTACAAAAACGCCGGCGATCCAAGGATCCCCGTATCGCTCGATCTTGTCGATCCCTCCTCGTCATCCTATAACTCCACCCACATTATAACCTGAAAAAATGTAACTTTAACTTGTAAAAATCGTAACCTTAAAATCTCAAACCGTAACTTTAATTTGTCAAAACGTAACTTTAACTTGTCAAAACGTACTTTTAACTTGTCAAACGTAACTTTGACTTGTTAAAACCGTAACTTTAACTTGTCAAAACATAACTTTAACTCGTAAATACGTAACTTTAACTTGTCAAAATGCAAATTTAACTTGTAAAAAAAGTAACTTTAACTAGTCAAAACGTAAATTTAACTTGTCAAAACAAACCTTTAACTTGCCAAACGCAACTTTAACTTGTCAAAACGAAACTTTAATTGCCAGAAAGAAACTTTAACTTGTCAAAATGTAACTTTAACTACTCAAAACGTAACTTTGACTTGTTAAAACCATAACTTTAACTTGTGAAAACAAAATTTAACTCGTAAATACGTAATTTAACTTGTCAAAATGCAACTTTAACTTGTAAAAAATGTAACTTTAACTAGACAAAACGTAACTTTAACTTGTCAAAATAAAACTTTAACTTGAAAAAATGAAACTTGTAATTTTCAATACGAAACGTTAACTTGTCAAAACGCAATTTTAACTTGTCAAAATGTAACTTTAACTTGTGAAAACGTATCTTTAACTTGTTAAAACCTTACTTTGAATTGTAAAAACGTAACTTTAACTTGTCAAGACGCAACTTTAACTTGTAAAAATATAACTTTAACCAGAAAAAATGTAACTTTAACTTGTGAAAACGTATCTTTAACTTGTTAAAACCTTACTTTGAATTGTAAAAACGTAACTTTAACTTGTCAAGACGCAACTTTAACTTGTAAAAATATAACTTTAACCAGAAAAAATGTAACTTTAACTTGTAAAAAACGTAACCTTAAAATCTCAAAACGTAACTTTAACTTGTCAAAACGTAACTTTAACTTGTCAAAACGTACTTTTAACTTGTCAAACGTAACTTTGACTTGTTAAAACCGTAACTTTAACTTGTAAAAACGTAACTTTAACTCGTAAATACGTAACTTTAACTTGTCAAAATGCAAATTTAACTTGTAAAAAAGGTACCTTTAACTTGTCAATATAAACCTTTAACTTGCCAAACACAACTTTAACTTGTCAAAACGAAACTTTAATCGGCAAAACGAAACTTTAAATTGTCAAAACGTAACTTTAACTACTCAAAACGTAGCTTTGACTTGTTAAAACCGTAACTTTAACTTGTCAAAACGCAACTTTAACTCGTAAATACGTAACTTTAAGTTGTCAAAACGCAAATCTAATTTGTCAAAACAAAAATTTAATTGCCAAAACGTAACTTTAACTTGTGAAAACGTAACTTTAACTTGTGAAAACGTAACTTTAACTTGTGAAAACGTAACTTTAACTTGTAAAAAACGTAATTTTAAATTGTCAAAACGTAACTTTGACTTGTCCAAACTTAACTTTAACTTTTGAAAACAAAAATTTAACTAGTCAAACCGTAACTTTAACTAGTAAAAAACGTAACTTTAAATTGTAAAAAACGTAACTTTAAATTGTCAAAATGTAACTTTAACTCGTAAAAAACGGAACTGTAACTTATAAAAACGTAACTTTATCTAGTCAAAACGAAACGGTAACTTGTCAAAATGTAACCTAACTAGTCAAAACGAAACTTTAACTTCTCAAAACGCAACTTTTAATCATAAATACGTAACTTTAAGATGTCAAAATGCATCTTTAAGTTGTAAAAAGGGTAACTTTAACTAATCAAAACGTAACTTTTACTTGTCAAAACACAACTTTAACTTCTCAAAATGAAACATTAAATTTTCAAAACGAAACTTTGACTTGTCAAAACACAATTTTATTTGTGAAAACGTAACTTGAACTTGTAAAAATGTAACTTTAATTTGTAAAAAACGTAACCTTAAATTCTCAAAACGTAACTTTTAACTTGTCAAAAAGTAACTTTAACTTGTCAAAACGTACTTTTAACTTGTCAAAACGTAACTTCGACTTGTTAAAACAGTAACTTTAACTTGCCAAAACGCAATTTTAACTCGTAAATACGTAACTTAAACTAGTCAAAATGTAACTTTAACTTGTCAAAACACAACTTAAACTTGTCTAAACGAAACTTTATTTCATCACACCCAATTTTAACTTGTCAAAATGTAACTTTAACCTGTTAAAACTTAACTTTAAATTGGAAAAACGTCACTTTAACTTGTCAAAACGCATCTTTAACTTGTAAAAAACGTAACCTTAAATTCTCAAAACGTAACTTTAACTTGTCAAAACGTAACTTTAACTTGTCAACACCTAACTTTTACTTGTCAAAACGTAACTTTAACTTTTCAAAACGCAAATTTTACATGTCAAAATGTAACTTTAACTTGTCAAAATGCAACTTTAACTTGTCAAAACATAACTTTAACTAGTCAAAACATAACTTTTACTTGCCAAACGCAAATTTAACTTGTCAAAACTAAACTTTAATTGCCAGAACAAAACTTTAAGTTGTCAAAACGTAACTTTAACTGGTCAAAACGTAAGTTTGACTTGTTAAAACCGTAACTTTAAGTTGTGAAAACGAAATTTAACTCGTACATACGTAAATTTAACTTGTCAAAATGCAACTTTAACTTGTAATACAGGTAACTTTAAGTAGACAAAACGTAACTTTAACTTGTCAAAATAAACCTTTAACTTGAAAAAACGAAACTTTTAATTTTCAATACGAAAGGTTAACTTCTCAAAACGCAATTTTAAGTTGTCAAAATGTAACTTTAACTTGTGAAAACGTATCTTTAACTTGTTAAAAACATACTTTAAATAGTAAAAATGTAATTTTAACTTGTCGAGACACAACTTTAACTTCTAAAAATATAACTTTAACCTGTAAAAATGTAACTTTAACTTGTAAAAAATGTCACTTTAAATTCTCAAAACGCAACTTTAACTTGTCAAAACGTAACTTTAATTGCCAGAAAGAAACTTTAACTTGTCAAAATGTAACTTTAACTACTCAAAACGTAACTTTGACTTGTTAAAACCATAACTTTAACTTGTGAAAACAAAATTTAACTCGTAAATACGTAATTTAACTTGTCAAAATGCAACTTTAACTTGTAAAAAATGTAACTTTAACTAGACAAAACGTAACTTTAACTTGTCAAAATAAAACTTTAACTTGAAAAAATGAAACTTTTAATTTTCAATACGAAACGTTAACTTGTCAAAACGCTATTTTAACTTGTCAAAATGTAACTTTAACTTGTGAAAACGTATCTTTAACTTGTTAAAACCTTACTTTGAATTGTAAAAACGTAACTTTAACTTGTCAAGACGCAACTTTAACTTGTAAAAATATAACTTTAACCAGAAAAAATGTAACTTTAACTTGTGAAAACGTATCTTTAACTTGTTAAAACCTTACTTTGAATTGTAAAAACGTAACTTTAACTTGTCAAGACGCAACTTTAACTTGTAAAAATATAACTTTAACCAGAAAAAATGTAACTTTAACTTGTAAAAAACGTAACCTTAAAATCTCAAAACGTAACTTTAACTTGTCAAAACGTAACTTTAACTTGTCAAAACGTACTTTTAACTTGTCAAACGTAACTTTGACTTGTTAAAACCGTAACTTTAACTTGTAAAAACGTAACTTTAACTCGTAAATACGTAACTTTAACTTGTCAAAATGCAAATTTAACTTGTAAAAAAGGTACCTTTAACTTGTCAATATAAACCTTTAACTTGCCAAACACAACTTTAACTTGTCAAAACGAAACTTTAATCGGCAAAACGAAACTTTAAATTGTCAAAACGTAACTTTAACTACTCAAAACGTAGCTTTGACTTGTTAAAACCGTAACTTTAACTTGTCAAAACGCAACTTTAACTCGTAAATACGTAACTTTAAGTTGTCAAAACGCAAATCTAATTTGTCAAAACAAAAATTTAATTGCCAAAACGTAACTTTAACTTGTGAAAACGTAACTTTAACTTGTGAAAACGTAACTTTAACTTGTCAAAACGTAACTTTAACTTGTAAAAAACGTAATTTTAAATTGTCAAAACGTAACTTTGACTTGTCCAAACTTAACTTTAACTTTTGAAAACAAAAATTTAACTAGTCAAACCGTAACTTTAACTAGTAAAAAATGTAACTTTAAATTGTAAAAAACGTAACTTTAAATTGTCAAAATGTAACTTTAACTCGTAAAAAACGGAACTGTAACTTATAAAAACGTAACTTTATCTAGTCAAAACGAAACGGTAACTTGTCAAAATGTAACCTAACTAGTCAAAACGAAACTTTAACTTCTCAAAACGCAACTTTTAATCATAAATACGTAACTTTAAGATGTCAAAATGCATCTTTAAGTTGTAAAAAGGGTAACTTTAACTAATCAAAACGTAACTTTTACTTGTCAAAACACAACTTTAACTTCTCAAAATGAAACATTAAATTTTCAAAACGAAACTTTGACTTGTCAAAACACAATTTTATTTGTGAAAACGTAACTTGAACTTGTAAAAATGTAACTTTAATTTGTAAAAAACGTAACCTTAAATTCTCAAAACGTAACTTTTAACTTGTCAAAAAGTAACTTTAACTTGTCAAAACGTACTTATAACTTGTCAAAACGTAACTTCGACTTGTTAAAACAGTAACTTTAACTTGCCAAAACGCAATTTTAACTCGTAAATACGTAACTTAAACTAGTCAAAATGTAACTTTAACTTGTTAAAACACAACTTAAACTTGTCTAAACGAAACTTTAATTCATCACACCCAATTTTAACTTGTCAAAATGTAACTTTAACCTGTTAAAACTTAACTTTAAATTGGAAAAACGTCACTTTAACTTGTCAAAACGCATCTTTAACTTGTAAAAAACGTAACCTTAAATTCTCAAAACGTAACTTTAACTTGTCAAAACGTAACTTTAACTTGTCAACACCTAACTTTTACTTGTCAAAACGTAACTTTAACTTGTCAAAACGCAAATTTTACATGTCAAAATGTAACTTTAACTTGTCAAAATGCAACTTTAACTTGTCAAAACATAACTTTAACTAGTCAAAACATAACTTTTACATGCCAAACGCAAATTTAACTTGTCAAAACTAAACTTTAATTGCCAGAACAAAACTTTAAGTTGTCAAAACGTAACTTTAACTGGTCAAAACGTAAGTTTGACTTGTTAAAACCGTAACTTTAAGTTGTGAAAACGAAATTTAACTCGTACATACGTAAATTTAACTTGTCAAAATGCAACTTTAACTTGTAATACAGGTAACTTTAAGTAGACAAAACGTAACTTTAACTTGTCAAAATAAACCTTTAACTTGAAAAAACGAAACTTTTAATTTTCAATACGAAAGGTTAACTTCTCAAAACGCATTTTTAAGTTGTCAAAATGTAACTTTAACTTGTGAAAACGTATCTTTAACTTGTTAAAAACATACTTTAAATAGTAAAAATGTAATTTTAACTTGTCGAGACACAACTTTAACTTCTAAAAATATAACTTTAACCTGTAAAAATGTAACTTTAACTTGTAAAAAATGTCACTTTAAATTCTCAAAACGCAACTTTAACTTGTCAAAACGTAACTTTAACTTGTCAAAAGGTACTTTTAACTTGTCAAACGTAACTTTGACTTATTAAAACCGTAACTTTAACTTGTCAAAACGTAACTTTAACTAGTCTAAATGCAAATTTAAGTTGTAAAAAAGGTAACTTTAACTAGTCAAAATGTGACGTTAACTTGTCAAAACAAACCTTTAACTTGCCAAACGCAACTTTAACTTGTCAAAACGAAACTTTAATTGCCAGAAAGAAACTTTAACTTGTCAAAATGTAACTTTAACTACTCAAAACGTAACTTGGACTTGTTAAAACCATAACTTTAACTTGTGAAAACGAAATTTAACTCGTAAATACGTAACTTTAACATGTCAAAATGCAACTTTAAGTTGTAAAAAAGGTAACTTTAACAAGACAAAACGTAACTTTAACTTGTCAAAATAAACCTTTAACTTGAAAAAACGAAACTTTTAATTTTCAATACGAAACGTTAACTTGTCAAAACGCAATTTTAACTTGTCAAAATGTAGCTTTAACTTGTGAAAATGTATTTTTAACTTGTTAAAACTTTACTTTGAATTGTAAAAACGTAACTTTAACTTGTCAAGACGCATCTTTAACTTGTAAAAATATAACTTTAACCTGAAAAAATGTAACTTTAACTTGTAAAAATCGTAACCTTAAAATCTCAAACCGTAACTTTAACTTGTCAAAACGTAACTTTAACTTGTCAAAACGTACTTTTAACTTGTCAAACGTAACTTTGACTTGTTAAAACCGTAACATTAACTTGTCAAAACATAACTTTAAATCTTAAATACGTAACTTTAACTTGTCAAAATGCAAATTGAACTTGTAAAAAAGGTAACTTTAACTAGTCAAACCGTAACTTTAACTTGTCAAAACAAACCTTTAACTTGCCAACGCAACTTTAACTTGTCAAAAGGAAACTTTAATTGCTAGAAAGAAACTTTAACTTGTCAAAATGTAACTTTAACTAATCAAAACGTAACTTTGACTTGTTAAAACCATAACTTTAACTTGTGAAAACAAAATTTAACTCGTAAATACGTAATTTAACTTGTCAAAATGAAACTTTAACTTGTAAAAAATGTAACTTTAACTAGACAAAACGTAACTTTAACTTGTCAAAATAAAATTTAACTTGAAAAAACAATAATTTTAATTTTCAATACGAAACGTTAACTTGTCAAAACGCAATTTTAACTTGTCAAAATGTAACTTTAACTTGTGAAAACGTATCTTTAACTTGTTAAAACCTTACTTTGAATTGTAAAAACGTAACTTTAACTTGTCAAGACGCAACTTTAACTTGTAAAAATATAACTTTAACCTGAAAAAATGTAACTTTAACTTGTAAAAATTGTAACCTTAAAATCTCAAAACGTAACTTTAACTTGTCAAAGCGTAACTTTAACTTGTCAAAACGTACTTTTAACTTGTCAAACGTAACTTTGACTTGTTAAAACCGTAACTTTAACTTGTCAAAACGCAACTTTAACTCGTAAATACGTAACTTTAAGTTGTCAAAACGCAAATCTAATTTGTCAAAACAAAAATTTAATTGCCAAAACGTAACTTTAACTTGTGAAAACGTAACTTTAACTTGTGAAAACGTAACTTTAACTTGTGAAAACGTAACTTTAACTTGTAAAAAACGTAATTTTAAATTGGCAAAACGTAACTTTGACTTGTCCAAACTTAACTTTAACTTTTGAAAACGAAAATTTAACTAGTCAAACCGTAACTTTAACTAGTAAAAAACGTAACTTTAAATTGTAAAAAACGTAACTTTAAATTGTCAAAATGTAACTTTAACTCGTAAAAAACGGAACTGTAACTTATAAAAACGTAACTTTATCTAGTCACAACGAAACTTTAATTGGCAAAACGAAACTTTAAATTGTCAAAACATAACTTTAACTACTCAAAACGTAGCTTTGACTTGTTAAAACCGTAACTTTAACTTGTCAAAACGCAACTTTAACTCGTAAATACGTAACTTTAACTTGTCAAAACGCAAATCTAATTTGTCAAAACAAAAATTTAATTGCCAAAACGTAACTTTAACTTGTGAAAACGTAACTTTAACTTGTGAAAACGTAACTTTAACTTGTCAAAACGTAACTTTAACTTGTAAAAAACGTAATTTTAAATTGTCAAAACGTAACTTTGACTTGTCCAAACTTAACTTTAACTTTTGAAAACGAAAATTTAACTAGTCAAACCGTAACTTTAACTCGTAAAAAACGTAACTTTAAATTGTAAAAAACGTAACTTTAAATTGTCAAAATGTAACTTTAACTCGTAAAAAACGGAACTGTAACTTTATCTAGACAAAACGAAACGGTAACTTGTCAAAATGTAACTTAACTAGTCAAAACAAAACTTTAACTTCTCAAAACGCAACTTTTACTCATAAATACGTAACTTTAAGATGTCAAGATGCCTCTTTAAGTTGTAAAAAGGGTAACTTTAACTAGTCAAAACGTAACTTTTACTTGTCAAAACACAACTTTAACTTCTCAAAATGAAACATTAAATTTTCAAAACGAAACTTTGACTTGTCAAAACCCAATTTTATTTGTGAAAACGTAAGTTGAACTTGTGAAAACGTAACTTTTACTTTTTAAAACATAACATTAAATTGTAAAAACGTAACTTTAACTTGTCAAAATGCAATTTTAACTTGTAAAAATGTAACTTTAATTTGTAAAAAACGTAACCTTAAATTCTCAAAACGTAACTTTAACTTGTCAAAAAGTAACTTTAACTTGTCAAAACGTACTTTTAACTTGTCAAAATGTAACTTCGACTTGTTAAAACAGTAACTTTAACTTGCCAAAACGCAATTTTAACTCGTAAATACGTAACTTAAACTAGTCAAAATGTAACTTTAAATCGTCAAAACAAAACTTTAACTTGTCTAAACGAAACTTTAATTCATCACACCCAATTTTAACTTGTCAAAATGTAACTTTAATTTGTAAAAATGTAACTTTAACTTGTCAAAAAGCAACTTTAACTAGTCAAAACGTAACTTTGACTTGTTAAAACCGTAACTTTATCTCGTTAATACGTATCTTTAACTTGTCAAAATGCAACTTTAATTTGTAAAAAAGGTAACTTTAACTAGTCAAAACGTAACTTTAACTTGTCAAAACACAACTTTAACTTGTCAAACCGAAACTTTAAATTGGAAAACGAAACTTTAACTTGTCAAAACGCAAATTTAACTTGTAAAAATGTAACTTTAACTTGTCAAAAAGCAACTTTAACTAGTCAAAACGTAACTTTGACTTGTTAAAACCGTAACTTTAACTCGTTAATACGTAACTTTAACTTGTCAAAATGCAACTTTAATTTGTAAAAAAGGTAACTTTAACTAGTCAAAACGTAACTTTAACTTGTCAAAACACAACTTTAACTTGTCAAACCGAAACTTTAAATTTTCAAACGAAACTTTAACTTGTCAAAACGCAAATTTAACTTTCAAAATGTAACTTTAGCTTGTGAAAACGTAACTTTAACTTGTTAAAACTTAACTTGAAATTGTAAAAACATAACTTTAACTGGTCAAAACGCAACTTTAACTTGTAAAAACGTAAGTTTTACTTTTAAAAATGTAACTTAAACTTGTAAAACACGTAACCTTTAATTCTCAAAACGTAACTTTTACTTGTCAAAACGCAAATTTAACTTGTCAAAATGTACCTTTAACTTGTCAAAGCGCAACATTAAATTGTAAATACGTAACTTTAACTTGTCAAAATGCAACTTTAACTTGTAAAAAAGGTAAACTTAACTAGTCAAAATGTTACTTTAACTTGTCAAAACACAACTTTAACTTGTCAAAACGTAACTTTAAATTTTCAAAACGAAACTTTAACTTGTCAAAACGCAATTTTAACTTGTTAAAACGTAACTTTAACTTGTGAAAACGTAACTTTAACTTGTAAAAACCTAACTTTAAATTGTAAAAACATAAATTTAACTTGTCAAAACACAACTTTAACTTGTAAAAACGTAACTTTAACATGTAAAAATGTAACTTTAACTTGTAATAAAACGTAACCTTAAATTCTCAAAACGTAACTTTAACTTATAAAACGCAAATTTAACTTGTCAAAATATAACTTTAAGTTGTCAAAACGCAACTTTAACCTGTCAAAACGTAACTTTAACTAGTCAAAATGTAAGTTTAATTTGTCAATACGCAACTTTGACTTCTCAAAAGGAAAACTTAATTGCCAAAACGAAACTTTAACTTGTCAAACCGTAACTGTAACTTGTCAAAATGTAACTTTGACTTGTCAAAACGCAACTTTAACTCAGAAATATGTAACTTTAACTTGTCAAAATGCAACTTTAACTTTTAAAAAAGGTAACTTTAACTAGTCAAAACGTAACTTTAACTTGTCAAACACAAATTTAACTTGTTAAAATAAAATTTTAACTTGTCAAAACATAACTTTAACTTGTCAAAACGCAATTTTAACTTGTGAAAAGGCAATTTTAACTTGTTAAAAAGTAACTTCGACTTGTAAAAAACGTAACTTAAACTAGTCAAAACGTAACTTTAACTTGTCAAAACGTACTTTTAACTTTTCAAAATGTAACTTTGATTTGTAACAACCGTAACTTTAAATTGTAAAAACGTAATTTTAACTTGTTAAAACGTAACTTAAACTTCTCAAAACGTAACTTTAACTTCTAAAAACGTAACTTTAACTTGTCAAAATGAAACTATAGCTTGTAAAAAATGTAATTTTAAATTGTCAAAACGTAACTTTAACTTGTCATAAGTAACTTTATATTTTCAAAATATAATTATAAATTGTAAAAAACGTAACTTTTGATTGTCAAAATGTAACTTTAACTTGAAAAAACGTAACTTTAACTTGTCAAAATGCAACTTTAACTTGTATTAAACTTAACTTGAACTAGTCGAAACGTAACTTTAACTCATAAATACATAACTTTAACTTGTCAAAATTCATATTTAACTTGTAAAAAAGGTAACTTTAACTAATCAAAACGTAACTTTTATTTGTCAAAACAAAACTCTAACTTGTCAAAATGAAACATTAAATTTTCAAAACGAAACTTTAACTTGTCAAAACGCAATTTTAACTTGTGAAAACGTAACTTTAACTTGTGAAAACGTAACTTAAACATGTTAAAACCTAATTTTAAATTGTAAAAACGTAAACTTAACTTGTCAAAACGCAACTTTAACTTTGAAAAACATAACTTTAACCTATAAAAATGTAACTTATACTTGTAAGAAACGTAACCTTAAATTCTCAAAACGTAACTTTAACTTGTCAAAATGTAACTTTAACTTGTCAAAATGCAACTTTAACTAGTCAAAACGTAACTTAAACTAGTCAAAACGTATCTTTAACTTGTCAAAACACAAATCTAATTTGTCAAAACGAAAATTTAATTGCGAAAACGTAATTTTAACTTGTCAAAACGTAACTTTAACTATTCAAAACGTAACTTTGACTTGTTAAAACCGTAACTTTGACTTGTTAAAACCGTAACTTTAACTTGTCAAAATGCAACTTTAATTTGTAAAAAAGGTAACTTTAACTAGTCAAAACGTAACTTTAACTTGTCAAAACACAACTTTAACTTGTCAAAACGAAACTTTAAATTTTCAAAACGAAACTTTAACTTGTCAAAACGCAATTTTAACTTGTTAAAACGTAAGTTTAACTTGTGAAAACGTAACTTTAACTTGTTAAATCCTAACTTTAAATTGTAAAAACATAACTTTAACTTGTCAAAACACAACTTTAACTTGTCAAAACGTAACTTTAACCTGTAAAAATGTAACTTAAACTTGTAAAAAAACATAATTTTAAATTCTCAAAACGTAACTTTAACTTGTAACACGCAAATTTAACTTGTCAAAATATAACTTTAACTTGTCAAAACGCAACTTTAACCTGTCAAAATGTAACTTTAACTAGTCAAAACGTAACTTTAATTTGTCAAAACGCAACTTAACTTCTCAAAACGAAAACTTAATTGCCAAAACGAAACTTTAACTTGTCAAACCGTAACAGTAACTTGTCAAAACGTACCTTTGACTTGTCAAAACGCAACTTTAACTCAGAAATATGTAACTTTAACTTGTCCAAATGCAAATTGAACTTGATAAAATGAAACTTTAACTTGTCAAAACATAACTTTAACTTGTCAAAACGCAATTTTAACTTGTTAAAAAGTAACTCCGACTTGTAAACAATGTAACTCAAACTAGTCAAAACGTAACTTTAACTTTTCAAAACGTGCTTTTAACTTTTCAAATGTAACTTTGACTTGTAACAACCGTAACTTTAAATTGTAAAAACGTAATTTTAACTTGTTAAAACGTAACTTTAACTTCCCAAAACGTAACTTTAACTTCTAAAAACGTAACTTTAACTTGTCAAAACGAAACTATAACTTGTAAAAAATGTAATTTTAAATTGTCAAAACGTAACTTTAACTTGTCATAATTAACTTTATCTTTTCAAAATGTAATTATAAATTGTAAAAAACGTAACTTTTGATTGTCAAAATGTAAATTTAACTTGAAAAAACGTAACTTTAACTTGTCAAAATGCAACTTTAACTTGTATAAAACTTAACTTGAACTAGTCGAAACGTAACTTTAACTCATAAATACGTAACTTTAACTTGTCAAAATGCATATTTAACTTGTAAAAAAGGTAACTTTAACTAATCAAAACGTAACTTTTACTTGTCAATACAAAACTCTATCTTGCCAAAATGAAACATTAAATTTTCAAAAAGAAACTTTAACTTGTCAAAACGCAATTTTAAGTTGTGAAAACGTAACTTTAACTAGTCAAAACGTAACTTTAACTTGTCAAAACGCAACTTTAACTTGTCAAAATGAAACTTTAATTACTAAAACGTAACTTTAACTTGTCAAAACGCAATTTTAACTTGTCAAAACGTAACTTTAACTAGTCAAAACGCAACGTTAATTCCCAAAACATAACTTTAACTTGTCAAAACGCAATTTTAACTTGTCAAACAATAACTTTAACTTGTCAAAACTCAATTTTAAGTTGTGAAAACGTAACTTTAACTAGTCAAAACGTAACTTTAACTTGTCAAAACGCAACTTTAACTTGTCAAAATGAAACTTTAATTTCTAAAACGTAACTTTAACTTGTCAAAACGCAATTTTAACTTGTCAAAACGTAACTTTAACTTGTCAAAACGCAACATTAATTCCCAAAACATAACTTTAACTTGTCAAAACGCAATTTTAACTTGTCAAAACATAACTTTAACTTGTCAAAACGCAACTTTAACTTGAATAAAATAAACTTTAATTTGTTAAAACGTAGTTTTGACTTGTAAAAAACGTAACTCAAAACAAGTCAAAACGTAACTTTAACTTGTCAAAACGTAACTTTGACTTGAAAAAACAGTAACTTTAAATTGTTAAAACGTAACTTTAACTTGTCAAAACACAACTTTAACTTGTCAAAACGAAACTTTAAATTTTCAAACGAAACTTTAACTTGTCAAAATGCAAATTTAACTTTTCAAAATGTAACTTTAGCATGTGAAAACGTAACTTTAACTTGTTAAAACTTAACTTTAAATTGTAAAAACATAACTTTAACTTGTCAAAACGCAACTTTAACTTGTAAAAACGTAAGTTTTACTTTTAAAAATGTAACTTAAACTTGTAAAACACGTAACCTTTAATTCTCAAAACGTAACTTTAACTTGTCAAAACGCAACTTTAACTTGAATAAAATTAACTTTAATTTGTTAAAACGTAGTTTTGACTTGTAAAAAACGTAACTCAAAACTAGTCAAAACGTAACTTTAACTTGTCAAAACGTAACTTTGACTTGAAAAAACAGTAACTTTAAATTGTTAAAACGTAACTTTAACTTGTCATAACGTAACTTTGACTTGAAAAACAGTAACTTTAAATTGTTAAAACGTAACTTTAACTTGTCAAAACGTAACTATAAGTTGTAAAAAACCTAACTTTAAATTGTCAAAACGTAACTTTAACTTGTCATAATTAACTTTATTTTTTCAAAACGTAACTTTAAATTGTCAAAATGCAACTTTAACTTGTAAAAAACGTAACTTTAACTTATAAAACCAAAACTTTATCTAGTCAAAACGAAACGTTAACTTGTCAAAATGTAACTTTAAATTGTAAAAAACCTAACTTTAACTTATAAAAACATAATTTTATCTAGTCAAAACGAAACGTTAAATTGTCAAATGTAAATTTAACTTGTCAAAACGTAATTTAAATTCTAAAAATGCATCTTTAACTTGTGAAAACGTACTTTTAACTTTTGAAAATGTAACTTTAACTTGTTACAACCAAACTTTAAATTGTAAAAACGTAACTTTAACTTGTCAAAATGCAACTTTAACTTGTAAAAAATTAAATTTAACATTTAAAATTGTATCTTAAACTTAAAAAAAAAATTTAACCTTTAATTCTCAAAACATAACTCTAACTCGTCAAAACACAATTTTAACTTGTGAAAACGTAACTTTAACTTATTAAAACATAACTTTAAATTGTAAAAACGTAAATTTAACTTGTCAAAACACAACTTTAACTTGTAAAAACGTAACTTTAAGCTGTAAAAATGTAACTTAAACTTGTAAAAAACGAAACCTTAAATTCTCAAAACGTAACTTTAACTTGTCAAAACGCAACTTTAAGATGTCAAAACGTAACTTTAACTAGTCAAAAACGTAACTTTATCTTTTCAAAATGTAACATTAAATTGTAAAATACGTAACTTTAAATTGTCAAAATGTAAGTTTATCTAGTCAAAACGAAACATTAACTTGTCAAAATGTAACTATAACTTGTCAAAACGCAACTTTAACTTGTATAAAATTAACTTTAATTTGTTAAAACGTAAGTTTAACTTGTAAAAAATGTAACTCGAACTAGTCAAAACGTAACTTTAACTTCTCAAAACGTACTTTTAACTTGTCAAAACATAACTTTGACTTGTTAAAAACCGTAATCTTAAATTGTTGAAACGTCACTTTAACTTGTTAAAACGTAACTTTAACTTCTCAAAATGTAACTTTAAGTTCTTAAAACGCAACTTTAACTTGTCAAAACGTAACTTTAACTAGTCAAAACGTAACTTTAACTTGTCAAAATGCAACTTTAACTCGTCAAAACGAATCTTTAGTTGCTAGAACGTAACTTTAACTTGTCAAAACGCAATTTTAACTAGTCAAAACGTAACTTTAACATGTCAAAACGTAACTTTAACTTGTAAAAAACGTAATTTTAAATTGTCAAAACATAACTTTAACTTCTCAAAACGTAACTTTAAATTGTCAAAACGTAACTTTAACTTGTCATAATTAACTTTAGCTTTTCAAAATGTAACTTTAAATTGTAAAATACATAACTTTAAATTCTCCAAATGTAACTTTATCTATTCAAAACGAAACATTAGCTTGTCAAAATGTAACTTTAACTTGTCAAAACGAAACTTTAACTTCTCAAAACGCAACTTTAACTCATAAATACGTAACTTTAACTTGTCAAAAGGCATTTTTCACTTGTAAAAAAGGTAACTTTAACTAATCAAAACTTTACTTTTACTTGTCAAAACCCAACTTTAACTTGTCAAAATGAAACATTTAATTTCCAAAACGAAACTTTAACTTGTTAAAACGCAATTTTAACTTGTGAAAATGTAACTTTAACTTGTGAAAACGTAACTTTAACTTGTTAAAACGTAACTTTAAATTGTAAAAACGGAACTTTAACTTGTCAAAATGCAACTTTAACATCTAAAAAAATAACATGAACCTATAAAAACTTAACTTAAACTTCTTAAAAGCGTAACCTTAAATTCTCAAAACGTAATCTAACTTGTGAAAACACAAATTTAACTTTTCAAAATGTAACTTTAACTTGTCAAAACCTAACTTTAACTTGTAAAAACGTATCTTTAACCTGTAAAAATGTAAGTTTAACTTCTATAAAACGTAACCTTAAATTCTCAAAACGTAAGTTTAACTTGTCAAAACGAAACTTTAACTTGTTAAAACGTACTTTTAACTTGTCAAAACGTATCTTTGACTTGTTAAAACCGTAACTTTAACTTCTCAAAACGCAAATTTAACTCGTAAATACGTAACTTTTACTTCTCAAAATGCAACTTTAACTTGTAAAAAAGATAACTTTAACTAGTCAAAATGTAACTTTAACTTGTCAAAACACACCTTTAACTTGTCAAAATGAAACTTTAAATTTTCAAAATGAAACTTTAATTCGTCAAAACGCAATTTTAACTTGTCAAAACGTAATTTTAACTTGTGAAAACGTAACTTTAACTTGTTAAAACCTAACTTTAAATTGTAAAAATGTAAATTTAACTTGTCAAAACGCAACTTTAACTTGTAAAAACGTAACTTTAACTTGTAAAAATGTAACTTAAACTTGTAGAAAACGTAAAATTAAATTCTCAAAACGCAAATTTAACTAGCCAAAATGTAACTTTAACTAGTCAAAACGTACCTTTAACTTGTCAAACCGCAACTTTAACTTGTCAAAACGAAACTTTAATTTCCAAAACGTAATTTTAACTAGTCAAAACACAACTTTAACTTGTATATAATTAACTTTAATTTGTCAAAACGTAACTATGACTTGTAAAAAACGTAACTCAAACTAGTCAAAACGTAACTTTAACTTGTCAAAATGTACTTTTCACTTGTCAAAACAAAAATTTGACTTGTAAAAACTGTAACTTTAAATTGTTGAAACGTAACTTTAACTTGTCAAATTTTAACTTTAACTTCTCAAAATGTAACTTTAAAATCTGAAAACGTAACTTTAACTTGTCAAATCGTAACTTTAACTAGTCAAAACGTAACTTTAACTTGTCAAAATGTAACTTTAACTCGTCAAAATGAAACTTTAATTGCTAGATCGTAACTTTAACTTGTCAAAACGCAATTTTAACTTGTCAAAACGTAACTTTAACTTGTCAAAACGTAACTTTAACTTGTAAAAAACGTAACATTAAATTGTCAAAACGTAACTTTAACTTCTCAAAACGTAACTTTAACTTGTGAAAACGTAACTTTAACTTGTCAAAACGTAACGTTAACTCGTAAAAAACGTAACTCTAAATTGTCATAACGTAACTTGAACTTGTCATAATTAATTATATCTTTTCAAAATATAACTTTAAATTGTAAAATACGTAACTTTAAAATGTCAAAATCTAACTTTATCTAGTCAAAACGAAACATTATGTTCTCAAAATGTAACTTTAACTTGTCAAAAAGAAATTTTAACTTCTCAAAACGCAACTTTAACTCATAAATACGTAACTTTAACTTGTCAAAATGCATCTTTAACTTGTAAAAAAGGTAACTTTAACTAATCAAAACGTAAGTTTTAACTTGTCAAAATGTAACATTAAATTTCCAAAACGAAACTTTAACTTGTCAAAACGCAATTTTAACTTGTGAAAATGTAACTTTAACTTGTGAAAACCTAACTTTAAATTATAAAAACGTAACTTGAACTTGTCAAAATGCAACTTTAACATGTAAAAAAATAACTTTAACCTATAAAAATGCAACTTAAACTTCTAAAAAAGGTAACTTTAACTAGTCAAAATGTAACTTTAATTTGTCATAACACACCTTTAACTTGTCAAAACGAAACTTTAAATTTTCAAAACGAAACTTTAACTCGTCAAAACACAATTTTAACTTGTCAAAACGTAACTTTAACTTGTGAAAACGTAACTTAAACTTGTTAAAACCTAACTTTAAATTTTAAAAATGTAAATTGAACTTGTCAAAACGCAACTTTAACTTGTCAAAACACAACTTCAACTTGTAAAAACGTAACTTTAACCTGTAAAAAATTAACTTTAACTTGTAAAAAACGTAACCTTAAATTCTCAAAACATAACCTTAACTTGTAAAAACGCAAAATTAACTAGGCATAATGTAACTTTAACTAGTCAAAACTTAACTTTAACTTGTCAAACCGCAAATTTAACTTGTCAAAATGAAACTTTAATTTCCAAACCGCAACTTTAACTTGTAAAAACGTAACTTTAACTTGTCAAAACTTAACTTTATCTTGTAAAAAAGGTAACTTTAACTAGTCAAAATGTAACTTTAACTTGTCATAACACACCTTTAACTTGTCAAAACGAAACTTTAAATTTTCAAAACGAAACTTTAACTAGTCAAAACGCAACTTTAACTAGTCAAAACGTAACTTTGACTTGTAAAAATCGTAACTCGAACTAGTCAAAACGTAACTTTAACTTGTCAAAACGTACTTTTAACTTGTCAAAACATAAATTTGACTTTTAAAAACCGTAACTTTAAATTGTTGAAAGGAACTTTAATTTGTCAAAACGTAACTGTAACTTCTCAAACTGTAACTTTAACTTCTGAAAACGTAACTTTAACTTGACAAAACGTAACTTTAACTAGTCAAAACGTAACTTCAACTTGTCAAAATGCAAATTTAACTCGTCAAAATGAAACTTTAATTGCCATAACGTAACTTTAACTTGTGAAAACGCAATTTTAACTTGTCAAAACGTAACTTTAACTTGTCAAAACGTAACTTTAACTTGTAAAAAAAGTAACATTAAATTGTCAAAACGTACCTTTAACTTCGCAAAACGTAACTTTAACTTGTGAAAACGTAACTTTAACTTGTCAAAACGTAACGTTAACTTGTAAAAAACGTAACTCTTAATTGTCATAACGTAACTTGAACTTGTCATAATTAATTATATCTTTTCAAAATGTAACTTTAAATTGTAAAATACGTAACTTTAAATTGTCAAAATCTAACTTTATCTAGTCAAAACGAAACATTATGTTCTCAAAATGTAACTTTAACTTGTCAAAACGAAACTTTAACTACTCAAAACGCAACTTTAACTCATAAATACGTAAATTTAAATTGTCAAAATGCATCTTTAACTTGTAAAAAAAGTAACTTTAACTAATCAAAACGTAACTTGTCAAAACACAACTTTAACTTGTCAAAATGTAACATTAAATTTCCAAAATGAAACTTTAAATTGTCAAAACGCAATTTTAACTTGTGAAAATGTAACTTTAACTTGTGAAAACCTAACTTTACATTATAAAATAGTAACTTTAACTTGTCAAAATGCAACTTTAACATGTCAAAACGCAAGTTTAACTAGTCAAAACGTAACTTTAATTTGTCAAAACGTAACTTTGACTTGTAAAAAACGTAACTCGAACTAGTCAAAACGTAACTTTAACTTGTCAAAACGCAACTTTAACTTGTAAAAATGAAACTTTAATTTCCAAAACGTAAATTTAACTTGTCAAAACGTAACTTTAACTTGTCAAAATGCAACTCTAACTTATATAAAGTTAACTTTAATTTGTTAAAACGTAACTTTGACTTGTAAAAAACGTAACTCAAACTAGTCAAACATAACTTTAACTTGTCCAAACGTACTTTTAACTTGTCCAAACGTAACCTTGACTTGTAAAAACCGTAACTTTAAATTATTAAAACATAACTTTAACTTGTCAAAACATAACTTTAACTTCTGAAAACGTAACTTTAACTTCTGAAAACGAAACTTTAACTTGTCAAAACGTAACTATAACTTGTAAAAAACGTAACTTTAAATTGTCAAAACGTAACTTTAACTTGTTATAATTAACTTTATCTTTTCCAAATGTAACTTTAAATTGTACAAAACGTAACTTTAAATAGTCAAAATGTAACTTTAACTTGTAAAAAACGTAACTTTAACTTATAAAAACGTAACTTTATCTAGTCAAAACGAAACTTTAACTTTTAAAAACGCAACTTTATCTCATTAATAAGTGACTTTATCTTGTCAAAATGCATCTTTAACTTGTAAAATCGAAACTTTAAATTTTCAAAACGAAACTTTAACTCCACAAAACGCAATTTTAACTTGTGAAAACGTAACTTTAACTTGTGAAAACGTAAATTTAACTTGTTAAAACCTAAATTTAACTTGTCAAAACGAAATTTTAACTCGTCAAAACGCAACTTTAATTTGTAAAAAAGTAACTTTAACTTGTAAAAATATAACTTAAACTTGTAAAAAACGTAACCTTAAATATTCAAAACGTAAGTTTAACTTGACAAAATACAACTTTTACTTGTTAAAACGTAACTTTAACTTGTCAAAACGTAACTTTAACTTGTCAAAACGAAAATTTAATTGGCAAAACATAATTTTAACTTGTCAAAATGTGACTTTAATTTGTCAAAACGTAACTTTGATTTGTTAAAACCGTAACTTTAACCTTTCAAAACGCAACTTTAACTCGTAAATACGTAACTTTAACTTGTCAAAATGCAACTTTAATTTGTAAAAATGAAACTTTAACTCGTCAAAACGCAATTTTAACTTGTCAAAACGTAACTTTAACTTGATAAAACGTAACTTTAACTTGTTAAAACCAACTTTAAATTGTTAAAACCGTAACTTTAACTTGTCAAAACGCAACTTTAATTTGTAAAACCGTAACTTTAACTTGTAAAAATGTAACTTAAACTTGAAAAAAACGTAACTTTAAATTCTCAAAACGTAACTTTAACTTGTCAAAACGCAAATTAAACTTGTCAAAATGTTACTTTTAACTTGTCAAAATGCAACTTTAACTTCTTAAAACGTAACTTTAACTTGTCGAAACGTCACTTTAATTTGTCAAAACGTAACTTTGACTTGTTAAAATCGTAACATTAACTTGTCAAAATGCAACTTGAACTCGTAAATACGTAATTTTAACTTGTCAAAATGCAACTTTAATTTGTAAAAAAGGTAACTTTAACTAGTCAAAACTTAACTTTAACTTGTCAAAACACAACTTTAACTTGTCAAAACAATATTTAAATTTTCAAAACGAAACTTGAACTAGTCAAAATGCAATTTTAACTTGTTGAAACGTAACTATAACTTGTGAAAACGTGACTATAACTTGATAAAACCTAACTTGAAATTGTAAAAATGTAACTTTAACTTGTCAAAACGCAACTTTAACTTGTCAAAACGAAATATTAATTGCCAAAACGTAATTTTAACTTGTCAAAATGTCACTTTAATTTGTCAAAACGTAACTTTGATTTGTTAAAACGGTAACATTAACCTGTCAAACGCCACTTTAATTCGTAAATACGTAAATTTAAGTTGTCTAAATGCAACTTTAATTTGTCAAAACGAAACTTTAACTCCTCAAAACGCAATTTTAACTTGTGAAAACGTAACTTTAACTTGTAAAAACGTAACTTTAACTTGTTAAAACCTAAATTTAACTTGTCAAAACGAAACTTTAACTCGTCTAAACGCAATTTTAATTTGTAAAAAAGTAACTTTAACTTGTAAAAATATAACTTAAACTTGTAAAAAACGTAACCTTAAATTCTCAAAACGTAAGTTTAACTTGTCAAAATACAACTTTAACTTGTTAAAACGTAACTTTAACTTGTCAAAACGTAACTTTAACTTGTCAAAATGAAAATTTAATTGCCAAAACGTAATTTTAACTTGTCAAAATTTCACTTTAATTTGTCAAAACGTAACTTTGATTTGTTAAAACCGTAACTTTAACCTGTCAAAACGCAACTTTAACTAGTACATACGTAACTTTAACTTGTCAAAATGCAACTTTAATTTGTCAAAATGAAACTTTTACTCGTCAAAACGCAATTTTAACTTGTCAAAACGTAACTTTAACTTGTTAAAACCTAACTATAAATTGTTAAAACCGTAACTTTAACTTGTCAAAATGCAACTTAAACTTGTAAAAAACGTATCTTTAAATTCTCAAAAGGTAACTTTAACTTGTCAAAACGCAAATTAAACTTGTCAAAATGTTTATTTAACTTGTCAAAATGCAACATTAACCTGTTAAAAAGTAAATTTAACTTTTCAAAACGTAACTTTAACTTGTCAAAACGATAATTTAATTGCCAAAACGTAATTTTAACTTGTCAAAACGTCACTTTAATTTGTCAAGACGTAACTTTGACTTGTTAAAATCGTAACTTTAACCTGTCAAAATGCAACTTGAACTCGTAAATACATAATTTTAACTTGTCAAAATGCAACTTTAATTTTTAAAAAAGGTAACATTAAGTAATCAAAACATAAGTTTAACTTGTCAAAACACAACTTTAACTTGTCAAAACGAAACTTTAAATTTTCAAAACGAAACTTTAACTAGTCAAAATGCAATTTTAACTAGTTGAAACGTAACTTTAACTTGTGAAAACGTGACTTTAACTTGATAAAACCTAACTTTAAATTGTAAAAATGTAACTTAAACTTGTCAAAACGCAACTTTAACTTGTCAAAACGCAACTTTAACTTGTATAAAATCAACTTTAATTTGTTAAAACGTAACTTTGACAGGTAAAAAAGGTAACTTAAACTAGTCAAAACGTACTTTTAACTTGTCAAAACGTACTTTTAACTTGTCAAAACATAACTTTGACTTCTAAAAAACGTAACTTTAAATTGTTAAAACGTAATTTTAACTTGTCAGGATGCAAGTTTAACTTGTAAAAACGTAACTCTATCTTGTGAAAACGTAACTTTAACTTGTAAAAACGTATCTCTAACCTGTATTGTACCTTTAACTTGTAAAAAACGTAACTTTAAATTCTCAAAACGTAACTGTAACTTGTCAAAACGATACTTTAACTTGTCAAAACGTATTTTAACTTGTCAAAACGTAACTTTGACTTGTTAAAACCGTAACTTTAACTTGCCAAAACGCAAATTTAACTCGTAAATACATAACTTTAACCTGTCAAAATGCAACTATAACTTGTAAAAAGGGTAACTTTAAATAGTCAAAACATAACTTTAACTTGTCAAAACACAAATTTAACTTGTCAAAACGAAACTTTAACTCGTCAAAACGCAATTTTAACTTGTCAAAACGTAACTTTAACTTGTGAAAATGTAACTTTAACTTGTTAAAACCTAACTTTAAATTGTAAAAACGTAACTTTAATTTGTCAAAACGCAACTTTAATTTGTAAAAACGTAACTTTAACTTGTCAAACGTAACTTTAACTTGTCAAAACGAAAATTTGATTACCAAAACGTAATTTTAACTAGTCAAAATGTCACTTTAATTTGTCAAAACGTAACTTTGATTTGTTAAAAATGTAACTTTAACTTGTCAAAACGCAACTTTAACTTGTCAAAACGCAACTTTAACTTATATAAAATTAATTTTAGTTTGTTAAAACGTAACTTTGACTGGTAAAAAAGGTAACTTAAACTAGTCAAAACGTACTTTTAACTTGTCAAACGTACTTTTAACTTGTCAAAACGTAACTTTGACTTCTAAAAACCGTAACTTTAAATTGCCAAAACGTAAATTTAACTTGTCAAGATGCAATTTTAACTTGTTAAAACGTAACTTTATCTAGTGAAAATGTAACTTTAACTTGTAAAAACGTATCTCTAACCTGTAAAAATGTAACTTTAACATGTAAAAAACGTAACTTTAAATTCTCAAAACGTAACTGTAACTTGTCAAAATGAAACTTTAACTTGTCAAAACGTAATTTTAACTTGTCAAAATGACACTTTAATTTGTCAAAACGTAACTTTGATTTGTTAAAACGGTAACTTTAACTTGTTAAAACGCCACTTTAACTCGTAAATACGTAACTTTAACTTGTCTAAATGCAACTTTATCTTGTAAAAAAGGTAACTTTAAATAGTCAAAACATAACTTTAACTTGTCAAAACACAAATTTAACTTGTCAAAATGAAACTTTAACTCGTCAAAACGCATTTTTAACTTGTCAAAACGTAACTTGTCAAAACGTAATTTAACTTGTTAAAACCTAACTTTAAATTGTAAAAACGTAACTTTAACTTGTCAAAACGCAACTTTAATTTGTAAACACGTAAGTTTAACTTGTCAAACCGTAACTTTAACTTGTCAAAACGAAAATTTAATTGCCAAAACGTAATTTTAACTTGTCAAAATGTCACTTTAATTTGTCAAAACGTAACTTTGATTTGTTAAAACGGTAACTTTAACCTGTCAAAATGCCACTTTAACTCGTAAATACGTAACTTTAACTTGTCAAAATGCAACTTTAATTTGTCAAAACGAAACTTTAACTCGTCAAAATGCAATTTTAACTTGTGAAAACGTAACTTTAACTTGTGAAAACGTAACTTTAACTTGTTAAAACCTAACTTTAAATTGTTAAAACCGTAACTTTAACTTATCAAAACGCAACTTTAATTTGTAAAACCGTAACTTTAACTTGTAAAAATGTAACTTAAACTTGTAGAAAACGTAACTTTAAATTCTCAAAACGTAACTTTAACTTGCCAAAACGCAAATTAAACTTGTCAAAATGTTACTTTAACTTGTCAACATGCAACTTTAACTTGTTAAAACGTAAATTTAACTATTCAAAACGTAACTTTAACTTGTCAAAACAAAAATTTAATTGCCAAAACATAATTTTAACTTGTCAAAACGTCACTTTAATTCGTCAAAACGTAACTTTGACTTGTTAAAATCGTAACTTTAACCTGTCAAAATGAATCTTGAACTCGTAAATACGTAATTTTAACTTTTCAAAATGCAACTTTAATTTGTAAAAAAGGTAACTTTAACTAGTCAAAACTTAACTTTAACTTGTCAAAACACAACTTTAACTTGTTGGTATGTAACTTTAACTTGTGACAACGTGAATTTAACTTGATAAAACCTAACTTTAAATTGTAAAAATGTAACTTTAACTTGTCAAAACGCAACTTTAACTTGTAAAACGCAGCTTTAACTTGTATAAAATTAACTTTAATTAGTTAAAACGTACCTTTGACTTGTAAAAAACGTAACTTAAGCTAGTCAAAACGTACTTTTAACTTGTCAAAACGTAACTTTGACTTCTAAAAACCGTAACATTAAATTGTTAAAACGTAAATTTAACTTGTCAAGATGCAATTTTAACTAGTTAAAACGTAACTTTATCTTGTGAAAACGTAAATTTAACTTGTAAAAACGTATCTCTAACCTGTAAAAATGTAACTTTAACTTGTAAAAAACGTAACTTTAAATTCTCAAAACGTAACTGTAACTTGTCAAAACATAACTTTAGCTTGTCAAAACATACTTTTAACTTGTCAAAACGTAATTTTGACTTGTTAAAACCGTAACTTTAACTTACCAAAACGCAAATTTAACTCGTAAATACAGAACTTTAACCTGTCAAAATGCAACTTTAACTTGTAAAAAAGGTAACTTTAAATAGTCAAAACAAAAATTTAACTTGTCAAAACACAAATTTAACTTGTCAAAACGAAACTTTAACTCGTCAAAACACAATTTTAACTTGTCAAAACGTAACTTTAACTTGTGAAAATGTAACTTTAACTTGTGAAAATGTAACTTTAACTTGTTAAAACCTAACTTTAAACTGTAAAAACGTAACTTAAACTTGTCAAAACGCACCTTTAATTTGTAAAAACGTAACTTTAACATGTAAAAATGTAACTTAAACTTGTTAAAACGTAACTTTAATTTGTCAAAACGTAACTTTAACTTGTCAAAACAAAAATTTAATTTCCAAAACGTAACTTTAACTTTTCAAACGTCACTTTAATTTGTCAAAACGTAACTTTAACCTGTCAAAATGCAACTTTAACTCGTAAATACGTATCTTTAACTTGTCAAAATGCAACTTTAATTTGTAAAAAAAGTAACTTTAACTAGTCAAAACGTAACTTCAACTTGTCAAAACACAACTTTAACTTGTCAAAACGAAACATTAAATTTTCAAAACGAAACTTTAACTAGTCAAAATGCAATTTTAACTTGGTAAAACGTAACTTTAACTTGTGAAAACGTGACTTTTACTTGTTAAAACCTAACTTTAAATTGTAAAAACGTAACTTTAACTTTGTTAAAACGCAACTTTATCTTGTAAAAACGTAACTTTAATATGTAAAATTCTAACTTAAACTTGTAAAAAATGAAACTTAAAATTGTCAAAACGTAACTTTAACTTGTCAAAACGTAAATTTAACTTGTCAAAATGTAATTTTAACTTGTCAAAATGCAAGTTTAACTTGTCAAAACGTAAGTTTAACTAGTCAAAACGTAAGTTTAACTTGTCAAAACGAACTTTAACTTGTCAAAATGAAACTTTAATTTCTAAAACGTAAATTTAAATTGTCACAACGCAATTTTAACTCAACAAAACTTAACTTTAACTTGTCAAAACGCAACTTTAACTTGTATAAAAGTTAACTTTAATTTGTTAAAACGTAACTTTGACTAGTAATAAACGTAACTCAAACTAGTCAAAATATAACTTTAACTTGTCAAAACGTACTTTTAAATTGTCCAAACGTAACGTTGACTTCTAAAAACCGTAACTTTAAATTGTTAAAACGTAACTTTAACTTGTCAAAATGTAACTTTAACTTCTCAAAATGTAACTTTAACTTCTGAAAACGTAACTTTAACTTGTCAAAACGTAACTATAACTTGTAAAAAACGTAACTTTAAATTGTCAAAACGTAACTTTAACTTGTCATAATTAACTTTATCTTTTCCAAATGTAACTTTAAATTTTAAAAAACGTAACTTTAAATTGTCAAAATGTAACTTTACCTTGTAAAAAACGTAACTTTAACTTATTAAAACGTAACCTTATCTAGTCAAAATGAAACGATAACTTGTCAGAACGTAACTTTAACTTGTCAAAAAGAAACTTTAACTTTTAAAAGCGCAACTATATCTCATAAATACTGTTGTCGCTGAAATTTGGACAACGTTTAGAGACCTAAGCGGTCAGATCTTCGCTCAGAGCGGGTGACCCTTGTTGGAAATTACTTAACGATTTAAGTAAATTATTATTAAACATAACTAATTACGTGCGGAATTAATAATAAAATCGATCTATCATATTAAACTATTTAATATCTAACAACCTATTAGCATTAAAATCATAAGCATGTTAATTAACAATTTAATTCTAAACATGTTATTTCAATAAAATCAAACACTCCAAACAATCATAACAATTATATCAATTAAGAGTATTTAAGATTATCGAAACTTACATCGTCGAGTTATAAATAACTCAGTCGAGGAATTGAAAACGAGTTCGATGCGAGAATCTTCAAGCTTCTCCAATTCCGGATTTGCAAGAGACTTCCTCGGCTCGTCAACACGGGCAGCGAAAGCGGCAAGCAGGCGCGTCCTTGGGGCTGGTCCGGGAAGCTGGCAGCAGATGGCGCGCGGTCCTCGGCAGGCTGGGAACGGGCGGCAGCGGCTGGACTCGTCCGACGCATAAGGCAGCGGCCCTAGGAGACCCCGGAGCGGCGGAGAGGGGCAGGCACCTCTGGGCTCAGGCGGAGGAACAACGGCGACACCGGCAGCGACCTGGGCAGAGGCAGGCTCGGCTGGACAGAGGCGGTAGGCTGCTGGGACACGCAGAGGGGCGGTCGGGCGGAGTCAGGCGCAGGTTCGCGCGGATGGGCGGAGGCAGATCGCAGGTGAAACTTCGCGACGACGCTGAGAACTCATGGAAGCTCGGATCGGGACGCCGTTTTTTGCGTTGCGTCGGCAACGAACTGACTTAAATGGGTTCGGAGAGAGATCTGAGTTTTCAGACTCAGATTTGTCGGATTCATCGAATCTTTGGTTCGGAGGTCAGATTTCCAGAAAACGAAAATGGACCAAACAACCACAAGTTGATTCAACGATAACACAAGAAGAAAAACGAGAAGACGAGTGTGGGCTCAGATGAACGCACACGAGAAAACAAGAAACGAAATTTTTCGTCCTCTCGGGTGATAGGGTGGTCGGCCAAGAGGGAGGGGAAGAGAGAGAGAGAGCAAGCTTAACCTAGGGTTTCCTCAAACCCTTTATTATAGACATTGTTAATGGGCTTTCATGTGGGCTTTTGTTGAATCGATATTCAGCCCAAAACCATGTTAATGGTCGGCCCGTATGTCCTACTCGTTTCTCAATTTTATTTCCCAAATTGCCTTGATTTAATTTCCAAATTCGACTTAATTTAGAACTCTCATCTATTTAATAACTCGTTATTAAATTGTTTCATGATTATCGAATAACATAAAACGAGAAACGTTTTATTTTCTAATATTGTTATTATGAATTCTCAAGAAAATTATTATTACAATAATAAAGTTCTTTAATTCACAAAATCATTAATTAATCAATAACACATTATTCATTAATTCGCTTGGAAAATAAATTTCTCTATACAAATCAAAATTTATATTTTTATGAGTAAATCAATTTATTGCGTTCAATTAATCTCTTCTAAATGTGCATCATTGAGACCTTATGGACCCACATGAATGAAGCTTGAGAATAAAGCACAGACTCAATAATTCACAAATTATTTCCGGCTTATAATTCTTAATAATGGTCGACTCCACTAAAGGACCAATATTGAAAATCTCTAAGTTCATGCGCGCATAATTTTCCGTTTGAAGTCACAGAACTTTTCTGTACTCGATCCACGGTGTACTTTACCAAAATACCCTTCGTGTGTATCAGTAAGTCCGGGGAATGTAAAATTACCGTTTTACCCCTAGAGTTATTATTTCACTAACTCGTTTGTTACTTGTGAATGAGAAAAACATAAAGTGAGACGTCAATACATGTCACATGTTTTAATCAAGGAATCTCATATTCAATGATTATCTGGCCAGATTAATTCATTCACTATCTCGTAACAAACCATAGTGTGATACAATGACTTTCATTATGTGTACACGAATTCCATATCTGTGAATCACATAATCCAACACTACAACGTTATGTCACCAACCGTCGGGTCAGATGCAGCCATTTCACGGCCATCGCCCATTGACAAATCAAATGACATAAAGTGTAGTATCGACTATGCACTCACCTCAGGATTAAGGTAGTTATCGAAGTACCCCTCGTATGTGATCTTGGAGCTTCTGGATTAAACGGTTTTATATCGAGCTTCCATAGAATCACTAGATCTTGTTCAATATCTTCTATAAGATATCAAGAATGAAATCATAGAGTCACAACTTTCTATATCACATGATAAGATATCATGATTCATTCAAACAATCGTTACTTAGACTCGAATGCTCAATCGGTCTTAAGATTGTGAACAAATGGTTTAAACTAGTCACAAGGGGTTATCATGTCAAATCTGTATTTAACACCCTTTTCGTTGATGACAGTTTCAGAGCGTAGCATACATACATAAACACAAACTATAGGAAAAGAAAGCTTATTTATTAATATAAATGTTTCAGCAAAATATTACAAATAATAAATAAAATGTCTAATATTCTCCTTTGTGGGCACCAATCCCAACAACCCTCGCTTCGGCCTAAGCGTGTCAGATCCGGTGTCCCGGATCGTCTCTTAGCTGTCGTGTGGTCTTCGAGTCCTTCTGTTATCTGAAAAGAGTAAACAGACGTGAACTAAGAAGGGAAAACAGAGGGGGGTCCTCTGTTTACCTCTCCGACGCTCAACATTAGTATAATGTGGGTGGAGTTTATAAGATGACGAGGAGGGATCGACGAGATTGAGAGAGACGAGGATACTAGGATCGCTGGCGTCTCAGAGCTAGGATCTTTAGGGAGTACTCTTCCGGTCGGGAGAGAATATCCGAAATACCTCATGTGGGAGTATGATATGTGTCTAGAGAATAAGGGAAAAGTGTCTCTTTTTGGAGTCAAGAGCTTACCCGCTCCGTAGAGGGCATGGACGACTATTTATAGCCATGGGTGTACCCTTGGGGCCGAGTGGGGAGCCTCTGGGCGTCGGTGGCCGGCCAGGCCCCTCCCACGGGTGAGGAAGGCCCGGCAGGTCCCTCCACTGGGTGAGGAAGGCCGACCAGGTCCCTCCCCTGGGTGAGGAAGGCCGGCCAGGTCCCTCCCCTGGGTGAGGAACCGGCCAGGTCCCTCCCCTGGGTGAGGAACCGGCCAGGTCCCTCCCCTGGGTGAGGAAGGCCGGCCAGGCCCCTCCCATGGGTGATGATGGCCGACCAGGTCCCTCCCGGGTGTAGGGACGATCGGCTAGGCGCGAGAGGGCGAGTCATGGTTGTCCCGGGGGAGGCGTCTCCCCTTCGCGCCTCGGAAGTCGCCGGCCGGATGTCGCCGGCCGGCCAGAAGTCGCCGGCCGGACAGAGGTCGCCGGCCGGACTAAGGTCGCCGGCCGGACTGAGGTCGCAGGACGGAGGTTGACGGCCGGACAGAGGTCGCCGGCCGGACTGAGGTCGCCGGCCGGACTGAGGTCGCCGGCCGGACTGAGGTCACCGGGCGGACTGAGGTCGCCGGCCAGACAGAGGTCGCCGCCGGATTTAGGCTCGGCGAAAGGCCCATGGCGTGCCATTGTAAACCTGGCGTGGGTTCTAAGTGTTGGTCGATCGGAGGACGACATGGGAGGCATATACTAGAGTTGCCGTGTGAGAATACGGCGACAACATTAGCGCCCCGAGTTCAATGTCGAACATGTGGTCGAGAATGAACTCAAATCAGGATCCTCTTATTGTCGTTCGAGCTAGACCATTGAGTATCTCCTGATGAGCGTCATCGTAGAGTCAAAATGTCTTCGAGGGACATTGTGGTCCCTAAGTTCACCGAGGTGACCTATGGTGGAGTGGCATGTTACGACTTCATGACCTAAGGGTCCGCTGTGGGTTCCTCTAACTTGCGTGGCAATTGTCTTATCAGAACCGTCTGATGTCGTATGGGAATGATTTATTTTCTTCAGCTTATCGTCAGAGGTTAGCTTTGGAGCGATGTGTTTTCATCGAGTCGCCCCGAGGGGCAAGCTTGGATGTCGCTTTTGGAGCGACGTCTTCTCATCGAGTGGCCGTGAGGGGCAAACTCGGACGTTGTTTCAGCACAACGTATTTCATCGAGTCGCCCCGAGGGGCAAACTCGGATGTTGTTTTGTAACAACTTATTTTCATTGAGCCGCCTTTAGGAGCGAGCGACGTATTTTCGTCAAGTTGCCATTAGGGGCTGCCTCGGACGTCGTTTAGGAGCGACGTATTTTCGTCGAGTTGCCGTTAGGGGCTGACTCGGACACCGTTTAGGAGCGACGTATTTTCGTCGAGTTGCCGTTAGGGGCTGACTCGGACGCCGTTTAGGAGCGACGTATTTTCGTCGAGTTGCCGTTAGGGGCTGACTCGGACGCCGTTTAGGAGCGACGTATTTTCGTCGAGTTGCCGTTAGGGGCTGACTCGGACGTCGTCTAGGAGCGACGTATTTTCGTCGAGTTGCCGTTAGGGGCTGACTCGGACGCCGTTTAGGAGCGACGTATTTTCGTCGAGTTGCCGTTAGGGGCTGACTCGGACGTCGTCTAGGAGCGACGTATTTTCGTGGAGTTGCCGTTAGGGGCTGACTCGGACGCCGTTTGGGAGCGACGTATTTTCGTGGAGTTACCGTTAGGGGCTGACTCGGACGCCGTTTAGGAGCGACGTATTTTCGTCGAGTTGCCGTTAGGGGCTGACTCGGACGCCGTTTAGGAGCGACGTATTTTCGTCGAGTTGCCTTTAGGGGCTGACTCGGACGTCGTCTAGGAGCGACGTATTTTCGTCGAGTTGCCGTTAGGGGCTGACTCGGACGCCGTTTAGGAGCGACGTATTTTCGTCGAGTTGCCGTTAGGGGCTGACTCGGACGCCGTTTAGGAGCGACGTATTTTCGTCGAGTTGCCGTTAGGGGCTGACTCGAACGCCGTTTAGGAGCGACGTATTTTCGTCGAGTTGCCGTTAGGGGCTGACTCGGACGTCGTCTAGGAGCGACGTATTTTCGTCGAGTTGCCGTTAGGGGCTGACTCGGACGCCGTTTAGGAGCGACGTATTTTCTTCGAGTTGCCGTTAGGGGCTGACTCGGACGCCGTTTAGGAGCGACGTATTTTCGTCGAGTTGCCGTTAGGGGCTGACTCGGACGCCGTTTAGGAGCGACGTATTTTCGTCGAGTTGCCGTTAGGGGCTGACTCGGACGTCGTCTAGGAGCGACGTATTTTCGTCGAGTTGCCGTAAGGGGCTGACTCGGACGCCGTTTAAGAGCGACGTATTTTCGTCGAGTTGCCGTTAGGGGCTGACTCGGACGCCGTTTAGGAGCGACGTATTTTCGTCGCCTTGCCGTTAGGGGCTGACTCGGACGCCGTATAGGAGCGACGTACTTTCGTCGAGTTGCCGTTAGGGGCTGACTCGGACGCCGTTTAGGAGCGACGTATTTTCGTCGAGTTGCCGTTAGGGGCTGACTCGGACGCCGTTTAGGAGCGACGTATTTTTGTCGAGTTGCCGTTAGGGGCTGACTCGGACGCCGTCTAGGAGCGACGTATTTTCGTCGAGTTGCCGTTAGGGGCTGACTCGGACGCCGTTTAGGAGCGACGTATTTTCGTCGAGTTGCCGTTAGGGGCTGACTCGGACGCCGTTTAGGAGCGACGTATTTTCGTCGAGTTGCCGTTAGGGGCTGACTCGGACGCCGTTTAAGAGCGACGTATTTTCATCGAGTTGCCGTTAGGGGCTGACTCGGACGTCGTCTAGGAGCGATGTATTTTCGTCGAGTTGCCGTTAGGGGCCGACTCGGACGCCGTTTAGGAGCGGTGTATTTTCGTCGAGTTTCCGTTAGGGGCTGACTCGGACGCCGTTAAGGAGCGAAGTATTTTCGTCGAGTTGCCGTTAGGGGCTGACTCGGACGCTGTTTAGGAGCGACGTATTTTCGTCGAGTTGCCGTTAGGGGCTGACTCGGACGTCGTCTAGGAGCGACGTATTTTCGTCGAGTTGTCGTTAGGGGCTGACTCGGACGCCGTTTGGGAGCGACGTATTTTCGTCGAATTGCCGTTAGGGGCTGACTCGGACGCCGTTTAGGAGCGACGTATTTTCGTCGAGTTGCCGTTAGGGGCTGACTCGGACGCCGTTTAGGAGCGACGTATTTTCGTCGAGTTGCCGTTAGGGGCTGACTCGGACGCCGTCTAGGAGCGACGTATTTTCGTCGAGTTGCCGTTAGGGGCTGACTCGGACGCCGTTTAGGAGCGACGTATTTTCGTCGAGTTGCCGTTAGGGGCTGACTCGGACGCCGTTTAGGAGCGACGTATTTTCGTCGAGTTGCCGTTAGGGGCTGACTCGGACGCCGTCTAGGAGCGACGTATTTTCGTCGAGTTTTTATCGACTTTGTTATTGAACCGTCCTAGCCCCCCGAGTTTGGTGGTATTCGTGGAATGACCATGAAACACAAATATGGAGAATACGAAACAGGGCGAATAACAAAGGACATTTTTTATTGCGAAACATAGAATTGGACCCCTCTATTGGCTCGTAGCGTCGTTTGAGATACATAGGAAAGGGACATAGCATGCCGTACGATTAACTTGTGCCCCTTATGCAATCGAGCTTGTAGGTGAAGTTGCGGGAGAGCTCTCCACCGAGTTACTTGATTCCGGAGAGCGTGTGACAAATTCTTTGAGTCTTCCACCTTTTACCAGTGCCTCGATTCGCTTCTTTAGCTTGGAACAGTCAGAGGTCGTGTGTCCATGATCGCGTTGGTATTCGCAAAACTTGCTCTTGTCCCGCGTCGCATAACTCTTTTTCAATGGAGCGGGCGACCCGAGTTCATCTCGATAAAGAGTCAAGATTTGGGCTGGAGATGAACTTTGCGGGGTGAGGGCTTCTCCCCGGTACTCATCGGCGTAAGGCCTCTTTAGCCTTGACGGGGGGGGGGGTGTTGCTGGTGACATAACTATCCCTTCCCCGTTTGCTTCGAGTGTCGGGACAATCATCGGTGCAATAGGTGTTGTTCGGCCCCCTACCCCTTCTGCCGTTTAGGTAATCCTCGATTCTCATATGTGTCTTGGCACAGGCCATGAGCTCTGCCATGTCCCTCGGGGGCTTTCCCACAATCGACTTTAAGAAGTCGCTGGGTTCGGCGCCTTCCGTGATGGCGACTATGGCATCCCGATCGTCAAAGTCTTCGACTTTGTGAGCTTCTTCGGTAAAACGAGCCAGGTATTAACGCAGGCTCTCGCCCGGTTTCTGCCTTATTGTCCAAAGGTATGATTTGTACTTCTTTTGTACCACTAAGGTGGCGAATCTGGCGAGGAAAGCCTCTCGGAGAGCTCGAAAAGAGCTGATACTCCCGGGTTTAAGGCTTCTTAACCAATCAAAGCCCGATCCGATCAATGTCAGGCTAAATGCCTGGCAGAGAGTTACGTCTGGCAGTCCCTGCATCAACATCCACGTTTCATAGTGGTGGATGTGGAAATTGGGGTCAGTACGCCCGTCATATGAAGAGCCGGCGGGGAGCTTGAACCTCCTTCCAGGCGGTTGTGCAAGCACCACCGCCGGGAAAGGTGAGTATGATCCCTCCAGGCCGTTGTTAGGTTTGGAACCCCCCGGGCCTGCCTCCCGAAGCTTGATGATCTGATTCTGGAGTCCCCGAATCATGGTGATCATCTCAAGCCCGTTAGCTGCACCTGTGACTGGTCCCACTGGCGTGGGGGCCTGCCGCTCATTGGACCTTTGGTCCATGAAGTTGGGAGGAGGGTTCTCGAGGGTTGCAGTCCCGGTAGCTGCCCGACGGGCGTCCAATTTTCTCCTTAGGTCCCCCTCGTGGGGATCCCGTTAGGAGCCGAGACGGGTCCTAAGGTCTTCCTTGGCGGAGTGCGAGGGTCTAACCATCGATGGGCGACCTTTGCGACGGACCCCACCACTATTCGCGCCATCATCTCCTTGTCGAGAAGAGGTTTGGCACAAACGTCGGGACCATCCGCTGCGGGCGTTGCTATTGCGCTCGCGTTGAGAGCCTTTCTGAGCTCGACTAACCGATGGTTCTAACGTAGCGTCGTCCGAGCTTGTCAAGGGCGACGGGGTGAAGGTTTGACTCGTGTCCGTCTTCGAGACCATGTCATCTCCGACATAATTCTCGTCCCGGGTCGAATTATCCTCTTCGTCGTATCCGAGGAGGTTAACGGCCAAACCCTTGTTCACCCCCGGCTGCGCTAGCAATTCTGCTAGGCGGCAGTCGTTCTCATCTCTTAGGCCGCTTTCGTTGTCACGAAGGGCAGAGGCGACGTTTCCAGAATTCCTCACCGAAGGCTGTTGCCTGGTCACTTGGTGGGGGAGTTTCCGGAACTCATATCGTGAGCTAGTCGCTCGAACGATGAGATTGCTCGATTGGACAACCGCGGGGGTTGTCGGAACGTCACTCATTTTATGTGAGTAGAAAAGAAAAGAGATGTGATAGAGAGATGTGGATTGGATGAGCTTCAAGATTGAAGGCCCCTCCTTCTAGCGCCAAAATGTTGTCGCTGAAATTTGGACAACGTTTAGAGACCTAAGCGGTCAGATCCTCGCTCAGAGCGGGTGACCCTCGCTTCGGCCTAAGCGTGTCAGATCCGGTGTCCCGGATCGTCTCTTAGCTGTCGTGTGGTCTTCGAGTCCTTCTGTTATCTGAAAAGAGTAAACAGACGTGAACTAAGAACGGAAAACAGAGAGGGGTCCTCTGTTTACCTCTCCGACGCTCAACATTAGTATAATGTGGGTGGAGTTTATAGGATGACGAGGAGGGATCAACGAGATTGAGCGAGACGAGGATACTAGGATCGCTGGCGTCTCAGAGCTCGGATCTCGGATCTTTAGGGAGTACTCTTCCGGTTGGGAGAGAATATCCGAAATACCTCACGTGGGAGTATGATATGTGTCTAGAGAATAAGGGAAAAGTGTCTCTTTTTGGAGTCAAGAGCTTACCCGCTCCGTAGAGGGCATGGACGACTATTTATAGCCATGGGTGTACCCTTGGGGCCGAGTGGGGAGCCTCTGGGCGTCGGTGGCCGGCCAGGCCCCTCCCACGGGTGAGGAAGGCCGGGCAGGTCCCTCCACTGGGTGAGGAAGGCCGGCCAGGTCCCTCCCCTGGGTGAGGAAGGCCGGCCAGGTCCCTCCCCTGGGTGAGGAAGGTCGGCCAGGTCCCTCCCCTGGGTGAGGAAGGCCGGCCAGGCCCCTCCCTTGGGTGAGGAAGGCCGGCCAGGCCCCTCCCATGGGTGATGATGGCCGACCAGGTACCTCCCGGGTGTAGGGACGATCGGCTAGGCGCGCGAGGGCGAGTCATGGTTGTCCCGGGGGAGGCGTCTCCCCTTCGCGCCTCGGAAGTCGCCGGCTGGATGTCGCCGGCCGGCCAGAAGTCGCCGGCCGGACAGAGGTCGCCGGCCGGACTGAGGTCGCCGGCCGGACAGAGTTCGCCGGCCGGACTGAGGTCGCCGGCCGGACTGAGGTTGACGGCCGAACAGAGGTCGCCGGCCGGACTGAGGTCGCCGGCCGGACTCAGGTCTCCGGCCGGACTAAGGTCGCCGGCCAGACAGAGGTCGCCGCCGGATTTAGGCTCGGCGAAAGGCCCAAGGCGTGCCATTGTAAACCTGGCGTGGGTTCTAAGTGTTGGTCGATCGGAGGACGACATGGGAGGCATATACTACAGTTGCCGTGTGAGAATACGGCGACAACAAATACGTGACTTTAACTTGTCAAAATGCATATTTAACTTGTTAAAACGAAACTTTAAATTTTCAAAACGAAACTTTAACTCCTCAAAACGCAATTTTAACTTGTCGAAATGCAACTTTAAGTTGTTAAAACGTAACTTTAACTTGTCAAAATGTCACTTTAATTTGTCAAAACGTAACTTTGATTTGTTAAAACGGTAACTTTAACCTGTCAAAATGCCACTTTAACTCGTAATTACGTAACTTTAACTTGTCAAAATGCAACTTTAATTTGTCAAAACAAAACTTTAACTCGTCAAAACGCAATTTTAACTTGTGAAAACGTAACTTTAACTTGTGAAAACGTAACTTTAACTTGTTAAAACCTAACTTTAAATTGTTAAAACCGTAACTTTAACTTGTCAAAACGCAACTTTAATTTGTAAAACCGTAACTTTAACTTGTAAAAATGTAACTTAAACTTTTAAAAAACGTAACTTTAAATTCTCAAAACGTAACTTTAACTTATCAAAACGCAAATTAAACTTGTCAAAATGTTACTTTAACTTGTCAACATGCAACTTTAACTTGTTAAAACGTAAATTTAACTATTCAAAACGTAACTTTAACTTGTCAAAACAAAAATTTAATTGCCAAAACGTAATTTTAACTTGTCAAAACGTCACTTTAATTCGTCAAAACGTAACTTTGACTTGTTAAAATCGTAACTTTAACCTGTCAAAATGAATCTTGAACTCGTAAATACGTAATTTTAACTTTTCAAAATGAAACTTTAATTTGTAAAAAAGTTAACTTTAATTTGTAAAAAAGTTAACTTTAACTAGTCAAAACTTAACTTTAACTTGTCAAAACACAACTTTAACTTGTTGAAATGTAACTTTAACTTGTGACAACCTGACTTTAACTTGATAAAACCTAACTTTAAATTGTAAAAATGTAAGTTTAACTTGTCAAAACGCAACTTTAACTTGTAAAACGCAACTTTAACTTGTATAAAATTAACTTTAATTAGTTAAAACGTACCTTTGACTTGTAAAAAACGTAACTTAAGCTAGTTAAAACGTACTTTTAACTTGTCAAAACGTAACTTTGACTTCTAAAAACCGTAACTTTAAATTGTTAAAACGTTAATTTAACTTGTCAAGATGCAATTTTAACTAGTTAAAACGTAACTTTATCTTGTGAAAACGTAAATTTAACTTGTAAAAACGTATCTCTAACCTGTAAAAATGTAACTTTAACTTGTAAAAAACGTAACTTTAAATTCTCAAAACGTAACTGTAACTTGTCAAAACGTAACTTTAACTTGTCAAAACATACTTTTAACTTGTCAAAACGTAACTTTGACTTGTTAAAACCGTAACTTTAACTTGCCAAAACGCAAATTTAACTCGTAAATACAGAACTTTAACCTGTCAAAATGCAACTTTAATTTGTAAAAAAGGTAACTTTAAATAGTCAAAACAAAAATTTAACTTGTCAAAACACAAATTTAACTTGTCAAAACGAAACTTTAACTCGTCAAAACGCAATTTTAACTTGTCAAAACGTAACTTTAACTTGTGAAAATGTAACTTTAACTTGTGAAAATGTAACTTTAACTTGTTAAAACCTAACTTTAAACTGTAAAAACGTAACTTAAACTTGTCAAAACGCAACTTTAATTTGTAAAAACGTAACTTTAACATGTAAAAATGTAACTTAAACTTGTTAAAAACGTAACTTTAAATTCTCAAAACATAACTTTAACTTGTCAAAACGCAAATTAAACTTGTCAAAATTTAAGTTTAACTTGTCAAAATAAAACTTTAACTTGTTAAAACGTAACTTTAACTTGTCAAAACGTTTCTTTAACTTGTCAAAACAAAAATTTAATTGCCAAAACGTAACTTTAACTTTTCAAACGTCACTTTAATTTGTCAAAACGTAACTTTAACCTGTCAAAATGCAACTTTAACTCGTAAATACGTATCTTTAACTTGTCAAAATGCAACTTTAATTTGTAAAAAAAGTAACTTTCACTAGTCAAAACGTAACTTTAACTTGTCAAAACACAACTTTAACTTGCCAAAACGAAACATTAAATTTTCAAAACGAAACTTTAACTAGTCAAAATGCAATTTTAACTTGGTAAAACGTAACTTTAACTTGTGAAAACGTGACTTTTACTTGTTAAAACCTAACTTTAAATTGTAAAAACGTAACTTTAACTTTGATAAAACGCAACTTTATCTTGTAAAAACGTAACTTTAATATGTAAAATTCTAACTTAAACTTGTAAAAAACGAAACTTAAAATTGTCAAAACGTAACTTTAACTTGTCAAAACGTAAATTTAACTTGTCAAAATGTAATTTTAACTTGTCAAAATGCTAGTTTAACTTGTCAAAACATAAGTTTAACTAGTCAAAACGTAAGTTTAACTTGTCAAAACGAACTTTAACTTGTCAAAATGAAACTTTAATTTCC
Source organism: Urtica urens (assembly GCA_958296335.1). Classification (NCBI taxonomy): domain Eukaryota; kingdom Viridiplantae; phylum Streptophyta; class Magnoliopsida; order Rosales; family Urticaceae; genus Urtica; species Urtica urens. The sequence continues at coordinate 15,304,016 of OY282526.1, forward strand.
AAAACGTAACTTTAACTTGTCACAACGCAATTTTAACTCAACAAAACGTAACTTTAACTTGTAAAACGCAACTTTAACTTGTATAAAAGTTAACTTTAATTTGTTAAAACGTAACTTTGACTTGTAATAAACGTAACTCAAACTAGTCAAAATATAACTTTAACTTGTCAAAACGTACTTTTAAATTGTCCAAACGTAACGTTGACTTCTAAAAACCGTAACTTTAAATTGTTAAAACGTAACTTTAACTTGTCAACACGTAACTTTAACTTCTCAAAACGTAACTTTAACTTCTGAAAACGAAACTTTAACTTGTCAAAACGTAACTATAACTTGTAAAAAACGTAACTTTAAATTGTCAAAACGTAACTTTAACTTGTCATAATTAACTTTATCTTTTCCAAATGTAACTTTAAATTTTAAAAAACGTAACTTTAAATTGTCAAAATGTAACTTTAACTTGTAAAAAACGTAACTTTAACTTATTAAAACGTAACCTTATCTAGTCAAAACGAAACGATAACTTGTCAGAACGTAACTTTAACTTGTCAAAAAGAAACTTTAACTTTTAAAAACGCAACTATATCTCATAAATACGTGACTTTAACTTGTCAAAATGCATATTTAACTTGTTAAAACGAAACTTTAAATTTTCAAAACGAAACTTTAACTCCTCAAAACACAATTTTAACTTGTCGAAATGCAACTTTATTTGTAAAAAAGTAACTTTAACTTGTAAAAATATAACTTTAACTTGTAAAAAACGTAACCTTAAATTCTCAAAACGTAAGTTTAACTTGTCAAAATGCAACTTTAAGTTGTTAAAACGTAACTTTAACTTTTCAAAACGTAACTTTAACTTGTCAAAACGAAAATGTAATTGCCAAAACGTAATTTTAATTTGTCAAAATGTCACTTTAATTTGTCAAAACGTAAATTTGATTTGTTAAAACCGTAACTTTAACCAGTCAAAACACAACTTTAACTCGTAAATACGTAACTTTAACTTGTCAAAATGCAACTTTAATTTGTCATAACGAAACTTTAACTCGTCAAAACGAAATTTTTATTTGTCAAAACGTAATTTTAACTTGTGAAAACGTAACTTTAACTTGTTAAAACCTAACTTTAAATTGTTAAAACCGTAACTTTAACTTGTCAAAATGCAACTTTAATTTGCAAAAACGTAACTTTAACTTGTAAAAATGTAACTTAAACTTGTAAAAACGTAACTTTAAATTCCCAAAACGTAACTTTAACTTGTCAAAACGCAAATTAAACTTGTCAAAATGTTACTTTACACTAGTACAAATGTTGGATCCCACAACCGACTTTCCACAACCCTTATTACTAAAGGTTGTAGACTTCGAGATCCCACAACCCTTATTACTAAAGGTTGTAGACTTCGAGATCCCACAACCCTTACAATTAAGGGTTGTGGGAAAAGCTTGATTTCAGGTATTCCACAACCTTTATAACTAAGGGTTGTGGGAAGGGCTTTATTTCAGCGTATTCCACAACTCTTAAAATATCGGTTGTGCAAACTAGCTTATTCTACAACCATTGTTCTAAGAGTTGTTTAATTATAATTAATATAAAAGGTCCCACAACCCTTAAAAGATCTGTTGTGGGACAATTGTCGCGGCGACGGCAAATAGGGCCGCGGCGCGAAGTCCCACAACGAATGCAAAGATCCGTTGTGGGAAAATATCGTGTCTGGGCAACAGCGCCGCGGCCCCATTTGACGTCGCCGCGGCGCCTCCTCCCACACCGGATCTCTACAACCGGTGTGGGAGGCGGCACCGCGGCGACGTCATATGGGGCCGCGGCGCCGCTGCCCAAACACGATCTGGGCAAAAAAAATTAGTTGGCGCCGCGGCGACGCCTGGTGGGGCCGCGGCGCCGGCGACGAAATCAGTGTATAAATTCGAATTTTTAGGGTTTTTTCACTTTACCCAAAATCCATTTCTCTCCCAAAAGTCATTTCGGCCGAGTCTGTCCCGAGTCCTCTTCGCCCCTCCTTCCCCTTGACGCCCCTACTCCCTCTTCTTGACGTCGCCGCTCCCGCGCCTTGACGTCGCCCCTCCCTCCCGCGCCTTCACGTCGCCGCCGGTCTCACTCCATCTTCCATATTTTCAAGGTAAATTTGTCCCTCTTCCATGGTTAGGTTTTGATGATTTTTAATTTTTTTAGGTTTAGATAATTGTTAGATTTGTTTAAGTTTAGATTTGTAGATTCGTTTATGTTTAAATTTGTAGATTTGTTTGAGTTTAGGTTTAGATGTTTGTGAATTGAATCCAAATTTCTTGTTATTTTTTAATTGAATCCAAAATTATGTTTATGTTGAAAATATTGTTGAAATTATGTTTATTTTTTTATGTTGAAATTGTAAATGTTAAAATTGTGTTTGTGTTTACGTTTATGTTGAAATTGTAGATTATGTTGAAATTATGTTTTTGTTAATGTTGAAATTGTAGGTTAATAGTTTGCGTTTATGTTGAAATAAGTTTTATTGTGTTTCTGTTTATGTTTATGTTTATATTAGGTCAAAATGCCTCCGAAATTTACTCGTGCCGCCAAGGGGAAAGCTAAGGTCACAACTTCAAAGCGTTCCCGAAAAGTTGTGGAGTCTTCTTCATCGTCGGAATGTGAAGAAGAAGAACATTACGAGTCGGTGATATTCACGTCTCAAGAAGTCGAGGATCACTACGAGTTGCTCTTTAAGCGCTCCGTAATCCAGGAGAGGGGATTTAGTGTCCCCCGGGATGGATTCGACATTGGCCAACAAATCCACAACTTCATCGACGCCTATGGTTGGGGAGAATTTTGCAATCCTCCCTCGTGCGATGGCAATATCACCATCGTGAAGGAATTTTACGCGAACCTACCGGATGCAGTTAATATCTTCAAACTCCTAACATTCCTTTCGAGGCGGAGGAATACATTCAATATGTACGTCATGCGGATAAGATAGAGATGGCGAGTTTATTGTGCCTCTCAAACCAAGGTTGGACGACGGAGAAGGGAAGAGAAGTCTTGCATCGTAATCAACTCACAAAGTACGTAATTATTTAACGATTTTTTTTTATAATTTGAAATGAATTGAAATTTGACTGTGCTTTGAATTTTGTTTTTGTAGGATTGCCAAAGTATGGGTTTACTTTGTGTGCGCTCGCATATTCCCGATCACGCATTTTTCTAGCCTCGACGAGGGTCGCATAAAAATTTTGTACTGCATCGTGAAGGGGCTCAAGATAAACATTGGTCGATTCATCTCGAGTCGGATGAGGAGTGTTGATTACAAGGCTAAGAAGACCGGTCTACCGTATCCGTCGATCATCACTGGCCTTTGTATGAGAGCGGGCGTGAGAATTGGGAGGCAAGACACGATCAAAGGTCCAATGGGGCCAATCACGAAGTCAATCATCGATCGGTACAAGATTCGAGAGGAGGAGGCGGCGGATGAGGACGAGGCAGCTGAAGAGGAGGAGGAGGCACCACCGGCACAACCGCGTAGAGCAACGGTACTTGAGCTACCCGCACCTCCGGTGCGAGATCCGATGTTAGAGTATATCGCTCACACCAACCACTATCTCGTCGCCGAGAATCAAAATTTTCAACATTACCAACAACTGCAAGGGGAGTACAACGCCATGTCATACGAGGCGTTCAACGACGTCATCAGTCGGTTGGACATAAACAACCAGATAGCGTGGCGGTTTCCTCCGTACCCCCAGTACGAGTATTTACCACATTCAGCACCAGAATGGCCGTCCGAATTCCCACGTCCTCCAGGAGCACCACCACGACGCGATAACGACAACAACATTTAATAAATGCTTTTTTATTTATTTTAAAGACTCTTAGTTTGAATTATTAGTTTGAATTATGTTTGTTTCTTTGTTTAAATTATGTTTGTTTCTTTGTTTAAATTACGAGACATGAGATTTTAAGATATAATATGTTTGTTTTATTGATATTTTTTTAAAATATTGTTTGTTTGTATTAATTACGATAGTTAGGAACTAAAGTATGCAGACTATAAATTGTTTGTTTGTATGAATTTGAGTAAAACAAAATTTTAATAGGTTTTCACAAAGTTTTACTATAAATTTAACACGGCGCCAGGGCCCTATACCCCATAGTCGCGGCTCCAGGTTCCACAACGGATATACATCCGTTGTGGGAACAGCGGAGCCGCGGCTCCGATAGGCGTTGCCGCGGCGCCAACGACTTACAAAGTCATTATAGACTCTGTAAGTCAACGACGCCGCAGCCCCGGTAGGCGTTGCCGCGGCGCCAACAACCTACAGAGTCATTATAGACTCTGTAAGTCATCGGCGCCGCGGCCCCGATAGGCGTTGCCGCGGCGCCAACGACTTATAGAGTCATTATAGACTCTGTAAGTCGTTGGCGCCGCGGCAACGCCTATCGGGGCCGCGGCGCCGCTGTTCCCACAATGGACCTGGCGCTGCGGCTATGGGGTATAGGGCCGCGACGCCGTGTTAAATTTATAGTAAAACTTTGTGAAAACCTATTAAAAACTTTGTTTTACTCAAATTCAAATCAATATAAAGTTATAAATACAACTCAATCAAACAAAAGTTGGAGCTATGTCAGTTCGAAGTAAATGAGAAACATCATCATCGTCGAAGTCATCCATCTCTTTATCAATCGGTGTTAATCCGGATGTGAATGTCGGTATACTAGTTGTTGTCGCCGTATTTCCGGCGACAGCGTTAAATATATACATCCGCGATTATATCCGAGGCGCGAAGGGGAGACGCCTTCCCCGAGACGGCCGAGACCCGCCTTCGCACACCTGGCCGACCACCGTCGCGCAGAGGAGGGGCCCGGCCGGCCACCCTCTCCCGTGAGAGGGGCCTGGCCGGCCTTCCTCACCCGAGGGAGGGACCTGGCCGGCCTTCCCCACCTAGGGGAGGGGCCTGGCCGGTCTTCCTCACCCGAGGGAGGGGCCTGGCCGGCCTTCCCCACCTAGGGGAGAGGCCTGGCCGGCCTTCCTCACCCGAGGGAGGGACCTGGCCGGCCTTCCCCACCTAGGGGAGGGCCCTGGCCGTCCTTCCTCACCCAAGGGAGGGGCCTGGCCGGCCTTCCCCATCTAGGGGAGGGGCCTGGCCGGCCTTCCTCGCCCGAGGGAGGGACCTGGCCGGCCACCGACGCCCGGAGGCTCTCCCACTCGTCCACAAGGCTACACCCGTGGCTATAAGTAGCCTTCGACGCTCTCCACACAGAGGTAAGCTCTAGACACGAAAAATAGACTCCTTTCCCCTTATTCCCTACACACATATCATCCTCCCACGTGAGGTATCTCGGATATTCTCTCCCGACCGGAAGAATACTCCCTAAAGATCCGAGATCCGAGCTCTGAGACGCCAGTGGTCCTAGTATCCCCGTCTCGCTCGATCTCGTCGATCCCTCCTCGTCATCCTGCAAACTCCGCCCACACTATACTAATGTTGAGCGTCGGAGAGGTAAACAGAGGACCCCCCTCTGTTTTCCCTTCTTAGTTCACGTCTGTTTACTCTTTTCAGATAACAGAAGGACTCGAAGACCACACGACAGCTAAGAGACGATCCGGGACACCGGATCCGACACGCTCAGGCCGAAGCGAGGGTCACCCGCTCCGAGCGAGGATCTGACCGCTTAGGTCTCGAAACGTTGTCCAAATTTCAGCGACAACATTTTGGCGCTAGAAGGAGGGGTGATTTTTGACCTTAAAATTCGCCCAACCCACATTTCTCTATTTTCATCTCTTTTCTTATTTTTTATACGAAATGAGTAGCGTTCCCGCGACTCATACGGATGCTCGATCGAGCAACCCTATCGTCCGAGCCGCCGGCTCGCGGTACGAATTCCGGCAATTGCCTCACCGAGAGGCAAGGCCGCAAGCTCCCGCAAGGGGGATCGAGGGCGTCAATCCGGTCGTTCACGACGACGGGGACGACCTGCGAGACGAGACTAACCGTCGATTAGCGGAACTCTTGGCGCGGCCGGGAGTGAACAAGGGTTTGCTTGTTAACCTCCTTGGATACGAGGAAGAGGCTAACTCGACCCAAGATGAGGATTACATCGGAAACGATGTAATCCCGGAGACGGACACAAGTCAAACTTTCACTCCCTCGCCTTTGGCCCGCATGAGCGACGCTCCGTTGGGATCATCGGCTAGCCGAGGACGAATGGGTTCAGAACTTGAGGGGTCCAGTAACCCGCGAGTGCCGGGAAGCGGTAACGCTTCCCACGGCAGGCGATTTAGGCGTCCGCGGCGTGCGCAGTCCCGACGGGACGACGATGGTGCGGAAAGCCGTGAGGTCCGCCGCGAAGGTCGTCCGCCGACGGCGAGGCCTTCGCACCCTTCGGGGGAGGATCTCAGGGTTCGCCTTAACTCGCGGAGGGGTCCTCAAGAGGAAGATTTGAGGAGGAAGTTGAACGCCCGTCGGACTGCGGCGGGGGCCACAACCCTCGGGAACCCTCCTCCCAACCTCATGGATCAAGGATCTAATGAGCGGCAAGGGCCAACGCCGGTGGGGCCCATCGCGGGAACCGCCAACGGTCTCGAGATGATGACGATGATTCAGGGACTCCAGAATCAAATCATCGAGCTCCGAGGAGCAGGCTCGGGGGGCTCCAGACCTTACAACGGTCTGGAGGGTTCATACTCGCCTTTCGCGGCGGCAGTGCTAGCACAACCGCCGGGAAGGGGATTTAAGCTCCCCACCATCCCGTCTTATGATGGACGCTCCGATCCCAACTTCCACATCCAACATTACGAGACATGGATGTTGATGCAAGGGTTGTCGGACGCGACTCTCTGCCAGGCGTTCAGTTTGACATTGACAGGGTCGAGCTTTGAATGGTTCAGGAGCCTGAAACCTGGCAGCATCGGATCTTTCCAAGCCCTTCGGGAAGCTTTCCTAGCCCGATTTGCCACACTCGTGGCACAGAAAAAATCTAAATCGTACCTATGGACGATCAAACAAAAATCGGACGAGAGCCTCCGTCAATATTTGGCCCGATTCACGGAAGAATCCCATAAAGTCGAAGACTTCGACGATCGGGATGCCATAGTCGCCATCACCGAGGGTGCCGAGCCTAGCGATTTCTTAAAATCGATTGTGGGAAAGACCCCGAGGGACATGGCCGAGCTTATGGCGTGCGCCAGGACGCACATGGGGATAGAGGATTACCTAAGCTGTAGGAAAGGCGATGGGCGCTCAGGGCGCAATCGTCCCGACGAAAGGCTTGAAATCCGAGGGAAGCGCGGAAGGAATAACCGTCCAGAACCCTCTCCCAGGTCAAGGAAGCCTTTTGTCGACCAGTTTCGGGGAGAAGTCCTCACCCCTCTCAACACATCTCCGGCCCGGATCCTGGCCCTGCATCGAGATAAGCTCGGGTCCCCGACGCCATTAAGGAAGGGTCCCGCGATGCGGGATAAAAGTAAATTTTGTGAATACCATCGAGATCATGGACACATGACTGCCGATTGTTTTCAGCTGAAACGACAGATAGAAGCCCTGATCCAGGACGGGAAACTCAAGGAGTTTGTCATGCGGGCCGCCGGGGTAGCTGTCCCGGAGGAACGTCTTCCGAATCAGGGTAATAAGCTGATAAAGGAAAAGGCTGCCGCCGTCGCCACTGTGAGCAGCGAGCCCGAAAATCCTGAAATGAACATCGTGAGAACGATTACAGGAGGGCCCCAATGTGGCGAATCAAGCAACCAAAGGAAGAAATACCTAAGGGCGGTGACAAACGAGAGAATCAAGAGTGGCGTCAACCTCACTCGGGTCACCCCCCCACCGACTCCGTTTGAAGAAATTCGCTTCACCGAGGATGAGGCGAAAAGAATCTTGCACCCGCATAGCGATGCCTTGGTTGTGTCAGCTACGGTGGCTAACAACAAGGTCCAGCGCATCCTAATTGACAACGGAAGCGCGGTGGACATAATCTACCAATCGGCACTCGATCGAATGAAGCTTGACGGAGCGAGGCTCGCCCCGATCCGCACCCCCCTATACAGGTTTTCAGGAGAAAAGGTTTGGACGGAAGGGTCAATCGATCTCCCCGTAACCTTCGGAACCCGGGGTGGTCCGGAAGTCACTCGAATCGTGACTTTCTTGGTCGTAAGTGAACCGACGACGTATAACATGATTATTGGTCGACCGACCCTCGTCGGTTTAAAAGCCATCACCTCGGTCTACCACCTCATGGTGAAATTCCCAACCAGCGAGGGGATTGCGTGCATGATGGGAGATCAAGCCATGGCGCGAACGTGCCATGTGCGAGCCGTAAAGGAAGAAGTTACCAAATCAACAGGGAATGCGGCAATTTGCACAACCTACCAGCTCTCGGACGAGCCTCCCTGCAAACCTGAGGAAGGGGGGACCTTCGGAGAATTGGACCAGCGCGACGAGACCGAGCGCCGTCGCGTAGAAACCCACGACGACCTCGTCACGATAGTCCTGGACGTCGCTAAGCCTGACCAAACGGTCAAGATCGGTGCTCAATTGTCTGCCAAGGAGCGGGAATCGATGGCCCACTTCCTTAGAGAGTACAAAGATGTCTTTGCATGGACACATGCGGATATGCCGGGCATAGACCCGAAGATTATGGTGCATCGTTTGAACGATGACTGCAACGTACCCGAGCGGGTACAGCCTAGAAGGGCATTCAGTGGGGAACGGTATCTCGCCATCGGGGAAGAGGTTGACAAACTTCTCGCCGCCGATTTCATACGAGAAGCGGAACACCCCAGGTGGGTATCCAATGTAGTGATGGTCAAAAAGCCAAACGGGAAGTGGCGCATTTGCATAGATTATAAAGATCTTAACAAAGCCTGCCCGAAGGATAGCTTTCCACTCCCCCGGATTGAGCAACTCGTGGACGCAACAGCGGGCCATGAGCTGCTCAGCTTCATGGATGCCTACTCAGGCTATAACCAGATCCGGATGCATGAGAGTGACCAAATCAAGACGACCTTTGTGACCAACAAAGGTCTCTACTACTACAAGGTAATGCCGTTCGGCCTCAAGAACGCCGGCGCAACCTACCAGCGATTGGTCAACTGAATGTTCGCCGAGCATATCGGAAAAACCATGGAAGTCTACGTGGACGACATGTTGGTAAAAAGCCGATTGGCTTCAAACCACATCCGCGACCTGAAGACTATGTTTCAAATCCTCCGCCAATACGGGATGAAGTTAAACCCCAACAAATGCACCTTCGGGGTAGAATCGGGAAAATTCCTCGGCTACATGGTTAGCAGGCGAGGAATTGAAGCCAACCCTGAGAAAATCGCCGCCATACTTGGGATGAAGTCTCCCACAAAACCCAAAGAGGTCCAAAGCCTGGCAGGTAGGGTCGCGGCTTTAGCTAGATTTGTTTCCAAGGCGACCGATAGGTGCCAACCATTTTTTCAGGCGTTGAAGATGAGGGGCGGATTCGAATGGACATCCGAATGCGAGAAGGCATTTTGCGAAATGAAGGCTTACTTCGCAGCACCCCCGTTCTTGTCAAAACCTAAGGACCATGAGCCTCTCGTGCTCTACCTCGCAGTGTCCGAAAGGGCCACGAGTGCGGTCCTTATCTGTGAGGAAGGGCAAGGACAATGGCCGGTGTATTATGTCAGCAAGGCCCTCCTAGACGCTGAGGCCCGGTACCCTGAGATCGAGAAATTGTCGCTCGCACTCGTCATGAGCGCCAGGAAACTACGCCCGTATTTCCAGGCACACCAGATAGTCGTGCGGACCGGTCATCCGATCGAAAAGGCATTACAAAGAGGGTCCTCGACGAGGATGGCCATATGGTCACAGGAACTTAGCGAATACGGGATACAGTTCCGACCACGAAACGCCATAAAGGGTCAGGCCCTAGCGGATTTTGTAGCGGAATTTACGGCAGGAATCGAGAATGAAGGCGAAGCCCTCACGCCAGAATCTCCAAAAAAGAGAGGCCCCGGCCCGTCCGGGCCAGTGTGGGTGTTATGCGTCGACGGCGCATCAAACGCTCAAGGGGCCGGGGCCGGAGTGATTCTAACCAACCCCGACGGGGAAAAATTAAAATACGCGTTGCGCTTCGAATTCAAAGCCTCCAACAACGAGGCAGAATACGAGGCCCTAATAGTCGGTTTAGAGCTCGCTCACCGACTCGGCGCAGAAAACTTGCACATCTTTTGCGACTCGCAATTGATCGTGAATCAAGTCAAAGGCGAATTCGCCGCCAAGGAGCCAAACATGATGGCTTATTTGGCAAAAACCCGAAAGAACCTAGAAGCGATAGCTTGGTTCGAGATCGTTCAAATCCCCAGAGAGGAGAACGCCGAGGCAGATGCTCTAGCAAGACTCGCTTCGGGCATAGATCCGAGCGAGGATGGAGTAGTCCCGATTGAGATTCTAACCAGGCCTTACATCTCGAGAAGCGATGTAGGGATGGTCAGCAACTCGTCGGCTTTGTCTTGGTTGACACCCCTAAAAAACTACATAGCAAAGGGAGTCACTCCGGAGGATAACGAAGAGGCCAGGAAACTGAAACATATGGCGTCAAAGTATACGATGCGCGGAGACGTGCTATACAAGAGGGGCTACTCGATGCCTCTCCTTCGCTGTCTCGACAACGACGAAGCGAGACGAGCCATGAAAGAAATCCACGAAGGACTATGTGGAAATCACGCGGCAGGACAGTCAATGGCCATGAAGCTCCTAAAGTTAGGCTACTTTTGGCCAACTTTGAAGAGAGACGCCCATGACTGGTCCCGACAATGCGATAAGTGCCAAAGGTTCGCCCGTGTTCCCAGACAACCCCCGGCGCCGCTGTGCCCGATCGTCGTTCCCCGACCATTCACTAAGTGGGGAATCGACTTGATCGGTGAATTACCCACGGCCCCGAGGCAACTCCGATTCGCCATAGTTGCGATCGACTACTTCACCAAGTGGGTTGAAGCCGAGCCACTGGCAAAGATCACGGAGGCGAACACAACGAACTTCATATGGAAGAGCATAATATGCCGTCACGGTATCCCGGAGTCGATCGTGACCGATAATGGCCGACAATTCGACAACGCGCGATTGCGCGAGATATGCGAACAGCTTGGGATTAGTAAAACATACTCCTCCCCAAGGCACCCCCAGGCTAACGGCCAAGTAGAGGCGGCAAACCGTACGATAAAAGAAAATTTGAAGAAGAAACTGGAAACCCGAAAGGGCGCGTGGGCAGACGAATTACCCTTCGTGTTATGGGCATATCGCACCACGGCGCGAAACGCTACGGGGGAAACCCCGTTCGCTTTGACATTCGGTGTGGAGGCCGTGGTCCCGATAGAGACTACGCTCCCCACGTTCCGAATGGAAATCTTCGACGAAAAAGAAAACGAGGAAGCCATAAGAGCAAACCTCGACCTAATCGACGAAAAGAGGGTCGACGCACTCACGTGCCTAACAGCCCAAAAAAGAAAGGTCGAACGTTACTACAACGCAAGGGTTAAACCTCGAAGCTTCCCCGACGGCAGCCTGGTTTTGAGGAAAGTGTTCCCAAATACCAAGGTACAAGGGGCTGGTGTACTAGGCCCAACCTGGGAAGGTCCGTACCGAGTTCGGAAAGCCATTCACAAAGGCACATACGAACTAGAAAACATGGACGGGCTCGCATTCACACACCCTTGGAACGCCGAACATTTGAAAATGTATCACGCATGAAGGCCAAGCGAAGTGCGAAATTTCCAACTAATGTAAACACAAAGCCACGATTGTCGTAATTCAATAAGTGTATCCATTTGAACATCGAATAAAAAATCGTCTTGTGTCATCATATTGGTTATTTTCCCGCTATAAGTTCCTAGAAATAATAGCCATTATCCCTACAAACTTGGGGGGCTGGAGGTGAACCCAACAAAACCACAAGGGTCTGCACTCGAGAAAATCAAAGGCCCGCAAAACCGCGGGATACGAACCCCGTGGCCGGAGAAATCTCCACCGAAAACCAGTAACAAGGCAACAACCTTGCATCTGGGCGTCCATGGATTTGAGGAAGGTTGGCAAACCCCGATCGACACACAACCGGGCCAATGTCAATACTCAATCCTAAGGCGTAAAGCGAATACCCTAGAGATGAATGCGCGCGACGCCAATAAGGCAAATCGTAAACCAACGTCACAAGTGGACGAGTCATCGATCGAGCCAAATCTCGGGATTCCCCCGTCGTAGAGCCAAGATGTAAGCCGACAGGCCATCGTCGAAAGCTCACGAACAAAGAAGCTCAAAACACGGCTGGAAGTAAAAAATGCCCAAAACCGAAGAATGCGAGCTCGGATGTCGCCAAGGAAGCAAGGCGTAAGTGAATGAGACATTGACCGTCCCTCGAAACACAAACGTGCCCAAGAGGAAAGTCGGACGTGTTACCGAACAAGTCTCCCACCATCGACCACGCAATACACGCGACATGCCGTTAGCGCTAGTTGCCGGCCATAGTAAGCCGACGACGGCAAAAGAAATTCCCGATCATCGACCGCCCCTCGCCGAAGGGGCCCGTCGTAAATCGAAGGACCCGAGCGTCTTGGAAACTAACAATCAAAAACTTCAAGCAACACAAGAATCGCAAAAGAAACCAACGCGAACCCGCGGGGTATTTCGTTCGATAAAGAGAAGATTGTGAGAAGATTGCGAGAAAGAAAATGTCACAAATAATGGAAAGCCTCAAAACATCCAAAACGAGTCAGGTAAATAAGAAGAAAGATGCGCTAAACACAGGCGCAGACAAGACAAAAACACTAATCGGAGCCGAAGTCAAGCTGCTCCTCGCCGGGGCCCGCGCTCGGGTGAGAGGGGGATGTGCCCACCGAGGACTGCGTAGTCTCGGTGGGACGCCGGCCACCGCGATCGCCAAAGCCCGCGTCGCCCTCGATCGGAGGGAACATGGCGTCGAAGAATGCGAAAGACACTTCGCGGGGCTTGTTCTCGGCGACCATAGCATCCCGGACGCGGACGGCCGCGGCGTGTCGGGCCTCGTATACCGCGACTTCCCAGTCATCCTTCAAACGCTCTTTGATGCGCACGGCTTCATCGCGGTCGTCGACGACGGCTTGCATCTCCGCTAAGAGGGCGTCGTTCTCCTCAACGCCTTTCAGGTGGGCGGCCTCGCTCATAGCTAGCCGACCGCGGACAGAAGCAAGGTCGGCATCGCGAGAGGCCAAGGCCTTCTCCATCGCCTTGCTTTCCGCTAGGAAGGCGCTCGCGGATCGCTCCACTTGCTCCCTCGAGGCCCTCTCCTCCGCGAATTTCGCCTCGGCCGCGTCCCGACTAGAAATCGCCTTGGCCAACGCCTCTTTCAACCCTCGTTCACGGCGAGCGGCCTCCTCCATCACAAGCTCCATCCGCTCGCAGCGCGCCAAAGCCTGCAGCGCAACAACAAATTAGCATGGCATAGAGAGGAAAAACACGAAACAAGAGGCGCGCGAATGACTAACCTTCCGCGCATCGCGAGTCCCCTGTCGGAAGAGTTCCATATCGCTGACGACGACGAGCTCCTTAAAGCACTTGGGAGACGAGTCCGCGAGGCCCCGAGCGCTCCGATCCTTCAAGTCGTTCGCTTCGGCGAGATAGAGCGACCCGCCGCCACCGGTAGAGGTCGCTTCCACCAATCTTCGAGAACCCGACGGCGCATCGCTCGCCGAGGATACGGCGGGGCGTTTCCGCGGAGGGCCGCTACTCCCTCCTTCTTGAGGTGCCGACGAGGGTTGAGATTCCGGTTGCTCTCGTGACGGGCTCGGCCGCCTCGCAGCATGAGCCTCGCGCGGAGGTGGCGAGGTCGTAACGCCTCCTCGAGGTCGTCGACGAGAACCACCTAACGAAAGAGCAACCGAGTTAGTAGGCAAAAGTGAACGACACAATAAGGGGTACCTCGTACCGCTACATCGATCGGCCGGAAGGACTTCTTCGTCGGGCTCTGAGTCCGAATCGTTCCGCCCTCGGCCGCGTGCTCGGGGGAACTGAGGGGTGGTCGAAACAAACCACCCTGTGATTGCCATAGTATCGGGCGACGCGAAAATCGAAGCCTGACGACGGACAGACGGGAGACGATGGACGACTCTACCGAGCTCTGTAAATTCCGGATCGGCGGCCGAATCTGGGATCCTCGCAGGCCCAAACTCAAGAGGGGCCAAGCCAAATGCGGACTCCGAAACCCACACCCAAGGGTATCGGTACTTGGTGGGCACATTGGTAACCACGGCGAACTGCTTGGCATGGTACGCCCGATACGACCCGGCCCTATTCGACCCTTCCACGATCGATAGGAATTCCAAAAACTCCTCGGCCGTGACCGCCCTCTTCCATTCTCGGAAGAACATCATATGGCAGGCAGCCACCATCCGATAGAAGGAGGGTAGCATTTGGGCTGCGTGCACCTCCAGTCGACGCAAAAGCTCCTGTACCACGCCAGGGAAAGGCAACCGAAGACCGCTCCGGAGACTGGCCACATGAACCGCGGCAAACCAAAGCCGAGGACGCGAGGGCCGATCCTCCGGGAGAGGATGCAGGATGTCGATACTCGGCGGAATCCCGAACTCTTCGCGAAGCCCACGGAACTGGGCGAGAGACACGAGGGACGGGGAGTCGACCCCCTCGCAGGGGAAGGTCCCCCGAATCCGGGACGCGGTGACCGGGAAGGCAAGGGTCCGCTCGTTCTCTTCCGACACGCGACTACGCCCCAGCTGGGCCAGAGTCGGAAGGGTACCCGCAACCGACGACTGCCTGGGAGGTCTCGGGTCCTCCGTTGGACTCTCGGGCGATTCCCGCCCCGTAGGAGACCGCCGGCCGCTCGGCCGATGCTCGAAGGTCCTCCGGTCGGCCACCGAGCCCCCGGGAGGGGGCTGGCCGGCCACCTCAACCAGGGGAGGCCCCTGGCCGGCTATGGGCTCCCTGGGAGGGGGCCGGCCGGCCATCCTATCCAGGGGAGACCCCTGGCCGGCAATCGGGTCCCCGGGAGGGGGCCGGCCGGCCATCACATCCGGGGGAGACCCCTGGTCGGCCACCATCCCCCTGGGAGAGGGCCGGCCGGCCATGTGACTCGGGGGAGACCCCTGGTCGGCCACCACCCCCCTGGGAGAGGGCCGGCCGGCCATCTGGCTCGAGGGAGGCCCCTGGCCGGCCGCCAAAGCTCCGGAAGGGGGCTGGCCGGCAGCCTGGCCCTGAGGGGGCGTGAGGTCGGCGGTGGGCACCTCGGGTGGAGCCCACGCCACCGAGTGAACTCCGGCGAAGACGAGCCCGGAGCCCACGACCTGCGACGCGCCTCCAACGACTCCGCACACCAGGGGTGGCTCGCCCCCATTGCCCAAGGCGCTGTCGCGCTCCGCCTCGGCCGGCGAACCTCCGCCCGCGCCGTCGGGGCCCCCAATCCAGCCAGATCCACGCGCCTCCGCCCGAAGGGTGTCCCCCGGGGCACCACGTGCGCGTCTGTGGACGTCTCCGCCTCCTCCTGCCGCGCCGCCGTCTCCGCGCCCGAGGGGCCTCGCCCAAGGATCCGCCGCCACGCCGCGAGCAGATCCAGTGCCCCCCTCACAGCCAAGGGCCGCAGACCCGTCGGCAACCCCCGAGGCCACCTCCCACTCGTCCGCGCCCCCGAGGGCAGATCTGGGAACGCCCCGCCGGCGATCTGCCGCCGCCGCGCCCTGCGCGAGTTCGGGCTCGCCTTCGCCCCTGGTCGCCGCCGAGCCCCCCTCGCCGGTAACCTCCGAAGTCCCTCCGACCTCACGCCCCTCGCCGAGCAAGCCCCCCTTGCCGGGCTGTTCACCGGCCGGGGTCTCCGCCCTCATCTCCGGTGTCGCGATTCCGTCGGCGGCCATCCACGCGTCAAGGTCGTCGTCGTCAAAAAAGAGAGAGAGAGAGGATTCGGGATTTGGATAAAAAGGGTAAATTGGGGATTGAAAAAGTATTGCTCCCAGGCGAGGATAAAAAGGAACCAACGAAATCGTCAACGGACCCGTCATCCACGTCAAACGGCACGGGGTCCATGACGCAACGCAAAGAAAGAAAAGGAAAAATATAATAAATTAAAGGTTAGGGTGCTTATAAAGCTACCTGATCTCCTCCACCCCCGGGGAGGCTCCCTGAAGCGCTGCCCTCCGGCCCGGCCCGTCGGTACACGCCCGATCTTGGGTGCGGAACGCCCGTCGGAAGGCGCCACTTCTGAGTTCGCTCTCGATCTCAAGTTCGACATCAAACTCGGGGGGCTAATGTTGTCGCCGTATTTCCGGCGACAGCGTTAAATATATACATCCGCGATTATATCCGAGGCGCGAAGGGGAGACGCCTTCCCCGAGACGGCCGAGACCCGCCTTCGCACACCTGGCCGACCACCGTCGCGCAGAGGAGGGGCCCGGCCGGCCACCCTCTCCCGTGAGAGGGGCCTGGCCGGCCTTCCTCACCCGAGGGAGGGACCTGGCCGGCCTTCCCCACCTAGGGGAGGGGCCTGGCCGGTCTTCCTCACCCGAGGGAGGGGCCTGGCCGGCCTTCCCCACCTAGGGGAGGGGCCTGGCCGGCCTTCCTCACCCGAGGGAGGGACCTGGCCGGCCTTCCCCACCTAGGGGAGGGCCCTGGCCGGCCTTCCTCACCCAAGGGAGGGGCCTGGCCGGCCTTCCCCATCTAGGGGAGGGGCCTGGCCGGCCTTCCTCGCCCGAGGGAGGGACCTGGCCGGCCACCGACGCCCGGAGGCTCTCCCACTCGTCCACAAGGCTACACCCGTGGCTATAAGTAGCCTTCGACGCTCTCCACGCAGAGGTAAGCTCTAGACACGAAAAATAGACTCCTTTCCCCTTATTCCCTACACACATATCATCCTCCCACGTGAGGTATCTCGGATATTCTCTCCCGACCGGAAGAATACTCCCTAAAGATCCGAGATCCGAGCTCTGAGACGCCAGTGGTCCTAGTATCCCCGTCTCGCTCGATCTCGTCGATCCCTCCTCGTCATCCTGCAAACTCCGCCCACACTATACTAATGTTGAGCATCGGAGAGGTAAACAGAGGACCCCCCTCTGTTTTCCCTTCTTAGTTCACGTCTGTTTACTCTTTTCAGATAACAAAAGGACTCGAAGACCACACGACAGCTAAGAGACGATCCGGGACACCGGATCCGACACGCTCAGGCCGAAGCGAGGGTCACCCGCTCCGAGCGAGGATCTGACCGCTTAGGTCTCGAAACGTTGTCCAAATTTCAGCGACAACACTAGTCCAATCTTCGTCTTCTTCTTCTTGAATATTTCGCGCTTTCATTTTCATATGAACTACTAATGACAACTCCGGATTGATTGGATCTGTAACAAAAAAGACTTGACTCGCTTGTGAAGCAAGCATGAATGAATCATTCTCGTAACCGATCCTCCTGAAGTCGCCAACAGTAACTTCGTCATTATCAACTTTAACGTGATTATTGTCAGCCCATTTTCACTTGAATAATGTCACCCGTAATCCACAATAATCAAGCTCCCATATGTCTTTAATGTATCCATAATAGTTCATGAAACCCTTTTTGGGATTCTTATCTTTGGCCGACGAAACATGTAATGCTTCGGCCAATAGTGTTACACCGCTATTTTGAACTGGATGCTTGTCGTCTCTCTCTTTTGTGTAAAATGTAAAACCATGAACAGACCAAGCAGTGTACCTTGTAACCATGCTCGAAGGTCCTGATGATAGTTTACTCAATGTAGTTGAATGACCCGCCTCTTCAAATAGTCGTTTTCCAAGCCATATCTGAAATAAACGGTTGTGCTCTTCTTGCAACCATTTTTCATTTCTAGCTTTCTTTGGATCTTTAACTCTCGGGAAGTCATAGGCGCCGCGGCGACGTCTAGCAGTGCCGCGGCGCTGGTTTCTGGGTTCGACGGTGCCACGGCGCTGATAGCTGTCGCCGCGGCGAGAATTCCACAACCCTTAGTGGAAGGGTTGTGGGATGTTTAAATTTCGGGAGAAGTTCAACTTTTTCATAACCCCGCCCAAATTTCGCCCAAAACTAACTTTCGACTTCTTCTTCTTCATTCTTCATTTTCACTCTCATTCCTCTCTCAAAACTCAATATCTCTCAAAACCCAAACTCATTCTCTCTCAACCTTCTATTCTCCGGCGACTCAAATTCTCTGGCAACTCAAAACTCCGGCCACTCACTCTCTCACTCCGCCCTTCATTCCCTCACTTCGTTACTCTCTCACTCCTTTACCCTCTCACTCCTCACTCCTCACTCCGCCCTCCCTCTTCCTCCCTCCCTCCTCACTCCCTCACTCCGCCTTCCCTCACTCTCGCTCCGCCCTCCCTCTCCATCCCTCCTCACTCTCTCACTCCGCCCTCCCTCTCCCTCCCTCCTCACTCTCTCACTCCGCCCTCCATCCCTCCTCACTCTCTCACTCCTCCCTCCCTCTCCCTCCCTCCTCACTCTCTCACTCCGCCCTCCCTCTCTCACTCCTTCACTCCACCCTCCATCTTCATTTTGTCGTCTCCCTCTCCCGGTTAATTCACCTCGTCCCTCAACGGTTAGTTTTTTTTATTACTATTTTTGGTTTGAAATTGGTTACTAGTTTAGATTCACATTGAGATATATTTTGTGTTTGGAATGGTTTAGGTTGACATTAATATAGATATTTTGTGTTTGGAATGGATAATTAGTTTAGACGCATTGATATATATTTTGTGTTTGAAATTGTATTTTGAATTGTGTTTATAGATTCAATGTCGACTACAACTACTACTACTTCTAGCTACGATATTAAAAAGAAACCTAGACGACTATTAGCATTAGATCCCGATGAGAAAGGAAAGAGAAGAAACACCCTTATGAGTCGTGTTAATAAAATTAGAAGTCTTGGTAGAAAAATCACGATAGAGTTAGATTCCAAAGGGCAACCAAAGGGTAAGGAAGGTGATGTGTTGTTGAGTTACTTTGGCGTATTAGCTAGAGAATATGTTCCACTTTCGACTCGTGATTGGAGATTAAAAGAGAGGATTTGGAACGAAATATGTGAAGGATTTTCGATTCCAATAGAACATAAGCACGATTGCCTCATGAGATTAGGTGAAGCCGCAAAAATATTTCGTCACGAGTTATATCACGATCTTCTCAAAGACAAAATCAATGAACCAAACTCGTTAAAAAGACCAAGTTGTGTTTTAAAATTTTACACGAGTATCACCGAAGAAGATTGGGTGAAGTTTGTTGAGTATAGACGAAGCGCAACTTTCAAGCAAACGTCGGAGCAAGGGAAAACTAATTCCGCTAAAGTGGAATACAAATCTCGATGTGGCCGAGATGTGTTGTCGCTGAAATTTGGACAACGTTTCGAGACCTAAGCGGTCAGATCCTCGCTCGGAGCGGGTGACCCTCGCTTCGGCCTGAGCGTGTCGGATCCGGTGTCCCGGATCGTCTCTTAGCTGTCGTGTGGTCTTCGAGTCCTTCTGTTATCTGAAAAGAGTAAACAGACGTGAACTAAGAAGGGAAAACAGAGGGGGGTCCTCTGTTTACCTCTCCGACGCTCAACATTAGTATAATGTGGGCGGAGTTTGCAGGATGACGAGGAGGGATCGACGAGATCGAGCGAGACGGGGATACTAGGATCACTGGCGTCTCAGAGCTCGGGTCTCGGATCTTTAGGGAGTATTCTTCCGGTCGGGAGAAAATATCCGAAATACCTCACGTGGGAGTATGATATGTATATAGGGAATACAGGAGAAAGTGTCTATTTTTCGTGTCTAGAGCTTACCTCTGCGTGGAGAGCATCGAAGGCTACTTATAGCCACGGGTGTAGCCTTGTGGCCGAGTGGGGGAGCCTCTGGGCGTCGGTGGCCGGCCAGGTCCCTCCCCTGGGTCGGGAAGGCCGGCCAGGTCCCTCCCCTAAGTGGGGAAGGCCGGCCAGGTCCCTCCCTCGGGCGAGGAAGGCCGGCCAGGCCCCTCCCCTAGGTGGGGAAGGCCGGCCAGGTCCCTCCCTCGGGTGAGGAAGGCCGGCCAGGTCCCTCCCCTAGGTGGGGAAGGCCGGCCAGGTCCCTCCCTCGGGTGAGGAAGGCCGGCCAGGCCCCTCCCCTAGGTGGGGAAGGCCGGCCAGGTCCCTCCCTCGGGTGGGGAAGGCCGGCCAGGCCCCTCTCATGGGAGAGGGTGGCCGGCCGGGCCCCTCCCCTGCGCGACGGTGGTCGGTCAGGTGTGCGAAGGTGGGTCTCGGTCGTCTCGGGGAAGGCGTCTCCCCTCCGCGCCTCGGATATAATCGTTGATGTATATATTTAACGCTGTCGCCGGAAATACGGCGACAACAAGATGGATATCAAAAACTAGATCAACAAAAGGTTGATTTTTTTCATTTATTTATTTTGTATTCGGTTTTAACATTTAATAATTGATTAATATGATTACTTGTTACTTAATAGCACGACGAAACCGGGCAATGGGCAACGTTAGAAGAATTATGGATTGACTCCCGTAAGAAAGACGGGATAGACGGAAAAGAGTTCAAGAATGACAAAGATCGACTAATGGGGCCAAGCGGTTCAAGTGTTTTGTTCCTCCGACTCCAAACGAAGAACTTAACAAGATGCGGCTCGAAATGCGTCTCGAGTTGATGGAGTTTAAAAATGATATCTTGAAAGCGGTTAATGGTCGCGGTGGTACAAGTGTTGGAGAAGCGAGTGTTGATCGAGTTGAGGATAATACTAATGCAAGTGGCGTTAATATTGAAGAGAAGACTAAGATTCAAGAAGTCGTCGAAGAGGTCGTCTCTTTAGGTAATCTTTATTCATGTTTTATTCATGCTTATTTATTTACTTCAAAAGTTTGCGTATTTTCGGTATTAAATCGGTGATTTTCATAGGACATGACGATATACATAAACCTCCGAAAGTCGATCCGATTATTGTGGAAAAACTAACTAGTGTTCGAGCTAGTTGCTCATTGAATCCAACCACACCGGTGACACCGTGTTCAAATGAAAGTATCGAATGTATTCTCTACATTGACGATATCGTGGAAGGAAACACAATCCATGTTGCAAATGGACGAGTATATTTGAACGAGGGCGTAATTCACTTCTCAAGTTTAGAGGAAGGAAATGCACGTGTGAGCGTTTCTGGCGTTTTGGTTAAGAAAGCCAAATTACCGATTCCCACCGAAGAAGCTCTAACCGTAGAAGATGCAATGGGAGGTTTTGTCTCGTGGCCGCGACGATTAATAGAAACTGAGACTACGGCAAAAGAGAGTCGCGGCCCACACAAACTCGATTCTACGAATCAACCTACTCCCGACGATAATAGGAGAATTAATTACAAGGTAATATATTTTAACCTACTCATTATTATGTATTGATTCTTCAAATTAGTTATAAGATAATTAATTCAAAGTTTAAATGGTTACAAGGTAATAAATCCCAAGTTTAAATTGCTCGCTCAATATGCCAACAAAATGATGTTAGCACAAGGAAACGTTATTCAAGTCAACGTTTGTCCAACAATCTCTGCTATACCGATTATGTTGGGATTTGATGATATTTCCGAATTTTTACAATTTTCGGAAATTGAGGCGTCAAGCATATCGCTTTACATGGAGTAAGTGTTTCTTTCATGATTTTTTTTAATATTGATGATTGAATATTGAGTGTTTTAACTATTTGAATAATTTGGAATGTAGTTGTTGTTGTCGCTCAATTTCGGACAACGATTTAGGAACCCAGAACGGTTCGACCCAAGGCCGGACCAAGTGATCGCGTTCGGGTTCTAGCGTGTCGAACTCGGTATCCCGAGTCGTGCCTTAGCTGTCAATGAAGTTCGTGCTACGCAGGTATCTGAAATGCAAAAGAATCAAATGAACTACCAAGGGGAAACAGAGGGGGTGCCTCTGTTTACCTCTCTGACGCTCAACATTAGTTGGATTGAGGTGGATAAAAGGGTTTGGAGTTTAGAGGTTTAAGGTTTGAGAGAAACGAGTAAAGTCCGAGTTCACCAGCGGTTCAGTACTCAAGTATTCGTTACCTGTCATTGGGAGCCGTGTCCCCTATTGATAAGGTATGCCTTGGAGGCATGGAAGACCCCTTCCACCTAGGGAAAAGACTTCAGGCAACCTTTGCCCGGAGAAGAGCAATCAACCGGCCCTCGGCCGATCACAGTGCCTTGGGCCTCCCCTTGGACGGGTGAAATGAGAACATTGGGCCTCCCCTTGGCCGGCGGAGCCTTCCTGGGCCTCCCCTTGGCCGAGGGAAACCCCTGGGCCTCCCCTTGGCCGGATGAAGGGAGGCACGGCCTTGGACCTCCCCTTGGCCGAGGGAACCCTTTGGGCCGGCCCTTGGAAGGGCCTAGGGTAGGCTTGCACCTCCCTTCGGCCGAGGGAAACCCCTGGGCCTCCCCTTGGCCCGGTGAAGGGAGGCAGGGCCTTGGACCTCCCCTTGGCCGAGGGAAACCTTTTGGGCCGGCCCTTGGGAGGGCCTAGGGTAGGCTTGCACCTCCCTTTGGCCGAGGGAAACCCCTGGGCCTCCCCTTGGCCGGGTGAAGGGAGGCAGGGCCTTGGACCTCCCCTTGGCCGAGGGAATCCCTTGGGCCGGCCCTTGGACGGGCCTAGGGAAGGCTTGAGCCTCCCTTTGGCCGGGGGAATCCCTTGGGCCGGCCCTTGGACGGGCCTAGGGAAGGTTTGAGCCCCCCTTTGGCCGGGGTAAGGCTTTACTCGGCCCTTGGCCGAATGAACATGCCCTAGATGTTGGTTAGGGCAACCTTCCGCCCTTCTCGGTGTTTCCGTCGAACCGTCGTACCTTTTAGTGCCCACAACACTAGCCCCCCGAGTCCACCATTTGAACTGAGATCGTGTGGTGGACTCAAGCTCATCCGTCCCCGATTACCACGCCCCTTCTTGTCTTGGTAAGCCTTTTCAACACATTTGTCTTATTCTTGACGCCATTCCCAGCCACGTGCACATGGATCCGGCCGACCACGCGTCATGAAGTGGGTCCATCGAGGATGAACTTTATCCCTTTCTCGGGGACCAAAACATTGACTTAGAACAGTTCTGGAACCAATTCTCATCTCCCCCGAAACCTTTCCTTCCCTCCTCTTCACCGTGCACGGGTGTTTTTGCCATGGGAGAAGGGAATTTTTCTTCAATTGAGACGTGGTTGACCGACGGGGAAGAGACTGAACGAGCGTGCCAAAACACACCGAAAGTCAGGGAGATTGGCGACCCGTCCTCCGCAAACCCGAGCGACGAGACCAGTGGGGGTTCGGGTGGCGGTTTTCGCGTGGATCTGGGTGGCAGGCCCCGTGCGAGCTCGGGCGGTGAACCTCGCAGGGTTCTGGGCGGCGACGTGGCCCACGCGGGTCTGGGCGGCGATGCTCGCGTGGGTCGGGACGGTGATACGCCTGGCGCGGGATCGAGCGATGATCCCCGTGCGGATCTATGTTGCGACGTGACCCACGCGGGTCTGTGCAGCGACGTGACCCACGCGGGTCTGGGCAGCGACGTGACCCACGCGGGTCTGGGCAGCGACGTGACCCACGCGGGTCTGCGCGGCGACGCTTGCGTGGGTCGGGGCGGTGACACGCTTGGCGCGGGATCGGGCGGCGATCCCCGTGTGGGTCTGGGCAACGATGTGCCCTACACAAGTCTGGGCGGCGGTGCACCCAGCACGAGGCCGAAAGATGGCTCGCACACGGATCTGGGCGGCGATACGCCCTGCACGGGGCTGGATGATGACCCGTGCGTGGTCCTGGGCAGCGATGCGCCTGCGGAAGGCTGGGCGACGACCCGCGCGTGGGCCCGGGTGGCGACGTGCTTTGTGCAGGGCTTGGAAACAACTCCCGCGCGGGTTCGGGCGGCGACGCGCCTCGTACCTGCCTGGATGACGTCCTCCGCGCAGATCTGGGCCTCGACGTGCCCCGCAACGATCCGGGTGGCGACCCCCACACAGGTTTGAGTGACGAGCCCCATGCGGGTGCTAGCGTCGGGGAAGACGCCGGCGGGCGTGGTGTGGGGGCGGAGACGCCGATTCTAGCAAGGTTGGCCGAAGGCTCTTCTGGTGATGATCATACAGAACCCGGAGATTCTCTCGCGAGGGCGAGAGCGATTATCGTCGAGGATAAGGCCGATGGTGACGACGCGAACGGTATCGAGAGTCTGCGGGATTCTATTTTGTCGGCGACGCATGTGGTGTCCCAAAATCGCGTGGGATCACCGAGTCCCCACCTCGAGGTGCCCCCCGAGCTATTTCGGGTCTCCGGAGTCGAGGGCTCCGGCGAATCACTCAACAGCGACCTCGACTTGGTCACACCTGCTACCTTGACTGCGCAAGAGGAGAAACGTGCCTTGTCGTTTCCGATCGGGGAGTCGATGTCCCGAGAGGGGTTTGATTGTTCCGGGGTCGATTTCCCGAGCTCTCTTTCTCTTGCGAGCTTCACAAGTTTGAGACGACGGTTCCATATATCGACTTCCATTTCGCTATTGCGGCCCTTGCCAGATGATCTCCCGAGTCGCCCACGATTAGGATACGCGGCCATTCACGAGGCTAGTCTTCGCGGGGGTCTACGGTTACCCTTCCAGCCCGTGATTCGAGAGTTATTAATCCGATTGGGAGTCCACGCGTCTCAGATGTCGCTACTGTTTTATCGCATGGTAGCCGTCTGTCACATGATGCTACACCGAGCGCGAGGTCGGGGTGTGACTGCCGACGAGATCCGAATATTGTATCTATCCATGGCGTGTCGGGGAAACCGGGCTTTTATAAGGTTCAACACCGTAAGAAATCCCCCCTTCTTACGAGGTTGTCGACCAAGCATCGTTATCCTTGGGTATGGGTATCTGAATCTTCTTTTGGGACGGCACCACTGACTTTTGGTCCCGTTGCCGATTTATCGGCAGATCGCAACACCGAGGATTCATAACTTGCCCAGGTGATCGGAGCTATTCCAGACTCACGGAGGCAAGGTGTGCTTTTCGAATCCGTCGATCTCATGGAAACTACCGGGTGGGCCCGTCGGGGGTTTCGACCTTGAGGCGGCAATCGAGCCTCCCTTGCTTCCTGATTTGGGGGGTATTATCCGTTTCTTTCCTCTCAAGGGAGTTGACACTTTAAATTTGCATTATTTGTTGTTATTTTTCCTCTGACGAACGACTATGTTTATTTTTTCAGATACGATGGCTCGCAATCGTTCTCGTGTCTGTCTGCCGAGGGGAGAACCTACCGCCGAGGCCGTGGCTGCGGCACGATCTCGCATCGAGGCCTACCGTGGGAGATCCCCGACCCGCGTTCGGGGTGAGATGCTTTCGTCGAACAAACGACCAGTACCGGCCTCATACGTCGAGGAACCATCCGGTGGGAAACGTGTCCACACTTCGAGCATGTCGGGCGGCATAGAATCCAATTTGATGAGAGAAGCTGAGGCGTTACGGGGCCAATGTTCTCGGGGAATCCTTGACTCTCCTTTGCGGGAATTCAAGGGTCTTCTGACTACAGGTGACCTTGACTACTTCCAGAATGGGATTAGCGATGCTCGCAAGGTATGCCTATTTCCACCTAGCCTTGCGTTGTCCATTAGTCATTTCTTTTTACTTACGAATACACACGTGCTTTCATCGTTTTTTTGACAGATGCTTGCCCGACAAGAACGGGGTGACGCGATCCTCCGAGACCTGCTGCGGAGGATGTCGGTCATGAAGAAAGATGCCGAAAAAATGATAGCTAATCACGCCGCCGCCTTGACGGAGGTTCGACCTGTCCGGGAGTTCCACATCCTAGAGGGGGAGCTGCGGAGATTTCGCGCGGAGTTGGAGGCCGAAAGAAAGTTGCGAGCAGAGGATCGCACATCCCGAGAGAAGGCGGAGCAGGCGGCAGACACCTTTTTGGGCGAGACGAAGAAACTCCAGACGGCGCTCTCGGGCCGAGATGAGGAGTTGAAGATCGTCCACGCTCAATTGATGACCAGCGAGATCTCCCGTGTTCAAGCCGAGAGGGAGAGAGACTCCCTACTCCTCGAGATGCAGGCTCTCATCGAGGAGAAAGATGATGCTGTGAAGTCGAAGGCCGACCTGGAAGATGATTGGGATCTAGCCTTGGAGGAGGCCCGCCACGCGGCTGCTGTGCGCATTCGTGATGCTGTCGCGAGGGAGAATGTGACCCAGGGGGTTACCTTTTCCTTCTTTGAAGCGATGTTTCCCTCGCTGGATGACGCTCCTCGACTGGATGGTGCGCCATTTGGAGCTCCTTCAGAGGTCGCCCAGTCCACGAACCGTCCCCCCGACGGGGAGACTACTGATGGGTCCGGCGCTCTGGTTGACGAGGAACAAGTAGATTTTGGTTCCGAGTGATTATTTTTCTTTATGTCCATTTTGCGCATGTGTTTAGCGCTTGCTTCCTTTTACGCGTCTTTACGAACATTTTCGTTTGGTGATTTTTATTTGGCATGAGAACCTTCCTTTGATACTTGTTTCTGTCATAATGTGCGATTGTTTTGGGCCCATGCCTTTCGGTGGGCGAGACATAGCCGTTTGGCATACGCCATACGATGGGCGAGACTTGCTGCCTGTCGGCGTGCGAGTACGTGGTCTTATGTCATCCGGTGTGCGGATGTTGGCCCTTTAGCGGGTCTTGCGAGACTTACTGCCTGTCGGCGTGCGAGTGCGCGGTCTTATGTCATCCGGTGCGCGGATGTTGGCCCTTTAGCGGGTCTTGCGAGTACGCGGTCGCTTGGTGCGAACCGGGTTATGTGAGGACCTAGCCTACGTCGTAGCCCCCCGAGTTTATTTAGAAGTTTGCAAAGGTTATAAATAAATTGTCATGAGGCGTATTTCTTATTCATTGTCGAGAAAAATGTTACACTTCACGGGTCATGGACCATGCGTACAATGAATTTAAATTGCAAAAAATAATAAAACGGATCGTCCTTTAAGTGACGCCTACTGATAATATTGTCTCAAGTGCTCGGCATTCCATGGGTGGGTGAAGACGAGACCTTCGAGATTTTCCAGCTCGTAAGTGCCGTTATGAGTGGCTTGACGTACCCGATATGGACCTTCCCAGGTGGGTCCCAGGACTCCGGCTCCTGGGATTTGTGTGTTTTGGAAAACCCTCCTGAGAACAAGGCTTCCATTTGCGAATTTCCTTATTTTGATTCTCGAATTGTAGTACTTTTCCACTTTCCTCTTTTGTTCAGTTAAACGTGATAATGCGCCTATCCTCTTTTCGTCGATGAGATCTAGTTCCATCCTCATTGCCTCGTCATTTTGATCGTTGTCGTAATCGATAACCCGACAGGTGGGGATACTTGTCTCTAAAGGAATCACGGCCTCGACGCCGAATGCCAGTGCGAACGGGGTTTCGCCAGTAGCGTTTCGTGCCGTGGTTCGATATGCCCATAAGACTGTCGGTAACTCTTCCGCCCATGCCCCTTTTTTTGCTTCTAGCCTTTTCTTCAAGTTTTCTTTGATTGTCTTGTTGTTTGCTTCGACTTGACCATTAGCTTGAGGGTGTTGAGGCGATGAGTAGGTCTTACGAATCCCCAATTGTTCACACAGCTCCCGAAGGCGCACGTTGTCGAATTGTTTCCCATTGTCGGTGACGATCGACTCGGGAACCCCAAAGCGACATATTATGTTTTTCCACATGAAACTTGTCGTGTTCGCCTCTGTGATCTTGGCGAGTGGTTCTGCTTCGACCTACTTTGTGAAGTAATCTACTGCCATGATTGCGAATTTGTATTGTCTTGGGGCCGTGGGTAATTCCCCGATGAGGTCAACCCCCCATTTGGCGAAAGGTCGGGGTATGATGACCGGGCATAAAGGTGCCGGAGGCTGTCTTGGAACGTGTGCGAATCTCTGGCACTTCTCGCATTTCTTGGCCCACGAGTGAGCGTCCCTCTTCATGGTTGGCCAAAAATACCCCGCTCGGAGCAATTTCAAAGCCAATGACTGTCCGGCCGAATGGTTCCCGCAAACCCCTTCGTGTACTTCATGCAGTGCTTTTTTCGCTTCATCTTCGGATAGGCACCGGAGGAGCGGCATGGAGTATCCTCGTTTGTAGAGTGTCTGCTCCCTCAGTACGTATTTGGACGCCAGATTCTTCAATCTTCGGGCCTCTTCTTTCCCTTCGGGGGTCTCCCCCCCTTGGAGGTACTTTAGAAGCGGCGTCATCCATGTCGTTTGTGGTGCTTGTTCGATCGTTCCCACATTATTTCTTGAGATACATGGCCTCGTCAGTTTTTCTATTGGGACATCGTCGATCCCCCCTTCATCTATCCCAGATGCCAAACGGGCCAGGGCGTCGGCGTGGACGTTTTTCGCTCTGGGAATCTGGATTATCTCGAACCATGGGAATGACTCCAATAGTTTTATAACCTTGGCGAGGTATGCCATCATGCTCGGCTCCTTGGCACCGTATTCTCCTTTGACTTGGTTGACTACCATCTGCGAGTCGCAATGGATACACAGTTTTTTAGCGTCGAGTTTCTTTGCTAACTCCAAGCCTATGATTAGAGCTTCGTACTCGGCCTCGTTGTTCGAAGCATTAAACTCGAATCGCATGGCATATTTGATCTCTTCCCTATCGAGGTTCGTAAGTATGATGCCAGCGCCAGCGCCTTGGGCGTTCGACGCACCATCGACGTGTAGTTCCCATAGCGGGCCTTCTGGGATCATTGGCCTTTTCGTGGTCAGGTCGCTTCTCTTTTCTCCGAGGACTTCTGCATCGTCCCCTATCGGGGAGGATCCTGTGAATTCGGCCACAAAGTCGGCTAAGGCTTGACCTTTGATGGCGGTTCTTGGTTGGAAATCTATTCCATATTCCCCCAGCTCTTGAGACCATATGGACATCCGGGCGGATGTGGCTTTCTGTAACGCCTTTTCTATGGGGTACTTTGTACGTACGATGATGGGGTGAGATTGGAAGTATGGCCGAAGCTTCCTCGCGCCTGTGACTAAGGCCAATGCCATCTTTTCGATCTCTGGGTATCTGGTCTCGGCGTCGAGGAGCGCCTTGCTCGCGTAGTAGATTGGCCATTGAATTTTATTTTCTTCACGCACCAACACCGTGCTTATCGCCCTTTCGGTCACTGCGAGGTATACGAACAATTTTTCCCCTTCGTTGGGTTTTGCCAAGAATGGCGCGGAACTGAAATAGGCTTTCAGCTCGCGGAAGGCCAGTTCGCATTCTTCTGTCCAAACAAATCCATTGACCTTTTTCAAGGCCTTGAAGAACGGTTGGCAACGGTCCGTCGCCTTTGACACGAAACGTGACAATGCTGCAACCCTACCTGTTAAGCTCTGCACCTCTTTGATTTTGGTAGGGGACTTCATGTTCAGAATTGCTTCGATCTTTTCGGGGTTGGCCTCTATCCCCTTATTACTCACCATATAACCCAAGAATTTTCCAGATTCGACTCCGAAAGCGCATTTGTTTGGGTTAAGCTTCATTCTATAACGTCGCAGGATGGAAAACATATTCCTGAGATCTCCGATATGATCGTCAGCCCTTAAACTCTTAACTAACATATCGTCGACGTAAACTTCCATTATTTTCCCAATTTGGTCAGCAAACATGCGGTTCACCAATCGTTGGTACGTAGCCCCTGCATTCTTGAGACCAAAAGGCATGAACTTATAGCAGTATAGTCCCCGATTTGTGACGAAAGTGGTTTTTATCTGATCTGGACCATGCATGCGGATCTGATTGTAACCAGAATAAGTGTCCATGAAGCTTAACAATTCATGACCCGCGGTGGCGTCAACAAGTTGTTCGATTCTGGGCAGTGGAAAACTGTCTTTCGGGCAAGCCTTGTTGAGATCCTTGTAATCAATGCAAATCCTCCATTTGCCGTTTGCTTTTTTCACCATAACCACGTTGGAGACCCTTCTGGGATGTTCTGCCTCCCTTATGAATCCTGCCGCGAGAAGTTTATCAACTTCCTCACCAATGGCTTGGTACCTTTCCCCACTGAATGCTCTCCTGGGCTGTATTCGCCCGGTTATCCTTTGATCGTCGTTCAAACGGTGAACCATGATCTCGGGGTCGATCCCGGGCATGTCAGCATGGGTCCACGCGAAAATGTCCCTATATTCTTGGAGGAATGTCGTTAGTAGGAGTTGCTTCTCAGGTGAGAGTTGTGCGCCTATTTTGACGACTTGATCGGGTTTCGATTCATCCAATACAACAGTCAAGAGGTCGCTCGTTGTTCCCACCTTCCTTCTTTCGACTTCATCCCTTTGATCCAACTCACCGAAGGTGCCATCGGCTTCTCCATCGCTTGACAAATCATGGGAGATGGTATTGACCATTTTCCCTTTTCCTTTCCCATCTACCCCCTGAATGTTACACATTCTGGCCATGGATTGATCCCCGGCCATGACGGCTATCCCCCCATCTGTCGAGAACTTTAACATCAGATGATAGGTTGAGGTTATGGCCTTTAGTCGGTTGAGAGTCGGACGGCCGATTATGATGTTGTAAGCTGACGGCTGGTCGACCACAAGGAATGACACGATGTGAGTGGCCTCGAGCCCTCCCAGCGTCCCAAAAGTGACGGGGAGGTCGATGATACCCTCAGTCATCACTCTCTCTCCAGAGAATCCAAAGAGTGGGGTTGCCACCGGAGTTGGTTTCAGTCCAGTCAACTTCATTCTATCTAAAGCTGACTTGAAAATGATGTCAGCGGAACTCCCGTTATCGATGAGAATTCGACGGACAAGATTGTTCGCGATCGGGGCTGAAACCACTATTGCGTCGTTATGGGGGTGCATGATCCTTGTTGCTTCCTGTCCTGTGAAGAACATGGATTCGAACTCATTCGGAGGTGGAGTCACATAAGTGTGATTTATGTGATGCACCGCCGTCGAATGGGATGTCTCACGGGCGTACCGTTTCCTCTGGGCGCACGAGTCTCCACATTCTGGACCACCCAAAATGGAACCCACGACATGCAATTGTGAATTATCTGGTTCTCGGGCTATCACTTGGTCGGTCACAGTGACCGTGAGGGGACCTTTCCTTTCTTGATGTCCTCGCTCGTTCCCCGTTGCCGTTGCACCAAGGGTTCGGAGCACGTACTCTTTGAACTTCCCGTCTTGTATGAGGGCCTCAATTTGCCTTTTGAGTTGGTAGCACTCCGAAGTTAGATGACCGTGATCCTGGTGGTACTCGCAGAACTTGCTGCGATCTCGCTTTGCTGGATCTTTTGTCAGTGGAGCCGGGCTACCCAATTTGTCGCGATGTAACGCCAATATTCGCTCTTAGGGGGTGTTCAGCGGAGTAAAGATCGAAAACTTTCGAAAACTGTCCGGGCGTGGTGGTCTGACCCCTGAGAAGGGTCGGTCGTCGAGACCTTGTTGTCCCCTATTTCTCCTCTTTCGAGGATCGGA
This sequence comes from Urtica urens, assembly GCA_958296335.1. Lineage (NCBI taxonomy): Eukaryota > Viridiplantae > Streptophyta > Magnoliopsida > Rosales > Urticaceae > Urtica > Urtica urens. The sequence goes on from OY282526.1 coordinate 15,335,372, forward strand.
ATATTCCTTCTCAATGTCCCCTAGCCGGCGACCAGGCTGTCCATTGGTCTTCCGACCGTCTCGGCCTTCCAGGTAGTCCTCCACTCCCATGAATGTGCGAGCGCGCGTCATCAGCTCCGCCATGTCTCTTGGGACCTTTCCGACGATCGACTTCAGAAAGTCACTCGTGCGAATTCCTTCAGTGATTGTTGTGATCGCATCCCTGTCATCGAAGCCTTCGACCTTATGCGATTCTTCAGTGAAACTTGCGAGATACTGCCTCAAAGTTTCATCCATGCCCTGCCTGATTGACAAGAGATGAGTTTTGGACTTCTTCTGCATCACGAGAGTGGCGAAGCGAGCGAAAAAAGTTTCCTTCAAGATCTTGAAAGAAAGAATACTTCCCGGTTTCAAGGGAGTCACATGGTGCCGCTCGTTAGACGCCTGAGCCAAGGGAGTCACATGGTGCCGCTCGTTAGACGCTTGATCGGCCGCATTGGTCCTTGGACGGCCAAGCGTAACGGCCGGCAACACATCTCTCTGAGAATTCAACCTCTGTCGGAGGTCTTCGCCCCTGGAGTTCCTCTGAGCTGTGAGATGTTCCCTAAGATCCACGTCGGGATTCGACGAGATGAATCCGGTCGGCGTCGAAACGTCCTTCGAGTCCCTCAACTGTCCGCCCCTTCATCCCGCCGCGCGCTTCTATGCTCGAGCCGTGATCGCGATCGACCGCCCCGAGAGTTTGAAGATGGAGCGCCTCTGAATTGCGGACCTGGCGGTCGAATCGTCGGGGGTTGGTGTGAAGGCGGTCTTGCGTCCGCTTCTCGATCAGGGCGAGGAGTTATCTCGTCCGTCCGTGATTCCCCCACGTATTCGGGGTCGGAACAATCTCGGAACGAACTTTTGTAAATGTCATATCCGAGGAGATCGGCTATGAGTGTATTGTCCACTCCCGGTCGATCCAAAATTTCCGCAAGTCGTCTAGCTGTATCCTCTCGGAGAGCAACGTTGGGATCAGCCCTCGAGCTATGGGACCCGTTCTCGTTCTCACGAGGCTGACCACCGAGTCGGTGGGAGAGGCTTCGAAGGCCATATCTGGCGTTCGTCGCCCGGGTGCTGGTAGATGCAACAGGAATCTGACTCATCCTATCGGAGGTTGTTTGATGGGGAACAAGGCTGACTTCGTCAATTTCCCCTCCTTCTAACGCCAAAATGTTGTCGCTCGATTTCGGACAACGATTTAGGAACCCATAACGGTTCGACCCAAGGCCGGACCAAGTGATCGCGTTCGGGTTCTAGCGTGTCGAACTCGGTATCCCGAGTCGTGCCTTAGCTGTCAATGAAGTTCGTGCTACGCAGGTATCTGAAATGCAAAAGAATCAAATGAACTACCAAGGGGAAACAGAGGGGGTGCCTCTGTTTACCTCTCCGACGCTCAACATTAGTTGGATTGAGGTGGATAAAAGGGTTTGGAGTTTAGAGGTTTAAGGTTTGAGAGAAACGAGTGAAGTCCGAGTTCAGCAGCGTTTCAGTACTCAAATATTCGTTACCTGTCATTGGGATCCGTATCCCCTATTTATAAGGTATGCCTTGGAGGCATGGAAGACCCCTTCCACCTAGGGAAAAGACTTCAGGCAACCTTTGCCCGGAGAAGAGCCATCAACCGGCCCTCGACCGATCACAGTGCCTTGGGCCTCCCCTTGGACGGGTGAAATGAGAACATTGGGCCTCCCCTTGGCCGGCGGAGCCTTCCTGGGCCTCCCCTTGGCCGAGGGAAACCCCTGGGCCTCCCCTTGGCCGGATGAAGGGAGGCAGGGCCTTGGACCTCCCCTTGGCCGAGGGAACCCTTTGGGCCGGCCCTTGGAAGGGCCTAGGGTAGGCTTGCACCTCCCTTCGGCCGAGGGAAACCCCTGGGCCTCCCCTTGGCCGGGTGAAGGGAGGCAGGGCCTTGGACCTCCCCTTGGCCGAGGGAAACCTTTTGGGCCGGCCCTTGGGAGGGCCTAGGGTAGGCTTGCACCTCCCTTTGGCCGAGGGAAACCCCTGGGCCTCCCCTTGGCCGAGTGAAGGGAGGCAGGTCCTTGGACCTCCCCTTGGCCGAGGGAATCCCTTGGGCCGGCCCTTGGACGGGCCTAGGGAAGGCTTGAGCCTCCCTTTGGCCGGGGGAATCCCTTGGGCAGGCCCTTGGACGGGCCTAGGGAAGGCTTGAGCCTCCCTTTGGCCGGGGGAAGGCTTTACTCGGCCCTTGGCCGAATGAACATGCCCTAGATGTTGGTTAGGGCAACCTTCCGCCCTTCTCGGTGTTTCCATCGAACCGTCGTACCATTTAGTGCCCACAACAGTTGTATACGTGCATCGATGTCAAAGTTGAAAAAAAAATTGTCTTTGCAAACGATGCGTTAGCTTCTCACATGTCTACAAATGACGAAGATTACCATTTGTCGACACGAGTCAAAGAGGTTGGAAACGCGGTGTGAGGATGCACAGTTGGGCAACTAGTTTTCATGCCCTACAATCGAAACTTTCATTGGATGCTTGTTGTCCTTGACTTATAGAAATATTGTGCTATGTTTTTTGACCCGTTGAATAAACAAATTCCACAAGACTTGGTTTTGTTGATAAAAAGGTAATTTTTTTTACTTATATATTGAATATTTGTTATAAAAGATACTCATACTATTTGTTTTGTAGGGTGTTTTCAAATTTCAAACTTGAAAACAAAGGCGCTATTGGCCACGGACAATCAACATACATAAGGTCAATGGCCGCGCCAAGACAAAGCGGTAACACGGAATGTGGATATTTTGTTTTATGTTATATGCGAGAAATAGTTGTAGGAGGTATAAGTAGATTAGAAAACAAAAACACGTATACACCTTTGGATATAGAGAGAGTAAGAGAAGAGTGGATTAACTATGTACAAACATTTATTGAATGTGATGATTAGTTACATTTTGTGATATTGAATGTATATTTTTTAGATGATTTTGAATGATTATGATGATTTTGGATGTATAGTATGTTTTTAGATTGATTTTGCATGTATTATGCAGGTATTATATGATATTTTGGGTTTAATCCAATAATAATGAAGAGATGCACTCTTCGAACAATGGCGCCGCGGCGACATATGTTTGGAGCCGCGGCCGCGAGTCCCACAACGGATTCAAACATTCGTTGTGGGAGCTGCGCCGCGGCACTGAGTGTCCAAGCCGCGGCACCAGTTGTGTTCAACTAGTGCCGCGGCGATCCTTTATGGCGCGGCGGCGCGGCGGCCCACAACGGATGTTGGGATCCGTTGTGGGACTCTGGTGCCGCGGCACGGATTGGTAGGGCCGCGCGAGACGGGGCCGCGGCGACCCTTTACGGCGCCGCAGCCCCAAGTCCCACAACGGATCCAAACAACCGTTGTGGGACTTGGGGCCGCGGCGCCGTAAAGGGTCGCCGCGGCGAGAAGTTTTCAAAAATAAAAAAATTTTACAACCGATAATTGATTGGTTGTTGAATTTCCCACAACCCATAGACATTCGGTGTGGGAAATATGAACATTCCACACCGGATGTTTAAGGGCTGTGGGAAATTCCACAACTCAGGATCCCACAACCGTTATTAAGGGTTGTGGGAAAATTCCACACCCCTTATTAAGGGTTGTGGGAACCAGTTTTTCTACTAATGTTAACTTATCAAAATGCAACTTTAACTTGTTAAAACGTAAATTTAACTTTTCAAAACGTAACTTTAACTTGTCAAAACGAAAATTTAGTTGCCAAAACGTAATTTTAACTTGTCAAAACATCACTTTAATTTGTCAAAACGTAACTTTGACTTGTTAAAATCGTAACTTTAACCTATCAAAATGCAACTTGAACTCGTAAATACGTAACTTTAACTTGTCAAAATGCAACTTTAATTTGTAAAAAAGGTAACTTTAACTAGTCAAAACATAAGTTTAACTTGTCAAAACACAACTTTAACTTGTCAAAACGAAACTTTAAATTGTCAAAACGAAACTTTAACTCGTCAAAACGCAATTTTAACTTGTCAAAACGTAACTTTAACTTGTGAAAACGTAACTTTAACTTGTTAAAACCTAACTTTAAATTGTTAAAACCGTAACTTTAACTTGTCAAAACGCAACTTTAATTTGTAAAACCGTACTTTAACTTGAAAAAATGTAACTTAAACTTGTAAAAAACGTAACTTTAAATTCTCAAAAGGTAACTTTAACTTGTCAAAATGCAAATTAAATTGTCAAAATGTTACTTTAACTTGTCAAAATGCAACTTTAACTTGTTAAAACGTAAATTTAACTTTTCAAAACGTAACTTTAACTTGTCAAAACGAAAATTTAATTGCCAAAACGTAATTTTAACTTGTCAATGTTGGGATTGGTGCCCACAAAGGAGATATTAGACATTGAGATACTTTGTGTATTTATATTTTGCAGAAACATTGATATTAATAAATGTTCATTCCTTTTAAGATTGTGTTTAGTTATGTTTAAGCTATGCTCTGAAACTGTCATCAACGAAAAGGGTGTTAAGTACAGACTTGACAAGATAACCCCTTGTGACAAGTTTGAAACATTTGTTCGCAATCTAAAGAACGATAGAGCAATCGAATCTTATTATTGATTGTTAGCATGAATCATGATATCTCATCTTGTGATATAGAGAGTTGTGACTCTATGATTCATACTTGGTATCTTATAGAAGATACTGAACAAGACCAGTGACACTTAGAAGCTCGAGACAAAACTGTTTACACACTCGAAGCTTCAAGTTCACAACTAAAGGAGTATTATGATACTTACCTAAATCCTGAAGTGAATATGTAATTGACATTGCACTTTGTGACATTTGATTCGTCAATGGGCAATGACGAACTTTTAGTTGCATCTGACCCGATTGTTGGTGTCACAAGGATGTAATGTTGGGTTACATGATTGACAGATATGGAATTCATGTAACAACAATGCAAATGCATTAGTATCACACTATTCTTTGTTATGAGAGTGTGAATGAATAAACCTGGCCTGGTATTCATTGAATGAGTTCATTCTTTGATTAAAACATGTGACATGTAATGACATCTCACTTTATGTTTTCCTCATTCACAAATAACAAAGGAGTTAGTGAAATAATAACTCGAGGGGTAAAACAGTAATCTTACATTCCCCTCAGTTACTGATACACATGAAGGGTAATATCGTAATGTACTCTGTGGATCGTGTGAGAAAGTATTTCATCATATCAAACATAATAGATACGCACATGAACAGAGAGATCGTCAATATTGGTCCTTTAGTGGAATCGACCAATATTAAGAATTAAAAGACAGAAAAAGTTTGTGAACTTTTGTGTCCGATCTTAGTTCTAAAACTTCGTTCATGTGGGTCCATGAGGTCTCAATGATAGACACTTGGAAGATATTAAAAGAACTGAAAAAGTTGATTTACTCATTAAGTATAAATTGTGATTTATACTGAGAAAGTTATTTTCTTGAAACTCGATAAATAACTAGTTATTTATTTTGTTCATTGAATCACAAGATGTTATCGTATTGATGATGACATTCTCGAGTGATTAAATATGTTAAAAGAAGAAAATAAATTATTTCTCATTTCGTACTTATTCGATAACTATGAAATATATTTAATGATGTGTCATTAAATAATAATGAGAGTTCTAAATTAATTTTAGAAATTAAATCAAATATATTTAGGAACAAAATTCAAAGATGAGGACGAGTAAGAGGAGAGAGGATGTGGGCTCTTAAGAACAAAATTCAAAGTGAATAGGGCCATGGGTTTGACCCAACTTAAGCCCATTTATAACCTGTATAAATAAGGCTAAGAAACCCTAATCAACTAACCCTAACCCTAGAAAATTTTCAGCACACACTCTTTCTTCCCCCTGTGTGTTTCTCGGCCGAAATCCCCAAACAAAAACAAAGAAAAATAGTTTTTAATTCTTCCATCTTTGTTTCCTAATCGTTCTTAAGAGCCCACACTCTTGATCTCAATATTTTCCTTGTGTAATATTGTTGATTCATTACTTGTGGTGTTTCAATGATTTAGTAAATTGCTTTATAGGTTTTTAAATTGTTTTGAAAAGGTTTCAGCCCTCCTAAAACATCCCTAGGACGTTTTTCGCGCATTCCGGTGACCTCCCAGCCTCTAGTGCTCCAATCCTGCGAGGCAGATCCATTCTGGCGAGGCACATCAGTCAGGCGGGTCCATTCCGGTGAGGCAGATCAATTCCGGTGAAGGCTCCCTGTCAGGCGAGCTCCAATCCGGCGAGATAGGTCCAATCCGGCGATGCGCATCAGTCAGGCGGGTCCAATCCGGCAAGACAGATCCAATCCGGCGAGGCTCCCTTTCAGGCGAAGGGATTCCAGCGAGGCGCTCCAGTCTGGCGAGGTGAATCCGGCGAGTGCAATCCGGCGAGGCTATCAGGCGAGGCGTCCCAGTGATCTCCCATCCGGCGAGTGCCCAGTCCGGCGAGAGTCTCCATTCCGGCGAGCTCCCTGTCACGCGAAGAACTACAGTCCGGCGAGGCTCCCAGCAGGCTTCCATTCCGGCGACTCTTCCCAGTCCGGCGAAGATGTTCCCAGGCATTCCGGCGAGCGTTTTCTCGCGATTTGGACGTGACGTGGCATTCCGACGATAGCTAGCAACGTCGAGGTTGTTTACAGCATTTTACGTAAGTATTTCTCAATTAAATAATTAAATATAAATTGTATAATTGTTATATAAATTATTAGTTTAATTTATTTGATTGAGCTTGTGAATTATAAATTGTTTATAATTGTTTAATAAATTTTAATGCCTTAGGTAGTTAAATATATTAAAAATTAGTTTTAATATATTAGATCTAATTATAATTTTCCGCCACATAGGATGTGTATTATAATTAATAATGTTTAATCGTTAAATAAATTCCAACAAATGGTATCAGAGCTAGTAAAAGGCATTAAAATTTAGATTTACTGACTAGTTTGGAAATTTGTTTGACTAGTTGGTGTTGGCGTTTTTTGTATGATTGCATTATGAATGTATAATGTGTGCGCTTGTGTTATGAATGGATCCTTATTCGATATGGCCCTAGGATGTTTTTATTCCGGTTATCGTCCCGGATTTTAATTTATTTAAATTGTGAGCTTCAATTTGTGAGGACATTTAAATTTGTACTTTATTATTTTAATTCGACGACGATTAGACAAGGAGGCAGCACCTCGGGATTGGCCGCACGTTGGAGAACGTGTGGGGGCTAACTCGAGACATCCGATGACGCGTCATTCGAAGATGAAGATTATTTTATTTTTTATTAAATATTTACAAGGGTTGTATTTATAGAAATAGGCCTATTGATAAGTTAAATAATTTTACATATTCGATATTTAAATTTGTTGAACTCATTGCATATAACACTCACATGTCATATAGGATAGAACGCCAACATCATTGAAAATGAAATTGTTCATATAGTTTATAAGTAATAAAGAGTTATAAAATGATTATAAAATGTTATTAAAGAATATGATTCTTTTGCAAAAACTAAGTGGGAGGATTGTTTATCGTTGAAGCAACCCAAGGTCCCCGACACGAATGAAATTAATTAAATATATGATGAACTAAGAGTCACACATAGTGGCCCTCCCTTCAATGGGAGTACTTCGGAAGTATTTAATTAATCTCATTGTTAAAGAACTAAGCCCAAAAGAGAAGCTTTGAAACGGGGTCTCCACATAGGTGAACCGTCTTCAAAGTGACTTGAGTGAGGGCCTACGTGTCGGTTATACACTTAGACTTATGTTTTAAAGTAATCCTCACATAGAGGCTCTGCATTAAAAATAAGTGACCAAAATTTATGGTAATTAGTAAGAACTAGAAGTTGTGACTTCTTGGATGGTTCGAGCTAAATAGTGATGTGTCACGACTGTGAAAGGAGGTTATTTGCGGTTTCCCCATAGGAAAAGTAATTAACTATTATTGTTCACAATACCATGAATTATTTTAACGCTTTCCTCACCATATTAGGATTGTTCATGCATGCATATAATTCGAAAATATAGCACATACTAAAGTCATTTATTTTATCAATGTTTTTCAGCAAAATGTCTTTTAACCCACTGCAAACGATTTTAAGTTCTAATAAACTCGAGGGTGAGAATTACGTTGACTGGAAACGTAACCTCGACATCGTATTGACGGTGGAGAAGCACAAGTACGTTCTCACGACCCCATGTCCTCCTATTCCGAGTGCTGACTCGAGCAAGGAAGACAAGGATGCCTTCGATGCGTGGATGAGATCTGATGAGATTGCTCGTTGCTACATTTTGGCATCGATGAGCAATGAGTTGCAAAAATCTCATAGAGACATCGCCACTGCATATGAAATCCTGTTCAATCTTCATGAGATGTTCGGATTTCATGGGCGTCAGGCGAGGCAGCAAGCTATCTGCAGTTTCATGAACTGTAGGATGAAACAAGGATCTTCCGTACGGGAACACATGCTATTGATCATGGGTCACCTGAACGATATGGAAATCCTTGGTTCAGAGATTGACGGAGAAACCAAGATTGACATGATCTTGGAGACTCGTACGGAATCCTTTGATAGCTTCCGTCTGAACTACTCTATGAACAAGCTCAATTACACCGTGACTGAGCTTATGAAGGAGTTACAAACTGCCGAGGGGCTTCTCCCTAAGAACAAGAAGAAGTCGGGAGAGCTCAATGTTGCTGAACACAGAGCCTCGACCTCTGGTTCTAAGAGGATGATGAAGAGGCCCAAAAACGCCAACCGAGCGGGTTCCAAGAAGCCTTACAAGAAGACTATGGATGCTAAGGGCAAAGGCATCGCAAAGGTGGACATATCTAAGCACAAATGTCACCATTGCGGAGAGGCTGGCCACTGGCGGAGGAACTGCCCTACCTACCTCAAGAGTGTCAAGGGGAAAGGTAATATCTTTGTTACTCAAGCTTGTTATACTACAAACAAGGCATCGCCCTGGATTCTTGATTGCGGGGTGTCTGACCACGTTGTGAGTAATTTGAATGGTTTTAGGAAAACCAGGAGCTTAGGTGACGGAGAGTTCGGATTCAACTGGGGTGATGGAACGAAGGTCGGAGCAAGATCTGTCGGGACCATGAAGCTCAAGTTTGGAAAAGAAACTTTATTATTGAATAATGTTTACTATGTTCCGGATTTTTGCAAGAATTTGATTTCATTTGGTCGTTTAGAAGAACAAGGTTTCAATTTTAAGATCAATAATGGTATTGAAATTTTTATTGATGATTGTTTTATAACTAAAGCTCAACGTGTGGATTCTATTTATTATTTATATCCTGCTGAGCCGACAATCTTGGATACCGAAGTGAATGGTGATTCACTTAGGAAGCGTAAGACGTTTCATACTGATGAGACTGACGACACATATCTATGGCACCTACGTCTTGGACATATTGGCCTGGATAGGATCAATAGCTTAACAAAGGATGGTCCTTTAAAATCTCTACACGTGGGAAGTCTTCCCACGTGTGAATCCTGTCTTGAGGGCAAGATGACCAAGAGACCTTTCTCAACAAAGGGTCTTAGGGCCACGCAAGTATTGGAACTAATACATAGTGATGTATGTGGTCCAATAAACATCCAGGCAAGAGGAGGTTATGAATATTTTGTAACCTTCACTGATGACTACTCTAGATTTGGTCAAATCTACCTTATGTGACATAAGTCAGATACTTTTGAAATGTTCAAACAATATAAGGCTTTAGTTGAAAAGCAGACAGAGAAACAGATCAAAACCCTTCGATCAGATCGAGGGGGAGAGTACTTGTCTGGAGAGTTCGAAGACTTTCTTAGAGAAGAAGGCATTCATTCTCAGCTTACAGCACTTGGCACTCCGCAGCAAAATGGTGTGTCAGAGAGACGGAATCGAACTTTGTTAGATATGGTGAGGTCGATGATGAGTTACTCATCGCTTCCTAATTCGTTCTGGGGATATGCCCTTGAAACAGCAGCTTACATTCTGAACCAGGTCCCATCTAAAACGGTACCTGGCACACCCTATGAAAGATGGAGTGCTAGAAAATCTGTTTTACACCATACTCGCATCTAGGGTTGTCCAGCACATGTGCTGAGACAAAAGACTAGCAAGTTGGCTAGTCGTTCAGAAGTATGCCTGTTCGTGGGATATTCCAAAGAAACAAAAGGGTACATCTTCTATAGTGCTGCTGATCAGAAAACGTTCGTTAGCACGAACGCTAGGTTTCTGGAAGCAGATTATATGAAGAATACAGTACCGAGAAGCAGACTTGTGCTAAAGGAACTGTTGGATGAAGCAACTGGTACTTGACAAGATAGGATGGGTCCTATTCCAACAGTGGGAGAACCAAACTCGGAATCAGAGACTCCTACGCTTCGTCGTAGCAACAGAGTTGTAAGACAACCTGTTCGATACATAGGTATCGGAGAATCTTTTACTGCAGTTGCAAACAATGAAGAAGATGATCCCGTATCATTTTCCCAAGCAATGCAAAGTTCCGAGGCAAACCTATGGCAAGAAGCCATGAACATTGAAATGCATTCGATGTATGTCAACGAGGTATGGAAGCTTGTAGATCTGCCTGAAGGCATTAAGCCTGTAAGCTGTAAATGGATCTACAAGAAGAAGAGAGGACCGGATGGAAATTTCGAGACATTTAAGGCACGACTTGTGGCGAAAGGGTTCACACAAAAAGAAGGTATCGACTATGAGGATACCTTCTCGCCAGTCGCTATGCTGAAGTCCATCCGAACTCTCTTATCCATTGCCGCAGCCCTAGATTATGAAATCTGGCAAATGGATGTCGAGACTGCATTTTTGAATGGAAATCTTGATGAGCGCATTTATATGGCTCAACCAGACGGGTTCATGGAGAAAGGCCAACAGGGCAAGGTTTGTGAATTGCTCAAGTCCATTTATGGACTCAAGCAAGCATCTAGGTCGTGGAATATCATATTCGACGAGACTGTAAAGAGCTACGGCTTTGATCAGTCGGTAGATAAGCCATGTGTTTATAAGATGATAAACGATGGCAAAGTGGTTTTCTTAGTCCTTTATGTAGACGACATACTACTCATTGGGAATGATGTAGGAAAGTTGTCAGAGGTTAAAGTCTGGCTGTCAAAGCAATTTGAGATGAAGGATCTTGGAGAGGCAGCTCACATTCTAGGTATTTAGATCTTTAGAGATCGAAAGAATCGTAAGCTGGCACTCTCTCAAGCATCTTATATTGATAAGATCATGGATCTCTTCAGTATGCAAGACTCCAAGAAAGGACAGCTACCTTTCAGACATGGAGTGCATCTCTCAAACGAGCAGTCTCCCAAGACACCTCAAGAAGTTGAGGACATGAGACACATTCCTTACGCTTCAGCCGTACGAAGTTTCATGTATGCTATGCTTTGCACGAGGCTAGACATATGCTACGCAGTAGGCGTAGTGAGCAGATTCCAGTCTAACCCTGGACCCGAGCACTGGGTTGTTGTCAAGCATGTTCTCAAGTATCTTCGGAGAACGAGAAACTACATGCTTGCGTATTCAGGTGGTGACCTGAATATGACGGGATATACCGACTCCGATTTTAAGGCGGACAAGGATTCCAGGAAGTCCACATCAGGGTCTGTGTTCACCCTGAATGGTGGACCCGTGGTTTGGAGGAGTATCAAGCAATCTTGTGTTGCTGACTCGACCATGGAAGCCGAGTATGTGGCAGCTTGTGAAGCTGCAAAGGAGGCTGTATGGCTAAGGAAATTCCTTATGTACTTGGAAGTTGTTCCAAGTGCAAGCGAGCCTATTACACTTTATTGTGATAGTAGGGCAGTCGCTAATTGTAAGGAGCCAAGAAGTCACAAGCGCTCTTAACACATAGAACGCAGGTATCACCTCGTTCGAGACATCGTTCACAGAGGGGATGCTGAAGTCATGAAGATCTCAACGTTAGACAACCTTGTTGATCCCTTCACGAAGCCTTTAACGAGTAAAGTCTTCGAGGGGCACCTAGAAGGATTGGGACTGAAGGATCATTCGCATCTCCTTTGAGTCAAGTGGGAGTTTGTTGGAATTGGTGCCCACAAAGGAGATATTAGACATTGAGATACTTTGTGTATTTATATTTTGCTGAAACATTGATATTAATAAATGTTCATTCCTTTTAAGATTGTGTTTAGTTATGTTTAAGCTATGCTCTGAAACTGTCATCAACGAAAAGGGTGTTAAGTACAGATGTTGTGGTCACTAAAAGACACGACGGTTCAACAGAAACACCGAAAGGACGCGAGGTCGCCCTAGCCGGCGCCCAGGGCATAGTCGTTCGGCCAAGGGCCGAGTGAGGGTTTCCCCCGGCCAAAGGGAGGCCCAAGGAGGTTCCCTCGGCCAAGGGGAGGCCGAAGCTCCCCCTTACCCCGGCCAAAGGGAGGCCGAAGCTTCACTCGGCCAAGGGGAGGCCGAAGCTTCACTCGGCCAAGGGGAGACCGAAGCTCCCCCTTCCCTCGGCCAAAGGGAGGCCGAAGCTTCACTCGGCCAAGGGGAGGCAGAAGCTTCACTCGGCCAATGGGAGGCCGAAGCTCCCCCTTCCCTCGGCCAAAGGGAGGCCGAAGCTCCCCCTTCCCTCGGCCAAGGGAAGGCCGAAGCTCTTCACTCGGCCAAGGGGAGGCCGAAGCTCCCCCTTTCCCCGGCCAAAGGGAGGCCGAAGGTCCCCCTTTACTCGGCCAAGGGGAGGCCGAAGCTCTTCACTCGGCCAAGGGGAGGCCGAAGCTCTTCACCGGCCAAGGGGAGGCCGAAGCTCCCCCTTCCCTCGGCCAAGGGGAGGCCGAAACTCTTCACTCGGCCAAGGGGAGGCCGAGGCTCCCCCTTCCCCCCGCCAAAGGGAGGCCGAAGCTCCCCCTTCACTCGGCCAAGGGGAGGCCGAAGCTCTTCACTCGGCCAAGGGGAGGCCGAAGCTCCCCCTTCCCCCGGCCAAAGGGAGGCCGAAGCTCCCCCTCCCCTCAGCCAAGGGCTGGTTGAGGCCCTTCCTCCGGCCAAAGTCCGCCCCAAAATCTCTTCACTCGGTCGAAGAGGTCTTCCATGCTCCCAATACATATCTTATAAATATGGGGCACGATTCCCGAGAACAGGTAACTAAAACTTGCGTACTGAAACGCTGCTGAACTCGTACTTCACTCGTTTTTCCTTGAATCTCAACTCTCTAAACTCCTAACGTTTTCATCCACCTCAATCCTACTAATGTTGAGCGTCGGAGAGGTAAACAGAGGCACCCCCTCTGTTTCTCCTTTGTAGTTCACTTGACTTCTTCACATTTCAGGTATCTACGGGGAGCGAACTTCATCGACAGCTAAGGCACGACTCGGGATACCGAGTTCGACACGCTAGAACCCGAACGCGATCACTTGGTCCAGCTTTGGGTCGAACCGTTTTGGGTTCCTAAATCGTTGTCCGAAAACGAGCGACAACATTTTGGCGCTAGAAGGAGGGGGATAACGTTCGGTTTGGTTAAATACTTTCACTTTCCGGCGAAGCCAGCCTTGTTCCCCGCTAGCAACCTCCGACAAGATGAGCCAGATTCCAGTTGCATCTACCGGCACCCGGACGACGAACGCCAGATATGGTCTTCGAAACCTCTCCCACCGACTCGGTGATCAACCTCGTGAGAACGAGAATGGGTCCCGAGGCTCGAGGGAGGATCCCGACGTCGTTCTCCGAGAGGATACAGCTAGATGACTCGCGGAAATTCTGGATCGCCGGGAGTGGAAAATACACTCATCGCCGACCTCCTTGGATATGACATTGACAAAAGTTCATTCCGGGATGGTTCTGACCCCGAATACGTGGGGGAATCGCGCACGGACGAGATAACTCCTCGCCCTAGTCGGGAAGCGAACGCAAGACCACCTTCACACCAACCTCTGCCGATTCGACCGCCAGGTCTGCAATTCAGAGGCGCACCGTCTTCAAATTCTCGGGGTGGTCGATCACGATCACGGCTCGAGCAGAGAAGCGCTCGGCGTGACGAAGGGGCGGACAGTCGAGGGACTCGAAGGACGTTTCGGCGCCGACTGGATTCGCCTCGTCGAATCCCCGACATAGATATCAGGGAACATCTCACAGCTCAGAGGAACTCTAGGGGTGAAGACCTCCGACAGAGGTTGAACTCTCAGAGAGATGTGTTGCCGGCCGTCACGCTTGGTCGCCCGGGAACCAATGCGGCCGATCAGGCGTCTAACGAGCGGCACCATGTGACTCCCTTGGCTCCGGCGGCCAGTCCTGCCGACGGACTCGATATGGTAACAATGATCCAAAGCCTCCAAAACCAAATAATCGAGATGAGAGAGTCGGGAAAGACACGGCCCTACGGAGGGGCCGAAGAATCCTACTCCCCTTTCTCCGCCCAGATCTTGGCACAATCTTGTGGAGGAAATTTCAAATTGCCTTCCATTCCTCCATACGATGGACGCACGGACCCTCATTTTCACATCCAACATTACGAAACGTGGATGTCAATGCAAGGGAAATCATACGCGACTTTGTGTCAGGCCTTTAGTTTGACCCTCTCCGGAACGGGTTTCGAGTGGTTCAGAAGCTTGAAGCCAGGAAGCATTCTTTCTTTCAAAACTCTGAAGGAAACTTTCCACGCTCGCTTCGCCACTCTCGTGATGCAGAAAAAATCCAAAACTCATCTCTTGTCAATCCGGCAAGGCAGGGATGAAACTTTAAGGCAGTATCTCGCACGCTTCACCGAAGAATCGCATAAAGTCGAAGGCTTTGATGACAGGGATACGATCACAGCGGTCACTGAAGGAATTCGCACGAGTGACTTCCTGAAGTCGATCGTCGGAAAGGTCCCAAGGGATATGGCGGAGCTAATGACGCGTGCTCGCACATTCATGGGAGTTGAGGAATACCTGGAATCCAGAGACGGTAGGAAGATTAATGGACAGCCTGGTCGCCGGGTAGGGGACCACAAAAAGGAATATTCCGACCCTCGAAAGAGAAGGAATAGAGGACAACAAGGTCTCGACGATCGATCCTTCTCAGGGGTCAGACCACCACGCCCCGATAGTTTTCGAAAGTTCTCAACATTCACTCCGCTGAACACCCCACAAGAGCGAATATTGGCGTTACATCGCGACAAATTGGGTAGCCCGGCTCCACTAACAAAAGATCCAGGAAAGCGAGATCGCAGCAAGTTCTGCGAGTACCACCAGGATCACGGCCATCTAACTTCGGAGTGCTACCAACTCAAAAGGCAAATTGAGACCCTCATACAGGATGGGAAATTGGAAGAATACGTGCTCCAAACCTTGGGTACAGCGACAACAGAGAACAGACGAGGGCGCCAAGAGAGAAAAGGTTCCGCAACGATCATTGTGGCTGATCAGGCGACAGCCCGAGAACCGGACGGTTTACACAATTGCACATCGTTGGCTCCATCTTGGGTGGTCCGGGTTGCGGACACTCATCTACCTAGAGAAAGCAATACGCTCGAATAACCTCATCCGAAGAATTCTGATCGACAACTTGAGCTCCGCCGACATCATCTTCAAGTCAGCTTTGGACAGGATGAAGTTGACCGGGTTGAAATCGACTCCGGTCGCAACCCCACTCTTCGGATTCTCTGGCGAAAGGGTCATGACAGAGGGCGTCATCGACCTCTCTGTCACTTTGGGACGTTGGGAGGGCTCGAGGCAACCCATGTCATACCCTTACTGGTCGTCGACCAGCCATCGGCTTATAACATCATCATCGGCGGGCCAAACCTCAATCGGTTGAAGGCCATAACCTCAACGTATCACCTGATGATGAAGTTCCAAACTGACAAGGGAGTCGCCACCATGACTGGGGACCAGGCCATGTCTATGATGTGCTACATCCGGGGGGTCGACGGAAAAGGAAAAGGAAAAATCGTAAGGGCTGTTTTTTCCGACTCGAAGATGAATTCCCACGTGGAATCGAGAAGGGCGGAACTTTTGACGTCAACAAATATTTTGTATGAGACATTTGTTTAAGGTCAATGACCGAGGAATGTAATTTTTCAACAATATTATGAGAATCAAGTTGTTTTTCATTTGCATGACAAATAATCGTATATGGAATTAATTTCTAAAAATCCCTCTTCGAGACCTTAAGAAACTCGAGGGGATATGGGTTAGTTATGCGCTGCTCGCACATCACCCAGCTCGCTAGCTGAAAGATAGCGAGCTCCAAAGGGATCGCGTCCGTGCACCGGACCGCCAATCCCGACGCGTCGTTAATCTTGACGTGTCATTCGTGCGACGCTCTCGCACGACGATCTCCTCACCTACCGAAAGGCAGCGAGCTCCACGGGATCGCGTCCGTGCACCGGACCGCCAATCCCGACGCGTCGTTAATCTCGACGTGTCATTCGTGCGACGCTCTCGCACGACGATCTCATCGCCTACCGAAAGGCAGCGAGCTCCACGGGATTGCGTCCGCGCACCGGACCGCCAATCCCGACGCGTCGTTAATCTCGATGTGTCATTCGTGCGACGCTCTCGCACGACAATCTCCTCGCCTGCCGAAAGGCAGCGAGCTCCACGGGATCGCGTCCGCGGACCGGACCGCCAATCCCGACGCGTCGTTAATCTCGACGTATCATTCGTGCGACGCTCTCGCACGATAATCTCCTCGCATGCCGAAAGGCAGCGAGCTCCACGGGATCGCGTCCGTGCACCGGACCGCCAATCCCGACGCGTCGTTAATCTCGACGTGTCATTCGTGCGACGCTCTCGCACGACGATCTCATCGCCTACCGAAAGGCAGCGAGCTCCACGGGATTGCGTCCGCGCACCGGACCGCCAATCCCGACGCGTCGTTAATCTCGATGTGTCATTCGTGCGACGCTCTCGCACGACAATCTCCTCGCTTGCCGAAAGGCAGCGAGCTCCACGGGATCGCGTCCGCGTACCGGACCGCCAATCCCGACGCGTCGTTAATCTCGACGTATCATTCGTGCGACGCTCTCGCACGATAATCTCCTCGCATGCCGAAAGGCAGCGAGCTCCACGGGATCGCGTCCGTGCACCGGATCACCAATCCTGACGCGTCGTTAATCTCGACGTGTCATTCGTGCGACGCTCTCGCATGACGATCTCCTCGCCTGCCGAAAGACAGCGAGCTCCACGGGATCGCGTCCGCGCACCGGACCACCAATCCCGACGCGTCGTTAATCTCGACGTGTCATTCGTGCGACGCTCTCGCACGACGATCTCCTCGCCTGCCGAAAGGCAGCGAGCTCCACGGGATCGCGTCCGCGCACCGGACCGCCAATCCCGACGCGTCGTTAATCTCGACGTGTCATTCGTGCGACGCTCTCGCACGACGATCTCCTCGCCTGCCGAAAGGCAGCGAGCTCCACGGGATCGCG
Organism: Urtica urens; assembly: GCA_958296335.1. Lineage (NCBI taxonomy): Eukaryota > Viridiplantae > Streptophyta > Magnoliopsida > Rosales > Urticaceae > Urtica > Urtica urens. Next base: position 15,352,779 of record OY282526.1, read on the forward strand.
TCCGCGCACCGGGCCGCCAATCCCGACATGTCGTTAATCTCGACGTGTCATTCGTGCGACGCTCTCGCACGACGATCTCCTCTCCCGCCGAAAGGCAGCGAGCTCCACGGGATCGCGTCCGCGCATCGGACCGCCAATCCCGACGCGTCGTTAATCTCGACGTGTCATTCGTGCGACGCTCTCGCACGACGATCTCCTCGCCTGCCGAAAGGCAGCGAGCTCCACGGGATCGCGTCAGCGCACCGGACCGCCAATCCCGACGCGTCGTTAATCTCGACGTGTCATTCTTGCGACGCTCTCGCACGACAATCTCCTCGCATGCCGAAAGGCAGCGAGCTCTACGGGATCGCATCCGCGCACCGGTCCGCCAATCCTGACACGTCGTTGATCTCGGTACGACACTCTCGCACAAGACAAAACTCGCATTCCAAAATACAGTGGCTCGAAGGGATCGCTTCCGCGGACTGGACCACTGATTTTGACGCATCATGTCTATGACATTCTCACCTATCCCCGTGCTGAAAAATTGCGAGCTCCAAACGATCACGTCGGCGCATGAGATCATTGATCCTAGAAGTAACAAAAAACAAAAACAATTAAACAACTTTCCCCCCAACAAGTGGCGCACATCACGGGAAATTGACGAACCAATCAACGTACTTGATACTAATGAGGCATTAAGGCTGCTCAACGGAACGACATAGAGCGGCGCTAGATAGAGTTTACCACACGGTCTACACCGAATGGAAAACTCGGGAGGCTAGTGTTGTGGGCACTAAAAGACACGACGGTTCAACAGAAACACCGAAAGGACGCAAGGTCGCCCTAGCCGGCGCCCAGGGCATATTCGTTCGGCCAAGGGCCGAGTGAGGCTTTCCCCCGGCCAAAGGGAGGCCCAAGGAGGTTCCCTCGGCCAAGGGGAGACCGAAGCTCCCCCTTCCCTCGGCCAAAGGGAGGCCGAAGCTTCACTCGGCCAAGGGGAGGCCGAAGCTTCACTCGGCCAAGGGGAGGCCGAAGCTCCCCCTTCCCTCGGCCAAAGGGAGGCCGAAGCTTCACTCGGCGAAGGGGAGGCAGAAGCTTCACTCGGCGAAGGGGAGGCCAAAGCTCCCCCTTCCCTCGGCCAAAGGGAGGCCGAAGCTCCCCCTTCCCTCGGCCAAGGGAAGGCCGAAGCTCTTCACTCGGCCAAGGGGAGGCCGAAGCTCCCCCTTTCCCCGGCCAAAGGGAGGCCGAAGGTCCCCCTTCACTCAGCCAAGGGGAGGCCGAAGCTCTTCACTTGGCCAAGGGGAAGCCGAAGCTCTTCACCGGCCAAGGGGAGGCCGAAGCTCCCCCTTCCCTCGGCCAAGGGGAGGCCAAAACTCTTCACTCGGCCAAGGGGAGGCCGAAGCTCTTCACTCGGCCAAGGGGAGGCCGAAGCTCCCCCTTCCCTCGGCCAAGGGGAGGCCGAAGCTCTTCACTCGGCCAAGGGGAGGCCGAGGCTCCCCCTTCCCCCCGCCAAAGGGAGGCCGAAGCTCCTACTTCACTCGGCCAAGGGGAGGCCGAAGCTCTTCACTCGGCCAAGGGGAGGCCGAAGCTCCCCCTTCCCCCGGCCATAGGGAGGCCAAAGCTCCCCCTCTCCTCGGCCAAGGGCTGGTTGAGGCCCTTCCTCCGGCCAAAGGCCGCCCCAAAATCTCTCCACTCGGTCGAAGAGGTCTTCCATGCTCTTAATACATATCTTATAAATATGGGGCATGATTCCCGAGAACAGGTAACCAAAACTTGAGTACTGAAACGCTGTTGAACTCGTACTTTACTCGTTTTTCCTCGAATCTCAACTCTCTAAACTCCTAACCTTTTCATCCACCTCAATCCTACTAATTTTGAGCGTCGGTGAGGTAAATAGAGGCACCCCCTCTGTTTCTCCTTTGTAGTTCACTTGACTTCTTCACATTTCAGGTATCTACGGGGAGCGAACTTCATCGACAGCTAAGGCACTACTCGGATACCGAGTTCGACACGCTAGAGCCCAAACACGATCACTTTGTTCGGCCTTTGGTCGAACCGTTCTGGGTTCCTAAATCGTTGTCCGAAATTGAGCGACAACAACAGACTTGACATGATAACCCCTTGTGACAAGTTTAAAACATTTGTTCGCAATCTAAAGATCGATAGAGCAATCGAATCTTATTATTGTTTGTTAGCATGAATCATGATATCTCATCTTGTGATATAGAGAGTTGTGACTCTATGATTCATACTTGGTATCTTATAGAAGATACTGAACAAGACCAGTGACACTTAGAAGCTCGAGACAAAACTGTTTACACACTCGAGGCTTCAAGTTCACAACTAAAGGAGTATTATGATACTTACCTTAAACCTGAAGTGAATATGTAATTGACATTGCACTTTGTGACATTTGATTCGACTGTTGGTGTCACAAGGATGTAATGTTGGGTTACATGATTTAGAGATATGGAATTCATGTAACAACGATGCAAATGCATTAGTATCACACTATGCTTTGTTATGAGAGTGTGAATGAATAAACTTGGGCAGGTATTCATTGAATGAGTTCATTCTTTGATTAAAACATGTGACATGTAATGACATCTCACTTTACGTTTTTCTCATTCACAAATAACAAAGGAGTTAGTGTAATAATAACTCGAGGGGTAAAACAGTAATCTTACATTCCCCTCAGTTACTGATACACATGAAGGGTAATATCGTAATGTACTCCGTGGATCGTGTGAGCAAGTGTTTCATCATATCAAACATAAAAGATACGCACATGAACAGAGAGATCGTCAATATTGGTCCTTTAGTGGAATCGACCAATATTAAGAATTAAAAGACAGAAAAAGTTTGTGAACTTTTGTGTCCGATCTTAGTTCTAAAGCTTCATTCATGTGGGTCCATGAGGTCTCAATGATAGACACTTGGAAGATATTAAAAGAACTGAAAAAGTTGATTTACTCATTAAGTATAAATTGTGATTTATACTGAGAAAGTTATTTTCTTGAAACTCGATAAATAACTAGTTATTTATTTTGTTCATTGAATCACAAGATGTTATCGTATTGATGATGACATTCTCGAGTGATTAAATATGTTAAAAGAAGAAAATAAATTATTTCTCATTTCGTACTTATTCGATAAATATGAAATATATTTAATGATGTGTCATTAAATAATAATGAGAGTTCTAAATTAATTTTAGAAATTAAATCAAATATATTTAGGAACAAAATTCAAAGATGAGGACGAGTAAGGGGAGAGAGTTTTGAATTCCTTAAGTGAATAGGGTCATGGGTTTGACCCAGCTTAAGCCCATTTATAACCTGTATAAATAAGGCTAAGAAACCCTAATCATCTAACCCTAACCCTAGAGAATTTTCGGCACACACTCTCTCTTCCCCTTGTGTGTTTCTCGGCTGAAATCCCCAAACAAAAGAGAAGAAAAATAGATTTCATTCTTCCATCTTTGTTTCCTAATCGTTCTTAAGAGCCCACACTCTTGATCTAAATATTTCCTTGTGTAATATTGTTGATCCATCACTTATGGTGTTTCAATGATTTAGTAAATTGCTTTAGAGGTTTTTAAATTGTTTTGAAAAGGTTTCAGCCCTCCTAAAACATCCCTAGAACGTTTTTCGCGCATTCCGGTGACCTCCCAGCCTCCAGTGCTCCAATCCTGCGAGGCAGATCCATTCTGGCGAGGCACATCAGTCAGGCGGGTCCATTCCGGTGAGGCAGATCAATTCCGGTGAAGGCTCCCTGTCAGGCGAGCTCCAATCCGGCGAGATAGGTCCAATCCGGCGATGCGCATCAGTCAGGCGGGTCCAATCCGGCGAGACAGATCCAATCCGGCGAGGCTCCCTTTCAGGCGAAGGGATTCCAGCGAGGCGCTCCAGTCCGGCGAGGTGAATCCGGCGAGTGCAATCCGGCGAGGCTATCAGGCGAGGCGTCCCAGTGATCTCCCATCCGGCGAGTGCCCAGTCCGGCGAGGCTCTCCATTCCGGCGAGCTCCCTGTCAGGCGAAGAACTCCAGTCCGGCGAGACTCCTAGCAGGCTTACATTCCGGCGACTCTTCCCAGTCCGGCGAAGATGTTCCCAGGCATTCCGGCGAGCGTTTTCTCGCGATTTGGACGTGACGTGGCATTTCGACAATAGCTAGCAACGTCGAGGTTGTTTACAGCCTTTTACGTAAGTATTTCTCAATTAAATAATTAAGTATAAATTGTATAATTGTTATATAAATTATTAGTTTAATTTATTTGATTGAGCTTGTGAATTATAAATTGTTTACAACTGTTTAATAAATTTTAATGCCTTAGGTTGTTATATATATTAAAATTAGTTTTAATATATTAGATCTAATTATAATTTTCCGCCACATAAGATGTGTATTATGATTAATATTGTTTAATTGTTAAATAAATTCAAACAGATAAAAGTTTGTTTTGACTAGTTAAAGTTAGGTTTTGACTAGTTAAAGTTACATTTTTAAAAAGTTAAAGTTGTATTTTAACAAGTTAAAGTAAAGTATTTACGAGTTAAAGTTGCGTTTTGACAAGTTAATGTTACAGTTTTAACAAGTCAAAGTTACTTTTGACAAGTTAAAAGTAAGTTTTGACAAGTTAAACTTACGTTTTGACAAGTTAAAGTTACGTTTTGAGAATTTCAGATAACGGTTTTTACAAGTTAAAATTACATTTTTAAGGTTAAAGTTATTTTTTTACAAGTTAAAGTTGTGTTTTGACAAGTTAAAGTTACGTTTTTACAATTTAAAATTTTGTTTTTATAAGTTAAAGTTACGTTTTGCGATTTTAAGGTAACGTGTTTTACAAGTTAAAGTTAAATTTTTACATGTTAAAGTTATTTTTTATAAGTTAAAGTTACGTATTTACGAGTTAAAATTGCGTTTTGACAAGTTAAAGTTACGGTTTTAACAAGTCAAAGTTACGTTTGACAAGGTAAAAATACGTTTTGACAAGTTAAAGTTACGTTTTGACAAGTTAAACTTACGTTTTGAGAATTTAAGGTTACGGTTTTTACAACTTAAAGTTACATTTTTACAGGTTAAAGTTATATTTTTACAAGTTAAAGTTGCGTTATGACAAGTTAAAAGTTTCATTTTGAAAATTTAAATTTTCGTTATTACAAGTTAAAGTTGTGTTTTGACAAGTAAAAGTTACGTTTTGACTAGTTAAAGTGACCTTTTTTACAATTTAAAGATGCATTTTCACAAGTTAAAGATACGTATTTATGAGTTAAAGTAGCGTTTTGAGAAGTTAAAGTTTCGGTTTGAAAATTTAAAGTTTCGTTTTGGCAAGTTAAACGTTTGTTTTGACAAGTTAATGTTACTTTTTGACTAGTTAAAGTTACCTTTTTTACAAGTTAAAGTTGCATATTGACTAGTTAAAGTTACGTATTTACGAGTTAAAGTTGCGTTTTGACAAGTTAAATTTATGGTTTTAACAAGTCAAAGTTACGTTTTGACAAGTTAAAAGTACGTTTTGACAAGTTAAAGTTACGTTTTAACAAGTCAAAGTTACATTTTGACAAGTTAAATTCGCGTTTTCACAAGTTAGAGTTACGTTTTGATAATTTAAGGTTACGTTTTTTACAGGTTTAAGTTACATTTTTACAGGTTAAAATTACGCTTTTATAAGTTAAAGTTGCAGTTTGGCAAGTTAAAATTACGTTTTTACAATTTAAAGTTTAATTTTGACAACTTAAAATGGCGTTTTGACAAGTTAAAGTTTCGTTTTGACAAGTTAAATTTGTTTTTTGACAAGTTAAAGTTACGTTTTGACTAGTTAAAGTTACCTTTTTTACATGTTAAAGTTGCATTTTGACAAGTTAAAGTTACGTATTTTCAAGTCAAAGTTACGTTTGACAAGTTAAAAGTACGTTTTTACAAGTTAAAGTTACGTTTTGACAAGTTAAAAATATGTTTTGAGATTTTAAGGTAACGTTTTTTACAAATAAAAGTAAAATTTTTACAGGTTAAAGTTATTTTTTACAAGTTAAAGTTACGTATTTACGAGTTAAAGTTGCGTTTTGACAAGTTAAAGTTACGAATTTAACAAGTCAAAGTTACGATTGACAAGTTAAAAGTACGTTTTTACAAGTTAAAGTTACGTTTTGACAAGTTAAAAATATGTTTTGAGATTTTAAGGTAACGTTTTTTACAAGTTAAAGTTAAATTTTTACAGGTTAACGTTATTTTTTTACAAGTTAAAGTTGCGTTTTGACAAGTTAAAGTTACGTTTTTACAGTTTAAAGTTAGGTTTTAACAAGTTAAATTTACGTTTTGACAAGTTAAAGGTTTTTTTTGACAAGTTAAAGTTACGTTTTGACTAGTTAAAGTTACCTTTTTTACAAGTTAAAGTTCTATTTTAACAAGTTAAAGTTACGTATTTACGAGTTAAAGTTGCGTTTTGACAAGTTTAAGTTACGGTTTTCAAAAGTCAAAGTTACGTTTGACAACCTAAAAGTATTTTTTGACAAGTTAAACTTATGTTTTGACAAGTAAAAGTTACGTTTTGAGAATTTAAGATAACGGTATTTACAATTTAAAGTTACATTTTTACAGGTTAAAGTTATTTTTTTGCAAGTTAAAGTTGCGTTTTGACAAGTTAAAGTTACGTTTTTACAATCTAAAGGTTGGTTTTATCAAGTTAAAGTTACGTTTTGACAAGTTAAAAGTTTGTTTTGGCAATTTAAAGTCACGTTTTGAGTACTTAAAGATACCTTTTTTACAAGTTAAATTTGCATTTTGATAAGGTAAAGTTATGTTTTACGAGTTGAAGTTCCGTTTGACAAGTTAAAGTTACGGTTTTAACAAGTCAAAGTTACGTTTGACAAGTTAAAAGTACGTTTTGACAAGTTAAAATTACGTTTTGACAAGTTAAAGTTACGTTTTGAGAATTTAAGGTTACGTTTTTTACAAGTTAAAGTTACATTTTTACAAGTTAAAGTCACGTTTTTACAATTCAAAGTAAGGTTTTAACAAGTTAAAGTTACGTTTTCACAAGTTAAAGTTACCTTTTCACAAGTTAAAATTGCGTTTTGACAAGTCCAAGTTTTGTTTTGAAAATTTAAAGTTTCTTTTTGACAAGTTAAAGATTTATTTTGACAAGTTAAAGTTATGTTTTGACTAGTTAAAGTTACCTTTTTTACAAGTTAAAGTTACGTATTTTCAAGTTAAAGTAGCGTTTTGACAAGTAAAAGATACGGTTTTAACACGTCAAAGTAACGTTTGACAAGTTAGAAGTACGTTTTGACAAGTTAAAGTTACGTTTTGACAAGTTAAAGTTATATTTTTACAAGTTAAAGTTGCGTTTTGACAAGTTAAAGTCACGTTTTTACAATTCAAAGTAAGGTTTTAACAAGTTAAAGTTACGTTTTCACAAGTTAAAGTTACCTTTTCACAAGTTAAAATTGCGTTTTGACAAGTCCAAGTTTTATTTTGAAAATTTAAAGTTTCTTTTTGACAAGTTAAAGATTTATTTTGACAAGTTAAAGTTATGTTTTGACTAGTTAAAGTTACTTTTTTTACAAGTTAAAGTTGCATTTTAACAAGTTAAAGTTACGTATTTTCAAGTTAAAGCTGCGTTTTGACAAGTAAAAGATACGGTTTTAACACGTCAAAGTAACGTTTGACAAGTTAAAAGTACGTTTTGACAAGTTAAAGTTACGTTTTGACAAGTTAAAGTTATATTTTTACAAGTTAAAGTTGCGTTTTGCCAAGTTAAAGTCACGTTTTTACAATTCAAAGTAAGGTTTTAACAAGTTAAAGTTACGTTTTCACAAGTTAAAGTTACCTTTTCACAAGTTAAAATTGCGTTTTGACAAGTTCAAGTTTTGTTTTGAAAATTTAAAGTTTCTTTTTGACAAGTTAAAGATTTATTTTGACAAGTTAAAGTTATGTTTTGACTAGTCAAAGTTACCTTTTTTACAAGTTAAAGTTGCATTTTAACAAGTTAAAGTTACGTATTTTCAAGTTAAAGATGCGTTTTGACAAGTAAAAGATACGGTTTTAACACGTCAAAGTAACGTTTGACAAGTTAGAAGTACGTTTTGACAAGTTAAAGTACGTTTTGACAAGTTAAAGTTATATTTTTACAAGTTAAAGTTGCGTTTTGACAAGTTAAAGTCACGTTTTTACAATTCAAAGTAAGGTTTTAACAAGTTAAAGTTACGTTTTCACAAGTTAAAGTTACCTTTTCACAAGTTAAAATTGCGTTTTGACAAGTCCAAGTTTTATTTTGAAAATTTAAAGTTTCTTTTTGACAAGTTAAAGATTTATTTTGACAAGTTAAAGTTATGTTTTGACTAGTTAAAGTTACTTTTTTTACAAGTTAAAGTTGCATTTTAACAAGTTAAAGTTACGTATTTTCAAGTTAAAGCTGCGTTTTGACAAGTAAAAGATACGGTTTTAACACGTCAAAGTAACGTTTGACAAGTTAAAAGTACGTTTTGACAAGTTAAAGTTACGTTTTGACAAGTTAAAGTTATATTTTTACAAGTTAAAGTTGCGTTTTGCCAAGTTAAAGTCACGTTTTTACAATTCAAAGTAAGGTTTTAACAAGTTAAAGTTACGTTTTCACAAGTTAAAGTTACCTTTTCACAAGTTAAAATTGCGTTTTGACAAGTTCAAGTTTTGTTTTTAAAATTTAAAGTTTCTTTTTGACAAGTTAAAGATTTATTTTGACAAGTTAAAGTTATGTTTTGACTAGTTAAAGTTACCTTTTTTACAAGTTAAAGTTGCATTTTAACAAGTTAAAGTTACGTATTTTCAAATTAAAGTTACGTATTTTCAAGTTAAAGCTGCGTTTTGACAAGTAAAAGATACGGTTTTAACACGTCAAAGTAACGTTTGACAAGTTAAAAGTACGTTTTGACAAGTTAAAGTTACGTTTTGACACGTTAAAGTTACGTTTTGACAAGTTAAAGTTACGTTTTGAGATTTCAAGGTAACGTTTTTACAAATAAAAGTAAAAATTTTACAGGTTAAAGTTATTTTTTACAAGTTAAAGTTACGTATTTACGAGTTAAAGTTGCGTTTTGACAAGTTAAAGTTACGGTTTTAACAATTCAAAGTTACATTTGACAAGGTAAAAATACGTTTTGACAAGTTAAACTTACGTTTTGAGAATTTAAGGTTACGGTTTTTTACAACTTAAAGTTACATTTTTACAGGTTAAAGTTATATTTTTACAAGTTAAAGTTGCGTTTTGACAAGTGAAAAGTTTCGTTTTGAAAATTTAAATTTTCGTTTTTACAAGTTAAAGTTCTGTTTTGACAAGTAAAAGTTACGTTTTGACTAGTTAAAGTGACTTTTTTTACAATTTAAAGATGCATTTTGACAAGTTAAAGATACTTATTTATGAGTTAAAGTAGCGTTTTGAGAAGTTAAAGTTTCGGTTTGAAAATTTAAAGTTTAGTTTTGACAAGTTAAAGATTTATTTTGACAAGTTAAAGTTATGTTTTGACTAGTTAAAGTTACCTTTTTTACAAGTTAAAGTTGCATTTTAACAAGTTAAAGTTCCGTATTTTCAAGTTAAAGCTGCGTTTTGACAAGTAAAAGATACGGTTTTAACACGTCAAAGTAACGTTTGACAAGTTAAAAGTACGTTTTTACAAGTTAAAGTTACGTTTTTTACAGGTTAAAGTTATATTTTTACAAGTTAAAGTTGCGTTTTGACAAGTTAAAGTAACGTTTTTACAATTCAAAGTAACGTTTTAACAAGTTAAAGTTACGTTTTCACAAGTTAAAGTTACCTTTTCACAAGTTAAAATTGCGTTTTGACAAGTTCAAGTTTTGTTTTGAAAATTTAAAGTTTCTTTTTGACAAGTTAAAGATTTATTTTGACAAGTTAAAGTTATGTTTTGACTAGTCAAAGTTACCTTTTTTACAAGTTAAAGTTGCATTTTAACAAGTTAAAGTTACGTATTTTCAAGTTAAAGATGCGTTTTGACAAGTAAAAGATACGGTTTTAACACGTCAAAGTAACGTTTGACAAGTTAAAAGTACGTTTTGACAAGTTAAAGTTACGTTTTGACAAGTTAAAGTTACGTTTTGAGATTTTAGGATAACGTTTTTTACAAATTAAAGTTAAATTTTTACAGGTTAAAGTTACTTTTACAAATTAAAGTTACGTATTTAAGAGTTAAAGTTGCGTTTTGACAAGTTAAAGTTACGGTTTTAACAAGTCAAAGTTACATTTAACAAGGTAAAAATACGTTTTGACAAGTTAAAGTTACGTTTTGACAAGTTAAACTTACGTTTTGAGAATTTAAGGTTACGGTTTTTTACAACTTAAAGTTACATTTTTACAGGTTAAAGTTATATTTTTACAAGTTAAAGTTGCGTTTTGACAAGTGAAAAGTTTCGTTTTGAAAACTTAAATTTTCGTTTTTACAAGTTAAAGTTGTGTTTTGACAAGTAAAAGTTACGTTTTGACTAGTTAAAGTGACCTTTTTTACAATTTAAAGATGCATTTTGACAAGTTAAAGATACGTATTTATGAGTTAAAGTTGTGTTTTGAGAAGTTAAAGTTTCGGTTTGAAAATTTAAAGTTTCATTTTGACAAGTTAAAGATTTATTTTGACAAGTTAAAGTTATGTTTTGACTAGTTAAAGTTACCTTTTTTACAAGTTAAAGTTGCATTTTAACAAGTTAAAGTTACGTATTTCCAAGTTAAAGCTGCGTTTTGACAAGTAAACGATACGTTTTTACCCTGTCAAAGTTACGTTTGACAAGTTAAAAGTACGTTTTGAGAATTTAAGGTTACGTATTTTACAAGTTTAACTTACATTTTTACAAGTTAAAGTTATGTTTTTACAAGATTAAGTTGCGTTTTAAAAAGTTAAAATTACGTTTTTACAATTTAAAGTTGGGGTTTACCAAGTTAAAGTTACGTTTTCACAAGTTAAAGTTACGTTTTGACAACTTAAAATTGCGTTTTGACAAGTTAAAGTTTCGTTTTGAAATTTAAAGTTTGGTTTTGACAAGTTAAAGTTGTGTTTTGACAAGTAAAAGTTACGTTTTGACTAGTTAAAGTTACCTTTTTTACAAGTTAAAGTTGCATTTTGACATGTTAAATTTACGTATTTACGAGTTAATGTTGCGTTTTGACACGTTAAAGTTACAGTTTTAACAAGTCAAAGTTACGTTTTGAAAACTTAAAAGTACGTTTTGACAAGTTAAAGTTACGTTTTGACAAGTTAAAGTTACATTTCTAGAATTTAAGGTTATGTTTTTTACAAGTTAATGTTACATTTTTACAGGTTAGAGATACGTTTTTAGAAGTTAAAGTAAGGTTTTGACAAGTTAAAGTTACATTCTGCCAAGTTAAATTTGCGTTTTCACAAGTTAGAGTTACGTTTTGAGAATTTAAGGTTACGTTTTTTACATGTTTAAGTTACATTTTTACAAGTTAAAATTACGTTTTTACAAGTTAAAGTTGCATTTTGACAATTAAAGTTACGTTTTTACAATTTAAAGTTAGGTTTTAACAATTTAATGTTACGTTTTCACAAGTTAAACTTAAGTTTTGACAACTTAAAATTGCGTTTTGACAAGTTAAAGTTTCGTTTTGAAATTTAAAGTTTCGTTTTGACAAGTTAAAGTTGTGTTTTGACAAGTAAAAGTTACTTTTTGACTAGTTAAAGTTACCTTTTTTACAAGTTAAAGTTGCATTTTGACAAGTTAAAGTTACGTATTTGCGAGTTAAAGTTGCGTTTTGAGAAATTAAAGTTTCGTTTTGACAAGTTAAAGTTACATTTTGACAAGTTAACTTTTCTCTTTTACTTGATAAAATTACGTTTTTATAAGTTAAAGTTACGTTTTTTACAATTTAAAGTTACATTTTGATGATTTAAAGTAACGTTTTGAAAAGATAAAGTTAATTAAAATAAGTTAAAGTTACGTGTAGAGGTCGGTTTTCACCGGGACTCTTTCAGTCACAAGGATTAAGTTATTATCGTTTTACGCGTGGGGGTTATCGTTTTATGCTAATTATCCTTGAGTTTATATGTATGGAGCTCGGTCTTTCTCGTTTATTAGCTTGGAAGCTCTTCGAAGAAATACAGACGATGATGAACAGTAATGGATGAACTTTCTCTCTCTCTCTTTTCTCTAGGGTTTCGACTTGGGGATCTCGGATCCCCTTCCCGGTTTTTTCCCTTTGATATTTAAACCTCTCCCCTTTTCTCAGTTCCTCTCTTCTTTCTATTAGGGTTTCCCCTTTCGGCCATACTTCCTTCTGACCGGTCCCCTGATTTCTTCCTGATCCTTACCCACTAATTTTCGTGATTGCCGTTCTTTCGAGTGACTCTCTGACACCAAGTCTTCTCGAGCACGCTTCCATTTTCCCGCCATTTTCATAGCGACGATCCCTTCTTGGAATGATATCCCTCCTCGCAGGTGGAACAAGGAGGATCGAGAGGATCTTCCTCGCAGGGGAACCTTCCTCGCGAGGAGGACCCCTCGTGAAGGACCATCCCCCTCGCTTGGGAGCCAATCCTCCCTCGCGGGCGCGGTTTCCCCTTCTCGCATAGCTGTTGTCAGATGTGGGACCCGTTCGCTTCCAGCTATTTCGTCGTTTAATAGTCAAAACGACGTGCGTTTTGGTTAAGAGGGAGTTGACGAAATCCCACCTTAACATTACGTATTGACAATTTAAAGTTACGTTTTTTACAAGTTCTAGTTACGTTTTGACAAGTTAAAGTTACATTTTCACAAGTTAAAGTTACGTTTTGACAAGTTAAAAGTATGTTTTGACAAGTTAAAGTTACGGTTTTAACAAGTCAAATTTACGTTTTAACAAGTTAAAAGTACGTTTTGACATGTTAAAATTCCATTTTGACAAGTTGAAGTTACGTTTCGATAATTTAAGGATACGGTTTTTACAAGTTAAAGTTACATTTTTACAGGTTAGAGATACGTTTTTACAAGTTAAAGTTACATTTTGAGAAGTTAAATTTGCCTTTTGACAAGTTACAATTACGTTTTGAGAATTTAAGGTTACGTTTTTTACAAGTTTAAGTTACATTTTTACAGGTTAAAATTACGTTTTTACAAGATAAAAGCTACGTTTTGACAAGTTAAAGTTACTTTTTTACAATTTAAAGTTAGGTTTTAACAAGTTAAAGTTACGTTTTGACAACATAAAATTGCCTTTTGACAAGGTAAAGTTTCGTTTTGAAAATTTAAAGTTTCGTTTTGACAAGTTACAGTTGTGTTTTGACAAGTAAAAGTTACGTTCTGACTACTTAAAATTACCTTTTTTACAAGTCAAAGTTACGTTTTGACATGTTAAAACTACATTTTGAGAAGTTAAAGTTACGTTTTGACAAGTTAGAGTTGCGTTTTTTACAAGTCAAAGTTACGTTTTAAGGAATTAAAGTTAAGTTTGGACAAGTTAAATTTGCGTTTTGACAAGTAAAAGTTACGTTTTGACAAGTTAAAAATAGCGTTTTGACAAGTTAAAGTTACGTTTTGGCAATCCAATTTTTGTTTTGACTAGTTAAATTTGCGTTTTGACAAGTTAAACTTACGTTTTGACTAGTTAAAGTTACGTATTGACAAATTAAAGTTGCGTTTTGAGAATTTAAGGTTACGTTTTTTACAAGTTTAAGTTACATTTTTACAAGTTAAAGTTACGTTTTTACAAGTTAAAGTTGCGTTTTCACAAGTTAAAGTTACGTTTTCACAAGTTAAAGTTAAGTTTTGACAACTTAAAAATGCGTTTTGACAAGTTAAAGTTTTTTTTTGAAAATTTAAAGTTTCGTCTTTACAAGTTAAAGGTTTGTTTTGAGAAGTTAAAGTTACATTTTGACCATTTAAAGTTACCTTTTTTACAAGTTAAAGTTGCATTTTGACAAGTTAAAGTTACGTATTTATGAGTTAAAGTTGCGTTTTGACAAGTTAACGTTACGGTTTTAACAAGTCAAAGTTACGTTTTGACAAGTTAAAAGTACGTTTTGAAATGTTAAAGTTACGTTTTGGCAATTATAGTTTCGTTTTGACAAGTTAAAGTTGCATTTTGACAAGTTGAAGTTACGTTTTAACTAGTTAAAGTTACCTTTTTTACAAGTTAAAGTTGGATTTTGACAAGTTAAAGTTTCGTATTTACGAGTTAAAGTTGCGTTTTGACAAGTAAATTTTACGGTTTTCACAAGTCAAAGTTATGTTTTGACAAGTTAAAAGTAGGTTTTGACAAGTTAAAGTTACGGTTTTAACAAGTCAAAGTTACGTTTTGACAAGTTAAAAGTACGTTTTGACATGTTAAAGTTCCGTTTTGACAAGTTGAAGTTACGTTTCGAGAATTTGAGGTTATGTTTTTTAGAAATTAAAGTTACATTTTTACAGGTTATAGATACATTTTTACAAGTTAAAGTTAGGTTTTGACAAGTTAAAGTTACATTTTGACAAGTTAAATTTGCCTTTTGACAAGTTACGATTACGTTTTGAGAATTTAAGGTTACGTTTTTTACATGTTTAAGTTATATTTTTACAAGTTAAAATTACGTTTTTACAAGTTAAAAGTTGCGTTTTGACAAGTTAAAGTTACTTTTTTACAATTTAAAGTTAGGTTTTAACAAGTTAAAGTTACGATTTCAAAAGTTAAAGTTACGTTTTGACAACATAAAATTGCCTTTTGACAAGTTAAAGTTTCGTTTTGAAAATTTAAAGTTTCGTTTTGACAAGTTAAAGTTGTGTTTTGACAAGTAAAAGTTACGTTCTGACTACTTAAAGTTACATTTTTTACAAGTCAAAGTTACGTTTTGACATGTTAAAACTACATTTTGACAAGTTAAAGTTACGTTTTGACAAGTTAGAGTTGCGTTTTTTACAAGTCAAAGTTACGTTTTAACGAATTAATGTTAAGTTTGGACAAGTTAAATTTGCGTTTTGACATGTTGAGCACCTAGACAGGTCCGCAAATCTGTGTTAGATACTGGAGTCTGGTTGTGGGCGCTACCATTTTTGCGGGTGTATAGATGAACTTTGAGGCCAGAGCGTGCCTTGTCATGGTGACACTTGCTCTGCATGCGCAAACGTGCGGACGAGCCCACCTTTCTTCATTTGAGTTACTAAAGAGCCCTCAGTCAATGTTGGAGGCGGTAAAGGACCTACTGAATTATGTTTCCTCGGTTTTTTCACATAGTCGTGGTTGGAACTTTCGTCACCTTCTACCGTATCGTATCTCAAGAGGCATACGATCAGAGCTTTGTTCACTAATGCTCTCTCCAAGAGCTCGTCAAGGAGCCAGTTGGTCTCCTTTGCGATTATTGTTGGACCGTTCAAATGGCGGTCTAGACCTTCAGGAATAGCGGAGTCCCCCAAACGTGGGTTGCCATCCACTTTTTGCGCCAACTCGCATATACTGTAATTCGAGCCTCTCACTTAGGTCTGGCGACTGCTACGGAGCTAGTTCTCCTATCGTTGCTTCATGCCCCAGAGATTGTGGCGAGCCTACTCATGTCATAGGTATATGGATGAGAGTACGTACTTTGAGGAAGCCCCCCCCCCCCCCCCCCCCCCCTTCTAACGTCTAAACATTGTCGCTCAAAATTGGATAATGATTATTCAACTTAGGCAGTTCGACCCGAGGCCGGAGCAAGTAGTTGTACCAATGTTGAGCGACTAGCGGATAGATTCCTCTATGAAGTGGCCTTGGTAAGCCCGAGTTTAGGATCACGTTCCGGGTGGGCTAAGGTGAAGTGGTGGTTTTTAAGATCAATGATTGTGCTCTGTAACCTGTCTACGTACCTGTGAAGATCAGGATCAGGTCATGACGTAGTTCAATTGAATTGTGGGCGAGGTCGGGCGTGAGCGAGCGTCGTAGATGTCTCGTGAAGCCTTAGGATGTCTTCCCACACCAAGATTGATGTAGGAAAATTTTTCAGGGACGGATCCAGTAGTGTCGCTCGGAATTATCAAGGGGTATCCTTAACGGTTCAGAAACGATCACGGAATCCAACTTTTAGCTCTTTCTCTTTTTAGTATTAAGTTGCTTCATGAAATGTATTTTCTCTCTTTGAAGTCTGGTCCTTGGTTCGAGTTTCGAACCCACTATTCATAGCATTTTCGGGTGTCACCCTTGACACTTGGTTTTGGGCGTGGCCGGCCTCCGAGGTGCGGTCATGAGAAAGTATGGAATCATTTCAAATAGGTTATTATAAAATTTCGTTATCTGACTAAAATTTTGGCCTGACCCAACTCTTTTATGTGGTTCGTTTATCTTGCAGTAACTCCACAGTTGACGTTTTTTTTCTGTGCTCCAAAGTGTACGAACAAATGTTGAACAGTGATATGGCCATAAGAAGCTTTTAGCCTCTTTTCAAGAGTAAAACTAACTAATACTAATTGTTGGTAGCTCTCAGTATCCTGCTTGGAGAGTTTCTATTGTATTCTATCTCCTGGATATTTGAGAATCTCTGGAGCCGTAATTGGCTATACAGGAGATCTTCTACCATTAACATATCGTGACAAACTTCTATTAATAAACGACATTATTATAGATTATTTCATGGAATAGCTATTTACAAGCTTATATTAACTAATGACACATCTTAGACATAATTTCATGAAACAATAGCTATAAATTTTAGCTTTAAAATCTCATATATAATTTTGCAAGTGACAAACTGACAACCACGACGTGGCATTGTGTTTGCTGAGCTGACATGTACCAGAATGCAAGAAAAATAATTGTGTTATTCAAGTATAGAACAGTTTACCATTATTGAAGGCAAAATAAAAATCATAATAGAAGGAACCAAGAAAATAATATAGTTAACTTAGAGTACATAATTCAGGATATAAAGGTTCAGTTCATTCACTGAGACAAATTAACCTTACACACTAAGTACAATCTGTCCTCGCTCTCACTCTCTTAACTATCCAGCATACACACAAACCACAAAGTGTGAAAAATATCAAAACTCGCCCTTTTCACAGTTTCAGGTCAACAAAGGAATTGGAAAAGATATTTCAAAATTTATCTTCGCAATTTCGATTCACCTTCCATGTGATATCCTGAATGGCTGGTTTCCAGTTCGTGATATGTCTATCTTGGCCTTCTTTGCTCTCTTGTTAGAGATTTCTTGGAACGGGTTTTTCCCGTCAAATTCAAATCTGGCCAGCCTTACCTTCTTTCTCTTTCCCTTGTCGTATTCTTCATCCCTGCAAAAGAGAAATGTGGTGGTAAATTGGCTCCAACGCATAGCGGGTTGCTAACTAGGAAATTGTCATGACAAGACTGGTCTAATTTTTCTTAGAGAAACATCTTGGACAGCAGGTATTTGTAGCAGTTTCTCTCTGCAATAATATACCAGTGAACCAGACGAGATATATTCCAACTTATTACATAAAATGTATTTGACAATAATCAGACCATATATATTCCTACTTACCATTCATCTCCTATGTAACCAATGGTAGCACTCGGCACGTAAGCTGACTCTAGATTTCTAAAAGGAGGTTCATCATCATCCCAACGTGGGACTGCAAGAAATATAACAATAATTTTTTTAGTAACTACTTCAATGATGGATTCAAAGGCAGTGGACCTTTTTCTTATGCAATTTATGACACTAGAGATGGGAATTTGGTTAACCTTAACTTTTGATTTTATAGATTCTGTCAACTGTGTTTTTAACCCTGAATAGTAAAGCTTGTAAATCCTTTTTGCCAGATATTTTGGTTGAAAAAAAACAGGTCAATTTGCCAATCTCTATACGATACATTAGCAAGAACTTTAAACTAGCCTATCTCAATTAACGGATTTAATTTCTATCTAAAAACTTTCCAGATCAACTACTCACCAATTGTATCTCCCAGACCTTGGGTAAGCATGCCAATCATCTGGTTTACTGAAAACCTACAGTTGGGCTGGGTCGAAGTTTGGTCATCTTGGGCGAGTTCAGAACCATTTTGACTGGTTCTCTTCATTAACTCCCCTTCATCAGCAACGGTCTTCAAGAAATCGATATCAGGAGCACTTTTATCTGAAGCAGTTACACTTGCTTCAATTCTTGAGGCGGATTTGCTGTCCTTTCTCTGAGAATGATCTGAAATTAGTGAAAACATATTGGTTTTTTCTGATGTTGACGGCACTTCTGATACCGAGTTGTTGTCCGCTATAAGTTCTGTAGTCAGATTATTGAAGTCTGATGCTGGTCTATTTGTACTTCTCTTGTTCTTTTTCCTCTGTATAGCCAAGGATACCCTTAAGAACCTGGGGTTGAAACCCAGTCTTGGGCCTTGACGCCTTGCAATCTTTTTTTTGTATTTCTCCTGAGGCTTGCAGCCAGAAGCATCAGTATCTGTGGCTCTAATTGGCGTACTTGATAGATCAAGTAATTTAACTGATTTATCAACCACCAAAATCTGACTACTTTCATCAGTCTGCTGAAGCAAGGAAGGAACACCAATACTGCCAATGTTATTTCTTGATATCTCAAAGGGGTTGCTAGGTGTACTTGATAAGTCAGGTAATTTCACTGATTTTTTAACCAAAATCTGACTACATTCATCAGTCTTCTTGAACAAGGAAATATCACCAACACAGCCACCATCTGTAGTAATCTCAGCCTGCCAGTAAGATATAATACTCAATCAGAACAGGCAACAAATGCTTATTGATGGAAGAAAGAGAGCCTACAGCCAAAGAACACTATGATGCAAAACATACCTGACTATCTTGAGAGAGGGGTTGGTCTGGTTGTTTTACTTTCTCAATTTTCTCAATAACTGTAATGATGGCTTTGGACGAATCCAAAAGTGCAACCTCCACATGTGGTGCATGACGATCCTGATGGGAAAGCAATCAAGAAAAAGAGAATAAAAATCCTGGTAGCTGTAGCTAGAAAGCAATTGCACAACACTAGAAGAAAAATGAAACATCGTCCAACCTCTTGGAAGGGCCCAGTGGAAGTTTCCTTAGCTGGAGAACAGACTTCCTTAGATTCGGTAAATGTGAGAACTGAGACTTTCGAACTCTTATCTAAACTTCCTTTATCATTTAACTCATTAGTATTATTAACAGGAACATTTGGTGTACCCTTGCCACCATTGCTTACAGGGACAGATTTTATGTTCGTTTCTAGAGTCTTAGGTGGAAGAGAAGCATATTCTGATGGATTCTTAGGCTGTGAAGTTGTTGATAGTTCAAGTTGTGGCTGATTTAACCTCTCACAAATTATGGGAATCATTGGAGTCGGGACATTATCACCTACTACATCATTTTGAACCACAACAGCAGAAGCGTCTAGATGCTTCATTCTGGCACCAATTTGTCCATGCTGAACCAGTTGTCTCATTATTCGGCTGTTTTCAGAACTGTTAACCTTTCCTGGTTCATTTTCTTTGCCGTTCTCTTTGATAGAGATATTCATTGGTTTCCTTGCAATTATATTACTCCTGTCGCGGACGTAGAACAGCATGTAAGCCTTCTGCTCCAGGACCCTCTTTTCGCTAACTGGAGATACCTGATGCATCAAATCATGTTATTGCAGCGTACCCAAGATGCAAAACTATTCTATACTCTATTTAACATCTATCAGACCTATTATATTCACTTCATGAGATGCTTTAAGCTGGATAATGGTATGAAAAGAACCGGTACATGTATTACATACAAAAGTGAACATGAACACCATATGAGATTCCTAAACCCTAAACCCGATAATGTTAAGGCCTCGTGGATGCTAGTCGGTGTACTCGGATACCACGGTTATAAAAAGTTTGAAATACTTCTAGAATGTGGTATATATTGCCAAAGCCACATATGAAGATACACATAAAGGAAACACTAAAGTTCAGGCTCGTGATTGCAACCATAAAAATAATTCATTTCCATAAATATTACTCATAAGAAAACAAAACTCCATACAATCAATCACACTTACCCTATTATCATCAAGGGAATGCCATATGCCAGTCGATGTGCGTACAAAGCAGTAGTAGTGGCCTGAACGCGTGCTCCCACCGCTATGGACTAGAACCCCGTACAGCGTATACTTCACATTACCACCCTACAAAACATTAAGAAAATGACAAACGGTTTGTCAGATAACGTGAAACTAACAACCAAACCAACTATAATGAATAGATGAACACAAATGTCAGCCTTGTTGCAACATTAATTTAATTTCAATCCAACCTTGTTTTGCAGATTTTAATATATACTTAATGGATACTATTGCTTACCACATTTGGATAAAGTACAAGCCTAGACATCTGCCAATTAAATATTTAGAGACCATTTAACCAGCCTTAAGTATATGACTCTTAAGAATTCGATAATATCAAACTTCCTTAAGGAAATATTCAGTCGCGTGTGTTTGTATATATTTTTCTAACCACGTTTTCCTAATATTTCTTTCAATGTCAAGCTATAGGAACCAAAAAGAGTGGCACATCTTTGCTCCAATCACTGATCATGAAACCCTCAAAGCAAGTTGTACACTTCTGTAGCCATCACAGAACAGTGCCCACATAACATTCTTATAACTGGAACTCCAATCATATGATATCAAAAGTAGATTTCCGAACGAATCTTTCAATATCTGGACTAATAGTTAGCTAGCTACTAAAAATTGATAAATAATGGTTTCACTAGAAATATAGAGTCAGCATTTACTCACCTGGGGGTCGCTGACAAATGGTCTCAAGTCCAGTGTTGGAGAAAAATTAACTTTCTTGTCAATCTTTTGGCCAGGATCGTGGGCACGAAAGCGTTTTAAATGGATGGTAAGAACATAAGGCGGCTTGTGAACAGTGAGCTGCTTGCGAGCTCTAACCTTCTGTTTGCATCGCTCGCACTGGTATTGTCTCTCTCCTCCGTCAAGCAATTCCGCAGCAGTGAAATTCAAGAGTGCTTTTTCTAATGAGTCCGCCTTATTGATCTCAAGACTTAAATCTAAAAATGGATCGTATTTGTTGGAGCCATAGGAGCATTGCAAGCATTTTACCTGATAAAGTAAAGAAAACGCATTACAGTTAATGTTGAAAAATATATGTTGATTAAATTTAAAATTCTGAGCTCACAAAAGATTTCTGCCAAACTGTAAATAAAAACCGACCTGACTTCTAAGGCTCCCACCAAAGATTTTGTGCACCAAACTCTTCTCGTAGGCACCAGGTGATTCACTAGGAACTCCAGACGGCAAACAACATTTATGCATGGATTCCAACAAATTCACCATGTACTCGTGTGCATCTTCCTGTCTGCAACTTCGGAAATCCCTTGATATGCCTAAAATGAGGTATATGAAATCCGAAGAAATAGGAATTTAATATGCATTATGAAATGTCCAAGCTAGGCTAGAGTGTAGGAACCAATAGTTATTGATAAGTTGAAGTCCGGTCAACACATGAGCAATGAACTTACATTTCAAGTTAGCCACAATCTCATGAGGAGATAAACACCTTCCAGTTGATTGGAGTGCACGGCCAACATGCTTCTGGATGGCACATAACGCACAAAATCCAGCAATACGACCTTGACAATATAAAAATGCATAGCAAAATTAATAAGAACAAGTAAAGTTAATGTTTTCAAAATTTAAATGTAAGGCCTATACTTTGGGAACCATTTATCCTAGAGTCCCAGATCGAGAACATGGTTTGCTCTCATGAGGTATGGGGTCCATTTGTCATTCCAAACTTTGTAAAGTTAAAACTTAAAACTGGTGGACAACAAGAAAAAAAGACTCATCTCAAAGTTTGTAGGGTTAAACAAGGTGCACAAATAGAAGAGAGACTGTTGGAGTATAATGGTAGGAAGGTATGGCACTGTTTTTGGCATATTGTTTTTAGGTACATAGCAGCAACAAAAATGCGCCATGGTACTAAATACTGGATTTTTTGCTACATCCTTTATTATGAATCTCTGTAGTTGAGAAACATTTGTAAATGATTGACAATACATCTTCCCACTAGCACAGCCAGTAAAATTGGTGGGCTTTAGCAGAATCTTTCTATTGCTGCTATGTGCATATAATATTTGAAGCACTTTTTCTATCAATTTTGAGCAGGGAAGCTGGATTTTGCCAAAAACAATTCCTTGCGGCAGAGAGCAATAACTGCTGCAAAAGTTGCCGTACTACCAAACTAACCAACCACCAAGCATCTCAAAACATATTCTCAACTTGCCTCAGTAATCGATCGACTTACATGCAAAAGACACAGAACTCAGTCACAATGTCAACTCTAAATATATGACTGTATAAGCAACCCATGAGCACGCCTGCTTAGAATAACCATTTTTATATGTATAATTTACCTAATAATATCCAACGATCTATGCATATGCATAAATACTGATATCCTCCCGCTCGAATTTACCTAAAAGGAAAAGATATTCACTCACATGAATTTTTATGCTTGCCACTTTGAAGATACGCAGCTAAAGGTTCAGTGTAGGTCAGACATTGCAAAACAGAATTGAGATAGCAAGTATTCCCCATATTTTCTAAACCAGCACCCTGAAAATGTTCAACCCAGACAATTAGCTTCTTCCAAAATAAAATTTTAATCATACAACCACAAATGAAAGTTCATAGCCTAGTTACAACCAGAAATTTAGGGATTACTTGTGTTAAATTAAAATCGAATAGATCATAGGAAAAAAATCTTACTGACTCGTACAGATATCAAAAAACTAAAAATTATTCATGGAAAAGCAGCAAAGGAACACATTGAAGTTATGATTGCATACATCAAAACTTATCAAATAAGACGAACGTCCGTCATATTATCAAAATAACTTATACCAGAAACATAACGAGACAACAATCTCAAGCGAGATAAAGCATTCGGAATTAAACTCAACTACAAACCTCACACAAACAAGAAACCTAAGGATCAATAAAAAAAAGCATCCAGTATTCAATTGAAACGAATAACATATAGAAAGAAAGCAAGAAAATATAATCTAAAGACGCCATGACAACATTCTGTTTATAAAACCCAGTGAAACCTTCAAAAACAGAAACCAAAATTTTCAAGAACCAAATTCGAAACTCAAACATGACATGGTATAGCATAGAAATAAATAAACAGAACAGAAACCAAAAACGCAAGCGAAAACTCCAAAATCACCCACACGCATACAAAACAAAGCAAAACCAAGTTGAAAATCTCACAATGCTCTTAAACGTAATCGCAAAACTGAGCTCTGGATCCAATCCGCTCTCTTCAAAGGCTTCCTTTTTCTTCCTGACAAAACCGGATTGCCCCGACTGAAACCCAGGCCGAGCCGAGTCCTGGCTCGGGTTCAGCGTTTCCATACGGAAATCCCCGCCGCCATTTACGAAACCTCTGTGAGGCTTCCTTGCTTGATGAAATTCGATCCTCCGGTGGAACAGAGCAGAGGATCCGTTCGATAAGTCCGCGGAAAGCTCTTCAAGAGAGGCTTTTCGCTGGACTGAACTTGTGGCCATACACGGACGCTTAGAAAACGAAGATTCTAGTAGATCGACCGTTCCGTGCCTCGCCGCCCAGGCTCCGTAAGTATATACGTTGAAGGGAGATTAAGGTTAGGGTTTTGATGTGACCCGATAGTGCAGAAGGCTGTTTGTTACGAGCTTCTGCGAAAAAGGGCGCTTCTGTGCGAGAAATCGAACTTATTAAACCCTACTACTGCACAGCCAGACAAGGTTTTGTTGAAATTGTATTTTAGGCCCATAACTTCGATAAATATATTTTCATCCATGTACTATTGCTTGTATCTTTACTCCAGAGAACAATTTTAGACCTAAAAATTAACTAAATATTATAATTATTTTATTAAAAATATCTACAAATAAACTTTTGATAGAAATTGGACAAAATTATCGTATATTATCATATTTTATCGTATATTATCATATTTTATCGTATATTATCGTATCATATCGTACAAAATATTATCGTTTCCCATCTTATAATTGTCGTATTTTATCGTATTTTATGTTAATAGTGATTTTTGAAAAAAATATTATAAAAATATTTTTACCCCATTTTAAGTCTAAAATTTATTTTTAGATATTTTTAATAAAATAGTTTAAAATTTATTTTTAAATATTTTTAATAAAATAGTCTAATCTGTATATTTTTTATCTGAAAAATTGAAATTTACTTACTCATATTTTCTAGTAATAACGAGTAAATTTACCCGCACGTTGCCGCGGAAACACGAATGCGTGTTATAAATAAGCTCTAACTATATGTATAAAATTATGCGTGTGAGAAAATTTTTAACGTTAAAATAACTGAAGAGTATTATCAACACAGTGCGGAAAAAAAAAAGAGTTAATTAAACTTTAAAATATAGATTGTATATCATATACTATTAGTGTGTCAATAAAAGTAAAAAATATAATTATATGGTACTGCTTAATTGTCTTACGTGTGTGTATATATATATAGATATAGATATCAATAAAAACAAAAGATAATATATATACATATGTTTATGTGTATATATAGATAGATACATCATGCACATATATACATATATTTTTATTATTATATATTGTACACAATATACTTACAAAATTAGAACCTAATTTAAGACATGATGCACTTACATATTTAATTTTAAGTTTATTCTATATGCATCCTTTTGTTTATGTGTATATATAGATAGATACATCATCCACATATATACATATATTTTTTTATTATATATTGTACACAATATACTTACAAAATTAGAACCTAATTTAAGACATGATGCACTTACATATTTAATTTTAAGTTTATTCTATATGCATCATTTTCGTAGGGAAATAATAGTGGATATTGAGGTGACATATATGAAGGATGTAGTTTTGTAACTCTGTAAATTATTTGATTTTGTTTCAATTATTATGTCTCTTCCGTTTTCGTACTCTCCAATATCACCAACTATTAATCATTCAATGTCGTTTGATGTTGGCAAATCATATTGATTGGAATCGAAATTTCTTCGGCCTATAAGTCCAAGTTGTATACGTGGAATACTTGTGTCGTCGTATCTATCTCTTATACTTCTAAAAAATTGTACCAATGCGTTTGTGTCATCTAACATATTAATCAATTTTTTAATAATTGTCTCGGTGGTAAATCTCGAAGATTCATCAAAGGATAATGTAGACATTCTATTTTGAATTTTATTTTCTGTGTCATGTATATATAGTTGAGCAAATCTGGAAGGTTTATCATCAGTAGGTAGTAATGATCACAACAGATGATGCACTTAACGACTTATTTTAAAAACGTAAGCTCCACATGAAGTATTTATATTGGAATCTACATTTGCCCCAAAAGATGTAAAAGCCGGCATTGAATTCAATGTACGGATATATGTTTTGTAGTATGTGCTCTCTGGCCCACCGTAGCAATTTAATAGATTATCCAATATATGAGGACTTTTTTTTTGGTAAAGACAATTTAATTGTACCTTATTGGCAGCATAAATTATATATTGGTGGAGTGTTGTTGTTTGATCTTTCATTGAACCAAAAATATGCAACACAATACTTGCAACAATATTTACAGTCTCTCAAATCTAAATATGAAGTTTTCATTGACATATTTGGTGTCGTCGATTTGATTTCGTTCGTGTTTTCGGAAGATGAAGTTGATGCTCCAAAATTTAAGAACTCAGAATTCGTCGTGAGATTTTTTGCACTATTGTGATGTTTATGATGCTTATCATTTAAATGATGTTGACTTAAAAAATGATTTACACGTTTTCCACCCTTAATTTATAAAGGCTACAAAGAAAACATGGTATAATAATTAGTTATCGAATTTATATTAAATAATGAAACCATAAAAAAATACACTGGCTTGCTGCCGTACTAAATCAGCATATCATAATTTGTAGTTGCTCATAATATTAGAGTTCAAAATAAGATTTAAAAAATATCATAATTCAAAGAATATTACCATAACTTACGAAGCGTACCAAAAGAATATTGTTAACTAAATAATTACACAACTATGACTAAGTAATGATACTACAAAACTAAATGGATTAACCCAGTGTTCTATTTAAACATCACATCATGATATACCTAATTAATTACTTAAGTTTCAGTCAAATAATATCATAATTCAAATGATATTACAACAGATATTGATATTAAACTTGAATCCGAATTCTAATAAATATATATGGTTACTTACTTGTATATTGATGGTAATGAACGGTTTCAGTCAATATATTATTATAGCTGCACAACGAACATAAAAACATATATGAGTTGTATTAGTAGTTTACTAAACTTCATGGATATAATAGAAAGCTTGTAGAACATATTTCTTTGAAATTTAGTGCAGTCATAAAAAAATTTAGTTATTTTTTGTCCAAGCACGTCATAGATGTGTATATATCAACATAAATATTTATCAATCCACAAAAATCACAGCAGCCGCATGATTTTTTGTAACTACAGCAACCACATAAAAAATGTAGCCTTAAGAGTAAAATAAATATAAGAAACAACGTAATCGTTTAGTTGTCCAAGTAATGGATGAGCTTACATATAATACATGCAATGCTGCAGTTGAAAGCAATTTTGTAGAGTAAAAGCATGCGAGCGAGGGGGAAAAATTAATATCCATCAGTAATGATGTTATGAACTCAACCTATTTTATGTTGAATATGATGTTGACCTTCTATGATATATAATGCATAATCATCTGCTTTCGGAAGAAATCAAAGAAATTTAGTGCAGATTCTTCCCCCAACTAAAGAAGAGATGTTGGCGTTTTTTCTTAATTGAATAGCTTGAATACCAAATAAATTCAGTAGTTTCTCATATAAAATTATTGACTCTATAGCTATAGTAAATAAACTTTACAGAAGATGAATGATTTGTTGCCGCTATAGATATTTGGAAAAAAGATGATTTTTTTAGGTTTTCTTTTTGTA
The DNA here is from genome assembly GCA_958296335.1 of Urtica urens. NCBI lineage: Eukaryota > Viridiplantae > Streptophyta > Magnoliopsida > Rosales > Urticaceae > Urtica > Urtica urens. The sequence goes on from OY282526.1 coordinate 15,379,688, forward strand.
TGTGCAAAAGAGAGAATTTATATTTAGTACGAGGTTGTCCTTAATAAACAGAAATCTGCATGAAAAAAAAACCAAGTCAGTAATAAAAGTTGTTGTCGCTGAAATTTGGACAACGTTAAGAGACCTAAGCGGTTAGATCCCCGCTCAGGGCGAGTTACCCTCGCTTTAGTCTTAGCGTGTCGCATCTGGTGTCCCGGATCGTCTCTTAGCTGTCGTGGGGTCTTCGAGTTCTTCTACTACCTGAAACAGATGAATAGACGTGAACTAAAAAAGGAAAACAGAGGAGGGTCCTTTGTTTACCTCTCCGACGCTCAACATTAGTAGAATGTGGGCGGAGTTATAGGATGACGAGGAGGGATCGACAAGACCGAGTGAAACGGAGATATTTGGATCGTCGGCATTTTCGGGCTCGAATCTCGGATCTTTTTAGGGAGAATTCTTCGCGTCAGGAGAAAATTCTTATGTTTAGAGAGAGAGAGAATATTTTCTCTTGGGAAAACTTGTATACCTTCTTGAGAGGCCAAGGGAGGCTATTTATAGCCTTAATAGAGGCCCAGGACGAGCCAGAGGTGGCCAGGACGACCCAGGGGAGGCCAAGTCGAGTCAGGGGCCGTTAGGACGACCCTGGGGAGGCCAGGGCGAGTCAGGGTGGCTAGGGAGAGTCAGGGGCGGCCAGGGAGACCTAAGGCTGGCCATGGATGCACGTGAGCCGATTCCTCCGAGATGGGAGACCTGTGGCTTTCTTTGTTGCCCTTCTCACGACGTTGGACGTCTTACCATCCTGAAAGATTCTAGGCATGATATATATCAAGTCATCGTCATAAATCCAACGACAACAAAAATCACTAAGTAAATAAACTTAAACATGTAGGTGATAAATAAACCTTTAGAAAGATGATTCCATTTGTTGTTGCTGTAAATATTTGGAAAAAGGATTATTTCTTTATTTTTTTTGCTGAAAGAAGAAAATATATAAACTGGACGGTTGTCCTTAAAACCGAAGTCTGCAAAGAAAAAAAAAACACATCATAGAAATTACGAAATAAATGAACTTGAACATAAATTAACGATATATGGAAAGTAAGTAAATAAATTGCAGGAAAGATGAATGGTTTGTTGCCGCTTTAAATGAGAGGAACATAATTAAGCGGAAATATTATTCTGAGTATTTTTCAGCATAGATGTTGGCTAAGCGAGATATAGATTGAAATGAAGTGTTGTAAAATTAAGATATATTTGAAATTTAAACAACACCTATTACTGGACTGAATGATATTCATTTTAAAGCATTAAAAATAGAGATAAGAATAGAGAGCTTTCAATATAGACAACCGACAATGACTAAGCTTTAACTGCATTTTTCCAATATATGATGCTTTGTCTTTTCCAATATAAAATATGATAACAAATTATATTTGTTTGCAGGTAAGAACAGGTGGCGAGATCTAAATTATGAAATGATATCTTAGGCGAATCAAATCTTAAATTAACAGATACACACAACACAATAAATTTAAACAAAAAAAATTAAAATAAATAAAGAGAATAAAATAAAATAATAAAAAATGAAAGATTTGAAGAAAGACGACCTCGAAGTACATTTGGTCGAAAGCGGGCGAAAATCTGCGAGCCGGCAATCCAAGGGCGGCTCAGATGCGACGGCGGGTTGAAGATCTTTGGAAAAGATATGGTTATTCGCTTATTAGACCAAAAATAAACTGCAAATTACACATCCATTCAGAATATGACGGAATATACCGACTCCGATTTTCAAACGGACAAGGATTTCAGGAAGTCCACATTAGGGTCTGTGTTTACCCTGAATTGTGGATATGTGGTTTGGAGGAGTATTAAGCAATCTTGCATTGCTGACTCGACCATGGAAGCCAAATATGTGGCAGCTTGTGAAGCTGAAAAAGAGGCTGTGTGGCTGAGGAAATTCCTTATGTACTTGGAATTTGTTCCAAGTGCAAACGAGCTCATTACACTTTATTGTGATAACAGTGGGTCTGTAACCAATTGTAAGGAGCCAAGAAGTCACAAGCGCTCAAAACACATTGAGCGCAAATATCACTTCATGCGAGATATTGTAAACTAAAGGATATTGTATCTCCTTTGAGTCAAGTGGGAGTTTGTTGGGATTGGTGCCCACAAAGGAGAATATTAGACATTTTATTTATTATTTGTAATATTTTGCTGAAACATTAATATTAATAAATAAGCATTCTTTTCCTATAGTTTGTGTTTATGTATGTATGCTACGCTCTGAAACTGTCATCAATGAAAAGGGTGTTAAATACAGATTTGACATGATAACCTCTTGTGACTAGTTTAAACCATTTGTTCGCAATCTTAAGACCGATTGAGCATTCGAGTCTAAGTAACGATTGCTTGAATGAATCATGATATCTTATCATGTGATATAGAAAGTTGCGACTCTATGATTTCATTCTTGATATCTTATAGAAGATATCGAACAAGACCTAGTGATTCTATGGAATCTCGATATAAAACTGTTTAATCCAGAAGCTCCAAGATCACAAACGAGGGGTACTTCGATAACTACCTTAATCCTGAGGTGAGTGCATAGTCGATACTACACTTTATGTCATTTGATTTGTCAATGGGCGATGGCCGTGTAATGGCTGCATCTGACCCGACGGTTGGTGACATAATATTGTAGTGTTGGATTATGTGATTCACAGACATGGAATTCGTGTACACATAATGAAAGTCATTGTATCACACTATGCTTTGTTACGAAATAGTGAATGAATTAATATGGCCAGATAATCATTGAATATTAGATTCCTTGATTAAAACATGTTACACGTATTGACGTCTCACTTTATGTTTTTTCTCATTCACAGGTAACAAAGGAGTTAGTGAAATAATAACTCTAGGGGTAAAATGGTAATTTTACATTCTCCGGACTTAGTGATACACACGAAGGGTATTTTAGTAAAGTACACCGTGGATGGAGTACAGAAAAGTTCTGTGACTTCAAACGGAAAAATAAGCGGGCATGAACTTAGAGATTTTCAATATTGCTCCTTTCGTGGAGTCGACCATTATTAAGAATTATAATTTGTGAATTATTGAGTCCGTGTTTAATTCTCAAGCTTCGTTCATGTGGGTCCATAAGGTCTCAATGATGCACATTTAGAAGAGATTAGTTGAACGCAATAAATTAATTTACTCATTAAATACAAATTGTGATTTGTATAGAGAAACTTACTTTCCGAGCGAATTAATAAATAATGTGTTATTCATTAATTATTGATTTTGTGAATTAAAGAACTTTATTATTATTGCGATAATAATTTTCTTGAGAATTCATAATAACAATATAAGAAAATAAAATGTTTCTCGTTTTATGTTATTCGATAACCATGAAATAATTTAATAACAAGTTATTAAATAGATGAGAGTTCTAAATTAAGTCGAATTTGGAAATTAAATCAAGGCAATTTGGGAAACAAAATTGAGAGACGAGTAGGACATAGGGATCGGCCATAAACATGGTTTTGGGCTGAATATTGATTCAACAAAAGCCCACATGAGAGCCCATTAACAATGTCTATAAATAAAGGGTTTAAGGAAACCCTAGGTCAAGTTTTGCTCTCTCTCTCTCTCTCTCTCTCTCTCTCTCTCTCTCTCTCTCTCTCTCTCTCTCTCTCTCTCTCTCTCTCTCTCTCTCTCTCTCTCTCTCTCTCTCTCTCTCTCTCTTCCCTCTTGACCGACCATCCCATCACCCGGGAAGACGAAATTTCGTTTCTTGTTTTCTCGTGCACGTTCATCTCGAGCCCACACTCATCTTCTCATATTCTTCTTGTGTCATCGTTGAATTAACTTGTGGTTGTTTGGTCTATTTTCATTGAGATTTATTTTTCTGGAAATCTCACCTCCGAGCCAAATATTCGATGATTCCGACGAATCTGAGTCTGGAAAACCAGATCTCTCTTCGAACCCATTTAATTCGATTCATTGCCGACACAACGCAAAAAACGGCATCCCGATCCGAGCTTCCAAGAGCTCTCAGCGTCGTCGCGAAATTTCACCTGCGATCTGCCTCCGCCCATCCGCGCAAACCTGCGCCTGACTCCGCCCGACCGCTTGCTTTGCGTGTCCCAGCAGCCTGCCGCCTTTGTCCAGCCGAGCCTGCCTCTGCCAAGGACGCTGCCGACATCCCCTCTGTTCCTCCGCCTGAGCCCAGAGGTGCCTGCCCCTCTCAGCCGCTCCGGGGTCTCCTAGGGCCGCTGCCTTCTGCGTCGGACGAGTCCAGCCGCTGCCGCCCGTTCCCAGCCTGCCGAGGACAGTGCGCCATCTGCTGCCAGTTTCCCGGACCAGCCCCAAGGACGCGCCTGCTTGCCGCCTTCTCTGCCCGTGTTGACGAGCCAAGGAAGTCTCTTGGAAACCCAGAATTGGAGAAGCTTGAAGATTCTCGTATCGAACTCGTTTTCAATTCCTCGACCGAGTTATTTATAACTCGACGATGTAAGTTTTGATAACCTTAAATACTCTTAACTAATATAATTATTATGATTGTTTGGAGTGTTTTGATTTTATTGAAATAACATGTTTAGAATTAAACTGTTAATTGACATGCTTATGATTTTAATGCCAATAAGTTGTTAGATATTAAATAGTTTAATATGCTACATCGTTTTTATTATTAATTCCGCACGTAATTAGTTATGTTTAATAATAATCTACTTAAATCGTTAAGTAATTTCCAACAGGTTTCGGCCGAGAATCACAAGGGAGAGGGAGATAGGGTTTGGACAAGAATCACCAAGGGGAAAGCTTGTCAGATTAAAGTTTCCTTAAGCCCTTTTATATATAAGTAAATGGGCTTAAGTTAGGTCAACGTTTGACCCACCCATTTAAAAATCTCGGCCATCTCTCTTCCATATACTCGGCCAGAATATTTTTATTTATTTCCAAATGCTTTTGATTTACTTCTAAATTTAATTAATTTAGAACTCTCATTTATTAATGACATTTCACTAAATAATTTCATTCTTATCAAATAAATTTGAAATGAGAAATTATTTAATTTATTCTTTTATTTATTTAAATTAATCAAGTGTATTATTACAATATAATAACACTATATGATTCAATAAATGCAACAATAAATTACTAATTATTTATTAACTTAATGAGAAAATAATTCTCTCAATATAAATCACAATTTATATTAAATGAGTAAATCAATTATTCTAGTTCATTCATTCTCTTCTAAGTGTCTATCACTGAGACCTTATGGACTCATATGAACGAAGCTTTAGAATAAAGATCGGACTCAAAAGTTCACAAACTTATTCCGTCTTTCAATTATTAATATTAGTCGATTCCACTAAAGGACAAATACTGACACTCTCTCTGTTCATATGCGTATATTTTCCGTTTAATGTGGCAAAACAATTCTTCACACAGTCCACGGAGTACATTACGATATTATCCTTCGTGTATATCGCTAACTAAGAGGAATGTAAAATTATCGTTTTACCACTTGAAATATTATTTCACTAACTCGTTTGTCATTTGTGAATGAAAAAAACATAGAGTGAGATGTGTTTTCATGTCACATGTTTTAATCAAAGAATGTTCTTATTCGATGAATACCTGGCCAGGTTTATTCATTCACACTCTCATAAAAAAGTATAGTGTGATACTAATGCATTTGCATTGTTTTAACATGAATTTCATATCTATGAATCATATAACCCAATATCACATCCTTATGGCACCAACCGTCGGGTCAGATGAAACTAAAGCTTAGTCATTGCCCATTGACAAATCAAATGTCATAAAGTTTAATATCAATTATATATTCACTTCAGGATTAAGGTAAGTACCAAAGCACCCCTCGAATGTGATTTTGAAGCTTCGAGTGCTTAAATGGTTTTATCTCAAGCTTCTAAGTATCACATGTCTTGTTCAATATCTTCTATAAGATATCAATGATGAATCATAGAGTCACAACTCGCTATATCACAAGATTAGATATCATGATTCATTCAAACAATCAATACTTAGATTCGATTTCTCTATCAATCTTAAGATTGTGAACAAATGTTTAAACTTGTCACAAGGGGCTATCTTGTCAAGTCTGTACTTAGCACCCCTTTCGTTGATAACAGTTTCAAAGCGTAGCATTCATACACAAACACAAACATAATAAAGAATGAATATTTATTAATATTAATGTTTCAGCAAAATCAAATACAAATGTATTTCATTGTCTAATATCTCGTCTATGGGCACCAATCCCAACAAACTCCCACTTGACTCAAAGGAGATGCGAATGATCTTTCAGTCTCAATCCTTCTATGTGTCCCTCAAAGACTTTACTCGTTAAAGGCTTCGTGAAGGGATCATAAAAGTTCTCTAACGTTGAGATCTTCATGACTTCAGCGTCCCCTCTTAGAACAATGTCTCGTACCAGGTGATACTCTCGCTCTATGTGTTTAGAGCGCTTCTGACTTCTTGGCTCCTTACAATTAGCGACAATCCCACTATTATCACAATAAAGTGTAATAGGCTGGCTTGCACTTGGAACAACTTCCAAGTACATAAGGAATTTCCTCAGCCACACAGCCTCCTTTGCAGCTTCACAAGCTCCTACATACTCGGCTTCCATGGCCGAGTCAGCAAAGCAAGATTTCTTGATACTCTTCCAGACCACGGATCCACCATTCAGGGTGAACACAGACCCTGATGTGGACTTCCTGGAATCTTTATCCGCTTGAAAATCGGAGTCGGTATATCCCGTCATATTTAGGTCACCAACTGAATATGCAAGCATGTAGTTTCTCGTTCTCCGAAGATACTTGAGAACATGTTTGACAGCAACCCAGTGCTCGGGTCCAAGGTTTGACTGAAACCTACTCACCACGCCCACTGCGTAACAAATATCTGGTCTCATGCAAAGCATAGCATACATGAGACTTCGCACGGCTGACGCGTAAAGACTATGTCTCATGTCCTCAACTTCTTGAGGAGTCTTAGGAGACTGCTCACTTGAGAGATGCACTCCATGTCTGAAAGGTAGCTTTTCCTTTCTTGGAGTCTTACATACTGAAGCGATCCATGATCTTATCGATATAAGATGCTTGGTAAAGCGCTAACTTTTGGTTTTTTTGATCTCTAAAGATCTGAATTCCCAGAATGTAAGCTGCTTCTCCCAGATCCTTCATCTCAAACTGCTTTGACAACCAGATCTTAACCTCTGATAACTTTCCTACATCATTCCCAATGAGCAGTATGTCATCTACATATAGGACTAAGAAGACCACCACACCATTGTTTATCATCTTATAAAACCATGGTTCATCTACTGATTGATCAAAGCCGTAGCCTTTCACAATCTCGTCGAATCTGATATTCCACGACCTAGATGCTTGCTTTAGTCCATAAATGGACTTAGCAATTCACAAACCTTGCCCTGTTGGCCTTTATCCATGAACCCGTCTGGTTGAGCCATATAAATGCGCTCGTCAAGATTTTCATTCAGGAATGCAGTCTTGACATCCATCTGCCAGATTTCATAATCTAGGGCGGCAACAATGGATAAAAGAGTACGGATGGGCTTCAGCATCGACTGGCGAGAAGGTATCTTCATAATCGATACCTTCTTTCTGTGTGAACCCCTTCGCCACAAGTCGTGCCTTAAATGTCTCTACATTTCCGTCCGGTCCTCTTTTCTTCTTGTAGATCCATTTACACCCAATAGGCTTGATGCCTTCGGGTAGATTTACAAGTTTACAGACCTCGTTGACATACATCAAATGCATTTCAACGTTCATGGCTTCTTTCCATAGGTTTGCTTCGGAACTCTGCATCGCTTGAAAAAATGATACTGGATCATCTTCCTCATGGTATGCGACAGTAGTGAAAGACTCTCCGATAGACATGTATCGAACATGTTGTTGTACAATATAATAATACTCAAGTGTATTATTGTCAATATAATAATACTCTATGATTCAATAATTGTAACAATAAATAACTAATTATTTATTGAGTTACTGGGAAAATAATTCTCTCAATATAAATCACAATTTATATTAAATGAGTAAATCAATTATTCTAGTTCATTCATTCTCTTCTAAGTGTCTATCACTGAGACCTTATGGACCCATATGAACAAAACTTTAGAATAAAGATCGAACTCAAAAGTTCACAAACTTTTTTCGTCTTTCAATTCTTAATATTGGTCGATTCCACTAAATGACCAATACTGACACTATCTCTGTTCATATGCGTATATTTTCCGTTTGATGTGACAAAACAATTCTTCACATGGTCAACGGAGTACTTTACGATATTACCCTTCATGTGTATCACTAAGGGGAATGTAAAATTACCGTTTTACCTCTTGATTTATTGTTTCACTAACTCCTTTGTAATTTGTGAATGAGAAAAACATAGACTGAGATGTCTTTACATGTTACATGTTTTAATCAAAGAATGTTCTTATTCGATGAATACCTGACCAGGTTTATTGATTCACACTCTCATAACAAAGCATAGTGTGATACTAATGCATTTGCATTATTTCGATATGCATTCCGTATTTGTGAATCATATAACCCAATATCACATTCTTATGGCACCAACCGTCGGGTCAGATGAAACTAAAGTTTAGTCATTGCCCATTGAAAAATCAAATGTCATAAAGTGTAATATCAATTATATATTCACTTCAGGATTAAGGTAAGTACCAAAGCACCCATCGATCGTTATCTTGAAGTTTCGAGTGCTGAAATAGTTTTATCTCGATCTTCTAAGTATCACAGGTCTTGTTCAATATCTTCTATAAGATATCAAGGATGAATCATATAGTCACAACTCACTTTATCACAAGATTAGATATCATGATTCATTCAAACAATCAATACTTAGATTCGATTGATCTTAAGATTGCGAACAAATGTTTAAACTAGTCACAAGGGGCTATCTTGTCAAGTCTGTACTTAGCACCCCTTTCATTGATGACAGTTTCAGAGCGTAGCATTCATACACAAACACAAATATAATAAAGAATGAATATTTATTAATATTAATGTTTCAGCAAAATCAAATACAAATATATTTCATTGTCTAATATCTCCTTTGTGGGCACCAATCCCAACACAATCATACTAAGATCAATAGTCCGTTGATCTTTAGATATTCTTTTTTAACCAAACCATGAAGAGTTTGTCCACGCAAATCTACATTTGTCTCTTCATAAATTGTTAGGTTTGAATAAGGATTATAAGACTATTTAATATCATAAATCTTGAAACAAACGAAAATGTAATGAATGAACGTTTCTACTTTTATTAATTTAATCAGAAATTACAATAAGGACTTATAAAGATTTATATTACATCAATATGTAAATAAATAATCTTCTTGTGGGCATCTTTGCATATAGGCGCTTGGGCAGATGAATTTCCATTTGTACTATGGGCATATCGAACCACTGCACGGAATGCCACGGGGGAGACCCTGTTCGCAGTCACCTATAAGGTGAAAGTGGTGGTCCCAATAGAGACCACCCTCCCCACGTTCCGCCTCGAAACCTTCGACACAATTACAACATAAATAATCACGTTATATTTAAGCTGAATTCTCCGATTCTTAAACCCGAGCATAATCCCGAATTTCAAAATTCTCGGGCCAAAGAACCCGAAAATCATCGGAACCAGTTCCAATATACAATTCAGTTACAATTCAAGGTACAATTACAACCAATTCAACAACAGGATCGTACAATCTGAAAAGCCCCAAATTTTCCTGAACCGAAATCCTAATTCTCGGATTTCTACCAATTCAGCCTCAAAACTACGGCAACTCAAACCGAAATACAATTCAAAGTACAACCAACCATCTCCCATCTTCAATTTCATCAACGACACATGAATTAACCCAAACCCCCAAATTCCCGAGTATGAACCCTAATTTTTGGGTAAAAATGATTCACAAACCAAAACCCTAGCAATTCGGGTTCAAAACACAATTCACAGGCCATACAAACGAAACACGCGATCAATTTCATCAAACCGAACTCAAATCCAAGAAATCCCCAAAAATAACCGACGAAACCTGAATTCCCAATTTGATTTTAAAATCAAAATTGACGAATCGGAGTTTGTCTCACCTTTGATCACGGCGCACAAACCTTCCTCGACGTGACTTCTCAAATCCTCGCGCTCACAAACACCGATCGTCGACAAAGACCCCCGGCAAAGAACAATGATGCGACAGGGAAAAAGAAGAAGAAAAGAAAAGAAGGAGTCGGCGGGTGCGTGGCGGAGGTAGCTAGTAAGCTTCGCGACGAAGAGAGGAAGCCTTTCCTTGAAAGGGCGACGACCATGGTGGTCGGAGTTGAGAGCGGTGATGAGAGAGAAGAAGAAGGTGAAGAAATGATGGAGAAGAAGATGTTATGCACGTGAGAGAGAGAAAGATGATGATGAAATGAAGAGAGAGAGAATGCATATGTGGGGTTTAGCCTTGGTGACATGGCAAAAAGATGGGGACCACATGTAATAGAGAGAGATGGAGGAGGAAAGAGATAAACATGAGGTAGGAGGAGTCACGAGCAAGAGGAAAAAGAGGGAAGGAAGTGAGAGAGTTAGTGACCACATGGCACAAGAAGATAAGGTGAGGAATGGGTGACATCAACGTGGGAGAAGAAGAAAGAGAGAGAAAAGAGGTGGGGCTCGCGCTTAAGGGGGGAGAGAAAGAAGAAAGAAATAGGGTTTTACAAAAGTGCTCAAAACACGATATGGCTAAATGTCCAAACCGAAGAAAGCGAGCCCGGGTGCCGCCAATAAAGTGACGCGTTAGCCAGTGAGACCACGACCACTCCTAAAGTTTGAGCACACACAAAACGTTGCCTGAACAGATGGTCAAGAGTATCACCCGCCATAGACCATGCAAAACAAGCGGCGCACCGTCGACCTCCCCAATCGCATGAGTCGTGGATTCGGTGGATCATCGTCGACGACGGGGAACCACTACCATAATTAATCCTTGATTGAGGAAACATTCATGAGCTCATGACTGCACAATGTTCACATGATGAAACTGGAGCTAGAGAAACCAGTGAAATACTTTCAATAGAAAGCATAAATCATGGAAAAACAAGCAAAAATATCCAGGGTCAAACAAAAATGAAGTTCAAAAGTCGAAAAATGAAAGCGCTAAACAATGGCGCGACAAAACAAAAAGTGCTAAACAAAGGCACGAACAAAATAAATGATCAGTCGAATCCAAAGTCGATACTCTCCTCGGGAGAAGGCGGCACCGGATGAAAAGGAGACGTCCCGACGGAAGACTAAGTAATCTCGGCTGGGTGTCTATTCGAGGGCTCGTCAATGTCTGGCTCATCCTCCAACAGCAAAAACGTGGCGTCGAAGAACTTGAAGGAAACTTTGCACGACTCGTTCTCCGCAAGGGTCGCATCCCGGACGCAGATGGCGGCATCATATTTGGCTTCATACGAGGTTACCTCCCAATACTCCTCGATGCGAGTCAGTGCCAGTACGTCCTCATCACGCTCGTCGATAACGGCCTGCATCTCGTCCAAAAGAGGCTCGGTCTCCTTGGTCATCTTCTCACGGGTCGCGTCACTCTTGGCTAGCGCGCCCCGCACCGACTTCAACTCTTCCTCGAGAGCCTTGGTCTCTGCTAGGAAGGTCTTGGCGATCTTTCAACTTGCTCACTCAAGGCATGTTCTTCGGCGAGCCTCACCTCGGTGACCTCCCGACCGGAGACGGCTTTAGTAAGGGCTTTCGCATGCTGATGATCTTTCTGGTCACTTGCCTCCTTCTGTGCCCTTTCACGTCGTGTCGCCTCCTCCATCATCAACTCCATGCGCTTGTGGGTACCAAGGCCTGCAGAACAATCATAACATACGTATCGGGCGTTAAACAAAACGGGCGATAACCTTTCGGGCATCACGGATGGCTTGGCGGAAGAGTTTGGTGTCGCTAATGGCGACGAATACCTTAAAGCACTTTGGAAAAGAATCCGACAAGTGACGGGAGCTCCGGTCCGTCAGGTCGGTTGCCTCGACAAGGAAGAAGGTACACCCTCCCCCCCCGCTTCCACTTGGCGGCGGGTCGATCTCCCGCCTGGAGCTCGATGAGGCGTCACTCACGGAAGACACGGCTAGGCGCTTCCTCAAGGGGCCTCTGTTTCCCTCCGTCGAGGTCGACTGTGCGAAAATGGACCTCACCTGCCTCTCCTCGAGCCGGGCCATCACTACCGCACAAGTGGTGGAGGAAACAGGTTTCGCATCCGCCCGTTCCCAATTTCTCCGCCGAGAATCTCCTGAAATAGGAATAACAAAGTAAAAAAATAACAATGAAGAGCAGAATAACGAGGGATACCTCGTACCACTAGTCTGTTCCGCCAGAGGAACGTCACCCTCGACATCCGAATCAGAATCTCATCGGCCCCGGACTCGAGGGCGAGGTGCGATGGTCGTGATAAACCACCCCGTGGTAGCAATCAGGTCGAGAGATTCGTAAATCGCGGCCTAGCGCTGCGATCTTGGTAGCTTCTAAATCACTCTCCCAAGCACTGTCAATTGGTAACGGTACTTGAAGGACATGTTTGTTATTACCACGAACTGCTTGATGTGGAAGGACCGATACGTGCCGGCTCGGGACGACACCTCCTCGACAGGCAAATACTCCAAAAACTCTTCAGGCATCATCGCACGCCTCTGGTCGCAAAATAACATCATATGGCAGGCGGCGGCAATACAGAAGAAAGAAGACGAAAACTGGGCCGCGTGAACGTCTAACCGGGAAAGGTTCTCTTGAATCACGGGTGCAAACAGTAGTCGAAGGCCACCCCGAAGGCTCGGAAGGTGAATTGCGGCACACCCGAGTCGAGGGCCAGTCATCCGATCTTCCGGAACCGGGCGGAGAATATCAATGTGCCACAGAATCTTGATTTCCCTCCTGAAATTCCAAAAGGCTGCTAGTGTAGGGAGCCAGACGGCGTCGATCTCATCAAAAGAAAAGGCGCCGCGGATCCTCATCCCTCAGCTCGAGTATGTACTTCCTCCTCGCTTGCCGATAAGACCTTTGCCAGATTGGGGAGGGTGATGAGATTCAGGGAGCTAAAGTGGATATAAGTGATCAAAGAGCTCAAATGGATGGAAGTGGATCTAAAATGACTAGAAGAAAACTATCAAGTGATCCTCTCACAATATTTAAGGCCAAACAACTCAAAGAAGCATTAAATGGGCATATTTAAGAAGTTAATTCATTTGGGCCAAAAGTTGAAGCAAATATGAAGCAAGAGAGCTTAATTACCATGATTAAGGCTTTTGAGGGATAATCAGAATGCCTACGTCGTTGTTAGGTATTGGACCCATTTTTTAGCATTAAATAAGGTTGTTTACTCTTTTGGGAGTTACTTTTGTAACTACTCAGAGAAGTTGGACGAATTTGGGGAGTTTATACCCATTAACTATGTTGTTTAGTGTGTTTTTATGTCAAAACTTTCAGTTTCAAAGTTATAAGGGCTGAGAGTTATTGGCATTTAATTTCAGGTTTAATTAATTAGTGTCTTTAATGTTGTTTTCAGAGTGGTTGAGAAAAACGTTTTGGTCTGGTTGTAAAGCCTTTCAAAGGCTATAAATAAGTTTTTAGAACATTGTAATCAGACAATTATCTTCTGAATGAATTATATGTGAGTTTTGTGTTTTTTTTATTCTTGAAAAGACTTCTTTGAACTTATCAAGTCTTCTTGTGGTGTTCAACAACTTGACTTATCATCCTGATTCTTAAGCATGCATCTTGAGTATCCTGGTGTGGCGTCGTAAATTTTGTAGGTTTGGTTTTTATCTTCATAGATGTTGGGTCAAATCTCAACATTCTCTCCTTTTAAGATATTGGGGTTTTTTTTTCGAATTCTTGTTATTGGGTCTGATCGCATTTGTTGGTATGGATCATATCATTTGGTATCAGAGCTTGGGTTCTAAAGAAACGTTTGTCTATCGTTGAATTAAATTTTGTTTGTTCAGCAAAAAAACTAAAATAATTAGGGATTTTCTTTTATTCTCGTATCTCTTTCAGTTGTAACAAAAACAGGCAAAACAAAGTTGCAAAAAAAAGAAGTAAAAAAAAAGGCCAATCGAAAATAAGAATTCTGTTTATCTTTGTAGAACTTTTGTTTTATGGTCTGATTCTAGAATTAATAATTGACCATTTTAGTTTTTCTATTTGTTGTTCATCTCTTATCTTATTTTTTTTTTCTTTTGAATCTAATGGTTTGTTGAGTTGTTTCACACATTGAATTGCTACTAGAAACACTTGTTATTTATTTAGTCTGATTAAGAATATCAAAAAAACATTAGAGTGGAAAAAGGCAAGAGTGTGAGATTATTTGAGGGTAAAAACCATTTTATTTTAAACACGAGCATTGAATGAATACATTATTGAGAGAAACACGTGATCAAGTGTTTGTGAGGTCCTTCATAGTTATATATATATACATATATATATATAATATAATGTCCGGAGATGAAGCTTTTCGCGGGAGATATGTACAACAACCACTTAATCAAAATCTTCAAATGGAGGCAATCATGGCGTTGATGACGGAGAAGTTTGATCAACTAAATGCGAGGATTGATGGAATAGAAGGGATTGCAGTGGGTGATGTACCAAATGTTCCAAATAGGAGAGCACGAAGAGCTGAAGAAGAGGGTGATGTATCGGAAGGTGTTGAAGACGAGCCTGGTGGAGATGGTGTAGAAGAGCGTCAATACAACCGGGGCAGGTTTGGGCGTGGCAATGGAAACAGAGAAGCTAGGATGGGAAGGCCTGGAAGGGATGATGATTTGGGGAGTATAAAGGTGACAATACCATCTTTTCATGGGAGAAATGAACCTGAAGTGTATTTGGAGTGGGAGCAAAAAATTGAGATGGTGTTTGAGTGTCATAACTACTCGGAGATGAAGAAGGTAAAACTCGCAGCGATTGAGTTTGCTGATTATGCCATGATATGGTGGGATCAGTTTTTGAAAGAAAGGAGGAGAAATGGAGAGCGCACGGTGGAAACATGGGAGGAGATGAAAGTTATCATGAGGAGGAGATTTATTCCAAGTTATTACCATCGGGAGTTGTACAACAAATTCCAGCGTCTAACTCAAGGAATAAAGAATAAAGAGTGTGTTGTCGCTGAAATTTGGACAACGTTTCGAGACCTAAGCGGTCAGATCCTCGCTCGGAGCGGGTGACCCTCGCTTCGGCCTGAGCGTGTCGGATCCGGTGTCCCGGATCGTCTCTTAGCTGTCGTGTGGTCTTCGAGTCCTTCCGTTATCTGAAAAGAGTAAACAGACGTGAACTAAGAAGGGAAAACAGAGGGGGGTCCTCTGTTTACCTCTCCGACGCTCAACATTAGTGTAATGTAGGCGGAGTTTGCAGGATGACGAGGAGGGATCGACGAGATCGAGCGAGACGAGGATACTAGGATCGCTGGTGTCTCAGAGCTCGGATCTCGGATCTTTAGGGAGTATTCTTCCGGTCGGGAGAGAATATCCGAAATACCTCACGTGGGAGTATGATATGTGTGTAGGGAATAAGGGGAAAGGAGTCTATTTTTCGTGTCTAGAGCTTACCTCTGCGTGGAGAGCATCGAAGGCTACTTATAGCCACGGGTGTAGCCTTGTGGCCGAGTGAGGGAGCCTCTGGGCGTCGGTGGCCGGCCAGGTCCCTCCCTCGGGTGAGGAAGGCCGGCCAGGCCCCTCCCCTAGGTGGGGAAGGCCGGCCAGGTCCCTCCCTTGGGTGGGGAAGGCCGGCCAGGCCCCTCCCCTAGGTGGGGAAGGCCGGCCAGGTCCCTCCCTCGGGTGAGGAAGGCCGGCCAGGCCCCTCCCCTAGGTGGGGAAGGCCGGCCAGGTCCCTCCCTCGGGTGAGGAAGGCCGGCCAGGCCCCTCCCCTAGGTGGGGAAGGCCGGCCAGGTCCCTCCCTCGGGTGAGGAAGGCCGGCCAGGCCCCTCCCCTAGGTGGGGAAGGCCGGCCAGGTCCCTCCCTTGGGTGGGGAAGGCCGGCCAGGCCCCTCCCCTAGGTGGGGAAGTCCGGCCAGGTCCCTCCCTCGGGTGAGGAAGGCCGGCCAGGCCCCTCCCCTAGGTGGGGAAGGCCGGCCAGGTCCCTCCCTCGGGTGAGGAAGGCCGGCCAGGCCCCTCCCCTAGGTGGGGAAGGCCGGCCAGGTCCCTCCCTCGGGTGAGGAAGGCCGGCCAGGCCCCTCCCCTAGGTGGGGAAGGCCGGCCAGGTCCCTCCCTCGGGTGAGGAAGGCCGGCCAGGCCCCTCTCACGGGAGAGGGTGGCCGGCCGGGCCCCTCCTCTGCGCGACGGTGGTCGGCCAGGTGTGCGAAGGCGGGTCTCGGCCGTCTCGGGGAAGGCGTCTCCCCTTCGCGCCTCGGATATAATCGCGGATGTATATATTTAACGTTGTCGCCGGAAATACGGCGACAACATTAGCCCCCCGAGTTTGATGTCGAACTTGAGATCGAGAGCGAACTCAGAAGTGGCGCCTTCCGACGGGCGTTCCGCACCCAAGATCGGGCGTGCACCGACGGGCCGGGCCGGAGGGCAGCGCTCCAGGGAGCCTCCCCGGGGGTGGAGGAGATCAGGTAGCTTTATAAGCACCCTAACCCTTAATTTATTATATTTTTCCTTTTCTTTCTTTGCGTTGCGTCATGGATCCCGTGCCGTTTGACGTGGATGACGGGTCCGTTGACGATTTCGTTGGTTCCTTTTTATCCTCGCCTGGGAGCAATACTTTTTCAATCCCCAATTTACCCTCTTCCCCAAATCCCGAATCCTCTCTCTCTCTCTTTTTTGACGACGACGACCTTGACGCGTGGATGGCCGCCGACGGAATCGCGACGCCGGAGATGAGGGCGGAGGCCCCGGCCGGTGAACAGCCCGGCAAGGGGGGCTTGCTCGGCGAGGGGCGTGAGGTCGGAGGGACTTCGGAGGTTACGGGCGAGGGGGGCTCGGCGGCGACCAGGGGCGAAGGCGAGCCCGGGTTCGCGCAGGGCGCGGCGGCGACAGATCGCCGGCGGGGCGTTCCCAGATCTGCCCTCGGGGGCGCGGACGAATGGGAGGTGGCCTCGGGGGTTGCCGACGGGTCTGCGGCCCTTGGCTGTGAGGGCGGCGCTGGATCTGCTCGTGGCGTGGCGGCGGATCCTTGGGCGAGGCCCCTCGGGCACGGAGATGGCGGCGCGGCAGGGCGGGGCGGAGACGTCCACAGACGCGCACGTGGTGCCCCGGGGGACACCCTTCGGTCGGAGGCTCGCGGATCTGGCTGGACTGGGAGCCCCGACGGCGCGGGCGGAGGTTCGCCGGCCGAGGCGGAGCGCGACAGCGCCTTGCGCGATGGGGGCGAGCCACCCCTGGTGTGCGGAGTCGTGGGGGGCGCGTCGCGGGTCGTGGGCTCCGGGCTCGTCTTCGCCGGAGTTCACTCGGTGGCGTGGGCTCCACCCGAGGTGCCCCCCGCCGACCTCACGCCCCCTCAGGGCCAGGCGGCCGGCCAGCCCCCTTCAGGAGCTCTGGCGGCCGACCAGGGGCCTCCCACGAGCCAGATGGCCGGCCGGCCCTCTCCCAGGGGGGTGGTGGCCGACCAGGGGTCTCCCCCGAGTCACATGGCCGGCCGGCCCTCTCCCAGGGGAATGGTGGCCGACCAGGGGTCTCCCCCGGATGTGATGGCCGGCCGGCCCCCTCCCGGGGGCCCGATGGCCGGCCAGGGGTCTCCCCTGGATAGGATGGCCGGCCGGCCCCCTCCCAGGGATCCCATGGCCGGCCAGGGGCCTCCCCTGGTTGAGGTGGCCGGCCAGCCCCCTCCCGGGGGTTCGGTGGCCGACCGGAGGACCTTCGAGCATCGGCTGAGCGGCCGGGGGTCTCCTACGGGGCGGGAATCGCCCGAGAGTCCATCGGAGGACCCGAGACCTCCCAGGCAGTCGTCGGCCGCGGGTACCCTTCCGACTCTGGCCCAGCTGGGGCGTAGTCGCGTGTCGGAAGAGAACGAGCGGACCCTTGCCTTCCCGGTCACCGCGTCCCGGATTCGGGGGACCTTCCCCTGCGAGGGGGTCGACTCCCCGTCCCTCGTGTCTCTCGCCCAGTTCCGTGGGCTTCGCGAAGAGTTCGGGATCCCGCAGAGTATCGACATCTTGCGTCCTCTCCCGGAGGATCGGCCCTCGCGTCCTCGGCTTGGGTTCGCCGCGGTTCATGTGGCCAGTCTCCGGAGCGGTCTTCGGTTGCCTTTCCCTGGCGTGGTACAGGAGCTTCTGCGTCGACTGGAGGTGCACGCAGCCCAAATGCTACCCTCGTTCTATCGGATGGTGGCTGCCTGCCATATGATGTTCTTCCGAGAATGGAAGAGGGCGGTCACGGCCGAGGAGTTCTTGGAATTCCTATCGATCGTGGAAGGGTCGAATAGGGCTGGGTCGTATCGGGCGTACCATGCCAAGCAGTTCGCCGTGGTTACCAATGTGCCCACCAAGTACCGATACCCTTGGGTGTGGGTTTCGGAGTCCGCGTTCGGCTCGGCCCCTCTTGAGTTTGGGCCTGCGAGGATCCCAGATTCGGCCGCCGACCCAGAATTTATGGAGCTCGGTAGAGTCGTCCATCGTCTCCCGTCTGTCCGTCGTCAGGCTTCGATTTTCGCGTCGCCCGATACTATGGCAATCACAGGGTGGTTCGTTTCGACTACCCCTCAGTTCCCCCGAGCACGCGGCCGAGGGCGGAACGATTCGGACTCAGAGCCCGACGAAGAAGTCCTTCCGGCCGATCGATGTAGCGGTACGAGGTACCCCTTATTGTGTCGTTCACTTTTGCCTACTAACTTGGTTGCTCTTTCGTTAGGCGGTTCTCGTCGACGACCTCGAGGAGGCGTTACGACCTCGCCACCTCCGCGCGAGGCTCATGCTGCGAGGCGGCCGAGCCCGTCACGAGAGCGACCGGAATCTCAACCTTCGTCGGCACCTCAAGAAGGAGGGAGTAGCGGCCCTCCGCGGAAACGCCCCGCCGTATCCTCGGCGAGCGATGCGCCGTCGGGTTCTCGAAGATTGGTGGAAGCGACCTCTACTGGTGGCGGCGGGTCGCTCTATCTCGCCGAAGCGAACGACTTGAAGGACCGGAGCGCTCGGGGCCTCGCGGACTCATCCCCCAAGTGCTTTAAGGAGCTCGTCGTCGTCAGCGATATGGAACTCTTCCGACAGGGGACTCGCGATGCGCGGAAGGTTAGTCATTCGCGCGCCTCTTATTTCGTGTTTTTCCTCTCTATGCCATGCTAATTTGTTGTTGCGCTGCAGGCTTTGGCGCGCTGCGAGCGGATGGAGCTTGTGATGGAGGAGGCCGCTCGCCGTGAACGAGGGTTGAAAGAGGCGTTGGCCAAGGCGATTTCTAGTCGGGACGCGGCCGAGGCGAAATTCGCGGAGGAGAGGGCCTCGAGGGAGCAAGTGGAGCGATCCGCGAGCGCCTTCCTAGCGGAAAGAAAGGCGATGGAGAAGGCCTTGGCCTCTCGCGATGCCGACCTTGCTTCCGTCCGCGGTCGGCTAGCTATGAGCGAGGCTGCCCACCTGAAAGCCGTTGAGGAGAACGACGCCCTCTTGGCGGAGATGCAAGCCGTCGTCGACGATCGCGATGAAGCCGTGCGCATCAAAGAGCGTCTGAAGGATGACTGGGAAGTCGCGGTATACGAGGCCCGACACGCCGCGGCCGTCCGCGTCCGGGATGCTATTGTCGCCGAGAACAAACCCCGCGAAGTGTCTTTCGCATTCTTCGATGCCATGTTCCCTCCGATCGAGGGCGACGCGGGCTTTGGCGATCGCGGTGGCCGGCGTCCCACCGAGACTACGCAGTCCTCGGTGGGTACATCCCCTTCTCACCCGAGCGCGGGCCCCGGCGAGGAGCAGCTTGACTTCGGCTCCGATTAGTGTTTTTGTCTTGTCTGCGCCTGTGTTTAGCGCATCTTTCTTCTGACTCATTTTGGATGTTTTGAGGCTTTTCATTTTTTTGTGACATTTACTTTCTCGCAATCTTCTCGCAATCTTCTCTTTATCGAACGAAATACCCCGCGGGTTCGCGTTGGTTTCTTTTGCGATTCTTGTGTTGCTTGAAGTTTTTGATTGTTAGTTTCCAAGACGCTCGGGTCCTTCGATTTACGACGGGCCCCTTCGGCGAGGGCCGGTCGATGATCGGGAATTTCTTTTGCCGTCGTCGGCTTACTATGGCCGGCAACTAGCGCTAACGGCATGTCGCGTGTATTGCGTGGTCGATGGTGGGAGACTTGTTCGGTAACACGTCCGACTCTCCTCTTGGGCACGTTTGTGTTTCGAGGGACGGTCAATGTCTCATTCACTTACGCCTTGCTTCCTTGGCGACATCCGAGCTTGCATTCTTTGGTTTTGGGCATTTTTTACTTCCAGCCGTGTTTTGAGCTTCTTTGTTCGTGAGCTTTCGACGATGGCCTGTCGGCTTACATCTTGGCTCTACGACGGGGGAATCCCGAGATTTGGCTCGATCGATGACTCGCCCACTTGTGACGTTGGTTTACGATTTGCCATATTGGCGTCGCGCGCATTCATCTCTAGGGTATTCGTTTTACGCCTTAGGATTGGGTATTGACATTTGCCCGGTTGTGTGTCGATCGGGGTTTGCCAACCTTCCTCAAATCCATGGACGCCCAGATGCAAGTTGTTGCCTTGTTACTGGTTTTCGGTGGAGATTTCTCCGGCCACGGGGTTCGTACCCCGCGGCTTTGCGGGCCTTTGATTTCCTCGAGTGCAAACCGTTATGGTTTTGTTGGGTTCACCTCCAGCCCCCCAAGTTTTTAGGGATAATAGCTATTATTTCTAGGAACTTATAGCGGGAAAATAACCAATATGATGACACAAAACGATTTTTTATTCGATGTTCAAATGGATACACTTATTGAATTACGACAATCGTGGCTTTGTGTTTACATTAGTTGGAAATTTCGCACTTCGCTTGGCCTTCATGCGTGATACATTTTCAAATGTTCGGCGTTCCAAGGGTGTGTGAATGCGAGCCCGTCCATGTTTTCTAGTTCGGATGTGCCTTTGTGAATGGCTTTCCGAACTCGGTACGGACCTTCCCAGGTTGGGCCTAGCACACCAGCCCCTTGTACCTTGGTATTTGGGAACACTTTCCTCAAAACCAGGCTGCCGTCGGGGAAGCTCCGAGGTTTAACCCTTGCGTTGTAGTAACGTTCGACCTTTCTTTTTTGGGCTGTTAGGCGCGCGAGTGCGTCGGCCCTCTTTTCGTCGATTAGGTCGAGGTTTGCTCTTATGGCTTCCTCGTTTTCTTTTTCGTCGAAGACCTCCATTCGGAACGTGGGGAGCGTAGTCTCTATCGGGACCACGGCCTCCACACCGAATGTCAAAGCGAACGGGGTTTCCCCCGTCGCGTTTCGCGCCGTGGTGCGATATGCCCATAACACGAAGGGTAATTCGTCTGCCCACGCGCCCTTTCGGGTTTCCAGTTTCTTCTTCAAATTTTCTTTTATCGTACGGTTTGCCGCCTCCACTTGGCCGTTAGCCTGGGGGTGCCTTGGGGAGGAGTATGTTTTACTAATCCCAAGCTGTTCGCATATCTCGCGCAATCGCGCGTTGTCGAATTGTCGGCCATTATCGGTCACGATCGATTCCGGGATACCGTGGCGGCATATTATGCTCTTCCATATGAAGTTCGTTGTGTTCGCCTCCGTGATCTTTGCCAGTGGCTCGGCTTCAACCCACTTGGTGAAGTAGTCGATCGCAACTATGGCGAATCGGAGCTGCCTCGGAGCCGTGGGTAATTCACCGATCAAATCGATTCCCCACTTAGTGAATGGTCGGGGAACGACGATCGGGCACAGCGGCGCCGGGGGTTGTCTGGGAACACGGGCGAACCTTTGGCACTTATCGCATTGTCGGGACCAGTCATGGGCGTCTTTCTTCAAAGTTGGCCAAAAGTAGCCTAACTTTAGAAGCTTCATGGCCATTGACTGTCCTGCCGCGTGATTTCCACATAGTCCTTCGTGGACTTCTTTCATGGCTCGTCTCGCTTCGTCGTTGTCGAGACAGCGAAGGAGAGGCATCGAGTAGCCCCTCTTGTATAGCACGTCTCCGCGCATCGTATACTTTGACGCCAAATGTTTCAGTTTCCTGGCCTCTTCGTTATTCTCTGGAGTGACTCCCTTTGCTATGTAGTTTTTTAGGGGTGTCAACCAAGACAAAGCCGACGAGTTACTGACCATCCCTACATCGCTTCTCGAGATGTAAGGCCTGGTTAGAACCTCAATCGGGACTTCTCCATCCTCGCTCGGATCTATGCCCGAAGCGAGTCGTGCTAGAGCATCTGCCTCGGCGTTCTCCTCTCTGGGGATTTGAACGATCTCGAACTAAGCTATCGCTTCTAGGTTCTTTCGGGTTTTCGCCAAATAAGCCATCATGTTTGGCTCCTTGGCGGCGAATTCGCCTTTGACTTGATTCACGATCAATTGCGAGTCGCAAAAGATGTGCAAGTTTTCTGCGCCGAGTCGGTGAGCGAGCTCTAAACCGACTATTAGGGCCTCGTATTCTGCCTCGTTGTTGGAGGCTTTGAATTCGAAGCGCAACGCGTATTTTAATTTTTCCCCGTCGGGGTTGGTTAGAATCACTCCGGCCCCGGCCCCTTGAGCGTTTGATGCGCCGTCGACGCATAACACCCACACTGGCCCGGACGGGCCGGGGCCTCTCTTTTTTGGAGATTCTGGCGTGAGGGCTTTGCCTTCATTCTCGATTCCCGCCGTAAATTCCGCCACAAAATCTGCTAGGGCCTGACCCTTTATGGCGTTTCGTGGTCGGAACTGTATCCCGTATTCGCTAAGTTCCTGTGACCATATGGCCATCCTCGTCGAGGATCCTCTTTGTAATGCCTTTTCGATCGGATGACCGGTCCGCACGACTATCTGGTGTGCCTGGAAATACGGGCGTAGTTTCCTGGCGCTCATGACGAGTGCGAGCGACAATTTCTCGATCTCAGGATACCGGGTCTCAGCGTCTAGGAGGGCCTTGCTGACATAATACACCGGCCATTGTCCTTGCCCTTCCTCACGGATAAGGACCGCACTCGTGGCCCTTTCGGACACTGCGAGGTAGAGCACGAGAGGCTCATGGTCCTTGGGTTTCGACAAGAACGGGGGTGCTGCGAAGTAAGCCTTCATTTCGCGAAATGCCTTCTCGCATTCGGATGTCCATTCGAATCCGCCCCTCATCTTCAACGCCTGAAAAAATGGTTGGCACCTATCGGTTGCCTTGGAAACAAATCTAGCTAAAGCCGCGACCCTACCCGCCAGGCTTTGGACCTCTTTGGGTTTTGTGGGAGGCTTCATCCCAAGTATGGCGGCGATTTTCTCAGGGTTGGCTTCAATTCCTCGCCTGCTAACCATGTAGCCGAGGAATTTTCCCGACTCTACCCCGAAGGTGCATTTGTTGGGGTTTAACTTCATCCCGTATTGGCGGAGGATTTGAAACATAGTCTTCAGGTCGCGGATGTGGTTTGAAGCCAATCGGCTTTTTACCAACATGTCGTCCACGTAGACTTCCATGGTTTTTCCGATATGCTCGGCGAACATTCGGTTGACCAATCGCTGGTAGGTTGCGCCGGCGTTCTTGAGGCCGAACGGCATTACCTTGTAGCAATAGAGACCTTTGTTGGTCACAAAGGTCGTCTTGATTTGGTCACTCTCATGCATCCGGATCTGGTTATAGCCTGAGTAGGCATCCATGAAGCTGAGCAGCTCATGGCCCGCTGTTGCGTCCACGAGTTGCTCAATCCGGGGGAGTGGAAAGCTATCCTTCGGGCAGGCTTTGTTAAGATCTTTATAATCTATGCAAATGCGCCACTTCCCGTTTGGCTTTTTGACCATCACTACATTGGATACCCACCTGGGGTGTTCCGCTTCTCGTATGAAATCGGCGGCGAGAAGTTTGTCAACCTCTTCCCCGATGGCGAGATACCGTTCCCCACTGAATGCCCTTCTAGGCTGTACCCGCTCGGGTACGTTGCAGTCGTCGTTCAAACGATGCACCATAATCTTCGGGTCTATGCCCGGCATATCCGCATGTGTCCATGCAAAGACATCTTTGTACTCTCTAAGGAAGTGGGCCATCGATTCCCGCTCCTCGGCGGACAATAGAGCACCGATCTTGACCGTTTGGTCAGGCTTAGCGATGTCCAGGACTATCGTGACGAGGTCGTCGTGGGTTTCTACGCGACGGCGCTCGGTCTCGTCGCGCTGGTCCAATTCTCCGAAGGTCCCCCCTTCCTCAGGTTTTCAGGGAGGCTCGTCCGAGAGCTGGTAGGTTGTGCAAATTGCCGCATTCCCTGTTGATTTGGTAACTTCTTCCTTTACGGCTCGCACATGGCACGTTCGCGCCATGGCTTGATCTCCCATCATGCACGCAATCCCCTCGCTGGTTGGGAATTTTACCATGAGGTGGTAGACTGAGGTGATGGCTTTTAAACCGACGAGGGTCGGTCGACCGATAATCATGTTATACGTCGTTGGTTCACTCACGATCAAGAAAGTCACGATTCGAGTGACTTCCGGACCACCCCGGGTTCCGAAGGTTACGGGGAGATCGATTGACCCTTCCGTCCAAACCTTTTCTCCTGAAAACCCGTATAGGGGGGTGCGGATCGGGGTGAGCCTCGCTCCGTCGAGCTTCATTCGATCAAGCGCTGATTGGTAGATTATATCCACCGCGCTTCCGTTGTCAATTAGGATGCGCTGGACCTTGTTGTTAGCCACCGTGGCTGACACAACCAAGGCATCGCTATGCGGGTGCAAAATTCTTTTCGCCTCATCCTCGGTGAAGCGAATTTCTTCAAACGGAGTCGGTGGGGGGGTGACCCGAGTGAGGTTAACGCCACTCTTGATTCTCTCGTTTGTCACCGCTCTTAGGTATTTTTTCCTTTGGTTGCTTGATTCGCCACATTGGAGCCCTCCTGTAATCGTTCTCACGATGTTCATTTCAGGATTTTCGGGCTCGCTACTAACAGTGGCGACGGCGGCAGCCTTTTCCTTTATCAGCTTATTACCCTGATTCGGAAGACGTTCCTCCGGGACAGCTACCCCGGCGGCCCGCATGACAAACTCCTTGAGTTTCCCGTCCTGGATCAGGGCTTCTATCTGTCGTTTTAGCTGAAAACAATCGGCCGTCATGTGTCCATGATCTCGATGGTATTCACAAAATTTACTTTTATCCCGCATCGCGGTGCCCTTCCTTAATGGCGTCGGGGACCCGAGTTTATCTCGATGCAGGGCCAGGATCCGGGCCGGAGACGTGTTGAGAGGGGTGAGGATTTCTCCCCGAAACTGGTCGACAAAAGGCTTCCTTGACCTGGAAGAGGGTTCTGCGCGGTTATTCCTTCCGCGCTTCCCCCGAATTTCAGGCCTTTCGTCGGGGCGATTGCGCCCTGAGCGCCCATCGCCCTTCCTACAGCTTAGGTAATCCTCTATCCCCATGTGCGTCCTGGCGCATGCCATAAGCTCGGCCATGTCCCTCGGGGTCTTTCCCACAATCGATTTTAGGAAATCGCTAGGCTCGGCACCCTCGGTGATGGCGACTATGGCGTCCCGATCGTCGAAGTCTTCGACTTTATGGGACTCTTCCGTGAATCGGGCCAAATATTGACGGAGGCTCTCGTCCGATTTTTGTTTGATCGTCCATAGGTACGATTTAGATTTTTTCTGTGCCACAAGTGTGGCAAACCGAGCTAGGAAAGCCTCCCGAAGGGCTTGGAAAGATCCGATGCTGCCAGGTTTTAGGCTCCTGAACCATTCAAAGCTTGATCCTGTCAATGTTAAACTGAACGCCTGGCAGAGAGTCGCGTCCGACAACCCTTGCATCAGCATCCATGTCTCGTAATGTTGGATGTGGAAGTTGGGATCGGAGCGTCCGTCATAAGACGGGATGGTGGGGAGCTTAAATCCCCTTCCCGGCGGTTGTGCTAGCACTGCCGCCGCGAAAGGCGAGTATGAACCCTCCAGACCGTTGTAAGGTCTGGAGCCCCCCGAGCCTGCTCCTCGGAGCTCGATGATTTGATTCTGGAGTCCCTGAATCATCGTCATCATCTCGAGACCGTTGGCGGTTCCCGCGATGGGCCCCACCGGCGTTGGCCCTTGCCGCTCATTAGATCCTTGATCCATGAGGTTGGGAGGATGGTTCCCGAGGGTTGTGGCCCCCGCCGCAGTTCGACGGGCGTTCAACTTCCTTCTCAAATCCTCCTCTTGAGGACCCCTCCGCGAGTTAAGACGAACCCTGAGATCCTCCCCCGAAGGGTGCGAAGGCCTCGCCGTCGGCGGGCAACCTTCGCGGCGGACCTCACGGCTTTCTGCACCATCGTCGCCCCGTCGGGACTGCGCACGCCGCGGACGCCTAAATCGCCTGCCCTGGGAAGCGTTACCGCTTCCCGGCACTCGCGGGTGACTGGACCCCTCAAGTTTCGAACCCATTCGTCCTTGGCTAGCCGAGGATCCCAACGGAGCGTCGCTCATGTGGGCCAAAGGCGAGGGAGTGAAAGTTTGACTCGTCTCCGTCTCCGGGATTACATCGTTTCCAATGTAATCCTCATCTTGGGCCGAGTTAGCCTCTTCCTCGTATCCAAGGAGGTTAACAAGCAAACCCTTGTTCACTCCCGGCCGCGCCAAGAGTTCCGCCAATCGACGGTTAGTCTCGTCTCGCAGGTCGTCCCCATCATCGTGAACGACCGGATTGACGTCTTCGATCCCCCTTGCGGGAGCTTGCGGCCTTGCCTCTCGGTGAGGCAATTGCCGGAATTCGTACCGCGAGCCGGCGGCTCGGACGATAGGGTTGCTCGATCGAGCATCCGCATGAGTCGCGGGAACGCTACTCATTTTGTATGAAAAATAAAGAAAGAGATGGAGATAAAGAAATGTGGGTCGGGTGAACTTTAAGGTCAAAAACACCCCTCCTTCTAGCGCCAAAATGTTGTCGCTGAAATTTGGACAACGTTTCGAGACCTAAGCGGTCAGATCCTCGCTCGGAGCGGGTGACCCTCGCTTCGGCCTGAGCGTGTCGGATCCGGTGTCCCGGATCGTCTCTTAGCTGTCGTGTGGTCTTCGAGTCCTTCTGTTATCTGAAAAGAGTAAACAGACGTGAACTAAGAAGGGAAAACAGAGGGGGGTCCTCTGTTTACCTCTCCGACGCTCAACATTAGTGTAATGTAGGCGGAGTTTGCAGGATGACGAGGAGGGATCGACGAGATCGAGCGAGACGAGGATACTAGGATCGCTGGTGTCTCAGAGCTCGGATCTCGGATCTTTAGGGAGTATTCTTCCGGTCGGGAGAGAATATCCGAAATACCTCACGTGGGAGTATGATATGTGTGTAGGGAATAAGGGGAAAGGAGTCTATTTTTCGTGTCTAGAGCTTACCTCTGCGTGGAGAGCATCGAAGGCTACTTATAGCCACGGGTGTAGCCTTGTGGCCGAGTGAGGGAGCCTCTGGGCGTCGGTGGCCGGCCAGGTCCCTCCCTCGGGTGAGGAAGGCCGGCCAGGCCCCTCCCCTAGGTGGGGAAGGCCGGCCAGGTCCCTCCCTTGGGTGGGGAAGGCCGGCCAGGCCCCTCCCCTAGGTGGGGAAGGCCGGCCAGGTCCCTCCCTCGGGTGAGGAAGGCCGGCCAGGCCCCTCCCCTAGGTGGGGAAGGCCGGCCAGGTCCCTCCCTCGGGTGAGGAAGGCCGGCCAGGCCCCTCCCCTAGGTGGGGAAGGCCGGCCAGGTCCCTCCCTCGGGTGAGGAAGGCCGGCCAGGCCCCTCCCCTAGGTGGGGAAGGCCGGCCAGGTCCCTCCCTCGGGTGAGGAAGGCCGGCCAGGCCCCTCTCACGGGAGAGGGTGGCCGGCCGGGCCCCTCCTCTGCGCGACGGTGGTCGGCCAGGTGTGCGAAGGCGGGTCTCGGCCGTCTCGGGGAAGGTGTCTCCCCTTCGCGCCTCGGATATAATCGCAGATGTATATATTTAACGCTGTCGCCGGAAATACGGCGACAACAGAGTGTAGATGAGTATTTCAAGGAGATGGAGGTGGCAATGATAAGAGAAAACGTGGTGGAGGACAGAAAAGCAACGATGGCCAGATTCTTGCAAGGGCTAAATCGTGAGATAGCGGATGTGGTGGAGATGCAACATCATGTGGAGTTGACCGATATAGTGCACCAAGCTGTCAAAGAGGAGCAGCAACTAAGGCAAAGGAACATGGCTATGAGAGGGCAGAGTATGTCTTCAACAAATTCATGGAGGGCAGGACCTAGACGAGAAGAATTTCAAGCAAACATGCCAAAATTTAACTCTCCCAAAAACGTCTAACAACTACCAGAGGCTAATCAAGGAAATAAAGAGTTGATTTCTACTAAAACACATGATATAAAGTGTTTCAAATGTAGATGATCGGGAAATATACCCAGCGAGTGTCCGAACCAATTGAGGTATGGTGATAAACGCGCAAAGTCATCTTGAATTGGAGGATGAGGAAGATGACGTAGATGAGGACATGCCACGTCTCGAGGATTGCAGTGATGGTGAATACCCAGTTGGTGGGGAACTATTAGTTGTAAGGAGAGCTCTTAGTACGCAAGTGAAGAAAAAAGGAATCAATCAGCGCAAAAATTTGTTTCATACTCGATGTTTTGTGAACCAGAAGTTGTGTAGCGTGATTATTAATGGAGGAAGTTGCACGAATAACGCGAGTATTGATCTTGTTGAGAAATTGGCGATGCCTACCTTGAAGCATCCATGACCTTATCGTCTTCAATGGCTGAATGATAGTGGAAACATTAAGGTGACAAAACAAGTTCTTGTGGCATTTTCTATTGGAAAATATGAAGATCAAGGGCTTTGTGATGTGGTCCCGATGAAGCTTGTCACATAGTTTTAGGAAGACCATGGTAATTTGATAGAAGGATTTCACATGATGGTTCACTAATCGTTACTATTTTAATATTAAAACGCAACCTGTTGCACTTGTACCATTAAGTTCAAATCAAGTTCTTGCTGATCAATTGAAGTTACAAAAAAAAAATTGAAAAAAAGAGCGAAACATGAGTGCAAAAAATGATCTCATGGAAAAAAAAAGTGAGATCAAGAGGGCATTATTCACTCATCAGCCCCTTATAGTACTTATGTACAAGGAGGCCTTTTTATGTACTGATGATCTAGCCGGATCTTTGCCGAGCAATATGTTTTATCTTTTGCAGGAATTTGTAGATGTATTTCCGGAAGAGATACCTCAAGGTTTACCTCCTATTCGAGGGATTGAACATCAAATCGACTTTGTTCCTGGTTCCACAATCCTAAATCGACCAGCCTATAGAAGTAATCCGGAGAAGACTAAGGAACTTGAGAGGCAAGTCCGCGAGCTAATGGAGAAGGGACATGTGAGAGAAAGCACGAGTCCTTGTGCTATTCCCGTGATTCTAGTACCAAAGAAGGATGGGACATGGAGAATGTGCATTGATTGTCGAGCCATCAACAACATTTCCGTAAAGTATCAACATCCTATTCCTCGTTAAGATGATATGTAAGATGAATTGCATGGATCATGTGTGTTTTCTAAAATTGATCTTAAGAGTGGATATCGTCATATTAGAATAGAAAAAGGAGATGAGTGGAAAACAGCATTTAAAACAAAATATGGATGATATGAATGGTTAGTTATGCCTTTTGGCTTGACCAATGCTCCTAGTACATTCATGAGACTTTTGAACCATGTTTTATGTGCTTTCCTATTACATTTTATTGTTGTCTACTTTGATGATATTATGATTTATAGTAAAAACCTTGAGGATCATGTAGCACATCTAAAATTGGTTTTAGAAGTTTTGAGGGAAGAAAGGTTATTTGGAAATCTTATGAAATGTACATTTTTCATGGATAAGCTTGTGTTTTTTGGCTTTGTTGTAAGTGCTAAAGGGATTGAAGTTGATGAGGAAAAGGTGAAGGCAATCCATGATTGGCGAACCCCTACTTCGGTAAGTCAAGTATTAAATTTTCATGGTTTTAGCATTAAATAAGGTTGTTTACTCTATTGGGAGTTACTTTTGTAACTACTCAGAGAAGTTGGACGAATTTGGGGTGTTTATTACCAATTAAGTATGTTGTTTAGTGTATTTTTATGTCAAAACTTTCAATTTCAAAGTTATAAGGTCTGAGAGTTATTGGCATTTAGTTTTCATGTTTAATTAATTAGTGTCATTAATGTTGTTTCCAGAGTGATTGAGAAAAACGTTCTGGTCTGGTTGTAAAGCCTTTCAAAGGTTATAACTAAGTGTTTAGAACATTGTAATCAGAAAATTACCTTAGAATGAATTATTTGTGACTTTTGTGTTTTTTCTTATTTTTGAAAAGACTTCTTGTGAACTTATCAAGTTTTGTGTTTTTTCTTATTCTTTGGACTTATCATCTTGATTTTTAAGCATTCATCTTGAGTATCATGGTGTGGCATCGTAAATCTTGTAGGTTTGGTTCTTATCTCCATATATATTGGGTCAAATCTCAACCTTCTACTCATTTTCAGATCTTGTGGTCTTTTTCCAATTCTTGTTATTGGGTCTTATCGCATTTGTTGGTAAGGATCATATCAGAGGGTCCCGTAAGTCAAAAACGACTGAGGCGACCGCGGGTCGGTGGCGGAGAATTCCATGAGGAAGGGCCGGTCGGCGACCGCTGGGGCAGACCACAATTTGTTGGGATTGGTGCCCAAAAAGGAGAATATTAGACATTTTATTTATTATTTGTAATATTTTGCTGAAACATTAATATTAATAAATAAGCTTTCTTTTCCTATAGTTTGTGTTTATGTATGTATGCTACGCTCTGAAACTGTCATCAACGAAAAGGGTGTTAAATACAGATTTGACATGATAACCCCTTGTGACTAGTTTAAACCATTTATTCACAATCTTAAGACCGATTGAGCATTCGAGTCTAAGTAACGATTGTTTGAATAAATCATGATATCTTATCATGTGATATAGAAAGTTGTGAATCTATGATTTCATTCTTGATCTTATAGAAGATATGGAACAAGACCTAGTGATTCTATGGAAGCTCGATATAAAACCGTTTAATCCAGAAGCTCCAAGATCACATACGAGGGGTACTTCGATAACTACCTTAATCCTGGGGTGAGTGCATAGTCGATACTACACTTTATGTCATTTGATTTGTCAATGAGCGATGGCCGTATAATGGCTGCATCTGACCCGATGGTTGGTGACATAATGTTGTAGTGTTGGATTATGTGATTCACAGATATGGAATTCGTGTACACATAATGAAAGTCATTGTATCACACTATGGTTTGTTACGAGATAGTGAATGAATTAATCTGGCCAGATAATCATTGAATATGAGATTCCTTGATTAAAACATGTGACATGTATTGACGTCTCACTTTATGTTTTTTCTCATTCACAGGTAACAAACGAGTTAGTGAAATAATAACTCTAGGGGTAAAACGGTAATTTTACATTCCCCGGACTTACTGATACACACGAAGGGTATTTTGGTAAAGTACACCGTGGATCGAGTACAGATTAGTTCTGTGACTTCAAACGGAAAAATATGCGCGCATGGACTTAGAGATTTTCAATATTGGTCCTTTAGTGGAGTCGACCATTATTAAGAATTATAAGCCGGAAATAATTTGTGAATTATTGAGTCTGTGCTTTATTCTCAAGTTTCGTTCATGTGGGTCCATAAGGTCTCAATGATGCACATTTAGAAGAGATTAATTGAACGCAATAAATTGATTTACTCATAAGATACCAATTGTGATTTGTATAGAGAAATTTATTTTTCAAGCGAATTATTGAATAATGTGTTATTCATTAATTATTGATTTTGTGAATTAAAGAACTTTATTATTGTAATAATAATTTTCTTGAGAATTCATAATAACAATATTAGAAAATAAAACGAGAAATTCGATAACCATGAAACAATTTAATAACGAGTTATTAAATAGATGAGAGTTCTAAATTAAGTCGAATTTAGAAATTAAATCAAGGCAATTTGGGAAATAAAATTGAGAAACGAGTAGGACATACGGGCCGGCCATTAACATGGTTTTGGGCTGAATATTGATTCAACAAAAGCCCACATGAAAGCCCATTAACAATGTCTATAAATAAAGGGTTTGAGGAAACCCTAGGTCAAGTTTGCTCTCTCTCTCTCTCTCTTCCCCTCCCTCTTGGCCGACCACCCTATCACCCGAGAGGACGAAAAATTTCGTTTCTTGTTTTCTCGTGTGCGTTCATCTGAGCCCACACTCATCTTCTCGTTTTTCTTCTTGTGTCATTGTTGAATCAACTTGTGGTTGTTTGGTCCATTTTCGTTTTCTGGAAATCTGACCTCCGAACCAAAGATTCGATGAATTCGACGAATCTGAGTCCTCAAACCCAGATCTCTCTCCGAACCCATTTAAGTTAGTTCGTTGCCGACGCAACGCAAAAAATGGCGTCCCGATCCGAGCTTCCATGAGCTCTCAACGTCGTCGCGAAGTTTCGCCTGCGATCTGCCTCTGCCCATCCGCGCGAACCTGCGCCTGACTCCGCCCGACCGCCCCTTTGCGTGTCCCAGCAGCCTGCCGCCTTTGTACAGCCGAGCCTGCCTCTGCCCAGGACGCTGCCGACATCCCCGCTGTTCCTCCGCCTGAGCCCAGAGGTGCCTGCCCCTCTCTGCCGCTCCGAGGTCTCCTAGGGCCGCTGCCTTCTGCGTCGGACGAGTCCAGCCGCTGCCGCCCGTTCCCAGCCTGCCGAGGACCGCGCGCCATCTGCTGCCAGCTTCCCAGACCAGCCCCAAGGACGTGCCTGCTTGCCGCCTTCGCTGCCCGTGTTGACGAGCCGAGGAAGTCTCTTGCCGCCTTCGCTGCCCGTGTTGGAGAAGCTTGAAGATTCTCGCATCGAACTCGTTCTCAATTCCTCGACAGAGTTATTTATAACTCGACGATGTAAGTTTCGGTAATCTTAAATACTCTTAATTAATATAACTGTTATGATTGTTTGGAGTGTTTGATTTTATTGAAATAACATGTTTAGAATTAAATTGTTAATTAACATGCTTATGATTTTAATGCCAATAGGTTGTTAGATATTAAATAGTTTAATATGATAGATCGTTTTTATTATTAATTCCGCACGTAATTAGTTATGTTTAATAATAATTTACTTAAATCGTTAAGTAATGTCCAACACAATTGGCATATGGCAAGTCAACCCATCCCCGGTGAGCCAGCGCAGTTGCAGACGAGTTGTGCCCGACAAACAGCGGGCCTGAGACTTCGGGCAGATCGACCGATGAGCACCTGGTCTCGGACGTGCCAAACGACGAACAGTGTACTCGGGCGAGCCGGCCGGTGAATATCCAACAACCTCGGACGGGCCGACCGGCAGACGCCCATCCTTAGGCGGGCTGGCCGGCAGACGCCGAGCCTCAAGCGGGCCGCCAACGGGTGCCCAGCTTCGGGCGATCTACCCCGCGAGTGCCCTAGCCCCATTGGGCCAGTCGATGGGCCGGCAGGTAGTTGGGCCGGCGCGGACGGGGCGATCGGTAGTTTCCCTAGCAAGGGCAAGTCGACCGACTCTTGTCCCAGTGAAGGCGGGCCGGCCGGCGGCGCCAGGTGGGCGACCCAGCTAGTAGGCGCTTTCGCCAGCACGAGCGACCCAACCGGCACACTCACCGGCGCTTTGGGAAACCTAGGCGGCGTCCTCCTGGCGAGATCCAGGCCCCACTCTCGACGACACTTCCATCGTTCGCTGCCCCGTCGACGAATTTGGCCTCAGGCGTCTGGCCGGAGAGGTCCGCCCCTCTCGGGAGAATCTCTCGTGATTGGCATGGTGAGGGGACGCCCCTCCTAGCGTCCGCGTCACAGCTCCTGCCGAAATACTCACCAGCCGGCAAAGGCCCGCACGCCAAGGTCTTGGTCTCCTCGAGGCATTCTAGGACAGCGTGCATGCCCCGATCCTCGCCAACCGCGAGGATCTGCAAACCTGACGCGCCTGCGCCTTCGTGTTGGGCGATGGCGCCGCCGAACTTGGCGGTTTCTCCGGGTGACGCTGCCTCGGCAAGGAATTCCGCCTTGGCCTCCAAAGAATTGGGGAAAAACCTTCGAATGCCATCCACGCAATCAAGGTTTCATCTTAAAAAAAGTCAGGGGGAAGAGGGTCGGGATATGAAGAAATAAATGATGAGAGCGAAAAATTATTTTCCTCGGTCGTGGATAATAAAGTGTCAACGAAGTCGTCATGGATCCACCATTTTGGGAGAAGGACAAAGAATCCATGAGGCACGATAAAAAAAAAGAAATAAAATAATAAAAGAGAAGAACTTTTATACCTGACCAACTGCGCCGTCCGAGGGGCTTCTCCCTGCTCTGTTGACAGAAGAGCGTTCCGACTCTGATTTCTCTCCCGAATGCACTTTCGACATCAAACTCAAGAAACTAATGTTGTCTCCGTATTTCCGGCGACAATTCAAATATAAAGACCCATCCCGATCGACGGCGTTACCGGGGCCTGTCGCAGTCGTCAATTTTGGCAAGGGAGCCACAAGGCCTCCTCGAGCACCCATCGCCGACCCGGCCGGCCGGCCAAGTGGGCCCTATCCGGTTCTTGGCCGAGCGGCCGACCATCCTTTGGCACCTGGCCCGCCGGCTAGCCATCCCTCGGTACCTGGCAGGCCGGGTGGATCCTACCCGACTCTTGGCCGGCCGGTTGGCCATCCCTTGGTACCTGGCCGGCCGGCCAGGGCGTTGGAATTGGTCTAGGGTTACAAAAATTATCATTAATCATATTAATGGCGGAATATTAAATTTCTTTATAACTAAAACAATTTTACTAACCTAGAAAGTGTATGAACATGTATGAATTTAAAAACATTATTTAAAGTGCTTGAGTGCAAACCTTTCTCGTACCTTTAATTTGAAGCGTCTTGAGAAAGGTTGATCTTCTTCCTTGGCTCGATTCCTTCACGTCTAATGTTGAATTCGAGAAACCTAAGGTTTCTATTACATGATTCTTTAGAGGTTTTGAATGATTTGTATGTGGGCACAATTAAACACAATAGCTCAAGAATAAATCTATGAGCTAAAAAGCTAATTATCCCTAAGTCTAATGAGGAAGCTGCAAAAAAAAAAGGATTTTAGAGAGAGATAGGGTGGTAACCTAGAATAAAGAGAGCAAGACCAAAAAGATTATTTTCACATCTCTATGTCAGGCTCTATTTATAGGAGAAAGCAAATCAAGAAAGGGTAATTACCCTTTCCTATTATGCATTCATGACATAATAGTTGATTTTCTCTCCTCTTCCGCTAGTACATGGCCGGCCAAATATGCTTCATTAGTGAGGGAAAATTGTTTCTTCACATAGCATATTTATTTCATTCTCAAGGAAATTCATTTCGTTTTGTCCTTTTGGGTAGTTATCTTCATAATTAAAGGCAAAGAATCCTCTCCTCTTAGGGTGATGCTGCCCGAACTCTACACCTAGGGAATAAGCTTCTAGATGCTTCCTTATTTCTTTTAAGACAATTCTTAAAATACCTATTGTAGAATTAATATTGTACAAATAATGAAATTAATTTCATAATACCTCAAACGACTTCTCGGCTTTAGAAACTAATTTATATTTCCATCGTATGAAAATATTCAAAATCATATTTTAACATTCACATCATTTTATGTCCATGTGGACCAAAATACATTTAAACATTTTCCATGAAAACGTCTAGTTCAACACTTGAACTTAACTTGACTTAGCTTCTAGTTTAAAAATCATACTATAATGACCTATAATAGTGACCTTATACAAATGAACAAAACTTCAGCTTCTATACTCGGACTCAAAAGTTCACAAACTTTTTCCGAGTATGAGCTTAATGTAATATGACTCCACTAAAGAGTATGAGCAGAATATTGTTAACCTCGAAGCGTGCTAGAAAATTTTCTAGGCACCGATTTGTTTCACCCTTAAGTCCATTCTCATTATCGCGAGGGCGGGGCCGTCGTCCCTCATAATATTTTTTAAGGCTGTTGCCCTAGACCTCAATGAGAGAGTCAATGAAATTCATTCTTTAAGCTCTTGGCTCTGGCGATAGGATTGCTTGATATGGAGGGCACATAGGTTTTCCAATGTCACTTATCTCTCGAGAGTCAACTTGTGATTAAGGTTGCGGTGATGTTTTTGGGACATTTTTTCTAAGGAAGGGGCCCCTCCTTCTAGCCCGAAAATGTTATTCCTTCTTTTTTTATAACGTTGAGAAATCTAAATTAGCCAGAATCTTTTATGGGCGAGTCACTCTCGAGTTCTTCTGAGACTTGAAAAAGATGTATATATGTGAACTAAGAAGGGAGAGCATATGAGGGATCTATTAGTTACCTCTCCGTCGCTCAACATAAGTTAAATATGAGAATAATTTTAGGGGTAAATAAGGTGAGATTGACGAGATCGAGTGAAATGATGATGCATGGATCAAAGGCGTTTTAGTGCTCGAGTCCCATATATTTTGAAGTTATACGTGAGGTAATAACTTTGAGTATAATATGTTGGAATTTATTTAACAATTTAAATAATATTAATTATAATACACATCCTATGTGGCGGAAAATTATAATTAAATCTAATATATTAAAACTAATTTTAATATATTTAACAACCTAAGACATTAAAATTTATCAAGTGATCATAAACAATTTATAACACACATGCTCAAAACAAATAAATTAACTAAACAACCTATATAACATTTATATAATTTTTAGCTAATTATTTAATTGAGGATTTACTCACATCAAAGGTTGTAACAACCTTGGCGTTGCTAGCTACCGCCGGAATGCCTCTCCTTGTCCAAAAGGTCGAAAAACGCTCGCCGGAATGCTGGAAAACGTCTTCACCAGAATGGAGGTGCTCGCCGGACTGGGCGCTGGCTGGAGGGCTCACCGGAATGGACCTGGTCGCCTGACTAGACGCTGGTCGCCGGACTGGAGATCCTGGGACGCCTCGCTGGTCACCCTCGCCGGACAGGAGCCTCGCTGGGATCCTTCGCCGGACAGGACGCTGGAAGCCTCGCCTGACTGGTCCCTGGACTTTGCCGGACTGGACGATCGACCTGCTCGCCGGAATGGATCGCTGGGAATCCCTCGCCGGACTGGAGCGCCTGTCTGGCCACTGGACACGCCTCGCCGGATTCTCCTCGCCGGACTGGAGCTCCTCGCCGGATTGGCCTCGCCTGACAGGAGTCCCCTCGCCGGATTGGAGCGCTGGAGGCAGGGAGGTCGCCGGAATGCACGGTGGACGTCCTAGGGACGATTTTGGCTGGCTGAAAGCTTTTAAAACAATTTTAAAAACTCTAAATAATTTTTAAAATTATTCCAAACACCACGAGTAGAGAATCAACAATAATACACAAGGAAATTTTTGAGATTGAAAGTGTGGGCTCTGAAGAATAATTAGGAATCAATAGATGAAGATTAGAAAAAAAAAATTCTCTTGATCTTTGTTGGGAATTCTGGCCGAGTATCTCACGGGAGAGAGAGAGAGGTTGCCGAAAATTGACTAGGGTTAGGGTTAAGTGATTAGGGTTTGTTTAGCCTTATTTAAACAGTTATAAATGGGCTTAAGCTGGGTCAAACCCATGACCCTATTCACTTAAGGAATTCGTCCAATCCCTCTCTCCTACTCGTCCAACATCTTTGATTTTGTTCCTAAATATATTTGATTTAATTTCTAAAATTAATTTAGACCTCTCATTATTATTTAATGACACATCATTAAATTTATTTCATAGTTATCGAATAAGTACGAAAGTGAGAAATAATTTATTTTCTTCTTTTAAAAAATTTAATCACTCGAGAATGTCATCATCAATATGATAACAGTTTGTGATTCAATGAACAAAAGAAATAACTAGTTATTTATTGAGTTATAAGAAAATAACTTTCTCGGTATAAATCACAATTTATACTTAATGAGTAAACCAACTTTTACAGTTCTTTTAATCTCTTCCAAGTGTCTATCATTGAGACCTCATGGACCCACATGAACGAAGCTTTAGAATAAAGATTGGACACAAAAGTTCACAAACCTTTTCCGTCTTTTAACTCTTAATATTGGTCAATTCCACTAAAGGACCAATACTGACACTCTCTCTGTTCATATGCGTATCTTTTTATGTTTGATGTGATGAAACACTTTCTCACACGATCCACGGAGTATATTACGATATTACCCTTCATGTGTATCAGTAACTAAGAGGAATGTAAGATTACTGTTTTACCCCTTGAGTTATTATTTCACTAGCTCCTTTGTTATTTGTGAATGAGAAAAACATAAAGTGAGATGTCTTTACATTTCACATGAATGAACTCATTCAATAAATACCTAGCCAGGTTTATTCATTCACACTCTCATAACAAAGCATAGTGTGATACTAATGCATTTGCATTGTTATTACATGAATTTAAAAGCTGTGAATCATGTAACCCAACATCACATCCTTGTAACACCAATAGTCGGGTCAGATGCAACTAAAACTTAGTCATTGCCCATTGACGAATCAAATGTCACAAAGTGTAATCTCAATTACATATTCACTTCAGGATTAAGGTAAGTATCATAATACTCCTTCAGTTGTGAACTTGAAGCCTCGAGTGAGTAAACAGTTATGTCTCGAGTTTCTAAGTGTCACAGGTCTTGTTCTGTATCTTCTATAAGATACCAAGTATGAATCATAGAGTCACAACTCTCTATATCACAAGATGAGATATCATGATTCATCCTAACAATCATTACTAAGACTCGATTGCTCTATCGATCTTTAGATTGCGAACAAATGTTTCAAACTTGTCACAAGGGGTTATCTTGTCAAGTCTGTACTTAACACCCTTTTCGTTGATGACAGTTTCAGAGCATAGCTTAAACATAACTAAACAAAATCTTCAAAAGAATGAAAATTTATTGATATCAATATTTCAGCAAAAATATAAATAAATAAAGTATTTCCATGTCTAATATCTCCTTTGTGGGCACCAATCCCAACATAATACAGCTCTTAGATAGAAAAATACTTACCAAAACCTACGGGCGAGCGTTTATATTAATACTGTTGAGGAAGTGGTCTAGGCCAACCATGTAGAAGGAGGCCACTCGGCGTAGGCCTCAGCCCTTACAAGGCCTTGGCAGACTGGCCCTCGACTATTACAAGGACCACGCCGGCCGACCCCCTTTTTAGTGTCAACTTTCCAGTGGAGTCAGTTAGCATTAAGTTAGAACTTGAAATTTTTTTTGTGAATTTTTATTTCCAGGTATGCTAGATCAAGCTTTTTTTGTTCGAATCCATTAGAACACTACCACAAGTCATTAGAGTATCATCGAAGTTAAGTCAAAACAAGTTTAAGTGTTGAACTCAATGATATTACAAAAATTATCTATAACAGTAGTTTTGTCTATTTGGGACAAAAAATTATGTGAATATCAAAATAATATTTTGGAGATCATCATATGATTATCATGAGAAAGCATTCGGCGATATATCCTATGGAAGGAAAGGAATATTTACTTTTGGCATTGATATATAAATATCTACCAAATAAAGAAAAAGAATAAACAAAGTATGGTGACTTGGGCAACAATATGTATGAGTGGATGTGAGATATTGTTGCGATCTATATTTGTTAGGAATGAGAAATTAATATTATACAAATGAATATAAGATATTTTTTTTATTGATTTTATTTTGTTCAACACATTCTCCTATAAATAGCACTCTATAGTGTAAACACGAGACACATAAAAAAAGCATCCGGCCAACATTCTATTGAGACTTGGAAAGTAGCCAACGTTTTGTAAATGACTTGTAAATAGCAACATTGATTACGTGGGATTTGTTCACAATATATTTTTGGTCCGGATTGCTCTTGTGTTTTTCAACTAATTTGAATTTGAATTTAAATTTTATTTAAAATTTTGGAAACAAAATTTCAAATTTGAAGTTGTGTTATTAATTACGAATACTTAGTTGCTTAATTTTTTTTATATCTTAGTCTCTGGATATTTTCCTAAAATCGAGAACATTGCTGATGCAATTTTCTTAATTGGAAGTGTAATTGATGATGAAGAACTAACTATTGCTATTCTGATGCAATTCAAAACTGTGAAGTCACATGTGCACATATGTCAATTCAGAAGATTTTGGCAATGGCCTTGTCTCGGGAAACTCGACTTGAATAACTGACAAGTTCTGTTGATAATTAGGTCCACTTGGCTATGGTGAACTATGTTGATATACTCGAGGGCATGGAAGATCTCGAGGACGAGGCAGAGGCAGATCAAATGGAGCCAAGAGCTTCAATAATGGATCAAGGCCAACCTGTCAAATCTGAAACAAATAAGGTCACATAGCCATTGCTTGCTGGTATATAATGGATGAATCTTACCAGCCGAACTCCTCAGCACCAACTCAAGGCCAGCATGCACGAGTTCAACTACAAATGAAAGAGACTACCAAGCCAATCCCATCCTTCTTTGTTGGGCCATAAACAGTCTACGATCCTTCATAGTATGCAGACTCTGTTGAAATTTAGTTAACAATTAACCCAATTAATTATGAAACATACCAACATATAGCGAAAATTCATAATTCAATTTAACATGTTAAAACGTTTTAAAACATATTCAATAACCATGTCATTAAATCTAATCTAGCATGTTAACAAATTTCTAAACATATTAATAAATTCATGCAAACGAGTGATCTAAAATTTCTAACAATCCTACAATGATTATTATATTCAGATCCAACTCGTTTATAGGAGACTTATAGTGGGTTCGGATCTGCGAGAATCAGCCCCGGGGATGCGTCAACAAGCACGGCTGAAACTCCTTCCCATGCGCGTCTAAGATGTCCTGAAATCCGTCCTTGCTCCGTTGCTCCAATAAGTGGCCGGCCCTATGGGTTAAAAATCACTCAAACAACCACAAGATGAATCAATGATAATTCTATAGGAGTTTTTAGGAGATCAAGAGGGTGGGCTCTTTGTGGGAACAAGGGAGGAAGGGGAAACTCAAAGAAAAGGAAGGGCTGCCGGGAAACAAATTTCCTCCCTCTCTTTCTCTCTAAAATTCGGCCAAAACCTCTCAAGCACAAGGGTGAAGGGGTTTGGCTGAGTGTTGGTAGAAATTAGGCTAGGGTTATCAAAGAAAGAGCCTCCTTTTATATCAGAGAGAATGAGCTTAAGTTAGGTCAAAATCAAATTAAGACCCATCAGTCAAACTTAAGCCAAAAACTCCTTTTAATGAGTTTAAACAATTTTTCCAGCCCATAAAACACTTATTATGGCCGGCCATATTGTCTTAATTATCTCCCAAATTTATTTGATTTATTTCTAAAATAATATTTAATTAATTTAGAACATCTCATTTATTTAATGCAAGTCATTAATTATTTTCATACTAATCAATGTAGTACAAAACGAGAAAATATTTATTTTCATCTTTTATTTATTTGAATCATCAAATTATATTATTATCAATATAGTAACATAATATGATTCGTTAAATAAATACAATAATAAATAACCAATTATTTATTTAATTACTCATAAAATAATTTTCTTAGCGTAAATCACAATTTACGTTGAATGAGAAAATCAATAATTTCTTGTTCACCAAAATCTAGTCCGAGAGTATATCATTGAGACCTTATGGACCCACATGAACGAAGCTTTAGAATAAAGATCGGACACAAAAGTTCACAAACTTTTTTCGACTTTTAATTCTTAATATTAGTCGATTCCACTAAGGGACCAATATTGAACATCTCTAAGTTCATATGCGTTTATATTTCCGTTTGATGTGACTAAAATATTCTTCACACGGTCCACAATGTATTTTACGATATTACCCTTTGTGTGTATCATTAACTCAGAGGAATGTAAAATTACCGTTTTAACCCCGAGTTATTATTTGACCAAGTCCTCTGTTATTTGTGAACGAGATAAACACAAAGTGAGATGTCTCAACATGTCACATGTTTTA
Organism: Urtica urens; assembly: GCA_958296335.1. Lineage (NCBI taxonomy): Eukaryota > Viridiplantae > Streptophyta > Magnoliopsida > Rosales > Urticaceae > Urtica > Urtica urens. Next base: position 15,421,794 of record OY282526.1, read on the forward strand.
TTTCAAAGAATTCTTTATTCGATGAATACCAGGCTTGGTTTATTCGCTCACACTCTCATAACAGAGCATGGTGTGATACTAATGCCTTAGCATTGTTTCAACACAAATTCCATATCTGTAAATCACATATTTCAACGAAACAGTATTATGACACCAACTGTCGGGTCAATGAAACTTCACTTAGCCATTGCCCATTGACAAATCAAATGTCAAAGTGTTACAAGAAGATATGTACTCATTTCAGTATTTAGGTAATTACTAAAATATGTATGTGAGTTTGAGGTTTCGAGTGATTAAACGGTTTTATCTTGAACTTCAAAACTTCACAGGTCTTGTTCAATATCTTCATTAAGATATCAAGAATGAATTACAGAGTCACAACTCTCCATATCACAAGATAAGATATCGTTTAATCAATTCTAACAATCATTACTAAGAATCGATTGCCCAATCGATCTTTAGATTGCGAACTATTATTTAAACTAGTCATAAGAAGGTATCTTGTCAAGTCTGTACTTAGCACTTCTTTCGTTGATGACAGTTTCAGGGCGTAAACATTCATACATAAACACAATCTTAAAATAAGAATAAATATTCAATTTGTATTTAAATTCAAAACAAATAAATACAAAAGTATTTAATATCAAAAATCTCCTTTATGGGCATAAATGCCAACAAACTACCACTTGACTCAAAGGAGATGCGAATGATCTATCAGTCCTAATCCTTCTAGGTGTCCCTCGAAGAACTTACTAGTTAAAGGTTTCGTGAAGGGATCAGCAACATTGTTGAACGTTGAGATCTTCATAACCGTCGCGTCCCCTCTGTGAACTATATATCGTACCAGGTGATATTACCGCTCGATGTATTTTGAGCGCTTGTGACTTCTTGTCTCCTTACAGTTAGCAACGGCCTCACTGTTATCACAATAAAGTGCAATGGGTTCGTTCGCACTTTGAACTACTTTCAAGTACATCAGGATTTTCCTCAGCCACACAGCCTCCTCCGCAGCTTCGCAAGCTGCCACATACTCGACTTCCATGGTCGAGTCACCAACGCTAGATTGCTTTATACTCCTCCAGACCACATATCCACCATTCAGGGTGAACACAGACTCTGATGTGGATTTCTTGGAATCTTTATCGGCTTGAAAGTCAAAATCGGTATACCCCATCATATTCAGGTCATCACCTGAATATGCAAGCATATAGTTTCTCGTTCTCCAGAGATACTTGAGAACATTCTTGACCGCAACTCAGTGGCCGGGTCCAGGATTCGATTGGAATCTACTCACCACACCCACTGCGTAACAAATATCTGGCCTAGTGCAAAGCATCACATACATGAGACTTCCCGCGCTGAGGCGTAGGGAATGTGTCTCATGTCCTCTATCTCTTGAGGAGTCTTGGGAGACTTCTCACTAGATAGATGCACTCCACGTCTGAAAAGTAGCTTTCCTTTTTTGGAGTTCTGCATACTGAACCTATCCATGATCTTATCAATATAAGATGCTTGAGAAAGCGCTAACTTCCGGTTCTTCCGATCTCTAAAGAACTGAATCCCCAAAATGTAAGCTGCTTCTCCAGGATCCTTCATTTCAAACTGCTTTGACAGCTAGATTTTTACCTCTGATAACTCTCTCACATCATGCCCAATAAGTAGTATGTCATCTACATAAAGGACTAAGAATACCACTTTGCCATCGTTTATCATCTTATAAACGCATGGCTCATCTAATGACTAAATAAAGCCGTAGCCTTTCACAGTCTCGTCGAATCTAATATTCCACGATCTAGATGCTTGATTTAGCCCATAAATGGACTTTAACAACTCACAAACCTTGCCCTGTTGGCCTTTCTCCATGAACCCGTCTGGTTGAGCCATGCAAATGCGCTCGTCAATATTTCCATTCAAAAATGCAGTCTTGACATCCATCTGCCAGATTTCATAATCTAGGGCGGCAAGAATGGATAAAAGAGTACGTATGGACTTTAGCATCGCCACGGGCGAGAAAGTATCTTCATAATCGATACCGTCCTTTTGTGGGAACCCTTTCGCCACAAGTCGTGCCTTAAATGTCTCAACATGTCGATCCGGTCCTCTTTTCTTCTTGTAGATCCATTTACATCCAACATGCTCGATGCTTTTGGGTAAATCTACAAGTTTCCAGACCGCGTTGACATACATCGAATGCATTTCAACGTTCATGGCTTCTTGCCATAGGTTTGCTTCAGAACTTTGCATCGCCTGGGAAAATGATACTGGATCATCTTCCTCCTTGTATGCGATTGTAGTAAAGCCCTCCCCGATGTACATCAGTCGCTCAGGTTGTCGTAAAATCCTGTTACTACGACGAATCGTAGGAGGCTCAGGTTCCGAGTGTGGTTCTTCTAGTGTTGGTGTAGGACTCGTCCTATCTTGTGAAGTACCATCTACTTCGCCCAACATCTCCTTCATCAAAAGTTTGCTTCTCAGTACAGTATTCTTCATGTAATCCTCTTCAAAAAAACCTTGCGTTCTTGCTAATGAACGTTTTCTTGTCAGCAGGTCTATAGAATGTGTACCCTTTTGTTTCTTTGGGATATCCTATGAAAAGGCATAATTCTGAATGACTAGCCAACTTGCTAGTCTTTTGTCTCAACACGTGTGCTGGACAACCCCAGATTTTGACGTGGTTTAAAACAGATTTCTTACCACACCATCTCTCGTAGGGAGTGCCGGGAACCGTTTTTTATGGAACCTGGTTCAGAATATGAGCTTCCGTTTCTAAGGTATATCCCCAGAACGAATAGGGAAGAGATGAGTAACTCATCATCGATCTCACCATATCTAGTAGAGTTCGATTCCTTCTCTATGACACACCGTTTTGTTGTGGAGTGCCAGGTGCTGTAAGCTGAGAATGGATGCCTTCTTCTTTAAGAAGATCCTCGAACTCATCAGACAAGTACTCTCCGCCTTAATCTGATCGAAAGGTTTTGATTTGTTTCTCTCTTTGCTTCTCAACCAAAGCCCGATATTCGTTGAACATTTCAAAAGTATCAGATCTGTGTCGCATTACGAAAACATGACCAAAACGTGAGTAGTCATCAGTGAAGGTTACAAAGTATTCGTAACCTCCTCTTGCCTGAATATTGATTGGACCACATACATCACTATGTATGAGGTAGAAAACTTGTGTGGCTTTTAGGCCTTTCGAAGAGAAAGGTCTCTTGGTCATCTTGCCTTCAAGATAGGATTCGCACGTGGGCATAGATCCTACGTTTAGAGATTTCAAAGGACCATCATTTGTTAACCTCTTAATCCTATCTAGGCCAATATGTTCAAGACGTAAGTGTCATAGATATGTGTCATCCATTTCATCACTATGAAACATCTTATGCTTCCTAAGTGAATCATTATTCACCTCAGTATCCAAGATTGTCGGCTCATTCGGATATAGATAATAAATAGAATCTACGCGTTGAGCTTTAGTAATAAAACAACCATTAAGAAAAATTTCAATACCATTATTGACTTTAAATTCAAAATTTTGTTCTTCTAAACGACGAAAAGAAATCAAGTTCTTGCAAAAATCCAGAACATAATAAATGTTATTCAACAATAAAGTTTTATTCCCAAAATTCATCTCCATGGTCCCGACAAATCTGGCTATGAATTTCGTTCTATTCCCCCAGTTGAACGTGAACTGCTCATAACCTAAGCGTCTGGTTTGCCTGAAACCATTCAGATTACACACAATATGATCAGAAGTCCCGCAGTCTAAAATCCAACGTGATTCTTTATATGTCGTGTAACATGCTTGGGTGACGAAAACCATACCTTTCCCCTTGACAGTCTTGAGGTAGGCAGGGCAGTTCCTTCACCACTGGCCGGCTTCTCCGTAATGGTGGCACTTGTGTTTAGAGTTGTCCACCTTTGCGATGCCCTTGCCCTTGACATCCGCATCCTTCTTCTAAGGCATCTTGGATCCCATTCGGTTGGAGTTTTTGGGACCCTTCATCACTCTCTTAGAACTAGAAGTGGAAGCCCTATGTTCAGCAACATTGACTTCACCAGTCTTCTTCTTGGTCTTAGGGAGAAGTGCCTCGGCAGTCTGCAACTCCTTCATGAGTTCGGTTACAGAATAGTCGAGCTTGTTCATAGAGCATATCATATGCTTTGGAAATGTCCTTGTGAGATTATTGCAACGCATTGCTCATGGAACCCAAGATATAACACTTGGCAATCTCATCGGACCTAACCCACGTGTCATAGGCGTTTCCTTGTCCTCTTGGCTTGAGTCAGCACTCGGAGCTAGAGGACACGGGGTAGTGAGAACATACTTGTGCTTTTCCACTGTCAATACGATGTCGAGGTTACATTTCCGATCAACATAATTCTCACCCTCGAGTTTGTTATAACTCAATATAGATGCAAGTGAATTCATGCTATATTGCTGAAATTAAATAAAATGAATATATTTAGCATGTGCTACAAATTCGAATTATGATGCATGTACAATCCTAGTTAGGTAAGGAAAGCGATAAATAATTCATGGTATTATGAACAAAAATGATTAATCGATTTTCCTAGGGGAAACCGCAATTGATCGCCTTTCATAGTCGTGACACATCACTATTTAGTTCGAAGCATACAAGAAGTCACAACTTCTAGTTCTTGCTAATTACCATGGACTTTGACACTTATTTTTAACGCATAGCCTCTATAGAGGGTTACTTTAAACAATAAGTCTAAGCGTGTAACCAACATGTGGGCCCTTATCCAAGTCACTTTGAAAACGGTTCTCCTAGGGGAGAACCCACTTCATCGTTCCTCTTTAGAGCTTAGTTCGTAACAATTCAATTAACTATGTGCTTCCGAAGTACTACCATTGAAGAGAGGGCCACGAGGGGTGAGTCTTAGTTCATTCACACAAGTTAATTAGATTTATGTTGGGGACCTTGGGTTATTTCTGTTGGCAGAGATGCCCACACGAAGATTGTTTATTTAAATAAGGATGTAATATGTAATTCTTTATAAAGTCCGTATTATAATTTGCTGATTAAATTAATAAAAGTTGAAATGTTCATTCATTTCCTTTTTAGTTTGATCGAAGATTTATGATATTCAATAGTCTTATAGTCCTTAATCAAACCTAACAATGTATGAAGAGACAAATGTAGATTTGCGTGAACAAACTCTTCATGATTTGACTAAAACGATATATTCGCAATCTAAAGAACAACAAACTATTGATCCTAGTATGATTGTTGGAAAAATCTATGCTGTCTGGTTACGAGGCATAGAGAGTTAGGAACTCTATAGTTCTTCCAGTGTATCTTTCGAAGATACTGAATTGACCAATGCACCTTTAGAGACAATAGAAGAACAAACCATTTAACATCTTCTATCTCATGGTCATTATGTATGAATCGCATCATGCTTACCTAAATCCCGAAATGAGACATGTCATTTCATAGCATTAATACTCTCATTTGAGAAAGTCAAATTCTAGATCCATTACGTGATCCAGACTAGGCCAATTGGTGAGATATTAAGTTATGAAGATGTCATGAACTAACTTTATGAAGTTCTCATAGATATGGAATTCATGTACAAGATTGCTAAGATGCAATATATATCACCTCATGCTTTATTACTTGGATTGTGAATAAATGAACTGCGCAGTGTCCAAAATTAAGTATCGACTTTATTTGGATGAAACAATGTGACTTGTCAGCTCCTTGTCAATACATTGTTTCTAACTTATTCACAAATAACAAAGGAGTTCAGGAAATAACAACTAGAAGGGTAAAATGGTAATTTTATAAATCCCGTCTAGTTGATGATATTCACAAAGGGTAAACATAGATAACATTCAATGGATCCACTCAATATAATTAAGTTGAATTTGAGTAGAAGATAAAATTCATTTGAACCGAGAGATTCTCAGTGTCAACTCTTTAGTGGAGTCAGTTGACATTAAACTAATACTCGGAAAAGGTTTGTGAACTTTTGAGTCCAAGTATAGAAGCTCAAGCTTTGTTCATTTGGATCCATAACGTCACTATTACAAGTCATTAGAGTAGGATTGTTAAACTAGAAGTTAAGTCAAAATAAGTTCAAGTGTTGAACTTGACCTTTTCTCAGAAAATGTCTAAAAGGTATTTTTGTCCACATGGACATAAAATGATGTGAATGTCAAAATAGGATTTTGTATATTTTCATATGATGAAAATATAAATTATTTTCTAAAACTGAAAAGTCGTTTAAGGCATTATGAAATTAATTTCGTTATTTGTGCAATTATAATTCTACAATGGGTATTTTAAGAATTATCTTAAAAGAAATAAGGAAGCATCTAGATGCTCCTCCCTAGGTAGAAGTTCGGCCAATATAGCATCAAGCGGAGAGTTTTATTTCCCTTTAATTATAAGGATAATTACACAAAAGGAAAAGGGAAATGAATTTTCTTGAGAAGGAAATAAATAAGCTAGTGAGGAAACAAATTTCCCCTTGCTTGTTGTGTACATGGCCGTCCAACGTAGGAGAGAAAGGGGAAGGGAAAATGAAATATTGTTTCATCAATACATTATTCTTTCTTGAATGAATAATTGACCTTTATAGATTTTTCCTTCTCCTATAAATAGAGCCTCACATAGAGATGTGAAAATAAGCTTCATTCTTGCTCTCTCCCTCTTTTGGTCGACGCTCTATCTCTCTCTCTAGAAAATACTCTTTTTATTTTGCACCTAGATCCATACTTGATCTAGAGAATTAACTTATGATCTAAGAATTGTTCTTGGTTTATATTGTTTAACTGTGCTCACACACAAATCCTTCTAAACCTCTATAGACTCTTGTAATAGAAACCTTAGGTTTCTCGAGTTTACGTGCAGGTTTGAAGGAATCGAGCTAGAAGAGAAGATCAACTTTTCTCAAGATCCATTCAAGAAAGGTTAGTATTCAAGCTCTCTTTAAATAATGTTTTTAGTTATAACATGTATATGCACTTTGTTTAGGTTAGTAAAAATTGTTTTACTTGTAAAAAAAAAAATTATATTCCGCCATTAATATGATTAATGATAAATTTTTCTTAACCCTAGACCTATTCCAACAAATTGTATCAGAGCTATGGTCAAAGTTAAGCATGTACATGTTATTTAAAATCATTATAAAAAAATTATTTTCTAAATTTGCTTGAATAGTGGTTTTTCAATGACTAGATCTTATAAAATTTTAATTTTTTGGTACGACCTCTAAAATTAAATTTGTGTTGATTTTCCACTTGTTATATATTCTATATAAATAAATTAAAAATAGTTTTTAATTATTTTATATGTAGCATACTCAAAATTAATTTTTGACAAGTTTGAAAATTTGTGTACATTGTTTAACTAGTTTATTGCACTTCTAGTTTAAATTTGTTATTGAATGTTTTATATTATGTTGTTTATTTTATATTGTGTTTAATTATTAATATGTTAATATAACACACAATTGAAATCAAAACATACAATTAAAATGTTTCAATAAACCTCTTTGTCTTTACACCTAGATCCGACGTACCTTTTAATTGTTTTTCAAATTCTGGAAAAATTGTTATGGCTCAGTAAAACGGGCATAACTCTTTGCTCAGACATTGAAAATTAGTGGTTCTTGAACCAAATTAAAATTATGGAACTTAACTATCCAATAAAATTGGTTTCAGCTCAATCGGATACCGGATGTGTCATTTATGACCTTTTAAGTCCGAGGTGTATGGCATTCCGCGAGTCTAGGATTTTTAATCCGGATTTTGCGACTCCTAGCTTCCTCCCCTCTTCTTGATGCTATCGTGGATTTCCGACGTTCACGCACTCAACCACCATGAAGACACCTTGGAGGAAGATGTCATGAAGATGAAAATAATAGTTTTAGGAGTTTTTTTAATCTAAAAAACTTTCAAGTGCAAAAGTGAAGATTTATTAATCTCACACACTTTCCTTAAGAAAAATAAATTAATAGACAAAAAGATCCGAGTATGTTCCTTGTGCCTATCTCTCTTTAGGGTTCTCCCCTCACAAATATCGATTTTAGGGTTCTTTTTTCTAGCGATCCACTTTATCTCTCTTTGCTAATGGAAACATGTTTCATATATGTACAAGAGTAGACGTGCCATTTTTCCAAAAATTAAGTGGGACGGTTGCAGTTGTTTGCAATCCAAGATCCCCTTGTTTTTCCTAAAAACTAAGTGGGAGGGTTGTACTTATTGTTTGCAACCCGCGATCCCCAACACTAATGTGAAGTGCACATGTCGCCGAACTAAGAGTCACCCTCGTGGCCCTCTCTTAAATGAGAGTACTCATAGATGCATTGCTCCTAACATTGCTTTTATAGCTACATTCTTAAGTGAAACAAGGAGACAAAGCCTCCCCTCAGTGGATTGTTATCAAAGTAGATATTGTTGAACTAAGTTGTTGGTTACACACTTAGACTCAAACTTTAGTAATCCTCCCTCGACGCCCTGCGAAAAGTTTTGAGTGATCAAACTTCTTTATAAGGTGGCTAGTCAAAGCCTTGATGTATTGACATCATGACTATGCATTAATGATGTGTCATTTACTTATGAAAGGCGACGCTTTGCTGCCTTCCCTCGAAGGAGTAAAGTGTCATTTTGTTTGTTAAGGTGGGATTTCGCCGAATCCCTCTTAACCAAAATGCTTGTCGTTTTGACTGTCAAACAACGAAGTGGCTGGAAACGAACGGGTCCCACATCTGACAACAGCTATGCGAAGAAGGAAAAAACCGTACCCGCGAGGGAGGATCGGCCCCCAAGCGAGGGGGATGGTCCTTCGAGAGGAAGATCCCCCGCGAAGAAGGTTCCCCTGCGAGGAAGATCCTCTCGGTCCTCCTCGCTCCACCTGCGAGGAGGGATATCACTCCAAGAAGGGATCGTCGCTATGAAAATGGCGTGAAAATGGAAGCGTGCTCGAGAAAACTTGGTGTCAGAGAGTCAGTCGAAAGAACGGCAATCACGAAAATTAGTGGGTAAAGATCAGGAAGAAATCAGGGGACCGGTCAGAAAGAAGCATGGCCGAAAGAGGAAACCCTAATGGAAAAAAGAGGAACTGAGAAAAGGGGAAGGGATAAATATCAAGGGAAAAAAACCACTAGGGGGATCCGGGATCCCCAAGTCAAACCCCTAGAGAAAAAGAGAGAGAAAGTTTATCTATTACTGTTCATCATCGTCTGTATTTCTTCGAGGAGCTTCCAAGCTAATAAATGAGAAAGACCGAGCTCCATACATGTAAACTCAAGGATAATTAGCATAAAACGAGAACCCCCACGCGTAAACGAGAATAACTTAATCCTTGTGACTGAAAGAGTCTCGGTGAAAACCGACTTCTACAGTTTGGCGCCCACCGTGGGGCTCTGTCTTTTTCTATCTTACAGCCAGGAAGCTCACGAAGACGAAGGACATGGCAAACAACGACAGTAGCGCAGGACGAAGCCAGGAGGAGATGGCGGAGGAAGGAGTGCTACGGCAACAGCTGGCCGAAGCTCTTGCGACGGCGCAAGAAGCCAACAGGAGGGCCGAAGAGCAAGCCGAGCTGAACAGGGAGCTCGCGGCCCGCCTGGACCAATTCATGACTAACGGAGGGATAGGAGGATGGACGGCGCCCGGAGCCCTAGTCCACAGAAATCTCTTCCAGACCACCGTACTCACACCGTCTACAGCGGAAGAAGAGGACCCAGCAGCAGCTGTGAATACTCGCCCCGCCCTGAACCCCCTTATGATAGAAGAGGTAAAGAAGATGGTGAAAGAGTTATCTTCAGGAATGGAGTCCAGGATGGGACAGGTTGCGTCTAGGGTGCACCAGGCGACGAGTTTGGCGCCGGAGATTGACCGAATGGTCAGAGAGGCGAGAGCCACTCCTTTCTCGTCGAAGATCCGAGGAGTGGAGCTGGGAGAGCTCCCAAAGGTCAAAATCACCCCATACAAAGGGACCTCGGACCCGAACACTCACGTGAAGTCGTTCCGCATCGTGACGGAGCGCATCACCGGAGAGACGGAGAAGGTGGAAGCCATCCTCTGCCGCATGTTCGTGGAGAGCCTGCAAGGGCCAGCCAGCGACTGGTTCGCCAAGTTACCTTCGGAGTCCATCGACGACTCCAATGACCTCGTCGCGGCGTTCCTACGCCACTACTCAATGTACGTGCAGAGCGACGCAACGATCACGACGTTGTGGAACCTCGCTCAGGAAAGGGGAGAGACGCTCCGCCACTACATCGAACGGTTCAAAGCTGTCATGGTCCGGATATCGAACCTGGATGGGCTGATCGCGATCCAGGCTCTGAAGAACGGTTTGTTCTACACCTCCCCCTTTCGGCCTGAGCTGGCAAAGATGCGCCCCTCGACGATCGAGGACGCTCTCCACCGGGCTTCGATCTTTATGGAGATAGAAGAGGAAGAGGCAGCGTTGAAGAAGATCCACGAGGGAGGTGGAAGAGGAAAGCACCCAGAGAGGAGGGAGCACCGAGACGAGGCTGAGGCTCAAACCGCGACAGCATGGCGAGACAGCTGGGGAGCTCCAGGAGAGCGTAGAGGTCGCGAGGCTCCAAGGAAAGGGGTCTATCAAGTGGAAGAAAGGAGAGAGCCTGCTGAGAGAGAGCTGCCGCGAGGGGACTTCTCGAGCGAGCCGAGGGGAGGCCAACGAGGGGGCTTCGTCTCGACCCGAGGAGGATTCTCTGGCGGTCGAGGAGGCCACATCGAAGGGGGAAGAGGATCCTCGGGAGGACGAGGAAGTTTCGAAAGGAAGCCTTGGCCCAAAGACGCGAGCAAGTTTTGCGATTTTCACAACATGAGCGGTCACGCCACCGAGGAGTGCGCCATGCTGAATCGCAAGCTCCCGAGGCGGTATGCACGGGGAGAGTTGCGGGATCTGGCCCCGAGCCACCGCGAGCTGTGGAGAAACGATAACCGAACGTGGCGAAGGCCGCAAGGTGCCCAGGCGCGAGGCGCCGAAGGGGCTCCTGAAGAGGCAAGGAGGGACCCGACCGCGGGGAGGCAGGCAGCGGACCGGGCCGCGGAAGACAGACCGGCGACAAGGGCCATGATCGAAGTAATCATGGGAGGGTCGCGATTGTGCGGCGACTCCGTGAACAGCATTAAAGCTTTCCAACGTCGGGGGAAGGAGCACAACCGCAGGGATCCAATGGCGATCGGGCCCCAGACAAAAATCGAATTCATCGAAACAGGGGAATGCGCAGAGATGCACGACGACGCCCTGGTTCTCGTGCTCGAGATCGGCAACGCCGATGTCTGCCGGGTCCTCGTCGACAACGGGAGCGCCGTCGACGTCATCTTCTATGAGTGTCTCGAGAAGATGAAAATTGAAGGCCTAGAGATCGGAGGGCGACGACGGAAGGTCTCGGGATTCAACGGGGACGTAGCTATCTCCCTGGGTACGGTCCATCTCCCGGTCCGCGCAAAGGGGGTGCAAAGGATGGTTGAGTTCATGGTCCTTGACGTGCCTTCGCATTTCAATGTGATCATGGGAAGACCCTGGATCCACTCGATGAGGGCCGTGCCCTCCACTTACCACCAATGCATCAAGTTTCCCGGGGAGGCCGGAACGATAGAAGAAATACGGGGCGACAGGGACGTCTACCGCGTTTGCTACATGCTGCACCACCGCCAAGTGCACGGGGGGAGAAGACGCCGGCGGAGGTAAGCGAGGAGGAAGCTGCTGATTTGTAGCAGCTAGCCTCTCCCCTGCCAAACAAGGGAGGCGAGATGCCGGGGAGCGACTCGCAAGAGAGCGGAGGGAAGAGTCCGAGGATTCTACCCCTCGAACCGTCACCAACGGAGGGGTTCGAGGAGCGAGAGGCAGATAGAGAGCGGCCAGGGCCACAAGTCGAGGCAGTCGAACAAGTCTGCATCGATGAATCCGACCCGACAAGGACGACCAGCATAGGGGCGGAGCTCGACCCCGAGATCAAAGCCAGATTGATAGCCTTTTTGAAGGAGAATCGAAGAGCTTCGCTTGGACCCACGAGGACATGCCGGGGGTAGACTCGTCCGTGATCGCCCACCGTCTCAACACCGACCCGAACCACCGTCCCGTCATCCAGAAAAGAAGGAAGATGGCCCCGGACAGGAACAGGGTGATTAACGAGGAGGTCGATAAACTGCTCTCCATGGGCACCATCAGGGAGGTGAAGTACCCAGAATGGTTGGCTAACACGGTCGTCGTCAAGAAGAAGAATGGAAAGTGGCGAGTCTGTGTGGACTTCACCGACCTCAACAAAGCTTGCCCGAAGGACAGCTTCCCTATGCCGCATATCGATCGCCTCGTCGAGGCCACTCAGGGATACGAGCTCCTCAGTTTCATGGACGCGTACTCGGGATATCACCAGATAAGAATGCATCCGGATGACGAAGAGAAGACCGCTTTCATCAGCGAGCGGGGAACGTACTACTACAAGGTGATGTCGTTCGGACTGAAGAACGCCGGCGCGACCTACCAGAAGCTGGTAACCAAGATGTTCCACGAACAGATTGGGAAAAGCATGGAGGTGTACATCGACGATATGGTCGTCAAGACAATGAAGGCGGAGAGGCACATCGAACATCTGGCGGAATGCTTCGAGGTCCTAAACCGCCACCAAATGAGGCTAAATCCCTCCAAGTGTACTTTCGGCATTTCCTCCGGGAAGTTCTTGGGTCACATGGTCACCCGGCGAGGGATCGAGGCGGACCCCGAGCAGATCGAGGCGATCAAGAGCATGCCATCCTCGCGCAATCGACGAGAGGTTCAGAGGCTGACAGGGAGGATCGCCGCCCTAGGCCGTTTCATCTCGAGGAAGGCCGATAGAACACTCGTCTTCTATGAGTTGCTGAAGAAGAACAAGAAGTTCGAGTGGACCGACAAGTGCGAGGAGGCTTTCCAAGCTCTGAAAGCGTACCTCTCGACACCCCCAGTGATGACGAAGCCGAATCCGGGAGAGACACTGTACCTATACGTCACCGTCTCGGACCAGGCAATCAGCCAGGTACTGGTACGGGAAGATGAAGGAGAGCAGAAGCCGGTGGCCTACATCAGTCGGAAGCTCCTCGACGCCGAAACAAGGTACCCGCTGGTGGAGAAGCTGGCCCTGGCAGTCTACGACGCTTCGGAGAGGCTTAGATTTCATTTCCAGGGGCACCCTATCGTCGCTATGACCGACAGGCCATTGCGCACCATCATCCACAGTCCAAACCAATCCGGGCGGATCACGAAGTGGTCGATCAAACTCGGAGCATACGACATTGAGTACAGACTCCGAACGAGTCTCAAATCTCAAGTCCTCGCGGACTTCCTGATCGAGCTACCGAGAGAGCCTCTCAATCTAAGCAATGAGGATGGGACTTGGAAGCTGCACGTGGACGGATCTTCCAGCGCGCAAGGGGCAGGCACCGGCGTCTGACTCACTTCACCCATGGGAGAGGTCGTTGAGAAGGCGTGCCGCCTGGCCTACAGGGCCACGAACAACGAGGCCGAGTATGAAGCCCTCCTCTTAGGTTTGAATTCAGCCCTCGCGATCGGCGTGAAGAACGTTAGCGTGTTCTCGGACTCCCAGCTAGTAGTCAAGCAAGTCAGCGACGAGTATGAGAGAAGCGACGAGAGGATGGGGGCTTACGCGGCGCTCGTCGATTCGCTCTCTGAGAAGTTCGAATACTTCAGCTTGACACAGGTGACGCGAGGAGACAACACCCACGCCGATGCGCTAGCAGGCTTGGGCTCGACAATGGAGGTAGGCGAACTCCGATCCATTACGGTGGAGACAATCGAGAGGCCAAGTATAAGTAGGGAAGAAGGCCCTGCGAAGAAGAAGCCTGGAGGCGTGAGCGGGGAGCAGGACAAGCCCTCCGAAGAGCTCAGCATCCACGAGCTCGTGAGCGGAGAGTCAGAAGATGACGAGCGAGGAGTGGTGGAGGACGACGATGAGGAAGACTGGCGGACGCCCATCAAGAGGTATATCCAGGAGGGGGTCGTGCTATTAATTGCCCGGCCGAGGAGCTTTCCACGGTGACTGTCCCGTATCCTTTCATGAAGTGGTCTATGGACATCGTCGGCCCAATGCCCGTAAGCACGCGACAGAGGAGGTTCATGTTGGTGGTCACGGACTTCTTCACCAAATGGGAGGAAGCGGAAGCGTACGCCAACATCAAAGACTCTGACATGGAAGGGTTCGTGTGGAAAAACATCTTTACGCGCTTCGGACTACCAAGGGAGATCATCGCCGACAACGGTTCGCAGTTTATCTCGAAGAGGTTCAGGAATTTCTATGCGCACTGGGGGGTGAAATTGCATACGTCAACACCAAGATATCCCCAGGGCAACGGAAACGCCGAAGCGGTCAATCGGACAATAACCGACAACATCAAAAAGAGGCTCGACGCCAAGAAGGGACTCTGGGCTGATGAGCTCCCTGGCGTCCTCTGGGCTTATCGGACAACTCCACACTCGGCTACCGGCCAAACTCCCTTCTCTTTGTCGTACGGTGTAGAAGCGGTCATACCAGCGGAGATGGGAATTTCGAGTCTTCGCCGACTGCTGGCTCCAGGAGACGAAGAAGCCAACGGACAAGGGCTGCTCGACCAGCTCGACCATGTCGACGAGTGCCGCGAGCAGGCAAGCATCCACGTCGCTAACTACCAGAACGCCGTCGCTCGCCACTACAACAAGCAGGTACGCCCGAGGAGCTTTCGGATCGGGGAGATGGTCCTTCGTCGAGTTTTCCAGAACACAGCCGAGGCCAACGCCGGGAAGCTGGGGCAAAGTTGGGAAGGACCGTACAGGGTCACTGGCGTCGTCCGACCAGGGGTCTACGAGCTCGAAAACACTGAAAACGCCAAGGTGATGAGGAGCTGGAACGTGAAGCACCTGAAGAAATTCTACTAAGGAAGAGACCATCTTTATTTCCCATAACTCTACCATAATCCCTGTAAGCATCCTAACTTTTCAATCAAATTTATTTACGGGGACCCGACCCCTTTTATTCGGGAACACTGTTATGGTTGCGTCGCGTCTCATAAATATGCATGTCGGTCGAGCAAATTAAAAGACTCCATAGCGAGCATAAAAGAGGCGAGAGTGCCCACAATAAAAGAGGCGAGAGTGCCCAAAAGTTACTAAAGGCATACATCGCATATTAAAGCCTCCCAGCGAGCAAATAAAGCCTCCCAGTGAGCAAATAAAGCCTCCCAGTGAGCAAATAAAGCCTCCCAGTGAGCAAATTAAAAGACTCCATAGCGAGCATAAAAGAGGCGAGAGTGCCCATAATAAAAGAGGCGAGAGTGCCCAAAAGTTACTAAAGGGATACATCGCCTATTAAAGCCTCCCAGCGAGCAAACAAAGCCTCCCAGCGAGCAAACTAAAAGACTCCATAGCGAGCATAAAAGAGGCGAGAGTGCCCACAATAAAAGAGGCGAGAGTGCCCAAAAGTTACTAAAGGCATACATCGCCTATTAAAGCCTCCCAGCGAGCAAACAAAGCCTCCCAGCGAGCAAACTAAAAGACTCCACAGCGAGCATTAAAGAGGCGAGAGTGCCCAAAAATCACCTAAACATACATTATCAGTGAAAGTCTCCTAGCGAGCACTACCGAAACGCTCCCAAGCGAGCGAGACATATAAAATGTATTACACAGGAACGGCTAAGGTCATCCCAGAAGGCAAGCGAGGAACTAGAGCATCCTACCGCGTCTGCCAGACCTTTTGGTGGTACAGCCCCATGTAAGCCCATGAATCTTGCCGAATAGAAAAGAGGTATCATTTAATCTACTATATTCAAATTGAAGAAAACGACACCCAGCCAACAGGTTCATGCGCAGTCGCGAAAGTATAAACAAATCCGCAAAGGAAAATAAATTGTTATTACAGACGAGAGTTTTGTGTCCTTTGACCATAAAAGAAAGTAGTTGCAAAAAAAAAGGGGGGATACGCTTTTGGAGACGCGGGCTGGGCGCCCTCTGCCGGAGCGGGATTGCACGGCGAAAGAGGGGGAGACTCGGAATCGATCTCAGCCTCCCTCTCGAGCTCGTCAGCCTCCGCCTGCTTCTCTTCCTCGAGCTGCTTCCATTCCGGAAGCTGGCATCGGAGCAGTTTGGCAGAGGCCCCGATAGGAAGAGCGTTGATCATCGCGATGTTGGCCTGATGCGACGCGGCGAGGCGATGAGAGTCGATTGCCGAGTCTAAGGCATGAAGTCTGGCCGATGCCTTGTCGAGCTTTGCGCATGCTTTTTCGTAGAGGCGGAGTCGGGCGCTCCGCTCTTCCTCCGACAAGGCTCGAGCTGCCGCGAGGTCGCTACGAAGCCCCTCCACGACGGACTTGGCCGCCGCCGGCAGCGACGCCCATTCCAAGCCGATCGCCCCCAGGATCTCACACGCCTGGGCAAAATGCCCGTCGTACTCTTTCAGCACGCCCATCGTGTCCAGATGTCTTTTCTTCTCGTCGGCCAAAGTCTCCTCGCATGCAGCCAAGCTCGCGCCTAGATCCTCGATCTCTCTATCTGTCTTGACTTTGAGTTCAGCGAGCTGAGCTTAGAAGGCTTCCTTGCGGGCAACCTCGTCCGCCAGCTCGGCCTCAATCTGCTCAACTCGCTCGCGGTTCTCCCGAGCGCGGACCATAGACGAGCCGAGTTGCTCCTTGACCTCTTGAGTCTTCCGCTTTTCGCTCACAGACTCCTCCGCGGCCAACATCCGCTGATCGCGCTCAAGAAGGATCAAATCGTTTAGATACGCGACGCCCTGAAACAGGTGCCCCATAGCGTGGAGGTACTGCTCGTACTGGCTGAGGGCCAAACCAGACCTGCGCGTCCCAGGCGCGCAGCGCGTCAGTCCCTGGCACATGAATGCGGAATATGTTTCCCATACACTGTCGGGAGCATCCGCAGCAGGGACGCAGGGTGGAGCACCAGTAAACCGAAGAGGGGACAAGTACGCCCCTCCTTCGGAAGGCGAGGAGAATTCATCCGCAGGGGAGCCCCCCGACGTCGAGGGAAGAGTCGCGACGATCAGATCCCTAGGCTCGAGAAATTCTCTCCTCCGCCCCCTGCACGGCTTGCTCCACGACAGGCGGAGACCCAGTGCGGGCGGCATCTGGCGACGCTGGAGGATCTGCGACCGCCAGCGCATCGGCCCCAAGGGCAATTCCCTCCGACTCCATCACAGCAGAATCCAGGGGATCCGAGACTTTGGCGGGAACATCTCCCTCTTTAGAAGACGCCGCCTCTGCACCTCCAGGCTCCTCCAGGCGACCGTGAGGCAGTGGGTACCTGCGGCGACGACTGTAGTTTCTGCCCCAACCGCCGCGGTCACAACTGTGGCGGTATCGATGGCAACCTTCACCGCGACAGCCGGCCTTCTTCGCGAACGCGAGGAAGAACGCCCACCCCCAACACCCCCTTTCACGGGGAGCCCACACTCAGCTTTGGGAGGGGGAGGTGGAAGGTCGCGGATATCCGACGCAACAACCCCCGCCTCGCTAGGAAGATCGGCAGCGGGCGGAGCAGCCACAACCTGTTGCGCAACAGGACCTCTTGGGGTCGGCACCGGCGCCTGACCCGAGGGAACCCCATCCTGAGGATTCGACACGTCCCGCGTTCCACTAGACGACGAAGGCACCCTAACCTGCCTCGGGGAACGGTCGCCCGCCTCGTAAGAAGGAACGACAGCGGAAGAAACGGCCACAGCTTGCTTCGGAGGAGGACTCTTCGGGATCGGCGACGACACTCGGCTCAGGAACGTACCTTCTCGAGGGATCGATGCCTCCCGCACTCCGCCAGCCGAGGAGGACACCCTAGCCCTCTTGAGGGAACGGCCATCCCGGGGCCCCTCGGAAGCACGCCCGCCGGAGCCCCTGGCCCCAAGAGAGGCACCGGGTGAGTGCCCGTCGTCGCGATGCCTCTTCGCCGGGGACCCACCCGGGGAGGCGCTCCCTCTCCGTGACAGACCGCTCCCTTCGACGGTCGAAACTCCCTGGGATGCCTTCCTTTTTCGCGGGTCTTGAGTTCCACCACGAGCAGCCCGCGACGAAACACCGGACGACGAGAGGCCGCCGAACCCAGAGGCCGCCGAACCCAGAGGCCGGAATAAGATCCCGGAGGCTCATCCCGGAGGGATAGGGCCATGAGAAAATCCCGGACTTCTTGACCCTAGCGGTGGAGAAGTCTGCAGCCCAATTACGATTGGGCACGGCGAGGAGTTTCCGGTGGGTCACCTCAAAACGTTGAGCAGCTTCGTCACCAGTGCTCGGAACGTATCTGAGAGGAGACTGGTCGATAAGCCACTCCCCAAATACTTGTGGAAACACCCGAAGATGTCCTCGTCCACTGACACAAAGAAGAACTTATCCTCCCATCCGGACTCGTTTGACGGAGTGCCGTCGATGACGTGGCCAGCAACCCGGTGGGAGAGGGAATAGCGACCAATGTTCATGGGGTTCTTGGAGAATTTGAACAGCCGCATGAGGTCCTCCAGAGTGAGATCGACATTCGCCTCTAAGGCCACAACTATGGTATAGACAAGAAGACGGATCGAGTTCGGACTCACCTGGGTGATAGGCACCAGAAAGGCACAAAAGAAAGCCACGATGAGCGACAGAATGGGAAGACAGAGCCCCGTCTTGCGAAAGAAAACTTCGTACAGGGCGACGCAATCGTCCCTCGGAGCGTCGGCGCGCTCATCATGGCGAGGAAGTCGAAGAGCGACCTTCGGCTCCAAGACAAACTCCTCCCGGAAATTTTCCAGAGTCTCCTTCGTCATCGCCGAGGGAAGGGATCGGGTAGTGAAGATGGGACCGACGCCGTGGGTGCGAGACATATTCGGAAGCAGCGGGTGTTGAACGGAAAAAGAGAAAGGGGAAAGAACGTATCTGCGTTTTCGGAACAGGATCCCAGGAGCCGTTCGAAGTGACGGGTTCTCAAAGGTCACTCGCACTCAAGTACCTGCACCAGCTTTAATGAGGAGAGAGAAAATTGGGAAAACCGAGGAGACGCACCCACACGTAATAAATAAGCGGTTCGATGCGGCTTTTCTCTTTTCTTTTATCAACAGTTTCCACTCGATAAAACAAAGGGGGGCTGGCAGTCCCCACGTCAGCATCGATGCAGCCCACCGAAGCTGCTCGCATCCATGTGGCTGTCCTCGCATTAGCGTCGAGGCTGCTCGCACCAAGCGCGAGGATCATCGAGGCAGACAACTTCGAGAAAATGTTGGGCACGATTTTTCTTTCTTTCACCAAGCGTTTACACTTGATAAAAGAAAGGGGGGCTGGCCATCCCCACGACGTAAATGTTGCCTGCCTCGGTGGCAAGGGCCACAAAAGCGAACAAACTCGGAAAGTGTCAAACAGGTACGACTGTGGTGCAATGTACAAGGCGAGCAGGTAATTAACCGTGACCAAATGCAGAAGAAGTAAGAGACAAGATTTTAAAGAAGGATAAGTTGCTTTTCATTCAATCTCATTAAGTTACAAATAGGTGGTATAAATTACAAATACAGCGATCAAGTAAACCCCTACAGCTAGAAGAAAAAGAACAAAGTCACAAGCTGCAAAAGGCCTAGGCCACCAAAAACGAGATCAGGCCTCGGTGTCCTCTGGCTCGTCCGACGACCCGGGAGCAACCGGAGGACTCCCAATGGCGACGGGTGGCGAGCGAGGAGGCGCAGGCGACGGAGGGCCGCCGGGAGATAGAGGAGGAGAATTGGGATCGACCGCGATCCTCTCCTCGAGCGCTGAAACGAGTGCCTCCTCCCGGAGGCGGTCCTGCTCCCACTCCGGGACTTGGGCACGGAGAAGTTCGGCCGACGCCCCGAGGGGAAGCGCGTCGACCGCCCTTTGGCGAGCCTGGTAGGAGGCTGCCATGCGGTTGGCCTCAACAGAGCCCCCGAGAGCGTTGAAGCGCAAGGAAGCTCGCTCGAGCTTGCCTTTGGCCTCCTCGAAGAGACGCAGACGGGCTCGACGCTCCCTCTCCGCCTCGGCACGAGCCGCCTCCAGCTCATCGGCAAGTGTCCGCAAGGCACCTCGAACCTGGGGGGACAGACCCTCCTTCGTGACGACAGAGACGCCCGCGGCCTTGCCGTATCGTGCGAGGAGCTCACCCCGATGGCGAGAAAGCTCCAAGGCTTCCAGATGGCGCCTCCGTTCCTCCTCCAGAAAAGCCCTGCGAGCGGAGAGTCGCCGCTCGAACTCCTCGATCTTCTGCCCCGATCGAGCCTTGAACTCCACCAAATCGACCTGGGCGGAGACGCGGTCCCGCTTCTCCCGGCCAAGACCGACTCGAGCCTCGCGATCTCCCCTCGAGATAGACGCTCGTTGTGGCGAGAGAGCTCGAGTTGCTCCCGGGGCTCCGATGTCTGATGAGAGGCGCCCATAGACTCCTCCACCATCGAAGATCTGTCGGCCTCGCGGAGGACGACATCATTCACCCGAGCAACCCCGTCGAGCAAAAAGGCTGCCGCCTCGGAGTACCCGTCAACCTCTGCGACAGAGTGACGAGTAGCGGAGGAGCCGGAAGTCCCCTTGGATAGGTCCCGGTACGTGCACAGGGAGTACTCCCTCCACGTCTCGATGGGCGAGTCCCAGCTAGGCTCACTGGGGGTGACGATGGGAGGCGGACGAGGCCCGGCCGGGGGATGACGGCAGGGAGAAGGAGGAGGTGAAGAGAGGAGAGGAGCGAAAGCAAAGGACAAAAGAGCGGGGGGAGCTAGTGAGAAGTGAGAACGAAGAGAAGGCAAGGAGTGAGAAGAAACGGGAGGAGAGGAGTGAGAAGAAACGGGAGGTGAAGGGTGAGAAGAAACGGGAGGCGAAGAGTGAGAAGAAACGAGAGCGGAGGATGAGAGGACGACCTGAAGAGGAAGCGAAGGAGGAGAGGGAGCGCATGGCCGAGGAGATCCTGAAAAAGCACCAGGAGGAAGCCCCCTTCTCGGCGAAGCAATGCGGACCCCCACGGCACGCGGCGCTGTGCAGGATACACCCTCACTCCTAGCCCCCTTTGCGGCTCGGCCACCAGCATCGCTCTCGACCGGGCGTTTCCCCGCTGCAATCTCGGCACGACGCGAGACCCATGGAAGAACCCTCGGCGAGCGAAGGGGACGGTTACGCCTCAGCAAGAGAGGTCACTCGGGCGAGCCTAACTCGTCTTCAGAATCTTCCGCTTCGTCTCGCGATGCCGAGCTAGCCCGGGCTAGGATCGCGTCGGGGGGAGGGCCTCCAATCGCGAGCTCCGGTCCGCGAAACCCAGCCGGAAAGCATTTGGGGATGGAGGGACCGCTGATGTACTCCTCTCGGTATATTCTGAGCTCCGACAGCCGCCGGGGCTCTCGGAAAAATTGCCGCCAGTCGCGACGCGTACTCGAAAGGAGAATTCGACGGACTCCCCGGAAAACGGCCTCGTTAGGATCACCTGAGTTGGGTGAATAGATCGGGAGGGACTGGTCGACCTCTACCCATTGTGTGGGCAGTGACTCGTGGTGGTAGCCGAAGGAGCTATGGTCGACCCTGACAAAGAAATAGCAACTCTGCCACCCCGGCACCTCGACAGGAGCGTTGAGGACGATCAGGTCCCGATCATAAGGGATGAGCGTGAAACGCCCTATGTCCCTGGAAATCCGAAATGGCCTGTACAGGCGCATCAAATCCTCCAGAGTCAGGAACACCCCCGTTGCGGCAGCGATTCCCATGGTACACAGGACGAGACGGATGGCGCTGAGATGCATCTGGCCGATGGGGATCCCGAAGGCGCGGAGGAAGGAAAGGAGAAGGTACGGGATCGGGAAACGGAGCCCCGCTTCGAGGAAAAACCCCTCGTATACGGCAACCCATCCCTCGTCCAAAGGGTCTTCCGGCTGCTCACCAGGGTACAGAAGGCGGACCTGACAGACATCTCCGTCACAGCACTCCTCCTGGATGACGCGGAGCCGCTCCCGGGTCATGATGGAGTGTCCAGGGCCGCGTCGGAGGACGCGGCCGAGATTTGAGGAGTCCAGGGTCAAGGCCATCAAGAAGGCAAGAGAGTAGCAGCGGAACAAAAATTCGAATAGCAGAGATTAGGCGGGATGCCAATTTAAGGGTTTTTCGGAGCAGAGCATAAATGCGACGTTTGAAACCCCATTCCCCACTAAGACCCTCAATTTATAGGGGGGGAAAGGAGAGATCTGACGGTGGAGATTCGAAGCGACACAAGCAAATCAACGGATGGGGGAAAAGAAGGATCTAATGGTGGAGATTCGAAGCGACACACTTGAATCAACGGATGGAATGCGAAGGGACGCTGAGCGATAAGACGGCCTGGGGAACTGATGTACGGACAGAAGCGGGGGGGGGGGGGGGGGGGAGCAGTCCTACGCGTAGGCAGGCACTCGAGTACCTTGCCCGCAGGGCGGTTCACAAGAACCAATGCCACGCGCCTAAAAGGAAGCGAGAAGGGCAGAAGCGCCAGCGACTGGTCAATCGACGAAAAGCCCGGCCCAGCAAATGGGGGCCCATTATCGGCGTCCGTTACATTATTTTACCAAGTGTCTACACTTGATAAAATGGGGGACTAACTGTTAAGGTGGGATTTCGCCGAATCCCTCTTAACCAAAATGCATGTCGTTTTGACTGTCAAACGACGAAGTGGCTGGAAACGAACGGGTCCCACATCTGACAACAGCTATGCGAAGAAGGAAAAAACCGTACCCACGAGGGTGGATCGGCCCCCAAGCGAGGGGGGTGGTCCTTCGCGAGGAAGATCCCCCGCAAAGAAGGTTCCCCTGCGAGGAAGATCCTCTCGGTCCTCCTCGCTCCACCTGCGGGGAGGGATATCACTCCAAGAAGGGATCGTCGCTATGAAAATGGCGGGAAAATGGAAGCGTGCTCGAGAAAACTTGGTGTCAGAGAGTCAGTCGAAAGAACGGCAATCACGGAAATTAGTGGGTAAAGATCAGGAAGAAATCAGGGGACCGGTCAGAAAGAAGCATGGCCGAAAGAGGAAACCCTAATGGAAAAAAGAGGAACTGAGAAAAGGGGAAGGGATAAATATCAAGGGAAAAAAACCACTAGGGGGATCCGGGATCCCCAAGTCAAAACCCTAGAGAAAAAGAGAGAGAAATTTTATCTATTACTGTTCATCATCGTCTGTATTTCTTCGAGGAGCTTCCAAGCTAATAAACGAGAAAGACCTAGCTCCATACATGTAAACTCAAGGATAATTAGCATAAAACGAGAACCCCCACGCGTAAACGAGAATAACTTAATCCTTGTGACTGAAAGAGTCTCGGTGAAAATCGACCTCTACATTGTTCATAACACCTTTGGATTTATTATGTCTAAATAAAATTAAACTTAAAATCCTAAATAAAAAGACTAATAAAAAAATTGTTTTCAACTATCAGCGACATGTCTCTAAACACTTTCTCAATCATCCTTTCCTCGAATAAACTGGAACGGAAAACTACGTAAATAAGAAACATAACCTAGACATCATCCTTTCGAAGGACAAGCACAATTAGGTACTCACCACCCCATGTCCTCCTGAAACGAATAATGATTCGACTCAAGAGGACAAGGGTGCCCTAGCAGCCTGAATCCAATCATATGAGATTTTGAGATGCTATGTTTTAGCATCGATGAACAATATGTTGCAACAACATCATCGTGATATTGATTCGGTCTAAATCATGCTCTTCAATCTCTATGAGATGTTTGAAGGGAAAAGGCGCCATGCTAGATAACAAGCGGTTCGACAGTTTGTGAACTGTCGTATGAAAGCTAGGACTCCTTAGAGAAAACATGATACTAATCATAAGTTATCTCAATGACATGAAAATCCTTGGATCTAAGATTAATGGAGAAACCAATATAGATATGGTCTTGGAAACTCTCCTTGAATCTTTTGATACTTTCAACCTGAACTACTTCATCAATAAGATAGGGTAAACTGTTATCGAGCCGATGAAGGAGATTCACACCGCAAAGAGACTCTAGCATAGAAACTATCCTGCCTAACTCAAGGCAAAAGGGAAAGGTATTGTACTAATTACCGAATCTTGTTTAGTAGCTGATAATGTATCATTGTGGATTCTTGACTCCATTTCTACTAACCAAATTTGTTGTTCCTTGAATGAGTTCAGGAAAAGCAAAAGTTTGGAGGATGGCAATTTCTGTTTCAAGTGGGGTGATGGGAGCTTGGTGTCTGCTAAGGCTGTGAGATCCGTGACATTGTCTTTTGAAGACAAAACTTTAAATTTGAATAATATGTATTTTGTTCTTTCCTTTGGGAAACACTTAATATATGTATCTCAAATTGTTGAGCTGAATTATTATTTAAAGTTGATTGATAATGGAAATCGTATTACTTCTTCCAATTCATTTGTCACCGATGCATGTTTAAAGAATGCTTTATACTATCTTTATCCTACACAACCTTTGCTATTAGACACTGAAATAGATAATGATCTAATTAGGGAACCCAAGAGGATCAAACTTAATGAATACTCTGATCTAATAAAATCAACACATCTCTGGCACTTAAGACTTGGTCATATTAGTCTAGATAGGATTAAGAGACTTGTGATGGATGGTCCACTCAAAGCCTCTGCAATAGGCTCACTACCAACTTGTGAATCTTGTATAGAAGGAAAAATGACCAAACGACCTTTCTCTGATAAAGGTCGAAGAGCCACTGAGCTGCTGGAACTAATACATTCTGATGTATGTTGTTCGCTCAGAATTCAGGCACGAGGAGGATACGAATACTTCGTTACCTGTGCCGATGATTACTCAAGATATGGATTTGTCGATTTGCTCAAACACAAATCTGAAACCTTTAAAACATATTTAAGGTTTTTCGGGCTTTAGAGGAAAACCGTAAACAGATCAAAAACCTTCGATCTGATCGAGGCAGTGAGTACTTGTCTGAAGAGTTCGGTGAATTTCTTACAGAAGAAGGTATCACTTCTCAGCTTACAGCACCTGGCACACCTCAACAAAACGGAGTGTCAGAGAGAAGGAATCGAACTTTGATGGATATGGTTAGATCAATGATGAATCATGGGTGCAATCGTGGCACACCCGAGTCGAGGGCCAGTCATCCGGTCTTCCGGAACCGAGCGGAGAATATAAATGTGCCACAGAATCTTGAATTCCCTCCTGAGATTTCGAAAGGCTGCTAGTGTAGGGAGCCAGGCGGCGTCAATCTCATCAAACAAAAAGGAGCCGCGAACCCACAACCCTCAGCTCGAGTCTGTTCTTTCTCCTCGCTTGCCGATAAGACCTTTTCCAGATTGGGGAGGGTGATGCGAATCAGGGAGCTAAAGTGGATATAAGTGATCAAGGAGCTTAAATGGATGGAAGTGGATCTGAAATGACTAGAAGAAAACTATCAAGTGATCCATTAAGTTTGCCTAGTGAGCCTCTCACAATATTTAAGGCCAAACAACTCAAAGAAGCATTAAATGGGCTGATTCAAGAAGTTAATTCATTTGGGCCAAAATTTGAAGCAAATATGAAGCAAGAGAGCTTAATTACCATGATTAAGGCAATATGAAGCAAATATCGATATGTTTCATAATTAATTAGGTTAATTGTTAACTAAATTCCAACAAATGGTATCAGAGCCATAATTGTCATTAAAATCGATTTTATGTGTTGGCGTTTTTGTATGAATTGCATTTGTGAATGTATTTGTATTTTGTGCATGGAACCTTATTCTAAATGGCCCTAGGATTTTTTACCGGTTACGTCCCGGTTTTTATTTTGATTTTATTTAAATTTGTAAGTTGTTGTAAATTTAAATTTTGTAATTTGTAACCCGGGAGGACAAGAAGAAAGGAGGCCACCACCGGGAATGGCCGCGCGTTATGGAACACGTGGGAGCTATCCCGGACCATTCCGAATGGCCCAAGGATCTGTGTATGAGACACATGAGGGCTGTTTGGATCGGTCAAAACCCTAGCGTGGCCGTGTGTCTTCGGACGCGCGCGAGCTAGTTAGGGTTAGGCCCGTCGATCGAGATTCAGAAATTATTTAAAATTTAAAATCTTGAATAATTAAATTTTCTTATATTATTTTTTAAATTATAAAAGTGAATTTAGTTATTTGAGTGGGAGATATTGATCTCAAAAGTTTTAAAACTCGGTTTACTTAATTTTATTTTGTAGAGGGTTGTAATTTTGGAAATGGGCCATTAGATAGTTAAATATTGTGCTTTCATTTATTTAAGCTTATCTCATATTCACTCACATATCATATAGGATAGAACGCCAATACTATATGAAATTTTTCATGCATCATTGTAGTTTAATTTTATATAACTAGTTATCAAATTGAACTTCATCCACAAAAATATGATTTTTGCAAAAACTAAGTGGGAGGGTTATTTGTCGTTGAAATAACCCAAGGTCCCCAACGTAAATTTAATTAACTTGTGTGAATGAACTAAGAGTCGCCCTTGTGGCCCTCCCTTTAATGGGATGAAGCGGGGTCTCCCCTAGGAGAACCGTTTTCAAAGTGACTTGGATAAGGGCCCACATGATGGTTACACGCTTAGACTTATTGTTTAAAGTAACCCTCCATAGAGGCTATGCGTTAAAAATAAGTGACCAGAGTCCATGGTAATTAGCGAGAACTAGAAGTTGTGACTTCTTGTATGGTTCAAACTAAATAGTGATGTGTCACGACTATGAAAGGTATTGTGACTTCTTGCGGTTTCGCCTAGGAAAAGTAACTGATCATTTTTGTTCATAATACCATGATTTATTTATCGCTTTCCTCACCTATTTAGGATTGTACATGCATCATAATTCAAAACTGTAGCATATGCTAAATTTATTCACTTCATTTAATTTCAGCAATATATCATGAATCCACTTGCATCTATATTGAGTTATAACAAAATCGAGGGTGAGAATTACGTTGATTGGAAACGTAACCTAGACATCGTACTGATGGTGGAAAAGCACAAGTATGTTCTCACTACCTCGTGTCCTCCGGCTCCGAGTGCTGACTCAAGCCAGGAGGACAAGAACGCCTATGACACGTGGGTTAGGTCCGATGAGATTGCCAAGTGTTATATCTTGGGTTTCATGAGCAATGTGTTGCAACAATCTCACAAGGACATTGCCACGGCATATGACATGCTCTATAATCTTCATGGCATGTTCGGATGTCACGGGCGTCAGGCGAGGAAGCAGGCAATCCAAAATTTCATAAATTGTCGGATGAAGCCGGTCAGTCAGGAACCACATGCTAGTGATCATGGGTCACCTGAACGACATGGAGATTCTCGGATCGGAGATCGATGGACTCACCAAGGTCGACATGATCTTGGAGACTCTGACTGATTCTTTCAATAGCTTCCGTCTGAACTACTCCATGAACAAGCTCGAGTATTCTGTAACCGAGCTAATGAAGGAGTTGCAGACTGCCGAGGGACTTCTCCCTAAGACCAAGAAGAAGACTGGTGAAATCAATGTTGCTGAACATAGGGCTTCCACTTCCGGTTCGAAGAGAGTGATGACGGGTCCCAAAAACGCCAACCGAACGGGATCCAAGATGCCTTACAAGAAGGCTGCGGATGTCAAGGGCAAGGGCATCGCAAAGGTGGACAAGTCTAAACATAAGTGCCACCATTGCGGAGAAGTCAGACATTGGCGAAGGAACTGCCCCGCTACCTCAAGACTGTCAAGGGGAAAGGTATGGTTTTCGTTACCCAAGCTTGTTACATTACATATAAAGAATCACCATAGATTTTAGACTGCGGGGCTTCTGATCATATTGTGTGTAATTTGAATGGTTTCAGGCAAACCAGACGCTTAGGTGAGGAAGAGTTCACGTTCAATTGGGGGAATAGAACGAAGGTCAGAGCCAGATCTGTCGGGACCATGCAGCTGAAATTTGGGAATAAGGCTTTATTATTGAATAACGTTTATTATGTTCCAGTTGTTTGCAAGAACTTAATTTCTTTTGGTCGTTTAGAAGAACAACCTTTTGAATTTAAAGTCGATATTGGTATTGAAATTTTTCTCAATGGTTGTTTTATTTCTAAAGCTCATCGTGTAGATTCTATTTATCATCTATATCCAAATGAGCCGACAATCTTAGATATTGCAGTGAATAGTGATTCACTTAGGAAGCGTAAGACGTTTCATGATGATGAAACGGATGACACATATCTACGGTACTTACGTCTTGGACATATTGGCCTAGATAGGACTAAGAGGTTAACAAAGGATGGTCCTTTGAAATCTCTAAACGTAGGATCTATGCCCACGTGTGAATCCTGTCTTGAGGGCAAGATGACCAAGAGACCTTTCTCTTCGAAAGGCCTAAGAGCCACACAAGTATTGGAACTCATACATAGTGATGTATGTGGTCCAATCAATATTCAGGCAAGAGGAGGTTACGAATACTTTGTAACCTTCACTGATGACTACTCACGTTTTGGTCATGTTTTCTTAATGCAACACAAATCTGATACTTTTGAAATGTTCAAAGAATATCGGGCTTTGGTTGAGAAGCAAAGAGAAAAACAAATCAAAACCCTTCGATCAGATCGAGGCGGAGAGTACTTGTCTGATTAGTTCGAGGATCTTCTTAAAGAATAAGGTATCCATTCTCAGCTTACATCACCTGACACTCCACAACAAAACGGTGTGTCAGAGAGAAGGAACTGAACACTACTAGATATGGTGGGATCAATGATGAGTTACTCATCTCTTCCTGATTCGTTCTGGGGATATGCGTTAGAAACGGCAGCTCATATTCTGAACCAGGTTCCATCAAAAACGGTTCCCGGCACTCCCTACGAGAGATGGTGTGGTAAGAAATCTGTTCTAAACCACGTCAAGATCTGGGTTGTCCAGCACACGTGTTGAGACAAAAGACTAGCAAGTTGGCTAGTCGTTCAAAATTATGTCTTTTCGTAGGATATCCCAAAGAAACAAAAGGGTACACATTCTATAGTCCTACTGATAAGAAAACGTTCGTTAGCACGAACGCTAGGTTTCTTGAAGAGGATTATATGAAAAATGTTGTACCAAGAAGCAAACTTGTGCTGATGGAGATGTTGGGCGAAGTAGCTGGTACTTCGCAAGATAGGACGGGTCCTACGCCAACAGCGGAAGAACGACACTCAGAACTTATGCCTCCTACGGTTCGTCGCAGTAACATGATTGTACGACAACCTGAGCGATTGATATACATCGGAGAGGCCTTCGCTGCAATCGCATACAAGGAGGAAGATGATCCCGTATCGTTTTCCCAAGCGATGCAGAGTTCCAAAGCAAACCTATGGCAAGAAGCCATGAACGTTGTAATACATTCGATGTATGTCAACAAGGTCTGGAAACTTGTAGATTTACCCGAAGGCATCAAGCGTGTTGGATGTAAATGGATCTACAAGAAGAAAAGAGCACCAGATGGAAATGTTGAGACATTTAAGGCACGACTTGTGGGAAAGGGGTTCATACAAAAGGAAGGTATCGACTATGAAGATACCTTCTCGCCCGTGGCGATGCTTAAATCCATTCGGACTCTTTTATCCATAGCTGCCGCCCTAGATTATGAAATCTGGCAGATGGATGTGCATTTTTGAATGGAAATCTTGACGAGCGCATTTACATGGCTCAACCAGACGGGTTCATGGAGAAAGTCCAACAGGGCAAGGTTTGTGAGTTGCTGAAGTCCATTTATGGACTGAAGTAAGCATCTAGATTGTGGAATATTAGATTCGACGAGACTGTAAAAAGCTACGGTTTTGATCAGTCATTAGATAAGCCATGTGTTTATAAGATGATAAACGATGGTAAACTGGTCTTCTTAATCCTTTATGTAGATGACATACTACTCATTGGGAATGAGGTGGGAAAGTTATCAGAGGTTAAGATCTGGCTGTCAAACCAGTTTGAGATGAAGGATCTTGGAGAAGTAGCTTATATTTTGGGGATTCATATCTTTAGAGATCGGAAGAACCGGAAGTTAGCGCTTTCTCAAGCATCTTATATTGATAAGATCATGGATCGCTTCAGTATGCAGAACTCCAAGAAAGGCAAGCTACCTTTAAGACATGGAGTGCATCTATCTCGTGAGCAGTCACCCAAGACTCCTCAAGAGATAGAGGACATGAGACACATTCCCTACGCCTCAGCCGTGGGAAGTCTCATGTATGCGATGCTTTGCACTAGACCAGATATTTGTTACGCAGTGGGCGTGGTGAGTAGATTCCAATCGAATCCTGGACCCGATCACTGGGTTGCGGTCAAGCATATTCTCAAGTATCTCCGGAGAACGAGAAACTATATGCTTGCATATTCAGGTGATGACTTGAATATGACAAGGTACACCGATTTCGATTTTCAAGCGGATAAGGATTCCAGGAAATCCACATCAGGGTCTGTGTTCACCCTGAATGATGGATCCGTGGTCTGGAGGAGTATAAAGCAATCTTGTGTTGCTGACTCGACCATGGAAGCCGAGTATGTGCCAGCTTGTGAAGCTGCAAAAGAGGCTGTGTGGCTGAGGAAATTCCTGATGTATTTGGAAGTAGTTCCAAGTGCCAACGAACCCATTACACTTTATTATGATAATAGTGGGGCCGTTGCTAACTGTAAGGAACCAAGAAGTCACAAACGCTCAAAAGACATCGAGCGGAAATATCACCTAGTACGAGATATAGTTCACAGAGGGGACGCGACGGTTATGAAGATCTCAACGTTGGACAACCTTGTTGATCCCTTCACGAAGCCTTTAACCAATAAGGTCTTCGAGGGACACCTAGAAGGATTAGGACTGAAGGATCGTTCGCATCTCCTTTGAGTCAAGTGGGAGTTTGTTGGCAGTTATGCCCACAAAGGAGATTTTTTGATATTAAATACTTTTTGTATTTGTTTTGTTTTGAGTTTAAATAAAGATTGAATATTCGTTCTTATTTAAGATTGAGTTTATGCATTAATGTCTACCCTCTGAAAGTATCATCAGCGAAAGAAGTTCTAAGGACAGACTTGACAAGATACCTTCTTATGACTAGTTTAAAATAATAGTTCGCAATCTAAAGATCGATAGGGCAATCGATCCTTAGTTATGATTGTTAGAATGAATTAAACGATATCTTATCTTGTGATATGGAAATTGTGACTCAGTAACTCATTCTTGATATCTTAAAGAAGATATTGAACAAGACTTATGAAGTTTTGAAGTTCAAGATAAAACCGTTTAATTACTCGAAACCTCAAACTCGCATACGAGGGGTATTTTAGTAATTACTTAAATCCTGAAGTGAGTACATATCTTCTTGTAACACTTTATAACATTTGATTTGTCAATGGGCAATGGCTAAGTGAAGTTTCATTGACCCGACGGTTGGTGTCATAATACTGTTACATTGAAATATGTGATTCACATATATGGAATTTGTGTTGAAACAATGTTAAGGCATTAGTATCACACCATGCTCTGTTATGAGAGTGTGAGCGAATAAACCAGGCCTGGTATTCATCGAATAAAGAATTTTTTGAAATAAAACATGTGACATGTTGAGACATTTCACTTTATGTTTTTCTCGTTCACAAATAATAGAGGACTTGGTGAAATAATAATTCAGGGGTAAAACGGTAATTTTACATTCCTCTGAGTTAGTGATACACACAAAGGGTAATATCGTAAAATACACCGTGGACCATGTGAAGAATAGTTTTATCACATCAAACGGAAATATAAACGCATATGAACTTAGAGATGTTCAATATTGGTCCTTTAGTGCAATCGACTAATATTAAGAATTAAAAGTCGAAAAAATTTCATGAACTTTTTTGTCCGATCTTTATTCTAAATCTTCGTTCATGTGGGTCCATAAGGTCTCAATGATAGACTCTCAGATGAGATATTGGTGAACAATAAATTATTGATTTTCTCATTAAACATAAATTGTGATTTACGCTAAGAAAATTATTTTCTAAGTAATTAAATAAATAATTGGTTATTTATTATTACATTTATTTAACGAATCATATTGTGTTATTATATTGATAATAACATAAGTTGATGATTCAAATAAATAAAAGATGAAAATAAATATTTTCTCGTTTCGTAATACATTATTTAGTATGAAAATAATTAATGACTTATCATTAAATAAATGAAATGTTCTAAATTAATTAAATATTATTTTAGAAATAAATCGAAAATATTTGGGAGATGAATTAGACAATATGGCCGGCCACTTATGATGCATAAGTGAGTTGGAAAATTGTTTAAATGAATTTTTGGGCTTAAGTTGGATTAATGGGCCATTAATTGTTTTTGACCTAACTTAAGCCCATTCTCCCTGAAATAAAAGGAAGGCCCTTCTCTCTCTCTCTTGACCTAATTCACACGCATACTCTCTCCCCTCCCCCTTGTGTTGGCCGACTATTTTCTCTCCCCAGGGAAGAAAATACACGGCCAAAATCCCAAAGAGTATTGAGAGAATGAATTCGTTGAACCTTTCCTTTTGTTCTTTATCCTTTTGTTCCCACAAAAGAGCTTACCCTCTTTGTCTCCTAAAATCCCTTGAGTATTATCATTGACTCAACTTATGATTGTTTGAGTGATTTTTTCCACACACAGGGCCGGCCAGTTTTGGAGAATCGGAGGCACGACGGTTTTGAGGATTTACTTGATGCGCGTAGTGTAGAGGATCGGCCGATTTCTTGGATGCACCTTGGGGCTCAAATTTCGCAGATCAGAATCTCATGTAAGTTTTCTATAACGAGTTGGATCTGATTGTTATAATTATCATAGGATTGATAGAAATTTTAGATCGCTCGTTTTGCATGTATGAATGAATTTATTGATGTGTTTGTAAATTTTTTGACATGCCAAATTAGATTTAATGACATGGTTATAGAATATGTTTTAAAACGTTTTTAATATGTTAAATCGAATTATGAATTTCCGCCATATATCGATATGTTTCATAATTAATTAGGTTAATTGTGAACTAAATTCCAACACATTTTGGTGTGGCTAAAACGTTGGGTTTGTTACATGAACATTTTTGTTGGCCTCATATGAAAAAAGATGTTGAAAAGATCTGTGAAGGATGCATAACTTGTAAACATGCCAAATCTAAACAACAACCACATGGTTTATATACACCACTTCCAATTCCTAGTTTACCTTGGGCTGATATTTCGATGGACTTTGTTTAAGGATTACCAAGGACTAACAGGGGGAGAGATTCTGTGTTTGTGGTTGTTGATCAATTTTAAAAAATGGCACATTTTATTGTATGTCACAAAACTGATAACGCGTCAAACATTTCTGATTTGTTTTTCAAAGAGATAGTTAGGTTGCATGGCATGCCTCGCACAATTGTTTCAGATAGAGATGCAAAATTCTTGAGTTATTTTTGGAAAACTTTGTGGGGAAAGTTGGGAACAAAACTACTATTTGCTACTACTTGTCACCCGCAAACCGATGGGCAAACTCAAGTCTAAATAGATCATATTCTACTTTGTTGCGTGCTATTATTCAAAAAAACTTGAAACGTTCGGAAGATTGTTTGCCACATGTTGAATTTGCATATAATCATAGTGTTCATTCTGCAACTAAGTTCTCTCCTTTGGAAATTGTTTATGGTTTTAATTCAATAACACCTTTGGATTTTATTCTCTTACCTCAAGTTAACTTGGATGGAAAAAGAAAGCAGATCTGGTGAAACAAATTCATGAGAAGACAAGGCAAAACATAGAGCGACGGACTGAGCAATACGCAAAGAATCCCAACAAGAGCCGCAAGAAAGTGATATTTGAGCCCGGGGATTGGCTTTGGTTGCACATGAGAAAGGAACGATTCCCTGAGCAAAGACGTTCCAAATTACTTCCAAGGGGAGAAGGACCATTCAAAATTTTTGAGCGCATCAATGACAATCCCTATAAGCTTGATTTACCAGGTAAGTATGGTGTAAGTGCATGCTTTAATGTTTCTGATCTATCATATTCTGATGTAGGTGATTTGAGGACAAATGGTTTTCAAGAAGGGGAGAATGATGAGAATCAGGGAGCTAAACTGGATACAAGTGATCAAAGAGCTCAAATGGATGGAAGTGGATCTGAAATGACTAGAAGAAAACTATCAAGTGATCCATTAAGTTTTCCTGGTGGGCCTCTCACAAGATTTAAGGCCAAACAACTCAAAGAGGCATTAAATGGGCTGATTCAAGAAGTTAATTCACTTGGGCAAAAAGTTGAAGCCAATCTGAAGAAAGAGATCCTAATTACCATGATAAAGGCTTTAGAGGAGTAATTGCAATGCCTATGTCGTTTTTAGGTATCAGACCCACGTTTTTAGCATTAAATAAGGTTGTTTGCTCTTTTGGGAGTTACTTTTGTAACTACTCAGAAAGGTTGGACGAATTTAAGGTGTTTATACCCATTAAGTATGTTGTTTAGTGTGTTTTTATGTCAAGACTTTCAGTTTCAAAGTTATAAGGTCTGAGAGTTATTGGCATTTAGTTTTCAGGTTTAATTAATTAGTGTCTTTATTGTTGTTTCCAGAGTGGTTGAGAAAAAGCTTTTGGTCTGGTTCTAAAGCCTTTCAAAGGCTATAACTGAGTGTTTAGAACATTGTAATCAGAAAATTACCTTCAGAATAAATTATAAGTGACTTTTGTGTTTTTTCTTATTCTTGAAAAGACTTCTTTGAACTTATCAACTCTTCTTGTGGCGTTCAACAACTTGACTTATCATCTTGATTCTTAAACATTCATCTTGAGTATCATGGTGTGGTATCGTAAATTTTGGAGGTTTGGTTCTTATCTCCATAGATATTGGGTCAAAGCTCTACATTCTACTCATTTTCAGATCTTGAGGTCTTTTTCCAATTCTTGTTATTGGGCCTTATCGCATTTGTTGGTAAGGATCATATCAGAGGGTCCCGTAAGTCAAGAGCGAACGAGGCGACCGCGGATGAGGAAGGGCCGGTCGGCGACCGCCGGGGCAGACCACAATCGGCATATGGCAAGTCAACCCCTCCCCGATGAGTCAGCGCAGTAGCAGACGAGTTGTGCCCGACAAACAGCGGGCCTGAGAATTCATCTTCTCTTCCGATTGATTTCAGAGAGCATTTCTATAAAGAACCTTAGGTTACTTTGGGCAGATCGACCGACGAGCACCTGGTCCTGGACGTGCCAAACGGCGAACAATCTACTCGGGCGAGCCGGCCGTTGAATATCCAACCTCGGAAGGACCGAATGGCAGACGCCTAGCCTCAAGCGGGCCACCGAGGGTGCCCAGCCTCAGGCAATCCACCCGACGAGTGCCCTAGCCTTATTGGGCCAGTCGATGGGCCGGGAGGTAGTTGGGCCGGCGCGGACGGGGCGACCGGTCGTTGCCCTAGCAAGGGCAAGTCGACTGACTATTGTCCCATTGAAGGCGGGCCGGCCGGCGGCGCCAGGTGGGCGACCCAGCTAGTAGGCGCTTTCACCAGCACGGGCGACCCGGCCGGCGCCCTCACCGGCGCGTCGGGCGACCCAGGCGGCGTCCTCCTGGCGAGATCCAAACCCCACTCTTGGCGACGCTTCCATCGTTCGCTGCTCTGTCGACAAATTTGGGCTCAGGCGTCTGGCCAGAGAGGTCCGCCCCTCCCGGGAAAATCTCTCGTGATTGGCATGGTGAGGGGACACCCCTCCTGGTGTCCGCGTCCCAGCTCTTGCCGAAATACTCCCCGGTCGGCAAAGGCCCGCGCACCAAGGTCTCGGTCTCCTCGAGGAAGTCTAGGCCAGCGTCCATGCCCCGATCCTCGCCGACCGCGAGGATCTGCAAACCAGACGCGCCCGCGCCTTCGTGTTCGGCAACGGCCCCGCCGAACTTGGCAGTTTCTCAGGGTTACGCTGCCTCGTGTAGGAATTCCTCCTTGGCCTCCAAAGAATTGGGGGAAAAACCTTCGGATGCCATCCACGCATTCAAAGTTTCATCTTAAAAAAAGTCTGGGGGAAGATGGTCGGGATTTGAAGAAATAAAAGATGAGAGCGAAAAATTATTTTCCTCGGTCGTGGATAATAAAGAGTCAACGAAGTCATCATGGATCCACCGTTTTGGGAGAAGGACAAGCAATTAATGAGGCACGATAAAAAAAAGAAATAAAATAATAAAAGAGAAGAACTTTTATACCTGACCACCTGCGCCGTCCGAAGGGCTTCTCCACTGCTTGCTCGCCGGCCAGGCCTATCGGAGGAGGCTTGGGATCCCTGCTCCGTTGACAGGCGGAGCGTTCCGACTCTGAGTTCTCTCCTGAACGCATTTTCGACAGCAAACTCAAGAGAATAATGTTGTCTCCGTATTTCCGGCGACAACTCACTTATAAAGACCCGTCCCGGTCAACGGCGCTCTGCGGGCCTGTCCCGGTCGTCAATTCTAGCTAGGGAGCCACAAGGCCTCCTCGAGCACCTGTCGCCGACCCAGCCGGCCGGCCAAGTGGGCCCTATCCGGTTCTTGGCCGAGCGGCCGACCATCCTTTGGCACCTTGCCCGCCGGCTAGCCATCCATCGGTACCTGGCCGGCCGGGTGAATCCTACCCGACTCCTGGCCGGCCGGCTGGCCATCCCTTGGTACCTGGCTGGTCTGCCGGGGTGTTGGAATAGGTATAGGGTTACGAAAAATTATCATTAATCGTATTAATGGCGAAATATTAAATTTCTTTACAACTAAAACAGTTTTACTAACCTAGGCAAAGTGTATGAACATATATAAATTTAAAAACATTATTTAAAGTGCTTGAGTGCAAACCTTTCTCGTAACTTTAATTTGAAGTGTCTTGAGAAAGGTTGATCTTCTTCCTTGGCTCAATTCCTTCACGTCTAATGTTGAACTCGAGAAACCTAAGGTTTCTATTACATGAGTCTTTAGAGGTTTTGAAGAATTTGTGTGTAGGCATAATTAAACACTATAGCT
Organism: Urtica urens; assembly: GCA_958296335.1. NCBI lineage: Eukaryota > Viridiplantae > Streptophyta > Magnoliopsida > Rosales > Urticaceae > Urtica > Urtica urens. The sequence goes on from OY282526.1 coordinate 15,458,709, forward strand.
CAAGAACAAGTCTATGAGCTAAAGAGCTAATTAACCCTAAGTCTAATGAGGACTTAGGTGCCAAAATAAAAAGGGATTTTAGAGAGAGAGAGAGAGAGAGAGATAGGGTGGTCGCCTATAATAAAGAGAGCAAGACCAAAAGATTATTTTCACATGTCTATGTCAGGCTCTATTTATAGGAGAAGAAAAATCAAGAAAGGGTAATTACCCTTTCCTATTATGCATTCATTACATAATAGTTGATTTTCTCTCCTTTTCCTCTAGTACATGGCCGGCCAAATATGCTTCATTAGTGAGAGAAAATTGTTTCCTCACTTAGCATATTTATTTCATACTCAAATAAATTCATTTCGTCTTGTCCTTTTGGGTAATTATCTTCATAATTAAAGGCAAAGAATCCTCTCCTCTTGGGGTGATGATGCCCAAACTCTACACTTAGGGAAGGAGTTTCTTGATGCTTCCTTATTTATTTTAAGACAATTCTTAAAATACCTATTGTAGAATTAATATTGAACAAATAATGAAATTAATTTCATAATGCCTCAAACGACTTCTCAGCTTTATAAACTAATTTATATTTCCATCATATGAAAATATTCAAAATCATATTTTAACATTCACATCATTTTATGTCCATGTGGACAAAAATTCATTTAAACATTTTCCATGAAAACGTCTAGTTCAATACTTGAACTTTACTTGACTTAGCTTGTAGTTTAAAAATCTTACTATAATGACCTATAATAGTGACCTTATACAAATGAACAAAACTTCAGCTTCTATACTCGGACTCAAAAGTTCACAAACTTTTTTCGAGTATTAGCTTAATATCAACTGACTCCACTAAAGAGTTGACACTGAAAATCTCTCGGTTCAAATGAATTTATTTTCTACTCAAATTCAACTTTACTATATTGAGCAGATCCATTGAATTTTATCTATGATTACCCTTCATGAATATCATCAACTAGATGAGATTTATAAATTTACCAGTTTACCCTTCTAATTGTTGTTTCCTCAACTCCTTTGTTACTTGTGAATAAGTTAGAAACAATGTATTGACGAGGGGCTAACAAGTCACATTGTTTCATTCAAATAAAGTTGCTACTTAATTTTGGATACCGCCAGGTTCATTTATTTACAATCCAAGTAATAAAGCATGAGGTGATATATATTGCATTTCAGCAATCTTGTACCTGAATTCCATATCTATGAGATATTAAGTTATGAAGATGTCATGAACCAGCTTTGTGAAGTTCTCATAGATATGGAATTCATGTACAAGATTGCTGAAATGCAATGTATATCACCTCATGCTTTATTACTTAGATTGTGAATTAATGAACCGCGCGGTATCCAAAATTAAGTAGTAACTTTATTTGGATGAAACAATGTGACTTGGTAGCCCCTCGTCAATACATTGTTTCTAACTTATTCACAAGTAACAAAGGAGTTGAGGAAATAACAATTAGAAGGGTAAACTGGTAATTTTATAAATCCCATCTAGTTGATGATATTCATGAAGGGTAATCATAGATAAAATTCAATGGATCTGCTCAATATAGTTAAGTTGAATTTGAGTAGAAAATAAATTCATTAGAACCGAGAGATTCTTAGTGTCAACTCTTTAGTGGAGCCAGTTGATATTAAGTTAATACGCGGAAAAAGTTTTTGAACTTTTGATTCCGAGTATAGAAGCTGAAGTTTTGTTCATTTGTATCCATAAGATCACTATTACAGGTCATTAGAGTGGGATTGTTAAACTAGAAGCTAAGTCAAGTTAAGTTCAAGTGTTGAACTAGACGTTTTCATGGAAAATGTTAAAAATTCATTTTTGTCCACATGGACATAAAATGATGTGAATGTCAAAATAAGATTTTGAATATTTTCATATGATGGAAATATAAATTAGTTTCTAAAGCCAAGAATTTGTTTGAGGTATTATTAAATTAATTTCATTATTTGTGCAATATTAATTCCACAATGGTTATTTTAAGAATTGTCTTAAAAGAGATAACGAAGCATCTAGAAGCCCCTTCCCTAGTGTAGAGTTCAGCAAATATCATCCAAAGAGGAGATAATTCTTTGCTTTTAATTATAAAGATAATTACCCAAAATAAAGAGGAAACGAATTTCCTTGAGAATGAAATAAATAAGCTAAGTGAAGAAACAAATTTCCCTCACTTATGTTAGGGGTGGCCGGCCATGTACAAAGAGGATGAGAAGAGAAAATCAAATATTGTGTCATGAATGCATAATAGAAAAGGGTAATTACCCTTTTTTATTTTCCTTTTCCTATAAATAGAGCCTCACATAGAGATGTGAAAATAAGCTTTTATATTGTTTCTCTCTTGTTTTGGTCGTCCATATTTCTTCCTTCTCTCTCTCTCTCTAAAATACGTTTTTATTTTGGCACCTAAGTATTAATTAGACTTAGGCTTAATTAACTCTTTAGCTCATAGACTTGTTCTTGAGCTATTGTGTTTAATTGTGCCAACATACAATTCTTTCAAACCACTATATACTCGTGTAATAGAAACCTTATGTTTCTTGAGTTAACTTAGGTGTGAAGGTTACGAGTAAGAGGCGATTCACCTTTCCCAAGGCTCATCAAAGATCAACTTACAAGAGAGAGATTAGTATTCAAGTAATAAATAATAATTTTAATTATATACATGTTCATGCACTTTGCCTAGGTTAGGAAAAAAAAATTATTAGTATTTTTTTTTTACATTCCGCCATTAATATGTTAATGATAATATTTTCTTAACCCTATACCTATTCCAATAGTGTCGTAATCACCTTGCAAGATGAGGCTCAGTGTGACGGCCTTAGTTGCCTCTTGCGGGACCTTGTGGCAGCCCAACCTCGACTGCCACTCGAGCCTTGGTGTGGTGATGTGCCTAGTTAGGCACATCCCACCATCGTGACAAGTAAGGTGTCACTCTTGTGCGTCGTTGGAAATCGGGTGTAGGACTGACTTATGCCTGTCCTTACAATCATGCCATCTTCGATGTAATATCAATCCCGAGTCGAGCTCTCCTCCTCCTCGTATTCGAGGAGGTTCATGAGCAAAATATTGTTGACCTCAAAGCGTGCTAGCAACTTTTCTAGGCCGATTTGTTTCACCCTTAAGTCCATTCTCATTATCGCGAGGGCGGGGCCATCTTCCCTCAGAATATTTTTTAAGGCTGTTTCCCTAGACCTCAATGAGAGAGTCAATGAAATTCATTCCTTAAGCTCTTCACTCTGGCAATAGGATTGCTTGATATGGTGGTCGCATAGGTTTTCCAATGTCACTTATCTCTCGAAAGTCAACTTGTGATTAAGGTTGCGGTGATGTTTTTGGGACATGTTTTCTAAGGAAGGGGCCCCTCCTTCTAGCCCGAAAATGTTATCGCTTCTTTTATTACAACGTTGAGAAATCTAAAGCGGCCAGAATCTTTTATGGGCGAGTGACTCTGGAGTTCTTCTGAGACTTGAAAAAGATGAATATACATGAACTAAGAAGGGAGAGCATATGAGGGATCTATTAGTTACTTCTCCGTCGCTCAACATAAGTTAAATATGGGCATAATTTTAGGGGTAAATGAGTTGAGATTGACGAGATCGAGTGAAATGATGATGCTTGGATCAAAGGCTTTTTAGTGTCGAGTCCTGTATTTTTTGTAGTTATACGTGAGGTAATAACTTTACGTATAGAGAAAAATACTTACCAAAACCTTCGGGCGAGCGTTTATATTAATACTGTAGAGGAAGTGGTCTAGGCCAACCATGTAGAAGGAGGCCAGTCGGCCTAGGCCTCAGCCCCTACAAGGCCTTGGCTGACCGGCCCTCGACTATTACAAGGACCACGCCGGCCGACCCCCTTTTTAGTGTCAACTTTTCAGTGGAGTCAGTTAGCATTAAGTTAGAACTTGGAATTTTTTTTGTGAATTTTTATTTCCAAGTATGTTAGTTCAAGCTTTGTTTGTTCAGATCCATTAGAACACTACCACAAGTCATTAGAGTATCATCGAAGTTAAGTCAAAACAAGGTTAAGTGTTGAACTCGATGATTTTACAAAAATTATCTATAACAGTATTTTATCTATTTGGGACAAAAAATTATGTGAATATCAAAATAAGATTTTGGACATCATCATATGATTATCATGAGAAAGAATTCGACGATATATACTATGGAAGAAAATGAATATTTACTTTTGGCATTGATATATAAATATCTACCAAATAAAGAAAAAGAATAAACAAAAAATGGTGACTTGAGCAACAATATGTATGAGTGGATGTGAGATATTGTTGTGATGTATATTTGATAAGAATGATAAATTAATATTATACAAATGAATATAAGGTATTTTTTTTATTGATTTTATTTTGTTCAACACATTCTCCTATAAATTCCACTCTATAGTCTAAACACGAGACATAAAAAAAGCATCCGGCCAACATTCTATTGGGACTTGGTCAAACTCTCTATCTAGAAAGGCTGGAATTTCTCTCTCTCTCTCTCTCTCTCTCTCTCTCTGTCTCTCTCTCTCTCTCATTTTGATACCTAGGTCCTCAATAAACCTAGGGTTTTATTATTTCTTTAGTTCAAATACTAGTTCTTGAGTCCAACAAACACTCAATAGACTCTAGTGGTAACATATATCGTGGTTGTTCGGATTTAAGGAGACATAAGAAGACTTCTTGCAAGCGAAGACGAGCACTTCAAGATTAAAAAGTTGGCACCGAGTAAATAAAATGTCGTAGTTTAATTTTAATTGATTACATATTCATGCACTTTGTCTCTCTTGTAAAATTGTTTTACATAAACATAATTTATATTCCCCTGCTTATGAAGCGTTGAATTATCAAAGATTGGGTCTATAGCCACCTTAAACATAAGCAATTTGAAAGTAGCCAACGTTTTGCAAATGACTTGTAAATAGCCACAATGATTACGTGAGAGTTGTTCACAATATATTTTTGGTCCGGATTGCTCTTGTGTTTTTCGATTAATTTAGAATTTGAATTTAAATTTTATTTAAAATTTTGATTCAAAATTTGAATTTTGGAAATAAAATTTAAAATTTGCAGTTGTGTTATTAATTACGAATACTTAGTTGTTTTATTTTTTCTAGATCATTTATAAATATATAAACGGAAACTATTTATTTACATATAATTAAAGCTAATTTTCACTTATTCATTTAGAGAATTTAAATTCACTTTTTTGCTTTTGTTCCGTGAGTTTATTATTCATATTTATTTTCTTTCGAAAAAACCAAAAATTGGTCGACTTTTCTACAATTTTCCAAGAAAGAATTGTTTCATGATTAAATTATTTCACTCAACGAACCAGGTTAGTGTTGTTTATGTAAATGTGTATATACTACAATTACGTTTAAATTTTTTTTAATTTGCCGTTTATTTACATAAATTTAAAGTAAAATTGCTTGAGCGTTCAAAAATTTGAAGGAAGAGATAATTTATTAGACATTGATATATGAAGATATCAATCAAATAATGAAAATGAGGAAGTAATCATGGTGATTTGGGCATAATTTGGCTGGCCATATGTATATAAGGAATTAGAGATTTGGTCGTAATGTGTATTTCATAAGAATGAGAAATAAATATCATGCAAATGAATATAAGATATTATTTATTGATTTGATTCAAGTACTCCATTCTCCTATAAATAACACTCCACATTATAGATGTGAGAGACACAAAAATAATAGCCACAACCATCTCTTTCTAGAGTTGGTCGAACTCTCTCTCTCTCTCCCTCTCCCTCTCCCTCTCCCTCTCCTCTCTCTCTCTCTCTCTCTCTCTCTCTCTCTCTCTCTCTCTCTCTCTCTCTCTTCTTGTTTCTTTTGTTTTGGCACTTAGATCCTCATTACACCTAAGATTTGTATTAGGTTTTTGGCGCGAACACTATTTCTTGAGTCATCATGTTTAATGTGGCCACACACTAAATCCAACCAAACTCGATAAAATCTAGTGGTAGAAACTATTGTGATTTCTCAAATTCAAGGAGATATGAAGGAGACTTTATGCGAAAGGAGACAAGCGCTTCAAGGTTTAAAGACTAGTATCGAGTAAATAAAATGTCATAATTTAATTTTGTTTATTACATAGAATTTTTAATATTCCGCCGCTTACAAAATGTTAAATTATTCTTAACCCTAGAGCGATTCCAATAGGTAGCTGATAATTTAAAAACGTGAATTCTTACTCCACTTCTACTAACGATAATTTATGTTCCTTGACTAGGTTCAAGAAAAGCAAAAACCTAAAGAAAGCTGACTTCTCCTTCAGATGGGGTGATGAGAGCTTGATGTTAATAAAGATTGTGGGATAAATGACACAATCTTTTGCAAATAGAGCTTTACATTTGAATAATATTTATTTGTTTCTTCCTTCTAATTTTTTTTAATTTATATTGCTGAGATTTATGAGAAAGATTATTGTTAAAATTTTATAAAGAATGGAGTTCAAATTTCTGTTTCCAATAATTATTTCATCACTGAAGCATGTATGACGAATGCTCTATTTTTCATTTATCTCACGCAACTTTGGTTATTAGGCACTGAAATGGATAACGAACTAATTATGAAGTTTAAGAGGATCAAACTTTTTTATTCCTCTGATCTAATAAAATCAACATATACTTAAGTCTTGATCATATTAGTCTAGACAATATTATTAAGAGATTTGTGAGGCACGATCTACTCCAAGCCTATGCAATAAGCTTATTGCCTACTTTTGAATCTTGTATAGAAGGAAAAATTACTAAACAAATTTTCTTTGCAAAGGATGAAGAGGCACTCACTACTACAAAAGATACTTTTAGAAGCGACAGGGTGAATTAGAAGCGACTAGTCGCTTCTAATTAGAAGCGACATTTGACAATTAGAAGCGATTAGTCGCTTCTAACTTCAATACTCCGATTTTTACAAAATTATCAATATTTTGACAATTAGAAGCGACTAGTCGCTTCTAATTGTCATAATTATTGGATCGGGGCATTAGAAGCGACTAGTCGCTTCTAATGCCCCAAAAGTTTGGCTCCAAATTTCCTCCGCCAAAAATTTCGTCAAGTGCAGAAGTTGGGGCATTAGAAGCGACTAGTCGCTTCTAGTGTTGCTTCTAATGCCCCAAAAGTTTGGCTCCAAATTTCCTCCGCCAAAAATTTCGTCAAGTGCAGAAGTTGGGGCATTAGAAGCGACTAGTCGCTTCTAGTGTCGCTTCTAATGCCCCAAAAGTTTGGCTCCAAATTTCCTCCGCCAAAAATTTTGTCAAGTGCAGAAGTTGGGGCATTAGAAGCGACGGTCTCGCAGGGAATTTGAAAAAGAATGTCACTCCCGATGGAAAATTGACCGGCTTAAAGGCACATGATTTGCACGTGATAATACAAAGGTTGTTGGCAGTGGGTATTGGTCCTTATGTTCCGAAACAAATCCGAGAGACGATTGCAGAACTTGGAAGCTTTTTTAAGCTCATTTGTACAAGAACGTTATGAGTGGAGGATCTCGAGAAAGCCCAAAACTCCATCATTGAGATATTGTGTAAGATGGAAATAATTTTCCCGCCTGTTTTCTTTATGGTTCATGTCATCATTCATCTCCCTGCGGAAGCTCTCGAAGGTGGTCCAGTGCATATGAGATGGATGTATCCATTTGAAAGATATCTTGGAACACTCAAACATTTTGTTCGAAACAAAGCGAGACCTGAAGGATCTATAGTTGAGGCTTACGTTGTGGAAGAAGCTTTGGCATTCGTTGCAAGGTACTTTGAAGATGCCTCGACTGATGTCGTTCAGCCTCACGAGTTCTCTATTTTTCAATCCGAGAAGTGTTTGCCTTATGGGAAGATGAGTCCGACACGGTTAGACGACAAGTCGAGAGAAATGGCAGAGTGGTACATCTTGACAAATTGCACCGAAATTGATCCGTATATGACGTGAGTATTCTTAATCGTATGAATTGATCCATATACGGTCATAAATTTGTTTTTTTTTATTTCTCTAACTTCTTGATCATATAAACAGTGAGCATTGGAATCTCATGGAATCTGAACGTCGCTATGATGTTGATGAAGCGCATCGAAAAGAATTTCGAGGCTGGTTCGCCAAAAAAGTGTACGACCAAAAAATTGGCGGAATCGATTTGTCTGACGAGTTGTATGCATTGTCGGTCGGACCATTACTGAATGTTCACATTTATCCGAGTTGTGTGGTGAACGGCGTCAAATTTATCACTTCTCGTCGCGATTCAATGCGTACTATTCAAAATAGTGGTGTTTGCGTACCTGTGGACGGCTACACGTTCTACGGAAGGATGGACGATGTTGTCGTGCTGAACTATCGACATGATTGCAAAGTGGTACTATTTTGGTGTCGTTTGTATGGTGACAAGCACGATTCACGTAGACGCATTCGCAAAGATAATGTATGTGGAACAACGAGTGCATATGTGGCGAAAGAATGGTTTCCAGACGAGCCTTTTATACTCGCTACTCAAGCCAAACAAGTGTTTTACTTGCCTGATCCTCGAAATCCTGAAAAAGGGGAATGGAATGTCGTCGAAGATTGTAATCATCGATTCGTATGGGATTTTCCTGACATTGTCGTTTCATCGTCGGCTGTAGTTCCATTGTCCGTACAACATACTGATTTCGCGAGTTTGTCTCATCTTCACGATAAGTGTGAACCGATTCTAGTTGATGATGCTATCGAAGATGAGCCTATCGACGACTTCATAGACGACGATGATCATGACGTTGATGTTGACCATTTCCTTGGAGATAATGTTGATGATGATCTTGAAATAGATCAAATTGACCTCATAAGTGACGATGAGCAAGATTGAGTAAATTGTTTAACTATATTTAATATAAAGTAAATTTAATGTATTTCATAAACTAAAAATCTAATGTATCTTTTTTGCTTTGCAGTATGTCGACTAGCAGAGATGAGCCTCCGCCGCCTTTGTCCGGACGAGGTTCGACTACGGGTCAAAGCTCGCAAAGAGCTAGAAAAGGGAAGAAGTCAAGATTATATTCGACCCCGTCCGTCTCCAATTTTTTCCGCCTCTCAGCAGAGGTGATGACGAGAGAGTCAAAAAAGGAGAGCGCATTGGCACGTTTGCAAATAGTCTTGGAGTTTTGGTGCGAGAGCACATCCCTCCGACGACGCCGAGCTGGAATGACGTCTCAGCGCAACAAGTACCAGCCATTTTGTTTGGTATAAACGCAGAGTATGACTTTGTGTACGAGGACGAGTCGGGACACATTATTCCAGCAACGTGCCACTCGAGTCTTATCGAGAAGACTATTATCCGCGACGCGAAGAAGCGTCTGCGAGACGGAAAGTCGAAATATAGTCGATTTTACCAGATTGAGTGCGGCGGAGACAAAGAGGAGGCGCTCCAGAGAACGCCCAAGGGTCTGACGAAACAACAGTGGTCCGAGATGATTGATAGAATGACCACATAAACGTTCCAGGTATAAATTAGATTAAACATATTAATCAATTATTCTTAAAAATAATTTTCTAACCAATGTTATTCTCTAGGACATGTCCAAACGGAATACGGCGAATCAAAAGAAGAAGACCACGAAGAGTCGACAGGGCACGATCTCATTTTATGTGTATCGTCATAGTCACGTAAATATATTTTCATTCAATTTCAAATTACATAAGTTATATATTATAGTTATAATGTGTTATATGCATATGCAGCGGGTAGGAGAAGGCAGGCAGATGCTAGGACCGCTCGATGCGTGGGAGAGGATGCACACGACTCCCAATGGTCAGTGGACTACGCCTGCTGCTGGAGAGTATCATGTAAGTATATATGTTATTAATTAAGTTTCCTTATAATTGTTGTTATTAATAATTACTTTAATTTGTATTGTGTATGTAGGCTCGGATAGTAGCTCGGGTGGCTGATCTACAAGAACAAGCTCGGGAGTCGGGACGTGAGGTGAGCTTGCCATCTTTGGAGGAGACTACTATGAGCGAAATCCTCGGGACGCGACGTGATTGGGCTACAGGAATTGGGCCTCTAATTCCGCGCTCCGACATGCTAGAAGCTCAAGCCCACGACAGCTCATCGTCTTCCATAGGGAATGTGAGTTCAAAGTCCTCATCTGATATGGAAGAGAAGCTAGCGGCTCTCCAAGAAGCTGTGTTTGGCATGGCTGCTGGTTTGAGCCAAACCCCAGACTTCACTCCGACTCCCGTGTTTAGGGCGACTTTGGACCACTACATGGCCCAGTTCGGACCTCGTGTAGGCGATTCAAGCAATGCAGGCGCTTCGGGTTCAGAGCAGAGACCAGATCGACCTTCGACTCCCACCGACACCGAACCAGAAGAGCCTCCACACGGAGCCAGCGGACGACGCGCATGACGAGGACGACGAGGACAAGGACGACAATGATTGTAATTTATTCGACATTTTAGACTTATTGGTTTACGTTTGTTTACATATCGACTTTCGGTTTTCTAATTAGTTGAACTTCTGTTATTATCGACTTTATACATTGTCGACGTTTGATTATATTATTATCGACTTTTGATTATATTCAGTTTATGTTTAATCTGATTTAAATTAGTAAATTTCAATATTATTAAATTTAATTACTGATAATAATATTTAATTAATATTTAAAACCGGAAATAAATTTTTGAAAATTAGGTTTACAGTTTTAGAAGCGACTAGTCGCATCTAAAGTCGCTTCTAAAATATGGCGGGCAACAATTAGAAGCGACTAGTCGCTTCTAAAGTCGCTTCTAAAATATGGCGGGTAACATTTAGAAGTGACTAGTCGCTTCTTAAGTCGCTTCTATAATATGGCGGGTAACAATTAGAAGCGACTAGTCGCTTCTAAAGTCGCTTCTAATTGTTACCCGCCACCTCTTCGCACGCTTTTTTGGTCGATGTTAAGGGCCTTTAGAAGCGACTTTAGAAGCGACTAGTCGCTTCTAATTTCGTCGCTTAAAAACATTAGAAGCGACAAAGTCGCTTCTAAAGCCAAATTAGAAGCGACTTTTTGGCCTTTAGAAGCGACTTTTGTCGCTTCTAAAGGCCTTTTTTCTTCTAGTGACTGAGTTGTTAGAACTTGTACATGCTGAAGTATGCGGTTCGTTTAGCACACATGCACATGGATTATACAAATACTTCGTGACCTTCAACGATGAATACTCAAGATACAATTTTGCATATTTGCTTAAACAAATTTGGTGCATTTAAGGTCTTCCAGACTTTAGTCGAAAAGCAAACTGAAAACATATAAAAAACGCTCGACTCGATCGAAGTGGTGAATCTAATATTGATTTTAACAATCCTTTTCTACCCTCGTTAATTGTTCAAAATAACCATTAAAATAAAACTGAAAATAAAAAATTGAATATGCAACCACATTTTAAAATAATTTTAGAAGCGGCATGATATTGCTTCTAATTAAAACGACATTTTTATAAGAAATTCAAACAAATTTGTGTATGAAAATTCAAAAATTCGACTTTACAATAGAGAAAATATTCCACCTAATATTCATCCCGCAATTTAGAGATGCATTTAAAAACGACTTGTGAAGCGATTGACCTTTAGATGCAGACTTTTGAAAGCGATTTTGTCGGTTTAAAATTTCTTTCAAAGATTCATCATTTTGTCCTTTAAAAGTCATTGTAATTGTGGCTGTTTATAAATATAAGTAATTGATTAAAAATAAAATTACATAAATAAACATAAAATGAGATCCCAATACTTCATATTATTTCAGTCGGATCACTAATTGGTCAACTAAAATTTATAAAGAATTAAACGTATGTTATAAATTATGTAAAAATTAAATAATGTTATCCATGATAAAATAAAATTGTAAAGGTCAAAATTGAGCTAGAATTATGTCTCTTGCACCATGTCTTGTAGTGTTATTGGGTATATATACGTTAAAATAAACAATGGTAAATAATTCGGGATATATCGAAGAAAAACGGAGGATATATTTAATCTTTTGAAATTATACACTTACAAACCTAATCTATTTTAGTTGCACCGTAAACGAAGTCCGTCAACTTTGGCGGTTAACAGTAGAAGCCTCAAATTAAATGATATTTAAGCGTTGATGATTTTATAAAAATAATTAAATATTTATTTCTTAATATTAACTCAGCATAAAAGTATACATGTATATATATTATACGAGAAACGAATATAAAGAACTATTATTAAAATATATAATATTAAATTCAGGAAAATGCTTGGTTAATTTTTTAATATTAAAAATATTCTTATAAATATTTTATGTGCTGAATTATAATAACACAGACTCCGTTTGGCATAATTTTGCTTTTGAAAAACATGATTTTAGATTAACATTTTAAAAAATTGATGTTCAAAAATCAGATAAATGTTTGGTAATTTTTTGTAAAATAGCTGTAATAGTTAGCAAAATCTGATTTAATGTTTGAAATATATATTAATATTTGTAAATAATAACTATTATATATAAAATTTAATAGATAATAATATAAAATATTTTTTAGTATATACAAAATATATCTAAATGGGTATTTATATACTGTAAAAAATATTTTATAATTTTTGGTGACATCAACAAAGTTATTTAATAAAAGTACAAGAAGATAATTGAAATCAAAGTTTATCTTAAAGAAAAAGGTATAAATTATAACTTTTAGATTTTTAGTTAAAATTTTTAAAATCACTTTTGAACTTTTAATAAAAGTGATTTTAACAAACATTTAAATTATTTTAGTTTTAAAAAAAGAGTTAAAATTGGCCTTAATAAGCTTAGCCAAACGTAACCATTGTCCTGTTTGATTACTTAATGAACTATCTATACTCGTTTTTAACTAATAATTTTTTTTGTAAAAATAATATCATTAATGATTAAAGAAAATATTAACAAATCGCTTTTATGATGATGTAAATAATAACATTTTATACGTTTTAAAATGAAAATGAATACTTTATATGACTAGTTACCAAGTATCTATGCCTCGAGTCTCTATTTTTAAATATTAATAGCGAAACTTTTCATTATAGGCCTGATTTGATCTATAAAAAATAAATCAACTATGTCATTTTTATCTTAAATTTGACTTTTAATTAATTTTCGAACAAAAATATAGACTAACTTTTTTTTTCAATTATTTGCGATGGACTCAAATGGACACGATGCAAAAAAATTAAAACTTTTTTATTACGATGGATTGCGATAATTTACACTAATTTTTCAAAAAAATTCGTTAAAATAATTTCGACGAACTCTGCCGCATTCTGATGATTTGCGATGAATTCCGATTCCGCATTCTATTCTGATGAATTTCGACTAATGGCATAAAACTCAAGTATTTATTTCACAGTTTTTTGTCCGAAATAAATCAAAAATCTATTTTAAAATAGAATTAATTTTATATTTCAACTAAATTGTGTACGATATACAATGTCATAATATTATGAATCTCATTTCGGTTCGAAAGAATCTTATGATCTCTATCGCTCCATATATTCAATTTTGGTGTCCAAGAAATGGCAATGAAAAGTGCTCCAACAATATATAAACCAATAGTGGAAAGGGAAAGCCGTAGACCCCCCTAAAGAGAATTCTTGAGAGAGAGAGAGAGTGAGAGAGGTAGAGATAGAGATAGAGATATAGAGAGAGAGAGAGAGAGAGAGAGAGAGAGAGAGAGAGAGAGAGAGAGAGAGAGTTGTTATGTGTTATGGATTGGGAACAAAATAAGAAACAGTTCAACCAATGCCCGGTCCGGACAAAAACAAAAGGAAAAGTCAGACTCGAGACCCAACAAAGACGTGAAGAAAGAAGAAAAAAGAAGCAATGGAATGAAACGAAGACTTGTTTCTTTTCTTTGAAACCCGAAAGTTCCTTAATTAATTAAAGAATCCATAATAGTCTCGAATCTCTAAAGAGAGACTTGTTGATCTGTGGAACAACCAAAAACAAATCCCAATTAAAAATGGGGATTAATGAAGGAGACAAGAACATGATCAAATTCAACGTGGGAGGGAGGTTGTTCGAAACCACTGCCACCACGCTCGCCAACGCCGGCCGCGACTCCTACTTCGGCGCCCTCCTCGACGAAAACTGGAACCTACGCCACGACAGCGCCGGCGTCCACTTCATCGATCGAAGCCCGGAGTGCTTCGCGATCCTTCTCGACCTCCTCCGCACCAACGACCTCTCCTCCTCCTCCACCACGCTGTACCGCGAGGCGGCCTTCTACGGGCTCCTCCCCCTGGTCCGCGCAGCGAAGTGGGGCCCGTTCGACCCGGACCGGCTCCGGCGCACCGCCTCGGTGGCCTCCCCGGCTCCCGGGGACGGCACCGCGCTCCGGGCCTCCCCCTCGGGTGGGTGCTGCGTCGCCCACGGCTGTGTGGTCCACGTGTACGACTGGACGATGGAGCACCGCCCGGCGCTGCACCTCCACCACCGCCGCGTCAACGACGCCGCCTGGGCCGACGACGCCACCGTGGCCGTCTCCGTGTGCGAGCGCCCCTCCTCCTGGGGGAGCATCGGCCTTTTCTCCGCCGCCACAGGGCACCTGCGCCATGCGCTGGAGGTCAACCACGCCGGCGAGCGCAAGAGCTTCGCAGCCGGGGCGCTGGCCTTTGATCACGCCCTGTCCTTGTACGCCAGCTGCCGCGGGAGGAGCGACGAGTACGGAGTCGGGGTGTGGGACACGCCCACCGGCCTGCAGAAAGACTTCGTCTACGAGCCCCCGGGCTGGCCTCTTGGCGACGCTGACCGCCTCCAAACAGTCCCCTACAGGTTATTCTTGCTTTACAAACCCCTACATAAACGAAATACAAGTACAATCTATGTTTATTTATCAGAGTGAGATTGTGTGCTTACGTTTATACCTTTTATTTCAACTATGTTTTGATCAATTTGGGTGTCCAATTTCTTCTTTAAACTTTTGTTCTAATGAAAGCGACTAGGATAATTAAAAGTTTGAATGGTTTTGTGTTCATATAATTTTGAGGAAAATGAAGTGTCAAGTATTTGGTACAGGCCACAGTGTCTAATGGCGGCGACGCTATTCCCTAGGCGAGACGACTGCTACGTGAGCCTGCTGGACTTGCGGGAGCGGAGGGTGGTGTGGAGGTGGTCGGATGCGGGGCCAGCGTCGACGATTGACGAGCGGCGTGTGAGGGATGCGGTGGCGGGCGAGGACGGGAACAGTGTGTGCGTGGTGAACGAGTTTGAGGACCTGGGGTTCATAGACCTGAGGGCCTCGGGCAGTGGGGTCCGGTGGTGCTCTAGGAGCCGCCTGATGACGACAACGTCGGCCACGAAAAGAAAGGCGGTGGTGGAGGAGGAGGAGGAGCCATGCTACCCAAAGTTGGCCTGCAGTGGTGGACGCCTCTTCTCTTCCATCAACGACTCCATCTCCGTGTTTTCGGGGCCGGAATGGGTCCTCACCTCTAGACTCAGGCGCACTCCCGGCGGATCCATATGCGACTTTTCCATTGGGGGTGACCGCCTCTTCGCCCTCCATAGCGAGGATAATGTGTTTGACATCTGGGAAGCCCCTCCGCCAGCTGCATGGTGATTTTTATGATTTAAAAGGCTTTCTTAGATAAAAATGTACATATCTGAAAGGGATTGCTCAACAGTCACCAATCATAATAATAATATTAATGTACAACTTTTCTTAACCATTTCATAAATTTAACGAGGCCCATTTAAGATCTATTTGTTGTGATTTGCTATCAAGGAAAATGCAACCGATTGCATAAGTAAAAGAAAGTTAAAGTTAGAGTTAGAGAAAATGAAGCCGAGCTCCAAGATGCCAAGACGAGTACCAGCTAGCTCCTGCAAGTAGTTAGTTAGGATTCAGTTACGACACTTGTCTACAATTAACGTACAAAGAATTGGTTATTTACTCACTAAATTTTGCAGTGTTTTGTATATATCTAATGTTTTGTAAACAGTTAATACATACCCGGCCCAATCTGTTTACACAAATTTGTTGTCCATATAATACTCATAATCATTTCGAATTTTGGTTACCCATTTTGGGCTAAAATGGTCCCAAAAATTCTGTAAACACATTAGACTAGATATTTACCAAAAATATACAAAACGTTGGGTATTTCAAAATCCATTAACGTTTATATGGGTATATACCTCAATTACACTTTAATGTACATGTAACCATTTATAAACAACTATGTAATGATTTTTCGGTAATGAGAATTATCACAAAATCGTTTTGATTTCTTCTCATCAATCACATCTCTCTCTTTACATTCCGCAAATAATCTTGGTATTAGTGCAATTCAATGTCGAGTGAAGATAAATCTTCTCTGTCATCGGCGCATAAAAGTTGCGAACCTAGATCATCAATGACAAACTGCTCCAGATTCGCCAACGCACTCCACACTATCTTGTGTGTGAAGCTATATCGTGAAAACTACTATGTGTGGAGATCAGATGTCTTACCTGCAATAATAAGGCATAATCTCCAAATGTTCATCTATATTAAGTCTTCACCACCATGATTTACATAATGGAGTTCTAATCAAACTCAGACGAGAAGATCAATTGCTCCTTAGTTGGCTCATATCCTCGCTCATCACAACTATCCTCAGATTTGTAATAAGAATTCGGACTTCATGTGAATTGTGGAAGGCGCTTGAAGACCTATTTTCGTTCATATCAAAAGCTAGGGTTATGCCTCTCAAGCTACAACTTTAGACAACCAAGAAAGTTTATATCTTAGTCCGAATATTTTGTTAAAATCAAGAGCATTGCTGATGCAATTTTCTTAATTGGAAGTGTAATCGATGATGAAGAACTAACTATTGCTCTTCTGATGGGATTACTATCTGAATTTGACACTTTAGTTGATTTAGTGACTTATCGACTTCAAAACTGTGAAGTCACATGTGCACATATGTCAATTCAGAAGATTTTGGCAATGGCCTTGTCTCGGGAAACTCGACTTGAATAACTGACAAGTTTTGTTGATAATTAGGTCCACTCGGCTATGGTGAACTATGTCGATATACTCGAGGGCATGGAAGATCTCGAGGACGAGGCAGAGACAGATCAAATGGAGCCATGAGCTTCAATAATGGATCAAGGCCAACTTGTCAAATCTGAGACAAATAAGGTCACATAGCCATTGCTTGCTGGTATATAATGGATGAATCTTACCAGCCAAATTCCTCAGCACCAACTTAGGGCCAGCATGCATGAGTTCAACTACAAGTGAAAGAGACTACCAAACCAATCTCATCCTTCTTTGTTGGGCTATAAACAGTCTACGATCCTTCATGATATGCAGACTCTGTTGAAATTTAGTTAACAATTAACCCAATTAATTATGAAACATATCAACATATGGCGGAAATTCATAATTCAATTTAACATGTTAAAACGTTTTAAAACATATTCAATAACCATGTCATTAAATCTAATCTAGGATGTCAACAAATTTCTAAACATATTAATAAATTCATTCAAACATGCAAACGAGTGATCTAAAATTTCTAACAATCCTACAATGATTATTATATTCAGATCCAACTCGTTCATAGGAGACTTATAGTGGGTTCGGATCTGCGAGAATCAGCCACGGGGATGCGTCAACAAGCACGGCCGAAACTCCTTCCCACGCGCGTCTAAGATGTCCTGAAATCCGTCCTTGCTCCGTTGCTCCAATAAGTGGCCGGCCCTATGGGTTAAAAATCACTCAAACAACTAGAAGATGAATCAATGATAATTCTCTAGGAGTTTTTAGGAGATCAAGAGGGTGGGCTCTTTGTGGGAATAAGGGAAGAAGGGGAAACTCACAGAAAAGGAAGAGCTGCCGAGAAACAAATTTCATCTCTCTCTTTCTCTCTAAAATTCGATCAAAGCCTCTAAAGCACAAGGGGGAAGGGGTTTGGCTGAGTGTTGGTCGAAATTAGGTTAGGGTTATCAAAGAAAGAGCCTCCTTTTATATCAGAGAGAATGGGCTTAAGTTAGGTCAAAATCCAATTAAAACCCATCAGTCAAATTAAGACCAAAACTCGTTTTAATGAGTTTAGCCCATACAACACTTATTATGGCCGGCCATATTGTCTTAATTATCTCCCAAATTTATTTGATTTATTTCTAAAATAATATTTAATTAATTTGGAATATCTCATTTATTTAATGACAAGTCATTAATTATTTTCATACTAATCAATGTAGTACGAAACGAGAATATTTATTTTCATCTTTTATTTATTTGAATCATCAAATTATATTATTATCAATATAATAACATAATATGATTCGTGAAAAAATATAATAATAAATAACCAATTATTTATTTAATTACTCAGAAAATAATTTTCTTAGCGTAAATCACAATTTAAGTTGAATGAGAAAATCAATCATTTCTTGTTCACCAAAATCTCGTCCGAGAGTCTATCATTGAGACTTTATGGACCCACATGAACGAAGCTTTAGAATAAAGCTCGGACACAAAAGTTCACAAACTTTTTTCGACTTTTAATTCTTAATATTAGTCGATTCCACTAAAGGACCAATATTGAACATCTCTAAGTTCATATGCGTTTATATTTTCGTTTGATGTGACAAAACTATTCTTCACACGGTCCACGGTGTATTTTACGATATTACCCTTTGTGTGTATCATTAACTCAGAGGAATGTAAAATTAACGTTTTACCCCCGAGTTATTATTTCACGAAGTCCTCTGTTATTTGTGAACGAGATAAACATAAAGTGAGATGTCTCAACATGTCACATATTTTATTTCAAAGAATTCTTTATTCAATAAATACCAGACCTGGTTTATTCGCTCACACTCTCATAACAGAGCATGGTGTGATAGTAATGTCGTAGCATTGTTTTAACACAAATTCCATATTTGTGAATCACATATTTCAACGAAACAGTATTATGACACCAACCGTCGGGTCAATGAAACTTCACTTTGCCCATTGACAAATCAAATGTCATAAAGTGTTACAAGAAGATATGTACTCACTTCAGGATTTATGTAATTACGAAAATACTCCTTGTGTGTGAGTTTGAGGTTTCGAGTGATTAGACGGTTTTATCTTGAACTTCAAAAATTCACAGGTCTTGTTCAATATCTTCATTAAGATATCAAGAATGAATTACAGAGTTACAACTCTCCATATCACAAGATAAGATATCGTTTAATTCATTTTAACAATCATTACTAAGAATCGATTGCCCAATCGATCTTTAGATTGCGAACTATTATTTAAACTAGTCATAAGAAGGTATCTTGTCAAGTCTATACTTAGCACTTCTTTCGTTGATGACAGTTTCAGGGCGTAAACATTCATGCATAAACACAATCTTATAATTATAATGAATATTCAATTTTTATTTAAATTCGAAAAAAATAAATACAAAAGTATTTAATATCAAAAATCTCCTTTGTGGGCATAAATGCCAACAGACTCTTGAGCCACGAATCATGTCACCTCAGACATAGAAAATGTGCAAATTAGCTCGAGCTACAAGGGTAAAGAAAAGTTGATGATTAAAAATGGTAGCTGTCTAATTGTTGGGAATTATTTAACAAATTAAACAATAATATCACATAACACATCTATATGTGGCAGAATTATATAATATGATCTGCATTAAAACTCATTTTAATAAACTAACAACCTAGGGATTAAAAATCATAAACATGTCAATAAACTATTTATTCTAAACATGTCAACAAATTGAATCGAACCATCTAACAACTTATAAACACATTCATAAATCATTATTTTCAGATCCAATTTATTTTAGGAAACTTACAGTTGAGATTCTAAACAATCCCCGACGTTGCTAGCTAACTCCAGAAGGCCTCGTCGAAAATTTCTTAAAAAATTGACTCTGGCCGAAATGGACAGCTTCGGCCCGCCAAAATGGATTCTGGCCGGCCCGCCAGAAATGTGCCTGCGGGCGTTGTGGCTTCCTCCGGATGAGTCTGACCACGAAAATTTGTAGGAACGCTGAAGACACCTAGGGCTAGGTCCCTGTAAAAGGGCTTGACCAGATTTCTTGTCAAACTCCCGTGGTGAGCTAGGCACACTCTGCGTCCGGCGAAAAACTCCAGTCAGGCGACCCAATCCGGCGACCCAGTCCGGCTAGCAGGCTTAAATGAGCCTCGCTCCATTTCACTCGATTTCATCGCGTTTCGAGTGGATACCTGCGTGTACAAAGTCACTCAAACACCATTAGAAGAATGAATGGTAATTCCCTCGGGATTTGATGTGAATAAGAGGTTGGGCTCTTCAATTGAACAACAAGAGACACTCGGGATCAGTAAAAACTTTTCGAGAGATCAAGAAAATATTTCTTGATCTCTCTCTCTAAAAATTCGACCAAAGAACTCATGAGAGGGGGGGAGAGAGAGGTTGGCCGAAAAATTTATAATTAGGGTTAAGGTTTCCAAAAAATCTTTAAACCCATTATTGAAAACAATAGTCAAACTTAAACCCATTATTCTTTAAGTAATTTCAAAAATTAATTCTCTGACCTAATTCATTAATTATGGCCGAGTATGATCCTATATATTTCAAAAATATTTACTTTTATTTATTTTCATAATAATATTTAATTATTTTAGAATATCTCATTTATTTAATGACAAATCATTATTTTCATACTATTCAAGATAGTTCAAATGAGAAAATATTTATTTTTATCTTTTATTTATTTGAATCATTTAAATATGTTAATATCTGTATATTTACATAATATGATTCATTAAATAAATATAATAATAAATAAACAATTATTTATTTGATTACTTAGAAAAATGTTTTCTTAGTGTAAATTACAATTTACTTAACTGAGAAAATCAAATTGTCCTTGTTCAATAAATCTTGTCCGAGGGTCTATCGTTAAGACCTAATGGACCCACATGAACGAAGCTTTAGAATAAAAATCGGACTCAAAAGTTCACAAACTTTTTCCGTCTTTTAATTCTTAATACTAGTCGATTCCACTAAAGGACTAATATTGAAACTCTCTAAGTTCATATGTGTATATTTTCCGTTTGATGTGACTAAACAATTCTTCACATGCTCCACAAAGTATTTTACGATATTACCCTTCATGTGTATAAGTAACTCAGAGGAATGTAAAATGACAGTTTTACGCCTGAGTTATTATTTCACTAACTCCGTTGTAATTTGTGAATGAGAAAAACATAAAGTGAGATGTCTTTACATGTCACATATTTTATTCATAGAATATTCTTATTCGACGAATACCTGGCTAGGTTTATTCATTCACACTCTCATAACAAAGCATAGTGTGATACTGATGCATTGGCATTGTTTCAACATGAACTCCGTATCTGTGAATCACATAACCCAACATGACAGTGTTATGACACCAACCGCCGGGTCAGATGCAACTATAATTTTGCCATTTCCCATTGACAACTAAAATGTCATAAGGTGTCACATCGATTATGCATTCACTTCAAGATTTAGGTAAGTACCAAATACCCCTCGTATGTGATCTTGAAGTTTCGAGTGTTTAAACAGTTTTATCTCGAACTTCAGAGTATCACAAGTCTTGTTCAATATCCTCTATTAGATATCAAGAATGAAACACAGAGTCACAACTCTCTATATCACAAGATAAGATATCATGAATTATTCAAACAATCAGTACTCAGATTCGATTGCTCCATCGATCTTTAAGATTGCGAACAAATGTTTAAACTAGTCACAAGGGGCTATCTTGTCAAGTTTGTACTTAGCACCCCTTTCGTTCATGACAAATTCAGAGCGTAACACATAAACAAAAAATTAAATGAAGAATGAATATTTAACTTTATTTAATATCTCAGCAAAATCAAATACAAAGTATTTATAATGTCTTGAATCTCTTTTGTGGGCACCAATCCCAACACTAATTATAATTCATCTTGACATATAAAAAATTACAGGACACAAACACAAATGAAAACTAGTTCTAAACAATTTAATAAGAGTACCTAATATTTAGAAAATCTTAGTAAGCATATATCAGCTTACTGTTGGAAATTATTTAACGATTAACTTAATAAATTACGTTACGTATCTAAATATGGTGGAAACATAGAATAAATCCTAAAATGTTAAAACACATTTTAAGCATGTTCAGTTTAACCAAGGCATTAAAAATTACTAACATGTCAATAAACGTATTCTAAAGATGTTAACAATAAATTGAACATTCAATCTAGCAACCTATAAACAATTTATAAAATTGCAAATCCAATTCGTTAGAAAAGACTTACACGTGAGATTCTAAACAACCTCGCGCGTTGCTAGCTATCGCCGGAATGCCTCGAAGAACTGGTAAGAATGGGCCTGGAAGCAACTGGTCGGGTGACTTCTCACGCTGGTTGGACATGAGATTTTCAGGCTCGTTAGACAGGAGTCTCGCCAGACAAGAGGCTCTCCGGACAGGAGACTCACCGAACAGGATGCTCGTCGAACAGGAAGGCTCGCCGGACTGGGAGGTTAGCTGGTTTGGAAGGTTTGCCAGAATGGGAGGCTTGCCGGACAGGAAGGCTTGCCAGACGGAGGCTTCAAACTCGCCGGATAGCCTCCTTTTGCGCCTATGGAGTGTTTGATTTTCCTTGGCTTTCTTGCTTCAAATTTGGCCCGCCCTACATAATAATGTCACCTAAACTACCACAAGAAGATTCAATGATATAACACTTAGATATTTGGGAGATCAAGAGGGTGGGCTCTTTGATTGAATAACGGGAGAAGGAGATCACTTAACGAATCAAATCAAGATTGAAGAAAAAAAATTTCTTGATCTTTTCTCTCTCACTCACTTGGCCAAGAACACACAAGGGGATGGGATAGGTTGGCCGAGAATATTGAGCTAGGGTTAGAATTTTGTCTCACAAAATCCCTTTTTATGACTGAGAGAGCGGGCTTATGCTACGTGAAAATCTAATTTATTTAATTTATTTCTAAAATAATATTTCATTAGTTTAGAACATCTCATTGATTTAATGACATGTTACTAATTCTTTTCATACTATGCAAACAAGTACGAAACAAGAAAATATTTATTTTCATTTTTTATTTATTTGAATCATCAAATTACATTATTATCAATATAATAACATAATATGATTCATTAAACAAATGTAATAATATTTATTTAATTAGTTAGAAAATAATTTTCTAGTAAATCACAATTTAAATTCAATGAGAAAATCAATGGTTCTAGTTATATAAATCTCGTCCGAGAGTCTATCACGGAGACCTTATGGACCCACATGAACAAAAATTTAGAATAAAGTCTGGACACAAAAGTTCACAAAATTCTTCCGACTTTTAATTTTTAATATTAGTCGATTCCACTAAAGGACTAATAGTGAAACTCTCTAAGATCATATGCGTTTATACTTCTGTTTGATGTGATATAGCAATTCTTCACATGATATAAATGAGTACTTTACGATATTACCATTTGCATGTATCATTAACACATAGGAATGTAAAATTACCGTTTTACCCCTGAGTTATTATTTCACCAACTCCTTTGTTATTTGCGAACGGGAAAAACATAAAGTGAGATGTCTCTACATGTCACATGTTTTATTCAAGGAAGGATTTATTTGTTGAATACCAGGCTCGGTTTATTTTGCTCATACTCTCAAAATAAAGCATGGTGTGATACTAATGCCTTAGAATTGTTTTAAACACAAATTCTGTATCTGTGAATCGCATAATTCAAAGAAACCATATAATGACACTAACCGTCGGGTCAATGAAAATTCATTAAGTTATTTCCCATTGACAAATCAAATGTTATACAGTGTGACAAGAATAAATGTATTCACTTCAGGATTTAGGTAATTACCAAAATACCCCTCATATGTGATCTTGAAGATTCGAGTGATTAAACGGTTTTATCTTGAGGTTCAAAACATCACTGGTCTTGTTTAATGTCTTCATTAAGACATCAAGAATAAATCACAGTGTCACAACTCACTATATCACAAGAAATATATTGCTGATTTATTCAAATAATCAATACTCAGATTGGATTGCCCAATCGATCCTTAGATTGTGAGCTATTATTTAAACTAGTCATAAGAGGATATTTTGTCAAGTCTGTACTTAGCACCTTTTTCGTTGATGATAGTTTCAGAGGTAGCAAACATACATAAACACAATCTTAAATAAGAATGAATGAATATTTAACTTATTTAAGTTTCAGCAAAAAAACAAAATACACAATGTATTTAAATGTCTAATATTTCCTTTGTGGGCACATATCCCAACAAACTCCCACTTGACTCAAAAGAGATGCGAATGATCTGTCAGTACTAAGCCTTCTAGGTGTCCCTCAAAGAGTTTACTCGTTAAAGTTTCTTGAAGGGATGAGCAAGGTTGTCCAACGTTGAGATCGTCATTACATCAGCATCTCCTCTATGAACGATATCTTGTACTAGTTGATATTTACGTTCTATGTGTTTTGAGCGCTTGTGACTTCTTGGTTCCTTACGGTTAGCAAAAGTCCCACTATTAGCATAGTAAAGTGTAATGGGCTCGTTGGCACTTGGAACTACTTCCACGTATATCAGGAATTTCCTCAGCCGTACAACCTCTTTTACAGCTTCTTAAGGTGCCTCGTACTTGGCTTCCATGGTCGACTCAAGAAATGCAAGATTGCTTTATACTCCTCCGGACCACAGATCCACCATTCAGGGTGAATGCATACTCTGATATGGTTTTCCTGAAATCCTTATCCGCTTGAAAATCATAGTCGGTATATCTCGTCATATTCAGGTCACCACCTGAGTATGCAAGCATATAGGTTCTCGTTCTCTGGAGATACTTGAGAACATGCTTGACAGCCACCAAGTGCTCGGGCCCAGGGTTTGATTAGAATATACTCACTACGCCCACTGTGTAACAAATATATGGTCTCGTGCAAAGCATCAGATATATGAGACTTCCTACGGCTGAAGCGTAAGAAATAAGTCTCATGTCCTCTACCTCATGAGGAGTCTTAGGAGACTACTCACTAGAGAGATGCACTCCATGTCTAAAAGGTAGCTGTCCTTTCTTGGAGTTTTACATACCGAAGCAATCCATGATCTTATCAATATAAGATGCCTTAGATAACGCTAACTTTCGGTTCTTTCGATCTCTATAGATCTGAATCCCCATAATGTAAGCCGCTTCTCTAAGATCCTTCATCTCAACCTGCTTCGACAACCAGATCTTAACCTCTGATAACTTTCCTACATCATTCCTAATGAGTATTATGTCATCTACATACTGGACTAAGAAAACCACTTTTTCATCTTTTATCATCTTAGAAACGCATGGCTCATCTACTGACTGATCAAAGTTGTAGCCTTTTACAGTCTCGTCAAATATGATATTCCCAACCTAGATGCTTGCTTTAGACTATAAATGGACTTCAGCAACTCATAAAACTTGCCTTCTTTGCCCTTCTCCATGAAACCATCTGGTTGAGCCATATAAATCCGCTCGTCAAGATTTCCATTCAGAAATGCAGTCTTGACATCCATCTGTCAGATTTACTAATCAAGGGCGGAAACAATGGATAAAATGGTAAAGATGGACTTCAGCATTGCGACTAGCGAGAATGTATTTTCATAATCGATACCTTACTTTTGTGTGAACCCCTTCGCCACAATTCATGCCTAAAATGTCTCAACATTTCCATCTGGTCCTCTTTTTTTCTTGCAAATCCATTTACTCCCAACATGTTCAATACCTTCGGGTGGATCTACAAGCTTCCAGACCTTGTTAACATACATCAAATGCATTTCAACGTTCATGGCTTATTGCCATAGGTTTTTTTTTCAGAACCCTGTATCGTTGGGGGAAATGATACTGGATCATCCTCCTTCTTGTATACGACTGCACTGTAAGCCTCTCCGCTAAACATGTATCATTCAGGGTTGTCGTACAATCATGTTACTGCGACGAATCACAACGGGCTCACTTTCTGTTTGCGATTCTTCCACTGTTGGCGTAGGACTCGTCCTTACTTGTGAAGTACCCGCTACTTCACCCAACATTTCCTTCAGCACAAGTTTGCCTCTCGGTACTACATTCTTCATGTTGTTCTCTTCAAGAAACCTAGCATTCGTCCTAACGAACATTTTCTTGTCAGTAGGACTATAGAATATGTACCTTTTTGTCTCTTTGGGATATCCCACAAAAAGGCATAATTCTGAACGACTAGCCAACTTGCTAGTCTTTTGTCTCAACACATGTGCTGGATAACCCCTGATTCTGATGTGGTTTAAAAAATATATTCTACCACACCATCTCTCGTAGGGAGTGCCAAGGACCATCTTCGATGGAACTTGGTTCAGAATGTTAGCTTCCGTTTCTAGGGCGCATCCCCATATCTAGCATATCTAGTAGAGTTTGATTGCTTCTCTCTGACATACCATTTTGATGTGGAGTGCCAGGTGCTGTAAGCTGAGAATGAATGCCTTCTTCTCTAAGAAGATCTTCGAACTTTCCAGAAAATTTCTCCCCCCATCGATCTGATCGAAGGGTTTTGATATCTTTCTCCGTTTTCTTTTCAACCAAAGACCGATACTCTTTGAACATTTCAAAGGTGTTGGATTTGTATCGCATAAGGAAAACATGACCAAATCCCGAGTAGTCATCATTGAAGGTTACAAAGTACTCATAACCTCCTCTTTCATGTATGTTAGTTGTCCCACATACATCACTATGTACGAGTTCAAACACTTGCGTCGCTCTTAGACCTTTCAAAGAGAAAGGTCTCTCGATAATCTTGCCCTCAAGACATGCTTCACACGTGGGCATGGATCCCACGCTTAGAGACTTCAAAGGACCATCATTTGTCAACCTCTTAATCCTATCTAGGCCAATATGTCCAAGATGTAAGTGCCATGTATATGTTTCATCAGTTTCATCACTATGAAATATCTTACGATTCCTTAGTGAATTGCTATTCACTTTGGTGTCCAAGATTGTTGGCTCATTTGGATATAAATAATTTATAGACTCCACACAATGAGCTTTAGTTATAAACGAATCATCAATATAAATCTTAATACCATTATTGATTTTAAAATCGAAAAAAATTTCTTCTAAAAGACCAAAAGAAATCAAATTCTCCAAAAATTCGGAACATAATAAACATTATATAGTCTTGTTTCCAAAATTCAGCTTCATGTTCCCGACAAATTTGTCTCCGACCTTCGTTCCATTTCCCTAGTTGAACATGAACTCTCCATTACCTAAGCTCCTAATTTTCCTGAAACCATTCAAATTACACACGATCTGATCAGATCCCCCGCAGTCTAAAATCCAGAGTGATTCTTTATTTTTTGTGTAACATGCTTGGGTGACGAAACTGTTTGCAGAGATGTCCACAAGAAGATTGCTTATTTACATATTGATGTAATATATAAATCTTTCATCAAATCCATATTATAATTTGCTGAATAAATTAATAAAAATTGGAACGTTCATTCATTCCTTTTTAGTTTGATCGAAGATTTATGATATTAAATAGTCTTATAGTTGTTGATGTGAATATGCACGACCAATTGTCACAAAGTGTCGTCACTCCGATTACGATATAAAAGATGAACAGGCTCAAATTCCTTATACGAATCCACTTCGGGCTAGTAAGAATGTTTAGAAAATAGTAATAATGCGAAGAAAGTAAAGAGTTTTTATTGATCGTGAAGTGAATACAAGTATAATCTCGAGTGATTACAAAGTGAATTTCGTCCCCTCTCTATTCTATACGTGCTGTATTTATAAGCTGATAACAACGTCTTTCTCCTTATTTCTAGCAACGTCTATCTTGACTATCTCTTTCCCCGCGCTTCCTGCTCGTTTCACCACGTGTATTGCTGACCACATAGTGTTTGCCAATTCATTCCGTAAGAATAGCTCGGGAAGAGTGGATTTTGGAAAGAAATCAGCCCGTTTGAACAAGGTATGGCCATCGGTCGAAAGGAAGAGGTTTTATGAGTTAAAATCGTGGTGGGACTTAGGCCTAAGGCCCATTTGGTACTTCGAGTGGTCAGTGTGTCGTTTTAGCGCACGTCATCGTTTTTCAACATACTGTCGGTTTTGTACGTACTGTCGTTTTTTGACATGCTATTGTTTTTATCTCTTTTGAGATCGTTTAAGCACCGAAATGCATAAACGGTGTTGTTTGCTGAAGGTGAATAAGTCCTGCATCAACAGTGAGCCCCCCAGTGCACTAAGTGAGTTTCACTTCGTGGACTTAGCATGTTGATGGTCAAGGGCGTTTTTCGATTTCTGACATGGTCGTTTATTTCCTTAGAATAATAATTTTTATCATTCTCGAAAATAAATAATGGATCTATTTTAGATCGGGTACATTTGGGCGGGAAAACGAAATTTGCTTTCCTCAATTTTGAGTATGTGCGCGGTCGAAATGGGAGGTCTATTTGTATTTCTTGTATACGTGTCACTCTGCCATTGGGTTTGCGTGTGACCAAGGACGAAAACAGTTCGCTCTGCCCCAAAAAACTAGCCGATGTGACGTGTGTGATGATAATTGCATCCCTGGATTGACGAGCTTTTCTTGGACGTGATAGGGCTATTAAAAACCCACTAATTCATGCCAAATTAGGCATCATTGTTTCATTGGAGGTCGTGTGTCTTAGAGAGAGAAATCGTGGGTGAGTAAGGTTTGCTTTTTAAACCCCTTTTTTTGTTTTTAGTTCTTCACTCGTCACAACACACTCTCGTCTCCATCTTCTCTCCATCGTTCCAATTTTTGAATATCTCGAATATGGTATCGAGCACTTCGGATCAGCGGTTGTTGGAGGCGTCTCCATCTTCCGTGCTCACGCCCGACTATCTGCGCGAGCTCCGGGGGTTATACGATATCCCCGATTTCATTGATCTTTTGGCGCCCGAAGAAGAAGAACACCCATTCTCGTTGAAGGAAGGGTGAACGTCGGCCGACGAGGCTTTCTTGGAGGTCGGACTGGAGTTTCCAGTGCACGACGTGGTCCTGGAGTATCTGAACCACCTCCATCTCGCCCTGGGTCAGCTCGTTCCCAATGCCTATCGCAACTTAGTTGCCTTGGGAGTGGTTGCCAAGGAGAATGGATTGGTCCTTATTTCCGACGACCTGGCCTGCCTGTACCATGCCAAAGGATCTGGGAAGGCTTCTGGGAGGCATTACCTCAATGGCCGGAGTGGGAAGATCCTTCGCAACACCCCCGACATGCGAGGTGGTTGGACGGAGATGTTCTTTTGGTTCAGAGATAGGAGACCCGGGTTGCCGAGGTCACCGGGGTGGAACAACTAGAAGGGTACAATGATAATTTTATAATTCCGATCTAGTTGATGATATTCATGAAGGGTAATCATTCGATAATATTCAGTGGATCTGCTCATCACAAATAAGTAGATTTTTGAGCAAAAAATATATTCATTTGAACCGAAAGATTTTCAGTGTCGTAGTTGACAATAATGGAGCCAGTTGACATTAAACTAGACTTGGAAAAGTTTTTGAACTTTGAGTCCAAGAGTCCTAGTTAAATATTTGTTCATTTGGGTCCATGAGGTCACTATCACAAGTCATTAGAGTAGAGTTTGTTAAATTAGAAGTTAAGTCAAAATAAGTTCAATTGTTGAACTAGACGTATTTTCTGAAAATGGTCTAAAGATATTTTTCGTCCTTAAGGATAATTGATGTAAAATGTCAAAATAATATTTTGAATTTTCTCACAAATTAATTTAAAGTGACACGACTGAAAATTGGTTTTCATGCTTAGTGAATTAAATTTTGTGACATATTATTGTATGGGCAATAATGCGAGGGCTTTTTTGTAATTTTTTATGAACAAATTAGGAAGTAAATATGTGTGTGTAGACACCCATATGGCCGGCCACTTTACATCAAGGGAGGGAGAGAAATATCTTCTTTTATTTGGTGCATTAATGCATATTGGTAATTGCCCAAAAGAAAAGAGGAAATGAATTTCTTTGAGAAGTAAACAAATGTGCTAAGCGAGGATATAAATTTCCCTCACTTATGACACAATGTTGGCCGACCATATAGAAGAGAAAAGGAGGAGGAAATCTAATATTGAGTCATAATACTCAATAGGAAAGGGTAATTACTTTTTCATGTATTTCCTTCTCCTATAAATAGAGCGTCACATAGATGTGAAAATACGTTTTTTGGTCCTGCTCTCTCTCTTCTAGCCGACCAACATTCTCCCTCTCCCTCTAAAATACTCTTTTATTTTGGCACCTAGATCCTCATTTGATCTAGAGAATTAGCTTATGCTCCAAAAATTGTTCTTGGTTCATATTGTTTAATAGTGCCACTCACTAAACTCTTAAAACGCTCGAATACATTAGTGGTAGAAACTTTCGTGGTTGCTCGAGAATCCAAAGACGAAAGGCAGTGAGACAAGGAGAATGATCTTTTTCCAAGAAGGGACTCCAAGATCAAGCAACAAGAGAAAAGTTAGTATTCAAGTATTTTAAATAATGTTTTTAAGTGATACATGTTCATGCACTTTTCCTAGGCTAGTAAAATTATTTTACTTGTAGAGATATTTTATATTCCGCCATTAATATGATTAACGATAATTTTACTTAACCCTAGACCTATTCCAACGGAACTCATACCTTTCCCATTGACAGTCTTAAGGTAGGTAGGACAGTTCCTGCGCAATTGGCCAAACTCTCTGCAATGGTGACACTTGTGACCAGACTTGTCCCTTGGCATCCGCATCCTTCCTGTAAGGCTTAATGGATCCTGTTCGGTTGGCGTTTTTAGGACTCTTCATCGCCCTCTTAGAACCTGAAGTGGAAGCTCTATGTCCAACAACATTGACTTCACCTGTTTTCTTCTTGTTCTTAGGGAGACGTCCCTCGGCAGTCTGTGACTTCTTCATGAGCTCGGTTACAAAATAATCGAGTTTATTCATGGAGTAGTTTAGACGAAAGCTATCGAAAGAATTCGTTAGAGTCTCCAAGAGCATGTCGACCTTGGTGACTCCATTGATCTCCGATAAAAGAATCTCCATATCGTTAAGGTGACCCATGATCACTAGCAAATGTTCTCGAACTGAGGTTCCCGGCTTCATCCGACAATTCATGAAATCACAGATAGGTTGCTGCCTCGCCTGACACCCAAGACATCCAAACATGTCATGAAGATTGTACAACATCTCATATGTTGCGGGGATATCCCGATGTGATTTCTGCAACATATTGCTCATAGATGCTAAGATATAGCATCTACCATTATCGTCGGACCTTATCCACCCATTGTAGGCGTCCTTGTCCTCTTTGCTCGAGTCACTACTTAGAGCTGGAGGACGCGGGGTTGTGAGAACGTACTTGTACTTTTCTATCGTCAGCACGATGTTGAGGTTACGTTTTCAATCAACGTAATTCTCACCCTCGATGTTATTCGAACTCAAAATCGTTTGCAATAGATTAAAAGACATTTTTATGAAATTTAAGTAAAATAAATAAATTTAGTATGTGCTACAATTCAAATTACATATATGAACAGTCCTAATATGGTATGAAAGCAATAAAGAATTCATGGTATTATGAACATAAATGACTAATCGCCTTTCATAGTCGTGACACATCACTCTTTAGTTCTAACCTTCTAAGAAGTCACAACTTATAGTTACTAATTACCATAAACTTTGATCACTTATTTTTAAAGCATAGCCTCTATGGAACGATTACTTTAAAAAATAAGACTAAGTGTACAGCCAACATGTGAGCCTTTATCCAAGTCACTTTGATAATGGTTATCCTAGGGAAGACCCCGCTTCATCGTTCCTCTTTAAATCTTAGGTCATTAACAATTTAGCTGGGCCTTTCATAGTAATTAACCGCCTTTCATAGTCGTGACACATCACTATTTAGCTCGAACCATCCAAGAAGTCACAGCTTTTAGTTCTTACTAATTACCATAAACGTTTGGTCACTTATTTTTAATGCAGGGCCTCTATGTGAGGATTACGTTAAAACATAAGCCTAAGTGTGCAACCGACCCGTGGGTCTTTACTAAAGTTACTTTGAAGACGGTTCACCTATGTGGAGACCCCGTTTTATCGTTCCTCTTTAAGACTTAGTTCTTAACAATATAATTACCTAAATACTTCCAAAGTACTCCCATTGAAGGGAGGGCCACTATGAGTGACTCTTAGTTCATCACATATTTAGTTAATTATAATCGTGTCGGGGACCTTGGGTTGGTTCAACGATAAACAACCCTCTCACTTAGTTTTTCCAAAGAATCATATTCTATTAAAATAGTTTACAATTTATAACTCATTATTTAATTATAAAATATATGAACAATTCATGTTATAATAATGTTGGTGTTCTATCCTATATGACATGTGAGGTGATATGTAATGAGATTAAATAATTTAAAGCATAAAATATTTAACTCATTAAATGGCCCATTCTAAATACAACCCAAAAAGAAATTAAATTAAAAATTAAACTATTTTAATCTTCTCGGCCAAGGGGACTTGTGACGCGTCATCGGATGTCTCGGATTAGCCCGCGCACGTTCTCCAACGTGCGGCCAAGCCCGAGGTGCTGCCTCCTTGTGTTCTCGTCGTCGGATTACAATAAAATTAATTACAATTTAAATGTCCTCGCAAATTAAAGCTCACAATTTAAATAAATAAATTTAAAACCCGAGACGATAACCGGAAATAAAATCCTAGGGCCATATTAAATGAGGATCCATCCATAAACACAACACACAATTCAAGCATTCACAATGCAATAAATAATCATACAAAAACGCCAATACCAACTAGTCAAACCAATTTCAAAACTAGTCATTAAACCTAAATTTTAAGGCCTTTAATTAGCTCTGATACCATTTGTTGGAATTTATTTAACAAATTAAATAATATAATTATATTACACATACTATGTGGCAGAAAAATATAATTAGATCTACATATATTAAAACAATTTTAATATATTTAAATACCTAAGGCAATAAAATTTAATTACATGTCTAATAAACAATTTATTAAAACACATACTCAACAATTAAAATACTAACAACCTATATAAACATTTTATATATTATTAGCAATCATAATTGTTGAGAAAATACTTACAATTGAGATTGTAAACAATCCTGACGTTGCTCGCTATCTCCGGAATGCCACGCCAATTCCACGCATGAAAAAAAACTCGTCGGATTGCCCTAGGCGCGTCTTTGCCGGACTGGGAAGATAGGGACGCCGGACAGGGCCTTCTCATCGTGCAGGGGACTCGCCGAACAGGGGATTCACTGGACATGGGACCTTCGCCAGACGGGGACCTTTTCCGGACGGGGGACCTTCACCGGACAGGGGACTCGCCGGACAAGCAACCTTCGCCGGACAGGGGACTCGTCGGATAGGGAACCTTCGCCAGACATGGGACCTTCACCGGACTGGGACCTGGACGCCTTCATTGGACGCTAAAAGGTACGCCGGACAGGAGACCTTCACCGGACAAGGGACCTTCGGCGGACTGCACGCCTGACAGGGAGCCTTCGCCGGTTTTGATGCTGGAAGGGGATCCGGCCGGCAGGGAGCTTAAAAATTCCTTCAAAAATAATTCTAAAACAATTTTTAGAATTAAAATTAAACACCAAACACCACAAGTGAAGAATCAACAATAATACACTCGAATATATGGGAGATCAAGAGGGTAGGCTCTTAATCGAACAATGGGAATTAGAGAATCTCTCAAGAACAATTCAAGAATCAAGAAAACAAATTTTCTCTCTTCCTCTCTCTCTAATCTCTCGGCGAAGAACACACTCAAGGGGAAATGGGGAGTTGCCCGAGTATCTTGATTAGGTTAGGTTAATTAGGTTTTCCCTTTCCTTTAAATAATAAAATCAAATGGGCTTAAGCTGGGTCAAATCCATTACTTAATTTTAAACCTAATTTTTTCGGACAACAAGTATCTTATACTCGGCCAAAACAATATATTTATTTCCCAAATTCTTTTAATTTATTTCTAAATTCAATTAATTTAGAACTCTCATTTATCAATGATATTTCAGTAATTAATTTCATACTTTTAAAATAAGTACGAAATGAGAAAACATTTATTTTCTTCTTTTATTTATTTGAATCATAAAAATATATTATTATCAATATAATTATACATTATGATCATAAAATAAATGTAACGATAAATAACTAATTATTTATTTTGCCATTAAGAAAATAACTTTCTCGATATAAATCACAATTTATATTCAATGAGTAAATCAATTATTCTTGTTCATTCAATGTCATTCGAATGTCTATCATTGAAACCTTATGGACCCATATGAACGAAACTTTAGAATAAAGATCGAATTCAAAAGTTCACAAACCTTTTCCGTCTTTTAATTCTTAATATTAATCGATTCCACTAAAGGACTAATACTGAGACTCTCTCTGTTCGTACGCGTATATTTTCCGTTTTATGAGAGAAAACAAATGGAGTACTTTACGATATTACCCTTCATGTGTATCATTAACTAAGGGGAATGTAAAATTACAGTTTTACCCCTTTGTTATTACTTTACAACGTCTTTACATGTCATATGTTTTAATCAAGGAATCTTCTTATTCGATGAATACCTGGCCAGGTTTATTCATTCACACTCTCATAATAAAGCATAGTGTGATACTAATGCGTTTGCATTGTACCAACATGAATTCCATACCTGTGAATCATATAACCCAATATCATATCTTTATGGCAACAACCGTCGGGTCAACTGAACCTATAACTTAGTCATTGCCCATTGACAAATGAAATGTCATAAAATGCAATATCAATTATATATTCAATTATACAAAGTACCCCTCGTATGTGATCTTGAAGTTTCGAGTGATTAAACGGTTTTATCTCGAGCTTCTAAGTATCACAGGTCTTGTTCAATATCTTCTATAAGATATCAAGGATGAATCATAGAGTCTCAACTCTCTTTATCACAAGATTAGATATCATGATTCATTCAAACAATCATTACTTAGATTCGATTGCTCTATCAATCTTAAGATTGCGAACAAATGTTTAAACCAGTCACAAGGGGCTATCTTGTCAAGTTTGTACGTAGCACCTCTTTCGTTGATGACAGTTTCAGAGCGTAGCATTCATACATAAATGTGGTCGCCGTATTTCCGGAGACAACGTTAATATATATTCTCCTTTTTTCCCCGTCGCATAAAGGGGAAAAGGCTCGTCCGGGAAGGCCACGACACATCCTCACACGTCCAAAACTCCGGCCCGTCGACGAGGCCTGGCCGGCCACCTGCGCGCCTGGGAGAGAACTTCTCGTCCCCTGCCTCCTGGGGGTTTCCCAGTCGGCCACCCTTACGCCAGGGAGAGGCCTGGTCGGCCACCAGCGCTTGGGAGAGACCTTCTTGTCCCCTGACTCATGGGGGTCTCCCAGTCGGCCACCCTCGTGCCTAGGAGAGACCTTCTCGTCCCCTGCCTCTTGGGGTTCTCCCAGTCGGCCACCCTTACGCCTGGGAGAGGCCTGGTCAGCCACCAGCACTTGGGAGAGACCTTCTTGTCCCCTGACTCCAGAGGGTCTCCCAGTCGGCCACCCTCGCGCTTGGGAGAGACCTTCTCGTCCCCTGCCTCCTGGGGTTCTCCCAGTCGGCCACCCTTACGCCTGGGAGAGGCCTGGCCTGCCACTCACGCCTGGGAGAGGCCTGGTCAGCCACCAGCACTTGGGAGAGACCTTCTCGTCCCCTGCCTCCTAGGGGTCTCCCAGTCGGCCACACTCGCGCCTGGGAGAGACCTTCTCGTCCCCTGCCTCCTGGGGGTCTCCCAGTCGGCCACCCTTACGCCTGGGAGAGGCCTGGTCGGCCACCGGCGCCTGGGAGAGGCCTTCTCGTGAGGTACCTCAGGGAACAATCTCCGACCGGAATAGTTCCCTAAAGATCCGAGACCCGAGCCACAAAACGTCTGCGATCCAAGGATCCTTGTTTCACTAGGTCTCGTCGATCCCTCCTCGTCATCCTATAACTCCACCCACATTATATTGATGTTGAGCGTCGGAGAGGTAAACAGAGGACCCCCCTCTGTTTTCTCTTCTTAGTTCACGTATGTTTACTATTTTCAGATAGCAGAAGGACTCGAAGACCACAAGACAGCTAAGAGACGATCCGAGACACCGGATCTGACATGCTAAAGCTGAAGCGAGGGTCACCCGCTCTGCGCGAGGATCTTACCGCTTAGGTCTCTGAACGTTGTCCAAATTTCAGCGACAACATTTTGGCGCTAGAAGGAGGGGGCTTCAATTTTGAATCTCGTTCCTCCCACATTTCTCTATTTTCATCTCCTTTCTTGATCATTTACACGAAATGAGTGACGCTCCGGCAACTCCCGCGTTTTCCCGATCGAGCAACCCTATCGTTCGAGCCGCTAGCTCGCGATATGAATTCCTGCAGTAGCCCCATCGGGAATCCAGGCTGCAGCCCTCGGAGAGAGGGGTTGAGAACGCCGCTCCGGCCCTTCGTAACGACGAAGACGACCTGCGAGACGAGACCAACCGCCGGTTAGCAGAATTGTTGGCACGGCCGGGGGTGAACAAAGGCTTGCTCGTTAACCTCCTCAGATACAAGGAGAAAGATAACTCGACCGGGGACGAGGACTATGTCGGAAGCGACATGGTCCCGGAAACGGAAGCAAGTCAAACCGTCATCCCATCGCCACTGGCCAACGCGAGCGACGCTCCGCTAGATCCATCGGTTGGCCGAGCTCAAACAGGCTCGAGACTCGAAGGTTCTAGTGACCCTCGACCACGGAGAAATGGCAACAGTTCTCACGGCAGACAGACCCGAAATCTGCGTCGCACAACGTCCCAACAAGGTGACGACGACGCAGATAGCCGCAAGATCCGTCGCGAAGGTCGTCCACCGGCGGCTAGACCTTCTCACTCTGCAGGGGAAGATCTCAGGACCTGCCTTAACTCACGGAGGGATCCTAATGAGGATGACTTGAGGAAAAAGTTAGACGCCCGCCGAACTGTTGCTGGGGCCGCAACTCTCGGGGACCCTCCCCCCAACATCATGGACCAAGGATCCAATGAACGACAAGGGCCCACGCTTGTGGGACTGGTCGTAGGGGCCGCCAACGGCCTCGAAATAATGACCATGATTCAGGGACTCCAGAATCAAATCATTGAGCTCCGAGGGGCAGGCTCGGGGGGCTCCAGATCTTACGATGGTCTGGAGGGGTCATACTCGCCTTTCACGGCGGTGGTGCTAGCACAGCCGCCTGTGAGGGGATTTAAACTCCCCACCGTCCCGTCATATGACGGACGCTCTGACCCTAATTTCCACATCCAGCACTACGAGACGTGGATGTTGATGCAAGGACTGTCGGACGCGACTCTCTGCCAAGCATTCAGCTTGACATTAACAGGTTCGGGTTTTGAGTGGTTCAGGAGTCTGAAACTCGGAAGCGTCGGCTCGTTCCGAGCCCTCGGGGAAGGTTTTCTTGCTTGATTCGCCACGCTTGTAGCGTAGAAAAAGTCTAAATCGTACCTTTGGCCGATCAAGCAAAAGCCCGACGAAAGCCTCCGCCAGTATCTGGCTCGGTTCACGGAGGAATCCCACAAAGTCAAAGACTTTGACGATCGGGATGCCATAGTCGCCATCACCAAGGGTGCCGAGCCCAGCGATTTCTAAAAATCGATTGTGGGAAAAACCTCGGATATGGCCAAACTTATGGCATGTGCCAGAACGCATATGGGGGTGGAAGACTACCTCAGTTGTCG
Source organism: Urtica urens (assembly GCA_958296335.1). NCBI lineage: Eukaryota > Viridiplantae > Streptophyta > Magnoliopsida > Rosales > Urticaceae > Urtica > Urtica urens. Next base: position 15,496,558 of record OY282526.1, read on the forward strand.
GAAGAGTGGCGGGCGCGTCGGGCGCCACCGCTCTGACGAACGGCTCGACGCTCGGGGAACGCGGAAGAAATAACCGCGACGACCCCTCGTCCAAGCGGAGGAGGCCTTTCACTGACCAATTTCAGGGAGAAGCTCTTACCCCACTCAACGCATCCCTAACCCGAATCTTGGCTCTTCATCGAGTCAAGCTCGGGTCCGCGATGCCTTTGGAAAAAGGTTCTGCAACGCGGGACAAGAGCAAATTCTGTGAATATCATCGGGATCATGGACACATGACTTCCGATTGTTTCCAGTTAAAACGGCAAATAGAAGCCCCAATTCAAGATGGGAAACTCAAAAAGTTTGTCATGCGGGCGGCCGGGGTGACTATCCCGGAAGAACGCCCACCGAATCAAGGCAAAGGGCCGGCCAAGGAAAAGGCCGCTGCCCTCGCTACCATTAGCGATGTTGGGATTGGTGCCCACAAAGGAGATATTAGACATTAAGATACTTTATGTATTTATATTTTGTTGAAACATTGATATTAATAAATGTTCATTCTTTATAAGATTGTGTTTAGTTATGTTTAAGCTATGCTCTGAAACTGTCATCAACGAAAAGGGTGTTAAGTACAGACTTGACAAGATGACCCCTTGTGACAAGTTTAAAACCATTTGTTCGCAATCTAAAGATCGATAGAGCAATCGTATCTTATTATTGATTGTTAGCATGAATCATGATATCTCATCTTGTGATATAGAGAGTTGTGACTCTATGATTCATACTGAGTATTTTATAGAAGATACTGAACAAGACCAGTGACACTTAGAAGCTCGAGACAAAAACTGTTTACACACTCGAAACTTCAAGTTCACAACTAAAGGAGTATTATGATACTTACCTTAATCCTGAAGTGAATATGTAATTGACATTGCACTTTGTGACATTTGATTCGTCAATGGGCAATGACTAAATTTTAGTTGCATCTGACCCGACTGTTGGTGTCACAAGGATGCAATGTTGGGTTACATGATTCACAGATATGGAATTCATGTAACAACAATGCAAATGCATTAGTATCACACTATGCTTTGTTATGAGAGTGTGAATGAATAAACCTGGCCAGGTATTCAGTGAATGAGTTCATTCTTTGATTAAAACATGTGACATGTACAGACATCTCACTCTATGTTTTTCTCATTCACAAATAACAAAGGAGTTAGTGAAATAATAACTCGAGGGGTAAAACAGTAATTTTAGATTCCTCTCAGTTACTGATACACATGAAGGGTAACATGGTAATATACTCCGTGGATCGTATGAGAAATTGTTTCTTCATATCAAACATAAAAGATACGCACATGAACAGAGAGATTATCAATATTGGTCCTTTAGTGGAATCGATCAATATTAAGAATTAAAAGTCGGAAAAAGTTTGCGAACTTTTGTGTCCGTACTTTATTCTAAAGCTTCGTTCATGTGGGTCCATGAGGTCTCAATGATAGACACTTGGAAGAGATTAAAAGAACTTGAAAAGTTGATTTACTCATTAAATATAAATAGTGATTTATATTGGGAAAGTTGTTTTCTTGAAACTCGATAAATAACTAGTTATTTATTTTGTTTATTGAATCACAAGATAACATCATATTGATGATGACATTCTCGAGTGATTAAACATGTTAAAAGAAGAAAACAAATTGTTTCTCAATTCGTACTTATTCGATAACTACGAAATATATTTAATGAAGTGTCATTAAATAATAATGAGAGTTCTAAATTAATTTTAGAAATTAAATCAAATAAATTTAGGAACAAAAATCAAAGACATGGACGAGTAAGGAGGGAGTGTTTGGCCGGTTTCCATTAAGTGAATAGGGTCATGGGTTTGACCCAGCTTAAGCCCATTTATAACCTGTATAAATAAGCTAAGAAACCCTAATCACACAAGGCTAATCCCTAAGTGATTTTCGGCAACCTCTCTCCCTTTCCCCCTTGTGCAATTCTCGGCCAAAACCCCAAACAAGAAGAGAAAAATAGTTTTCCCTTTTTCATCTTTGATTTCCTAATTGTTCTTAAGAGCCCACACTCTTGATCTCAATATTTTCCTTGTGTAATATTGTTGATTCATCACTTGTGGTGTTTGAATAATTTAGAAAACTGTTTTGGAATTTTTTAAAATTGTTTTAAAAAGGTTTCAGCCATCACAAAACACCCTAGGTCGTTTTCTGTGCATTCCGGCGACCTCCCAGCTCCCAGGAGTCCATTCCGGCGACCCAGATCCAATCCGGCGAGGGCTACCAGTCAGGCGGATCCAATCCGGCGAGGCAGAGGCAATCCGGCGAGGCAGATCCAATCCGGCGACTCTGTCTGTCAGGCGAGGAGATCCAATCCGGCGAGGGCAATCCGGCGAGGGCATTCCGACGAGGGCAATCCGGCGAGGTCATCAGGCGAGGGGTCCCAGTGATCTCCAGTCCGGCGAGAAGTCCCAGTCCGGCGAGGCTCCTAATCCGGCGAGGTCCCTGTCAGGCAGGTCCCTGTGCGGCGACAGACTCCAGTCCGGCGAGGCTCCCAGTCCGGCGAGGATACCCATTCCGGCAGGCTCCCTGTCAGGCGAGAAATCCCAATCCGGCGAGGCTTCCAGGGGCTGTGCAATCCGACGACAGCTCCCATTCCGGCGAGGACGCTGCTGAGCATTCCGACGAGCTTTTTCTCGAGATTTGGGCGTGACGTGGCATTCCGGAGTTAGCTAGCAACGTCATAGTTGTTTACAACTATTTACGTAAGTCTTTCTCAATTAAATAATTATATAAATGTTATATAATTTATTATTATTTGATTGAGCTTGTGTATTATAAATTGTTTATAATTACTTAATAAATTTTAATGCCTTAGGTTGTTAAATATATTAAAATTAGTTTTAATATATTAGATCTAATTATAATTTTCCGCCACATAGGATGTGTTTTATAATTAATATTGTTTAATTGTTAAATAAATTCCAACAAATGGTATCAGAGCTAGTAAAAGGCATTAAAATTTAGATTTAATGACTAGTTTGAAAATTTGTTTGACTAGTTGGTGTTGGCGTTTTTGTATGAATACATTATGAATGTTTTTGTGTGTGCGCTTGTGAATGAATGGATCCTTATTCAATATGGCCCTAGGATGTTTTTATTCTGGTTATCGTCCCGGATTTTAATTTATTTAAAATTGTGAGCCTCAATTTGAGAGGACATGTAAATTTGTAATTTATTATTGTAATTCGACGACGAAGGAGAAAGAAGGCAGCACCTCGGGATTGGCCGCACGTTGGAGAACGTGTGGGGGCTAACCCGAGACATCCGATGACGCATCATTTGAAGATGAAATTTAAAATGTTTTATTTCATTTATTTACAAGAGTTGTATAATAGAAATGGGCCTATTGATAAGTTAAATAATTTTTCATATTTGATATTTAAATTTATTGATCTCATTGCATAGAGCACTCAGATGTCACATAGGATAGAACGCCAACATCATTGAAAATGAAATTGTTCATGTAGTTTATAATTAATAAAAGTTATGAAAAAATTATAAACTGTTATAAATGAATATGATTCATTTGCAAAAACTAAGTGGGAGGGTTGTTTGTCGTTGAAGCAACCCAAGGTCCCCGACACGAATGAAATTAATTAAATATGTGATGAACTAAGAGTCACACATAGTGGCCCTCCCTTCAATGGGAGTACTTCGGAAGTATTTAATTAATCTCATTGTTAAAGAACTAAGCCTAAAAGAGAAGTTTTGAAACGGGGTCTCCACATAGGTGAACCGTCTTCAAAGCAACTTGATTGAGGGCCCACGTGTCGGTTATACACTTAGACTTATGTTTTAAAGTAATCCTCACATAGAGGCTCTGCATTAAAAATAAGTGACCAAAATTTATGGTAATTAGTAAGAACTAGAAGTTGTGACTTCTTGGATGGTTCGAACTAAATAGTGATGTGTCACGACTGTGAAAGGAGGTTAATTACGGTTTCCCCATAGGAAAAGTAATTAACTATTGTTGTTCACAATACCATGAATTATTTTAACGCTTTCCTCACCATATTAGGATTCTTCATGCATGCATATAATTCGAAAATATAGCACATACTAAAGTCATTTATTTTATCAATGTTTTCAGCAAAATGTCTTTTAACCCACTACAAACGATTTTAAGTTCGAATAAACTCGAGGGTGAGAATTACGTTGACTGAAAACGTAACCTCGACATCGTACTGACGGTGGAAAAGCACAAGTACGTTCTCACGACCCCATGTCCTCCTGAACCGAGTGCTGACTCGAGCAAGGAAGACAAGGACGCCTTCGATGCGTGGATGAGATCTGATGAGATTGCTCGTTGCTATATTTTAGCATCGATGAGCAATGTGTTGCAACAATCTCATAGAGACATCGCCACTGCATATGAAATCCTCTTCAATCTCCATGAGATGTTTGGATGTCATGGGCGTCAGGCGAGGCAGCAAGCTATCCGCAGTTTCATGAACTGTAGGATGAAGCAAGGAGCTTCCGTACGGGAACACATGCTATTGATCATGGGTCACCTGAACGATATGGAGATTCTTGGTTCGGAGATTGACGGAGAAACCAAGATTGACATGATCTTGGAGACTCTTACGGAATCTTTTGATAGCTTCCGTCTGAACTACTCCATGAACAAGCTCAATTACACTGTGACTGAGCTTATGAAGGAGTTGCAGACTGCCGAGGGACTTCTCCCTAAGAACAAGAAGAAGTCTGGAGAGCTCAATGTTGCTGAACACAGAGCCTCGACCTCTGGTTCTAAGAGGATGATGAAGAGGCCCAAAAATGCCAACCGAGCGGGTTCCAAGAAGCCTTACAAGAAGGCTGTGGATGATAAGGGAAAATGCATCGCAAAGGTGGACAAGTCTGAGCACAAGTGTCACCACTGCGGAGAGGCTGGCCACTGGCGGAGGAACTGCCCTACCTACCTCAACAGTGTCAAGGGGAAAGGTAAGATCTTTGTTACTCAAGCTTGTTATACTACAAACAAGGCATCGCCCTGGATTCTTGATTGCGGGGCGTCTGACCACGTTGTGTGTAATTTGAATGGTTTTAGGAAAACCAGGAGCTTAGGTGACGGAGAGTTCGGATTCAACTGGGGTGATGGAACGAAGGTCGGAGCAAGATCTGTCGGGACCATGAAGCTCAAGTTTGGAAAAGAAATTTTATTATTGAATAATGTTTACTATGTTCCGGATATTTGCAAGAATTTGATTTCATTTGGTTGTTTAGAAGAACAAGGTTTCAATTTTAAGATCAATAATGGTATTGAAATTTTTATTGATGATTGTTTTATTACTAAAGCTCAACGTGTGGATTCAATATATTACTTATATCCTGCTGAGCCGACAATCTTGGACACCGAAGTGAATGGTGATTCACTTAGGAAGCGTAAGACGTTTCATACTGAGGAGACTGACGACACATATCTATGGCACCTGCGTCTTAGACATATAGGCCTAGATAGGATCAAGAGACTAACAAAGGATGGTCCTTTGAAATCTCTACACGTGGGAAACCTTCCCACATGTGAATCCTGTCTTGAAGGCAAGATGACCAAGAGACCTTTCTCAACAAAGGGTCTTAGGGCCACGCAAGTATTGGAACTAATACATAGTGATGTATGTGGTCCAATTAACATCCAGGCAAGAGGAGGTTACGAATATTTTGTAACCTTCACTGATGACTACTCTAGATTTGGTCAAATCTACCTTATGCGACATAAGTCAGATACTTTTGAAATGTTCAAACAGTATAAGGCCTTAGTGGAAAAGCAAACGGAGAAACAGATCAAAACCCTTCGATCAGATCGAGGGGGAGAGTACTTGTCTGGAGAGTTCGAAGACTTTCTTAGAGAAGAAGGCATTCATTCTCAGCTTACAGCACCTGGCACTCCGCAGCAAAACGGTGTGTCAGAGAGAAGGAATCGAACTTTGCTAGATATGGTGAGATCGATGATGAGTTACTCATCGCTTCCTAATTCGTTCTGGGGATATGCCCTTGAAACAGCAGCTTACATTCTGAACCAGGTTCCATCTAAAACGGTACCTGGCACACCCTATGAAAGATGGAGTGGTAGAAAATCTGTTTTACACCACACTCGCATCTGGGGTTGTCCAGCACATGTGCTGAGACAAAAGACTAGCAAGTTGGCTAGTCGTTCAGAAGTATGCCTGTTTGTGGGATATTCAAAAGAAAAAAAAGGGTACATCTTCTATAATGCTGCTGACCAGAAAACGTTCGTTAGCACGAACGCTAGGTTTCTGGAAGCAGATTATATGAAGAATACGGTACCGAGAAGCAGACTTGTGCTAAAGGAACTGTTGGGTGAAGCAACTAGTACTTCACAAGATAGGACGGGTCCTATTCCAACAGTGGGAGAACCAAGCTCGGAATCAGAGACTCCTGCGCTTCGTCGTAGCAACAGAGTTGTGAGACAACCTGTTCGATACATAGGTATCGGAGAATCTTTTACTGCAGTTGCAAACAATGAAGAAGATGATCCCGTATCATTTTCCCACGCAATGCAGAGTTCCGAGGCAAACCTATGGCAAGAAGCCATGAACGTTGAAATGCATTCGATGTATGTCAACGAGGTCTGGAAGCTTGTAGATCTGCCTGAAGGCATCAAGCCTGTAGGCTGTAAATGGATCTATAAGAAGAAGAGAGGACCGGATGGAAATGTCGAGACATTTAAAGCACGACTTGTGGCGAAGGGGTACACACAGAAAGAAGGTATCGACTATGAGGATACCTTCTCGCCAGTCGCAATGCTAAAATCCATCCGAACTCTCTTATCCATTGCCGCAGCCCTAGATTATGAAATCTGGCAAATGGATGTCAAGACTGCATTTCTGAATGGCAATCTTGATGAGCGCATATATATGGCTCAACCAGACGGGTTCATGGAGAAAGGCCAACAGGGCAAGGTTTGTGAATTGCTCAAGTCCATTTATGGACTCAAGCAAGCATCTAGGTCGTGGAATATTAGATTCGACGAGACTGTAAAGAGCTACGGCTTTGATCAGTCTGTAGATGAGCCATGCGTTTATAAGATGATAAACGATGGCAAAGTGGTTTTCTTAGTTCTTTATGTTGACGACATACTACTCATTGGGAATGATGTAGGAAAGTTGTCAGAGGTTAAAGTCTGGCTATCAAAGCAGTTTGAGATGAAGGATCTAGGAGAGGCAGCTTACATTCTAGGTATTCAGATATTTAGAGATCGAAAGAACCGTAAGCTAGCACTCTCTCAGGCATCTTATATTGATAAGATCATGGATCGCTTCAGTATGCAAGACTCCAAGAAAGGACAGCTACCTTTCAGACATGGAGTGCATCTCTCAAACGAGCAGTCTCCCAAGACACCTCAAGAAGTTGAGGACATGAGACACATTCCTTACGCTTCAGCCGTAGGAAGTCTCATGTATGCTATGCTTTGCACGAGACCAGACATATGCTATGCAGTAGGCGTAGTGAGCAGATTCCAGTCGAACCCTGGACCCGAGCACTGGGTTGCTGTCAAGCATGTTCTCAAGTATCTTCGGAGAACGAGAAACTACATGCTTGCATATTCAGGTGGTGACCTAAATATGACGGGTTACACTGACTCCGATTTTCAGGCGGACAAGGATTCCAGGAAGTCCACATCAGGGTCTGTGTTCACCCTGAATGGTGGATCCGTGGTTTGGAGGAGTATCAAGCAATCTTGTGTTGCTGACTCGACCATGGAAGCCGAGTATGTGGCAGCTTGTGAAGCTGCAAAGGAGGCTGTGTGGCTAAGGAAATTCCTTATATACTTGGAAGTTGTTCCAAGTGCAAGCGAGCCTATTACACTTTATTGTGATAACAGTGGGGCTGTCGCTAATTGTAAGGAGCCAAGAAGTCACAAGCGCTCTAAACACATAGAACGCAAGTATCACCTCGTTCGAGACATCGTTCACAGAGGGGATGCAGAAGTCATGAAGATCTCAACGTTAGACAACCTTGCTGATCCCTTCACGAAGCCTTTAACGAGTAAAGTCTTCGAGGGACACCTAGAAGGATTGGGACTAAAGGACCATTCGCATCTCCTTTGAGTCAAGTGGGAGTTTATTGGGATTGGTGCCCACAAAGGAGATATTAGACATTAAGATACTTTATGTATTTATATTTTGTTGAAACATTGATATTAATAAATGTTCATTCTTTATAAGATTGTGTTTAGTTATGTTTAAGCTATGCTCTGAAACTGTCATCAACGAAAAGGGTGTTAAGTACAGACTTGACAAGATGACCCCTTGTGACAAGTTTAAAACCATTTGTTCGCAATCTAAAGATCGATAGAGCAATCGTATCTTATTATTGATTGTTAGCATGAATCATGATATCTCATCTTGTGATATAGAGAGTTGTGACTCTATGATTCATACTGAGTATTTTATAGAAGATACTGAACAAGACCAGTGACACTTAGAAGCTCGAGACAAAAACTGTTTACACACTCGAAACTTCAAGTTCACAACTAAAGGAGTATTATGATACTTACCTTAATCCTGAAGTGAATATGTAATTGACATTGCACTTTGTGACATTTGATTCGTCAATGTGCAATGACTAAATTTTAGTTGCATCTGACCCGACTGTTGGTGTCACAAGGATGCAATGTTGGGTTACATGATTCACAGATATGGAATTCATGTAACAACAATGCAAATGCATTAGTATCACACTATGCTTTGTTATGAGAGTGTGAATGAATAAACCTGGCCAGGTATTCATTGAATGAGTTCATTCTTTGATTAAAACATGTGACATGTACAGACATCTCACTCTATGTTTTTCTCATTCACAAATAACAAAGGAGTTAGTGAAATAATAACTCGAGGGGTAAAACAGTAATTTTAGATTCCTCTCAGTTACTGATACACATGAAGGGTAACATCGTAATATACTCCGTGGATCGTATGAGAAATTGTTTCTTCATATCAAACATAAAAGATACGCACATGAACAGAGAGATTATCAATATTGGTCCTTTAGTGGAATCGATCAATATTAAGAATTAAAAGTCGGAAAAAGTTTGTGAACTTTTGTGTCCGTACTTTATTCTAAAGCTTCGTTCATGTGGGTCCATGAGGTCTCAATGATAGACACTTGGAAGAGATTAAAAGAACTTGAAAAGTTGATTTACTCATTAAATATAAATAGTGATTTATATTGGGAAAGTTGTTTTCTTGAAACTCGATAAATAACTAGTTATTTATTTTGTTTATTGAATCACAAGATAACATCATATTGATGATGACATTCTCGAGTGATTAAACATGTTAAAAGAAGAAAACAAATTGTTTCTCAATTCGTACTTATTCGATAACTACGAAATATATTTAATGAAGTGTCATTAAATAATAATGAGAGTTCTAAATTAATTTTAGAAATTAAATCAAATAAATTTAGGAACAAAAATCAAAGACATGGACGAGTAAGGAGGGAGTGTTTGGCCGGTTTCCATTAAGTGAATAGGGTCATGGGTTTGACCCAGCTTAAGCCCATTTATAACCTGTATAAATAAGCTAAGAAACCCTAATCACACAAGGCTAATCCCTAAGTGATTTTCGGCAACCTCTCTCCCTTTCCCCCTTGTGCAATTCTCGGCCAAAACCCCAAACAAGAAGAGAAAAATAGTTTTCCCTTTTTCATCTTTGATTTCCTAATTGTTCTTAAGAGCCCACACTCTTGATCTCAATATTTTCCTTGTGTAATATTGTTGATTCATCACTTGTGGTGTTTGAATAATTTAGAAAACTGTTTTGGAATTTTTTAAAATTGTTTTAAAAAGGTTTCAGCCATCACAAAACACCCTAGGTCGTTTTCTGTGCATTCCGGCGACCTCCCAGCTCCCAGGAGTCCATTCCGGCGACCCAGATCCAATCCGGCGAGGGCTACCAGTCAGGCGGATCCAATCCGGCGAGGCAGAGGCAATCCGGCGAGGCAGATCCAATCCGGCGACTCTGTCTGTCAGGCGAGGAGATCCAATCCGGCGAGGGCAATCCGGCGAGGGCATTCCGACGAGGGCAATCCGGCGAGGTCATCAGGCGAGGGGTCCCAGTGATCTCCAGTCCGGCGAGAAGTCCCAGTCCGGCGAGGCTCCTAATCCGGCGAGGTCCCTGTCAGGCAGGTCCCTGTGCGGCGACAGACTCCAGTCCGGCGAGGCTCCCAGTCCGGCGAGGATACCCATTTCGGCAGGCTCCCTGTCAGGCGAGAAATCCCAATCCGGCGAGGCTTCCAGGGGCTGTGCAATCCGACGACAGCTCCCATTCCGGCGAGGACGCTGCTGAGCATTCCGACGAGCTTTTTCTCGAGATTTGGGCGTGACGTGGCATTCCGGAGTTAGCTAGCAACGTCATAGTTGTTTACAACTATTTACGTAAGTCTTTCTCAATTAAATAATTATATAAATGTTATATAATTTATTATTATTTGATTGAGCTTGTGTATTATAAATTGTTTATAATTACTTAATAAATTTTAATGCCTTAGGTTGTTAAATATATTAAAATTAGTTTTAATATATTAGATCTAATTATAATTTTCCGCCACATAGGATGTGTTTTATAATTAATATTGTTTAATTGTTAAATAAATTCCAACAAGCGACGGGCCCAAAAACCCAGGAATGAACATTGTAAGAACAATTACCGGGGGGCTCGAGTGTGGAGAGAACCAAGAACGCTATCAACCTCACTCAAATCACCCCACCCGCCGACTCCTTTTGAAGATATCCGCTTCACCGAGGCCGAGGCAAATGAATCTTGCACCCGCACAACGACGCTCTCGTCGTATCCACAACAGTTTCCAAAAATAAGTTCCAATGGAACCTAGTTGACAATGGGAGTGCGGTAGATATAATTTATAAATCGGCGCTTGAGCGAATGAAACTCAACAGAGTAAAGCTCGCCCTGATTCGCACCCCCTCTACGGGTTTTTCGGAGAGAAGGTTTGGACGGAAGGATCGATAGATCTGCCCGTCACCTTCGGAACCCGAGGTAGCGTGGAAATCACTCGGATCGTGACCTTCTTAATCATAGACGAGCCAACAACCTATAACATGATAATCGGTCGACCGACCCTTGTTGGTTTGAAGGCCATTACTTCGATCTACCATATCATGATTAAATTCCCTACCAGTGAGGGGATTGCATTCATGATAGGGGATCAGGACATGGCACGAATGTGCCATGTGCGGGCCGTAGAGGAAGAGACCGCCATGCCAGGGGGGAGGTGACAGTTTGCACAACATACCAGCTCTGGACCCCGCTGTTGTTGCTGAAATTTGGACAACGTTCAGAGACCTAAGCGGTCAGATCCTCGCTCGGGGCGAGTGACCCTCGCTTCGGCCTTAGCGTGTTAGATCTGATTCCCCGGATCGTCTCTTAGTTGTCGTGTGGTCTTCGAGTCCTTCTGTCATCTGAAAAGAGTAAACAAACGTGAACTAAGAAGGGAAAACAGAGGGGGGTCCTCTGTTTACCTCTCCGACGCTCAACATTAGTGTAATGTGGGTGGAGTTTGTAGAATGACGAGGAGAGATCGACAAGATCAGGCGGAAACGGAGACTTAGGAGTCAACGTCGCTTTGACGCTGGGACCTCGGATCTCGGGGAACAATTCCGATAGGAAGTCGCTCCAGACTCAGCTTCCCGTGGAAGGTATGGCCGAGATAGAGAGAGAGAGAGAGTAGTGTTCTCTATGGAAAACTGATGTACCTTTGTTGTAAGGGTTGTGGTGCTATTTATAGCATGAGGAGAGCCCTAGGGCCGGCCAAGGCACCCCCTGGACGCGTGGAAGGTAGGTGGACGTCCAGGCCGATCCATAGGACGTCCAGGCCACCTCACAGGACTTCAAGGCCACTCGCTGGACGTCCAGGACCCTCTTTGGACGTTTGGGCCTCCCGGCGGACGTCCAGGCCACTTGCTGGATGTCCAGGCCCCTCGGTGGACGTCCAGGGCACTCGTTGGACATCCAGGCCTCTTGGTGGACGTCCAGGCCACTCGGTGGACGTCCAGGCCACTCGGTGGACGTCTAGGCCACTCGCTGGATGTCCAGGCCACACGCTGGACGTCCAGGCCACTCGCTGGACGTCCAGGGCATTCACTGGACGTCCAGGCCTCTTGTTGGACGTCCAGGCCTCTCGGTGGACGTCCAGGGGACTCACCGGACGTCCAGGGGACTCGCCGGTCGCCCTGGCCGCTTGGCGGATGGGCGGGCCGCCTCGAGGGGGAGTTTGGGGAAGGTCATCGACCGCCAAGTACTCCCCGAGGCGTTAGTCTCGGGCCGCGGCTATAAAATTGTGTGCATGTCCGACGTCCGCCAGACGCTTATTCGTATCATCGGAAAACACTGACAACATTAGCCCCCCGAGTTCGATATTGAGCGAGTGATCAATGACGAACTCAAAGCGTTCTCCCCGCTGCCCAGACGCAGGCCGGAGTCATTTTCAGGCAGGCCAGGCCAACGGACAAGGACCCAGGCGCTTGAAGCGAGCACGCCGATCAGGTAGTATATCCTCCGACGCTCCTTCACTTTTTTATTATTTTTCCTTTAATTTTTCCAATGAGTCTTCCGTCATCCCCCACTAGTGGGTCCCTGGATGACCTTGTGGAATCCTTTTTCTCCATTCCCGAGGAAAATGAACCTCATTTTTCGTGGTTCCTGAATTCTTTCTCAACGGGAATCGAATCTTCCCTATCCGAATTTTTTGACGACGAAATGCTCACCGCTTGGATGGCCTCCGAGGAAGAAACCACCCACGAGAGTGGTGAATCGGCGGCCGGAGCAGCAACGCCGGCTAGGCGCGTGTCGAGAGAAAGTGGCGACCGGCTGGAGGTCGTCGGGCAAGGCCTCGCGCGAGGGGATTCGGCCGAGGAACTCGAGGCGACTGAGGCGCGCGCGTCGGGCGCGGGAGGACGCGCTGTCGAGGCCCACGCCGCCGGGGGATCTCGCCTAGGGTTCCGGGTTAGGCTCCCTTCCTTGTTTTCGTCGGATAGCCAAGGGGCCGCCGCTGGCCGAGGGGCGGCGTCGGAGGCGTGGACGCGCGAGGGTGGGATTGGGCTCGCGCGCCTCGGAGGAAGGAGCCCAAGTCCCCCGGCGAACAGGTCTCCGACATCCTTGGCGGCGACAGGAGCTTCGTGCGTCGCCTTCGGAGAGGCGTCTAGGGCGCGGGCGAGCGGGGGCGGATCTGGACTCGTGCGCCGCGGGGGAGGGAGCCCAGACCTCTCGGCGAACGCGTCTCCGCCGTCGCCAGCGATGGCAGGACTCCCGCGCGTTGCCCAAGGGGAGATCTTCACGACGTCGGCCGGTCTGATTTGCGTGGACGTCCAGGCCTGCGGGGAGGACGTCCGGGCCCTTGCCAGCGAATGTGGGGACGTCCGGGCCCTTGCCAGCGAATGTGGGGACGTCCGAGCCACCTCGGGGGAATGCGAGGACATCCAGGTCGCCTTCCGGGGATGCGAGGACGTCCAGGTCGTCGTCGAGGAGAGCGAGGACGTCCGGGCCGTCACCTTGCGGGTGGAGGACGCCCGGGCCATCGTCGAAGGACGAGAGGACATCCGGGTCGTCGGGTTGAGGGCGGAGGACGTCCGGGCCGTCGGGTTGAGGGCGGAGGACGTCCGGGCCATCGTCGAGGGACGAAAGGATTTTCCTCCTGTCGCCTTGGGGGCGGAGGATGTCCGGGCCACCGTCTAAAGACGAGAGGACGTCCGGGTTGTCGTCTTGAGGGCGGAGGACGTCCGGGCCATCGTCGAGGGGCCAGAGGACGTCCGGGCCGTCGCCGGGACGCGCGGGGATGCCCAGGTCGTGAGTAGGCCCTCAGGGAGCGCCCGAGCTGGCAACGCTGGGGAACATGCCCCACTCTTGACGGCGCTCAAAGAAGGGGAGAGGACGAGCGTCTTCCCAATTTTAGGATCGCGCATCTTGGGATCGTTTGCTTGCGAGGGGATCGACATCCCGATACTCCCGTCGCTGGGGACATTTCGAGCGCTCCGTGGTACATATGGCATTCCCGCGACCATCAACGTGCTGCGTCCCCTCTTCACCGATCGACCTACTCGGCCTCGGGAGGGATTTGCCGCCGTTCACCTGGCTAGCCTCCGAGGTAGGCTTCGATTACCGTTTCAGCCGGTCATACAGGATATCCTCTCTCGACTGGAGGTGCACGCGCTTCAAATGTCGCCCTCCTTTTACGGAGCAGTCGCCGCCTATCACATGATGTACTTTCGCCAAAAGAGGCGAGCCGTGACTGCCGACGAGATCTTTGAGTTCCTCACCATCGCCGAGGTTCCCGCGCGGATCGGGTCGTATAAGGCCTATCATCGGAAACAGCTGAGTGTAGTAACGAACAAAGAGACGAAGCTCCGATACCAGTAGGTGTGGGTCTCCGAATCCGCCTTTGGCACGGCCCCGCTTGACTTCGGCCCGTGCAAGATCCTCGAGTCGGTGAAGGACCCCGATCTTACCGAGCTCAGGAAAGTGTTTCAGAAATTCCTGGATGCTCGTCGCCAGGCGTCCATCTTCGAATCATCAGATATGATGGCTACAACAGAGTGGTTTGTCTCCACCAACCCCCCGCTTCCCCAAGCACGGGGGCGGGTGGGACGGGATCTCGACTCGGGTTCCGATGAAGATGTCCCTTGCGGTATAGGTTATGTGCTCATTGTTATTGATTTTAAGGCTTTCTAATCGTGTATCTCCTTTGTTTCAGGTGCTTTGTCCAGCAGGGGTTCCGGCGGAGCCGCGAGCACTCAGGATTCTCTCCCGAATGTGCCCGAGATCGTGGAGACAAGGAGCCCGGGAAGACGGGCGCCGACCCGTGCTGCCCCGACGACCCATGCTGGAGGAGGTGACGGCCCTGCCGCCTCGTCCACCAGCGAGGCACCTTCCAGTTCTCGACGTCCGACAGGTCCGCCGGCGGGTCCACCGGCTAGCAACGCCCCGCTTTGGCTCGCGGAGGCGATTTTACTAAGGGACCGAGGTTCTCGAGGGCTCACGGATTCTTCTCCGAAATGCTTCAAAGAGCTCGTCGTGGTTAGCGACACGGAATTCTTCCGGCAGGGTACTCGCGAAGCCCGAAAGGTATGTTTCCCCTCATTCCTCTCGATTTAGACTTCCGGTTGACCTTGTTATCCGCCTTGCAGATGTTAGCGCGCCAGGAGCGCGCCGAGCAGATGATGGAGGAAATGGTGCGCCGAGAGCGGATCTCGAAGGAGGTCAGCGATCGGAAGGACCGCCGATAGGCCGAGGCTCTGGCCGAGGCCGCCGCTGGCCGGAAAGCCGTCGAGGTTAACCTACGGGAAGAACGCGCGGCGCGAGAACAAGTCGAGCAATCTGCTTGCAGGTTCTTGGCAGAGAGCAAGAAACTTGAAGGCGTCGTGGCCCTCCGAGAGGCTGAGCTAGCCGCGAGTGAGGCGGCCCGTGCGAAGGTCGCTCACGAGAACGAGTATCTGCGACGGGAAATACAGGCCGTTATCGACGACTCTGAGCGCGCCAAGGCCCGATCGGACGAGGACTGGGAGGTGGCCTTGGAGGAGGCCCGATATGTTGCCGTCGTGCGCGTCCGAGATGCGACGATTGCCGAGAATCGGTCACGTGAGGTGACATTTTCCTCTTTTGATGGGTTGTTTCCGCCGCTAGGGGGTGATGCAGAGTTCGGCGATCCGATGGATACTCGCCCCGACGAAACCACGCGCTCATCGGTGGGTAACTCGTCATCACACCTGGCATCGCTCCGTTCTGTCGACGAGGAGCAAGTCGATTTTGGCTCCGAATGAACACCCGGGCCGTCACTCTTTCGTTTGCCGCTTTCTACGCCGTTGTTTAGCGTTTTGAACTTTGATTTCATTTTACAGACTCTTTTCAAATGTCCTTTGTTATCGAAAGTTCTCTTCTTTTATGTTTGCATGGTCGCTTTATTTAACTTTCGTTTTGTTAATGGCCGCGAACTCATGACGCGTCCTGGAGACACCTGGCATCATTGATGGCGACCGCGGTTTTTCGTCGTTGCCAATGACTTGCCGGGTATGTCAGGCCGCTTGGCAGACATCCGAGCTCCGAGTTGGATGTCCCGGGCACTCGCTGGATGTCTGGGCCGCTTGGTGGACGTCCAGGGCAGGCGCTGGACGTCGGGGGCACTCACTGGATGTCCAGGGCACTCACTGGACGTCCAGGCCTCTTGGTGGACGTCCAGGCCGCTCTCAGGACATCCAGGCCTCTTGGTGGACGTCCAGGGCGCCTGGTGGACGTCCAGTCTCTCAGGCACGGGGCCCCGGGTGGTAATTGATGACTTGGAGCCTCTAGGGGCGCTGGCCTGTGGTTTAGGGTGCGAATTGGTTTTCCTACTCGTCCAATTTTTCAGGACCGACAGTACCCTGACGTCTGCGCCTTATTTCATGGCGGCGTCTGGGCTCGCTTTCCTAAGCGCGGGCGCTTTTGCTGCGATCGCGAGAGGAATGCTTTGTCCGTGAGCCTTCATCGATGGCATGTCGGCTTGCGAATCTGCTCTACAGATATTAGGGGGATCCTGGGATTTGGCGCGATTGATGACCCGCTGGCCTGCGGCCCGCCTCGTGGGCGTTGGCAGGTACCTTTCGGGTTTACAATTGTCCATTTTGGCGTCGCGCGCATTCATCGCGCAGGTATCCATGCTCCGCCTTAGTTTTGGGTTCAACTTTTACCTAGCCGGTACTTGTTGATTTTTCCTCAGATCCATGGGCGTCCAGATGCAAGGCCTTGTTACTGACTTTGGTGGACTTCTCCGACCGCGGGGCTATCGCCTCACGATTCTGTTTGTGATTGGTTCTTTCGGATTCGGGCTCGTTTTGGCGTCAATTGTTTCGGTGCTGTGACCGAGCCGCCCTAGCCCCCCAAGTTTCATGAAGTTTTGGATGTGTACAAATTTTTTGAAACTTTTTTATTTTACAGAACCATACATGATGACACAAATAGGCTTTTTTATTCAATGTTTAAAAGAGTATACATGGAATTAAGACATCTATTGTGTTTACAAGGAATCTAACTGGGCGCGAAGTTGCTGCCTTTATTGATAATACTGTCTCAGGTGTTCGGCGTTCCACGGGTGAGCGAATATAAGGCCGTCCAAGCTTTCGAGCTCGTAGGTGCCGTTGTGGATGGCTTTTTGGACTCGATAAGGGCCTTCCCATGCCGGGCCCAGGACGCCGGCCCCTTGAACTTTGGTGTTGGGGAATACCCTTCTTAGCACTAGGCTCCCATTTGCGAAACTCCGCAATTTGACTTTTGAGTTGTAGTATCGCTCGACCTTCCTTTTTTGGACGGCGAGACGGGTGAGTGCGTCGGACCTTGTTTCGTCGATTAGGTCGAGCTCTGCCTGCACCGCTTTTTCGTTTTCTTCTTCTTGGAAGGTGTCGATGCAAAGTGTTGGGAGCACGGTCTCTATCGGGACCACTGCTTCAACCCCGAAGGTCAGGGCGAAAGGGGTCTCTCCCGTCGCGTTCCGGGCCGCGGTACGATAAGCCCATAACACAAATGGCAGTTCATCCGCCCAAACACCCTCTCGGGATTCCAATTTTTTCTTCAGGTTCTCCTTTATCGTGCGGTTGACCGCCTCCACTTGGCCGTTAGCTTGCGGGTGCCTTGGGGAAGAATATGTCTTACTTATCCCAAGTTGCTCGCAAATCTCGCGTAGACGGGCATTATCGAATTTCCGGCCGTTGTCCGTCACGATGGATTCGGGAATCCCATGGCGGCATATGATGCTCTTCCAAATGAAGTTTGTTGTGTTTGCCTCAGTGAATTTTGCCAAGGGATCCGCTTCGACCCACTTTGTGAAGTAATCGATTGCGACTATTGCATATCGGAACTGCCTTGGGGCCATGGGGAGCTCCCCTATTAGGTCGATTCCCCATTTGGCAAATCGCCATCCTCGTCAAGGAGCCTCGATGTAGGGCTTTCTCGATAGGATGCTTGGAAATATGGACGCAGCTTTCGCGCGCTCATGACCAATGCCAATGACAGCTTCTCGATCTCTGGGTATCGAGTCTCGGCGTCCAGGAGAGACTTGCTGACATAGTAGACTGGCCATTGGCATTGGCCTTCTTCTTGTATAAGGACTGCACTTGTGGCCTTGTCAGACACTACGAGGTACAATATGAGAACCTTGTGGTCGACGGGCTTTGCCAAGAATGGGGGGGTCGCGAGGTATGACTTCATCTCGCGAAACGCCCTTTCACACTCCGTAGTCCATTCGAACACGTCCCTCTTCTTTAGGGATTGGAAGAAAGGGTGGCACCTGTCGGTGGCCTTGGAGATGAATCTGGCTAGCGCCGCGATCCGTCCCGCCAGACTTTGGACCTCTTTGGGTTTCTGCGGGGATCTCATCTAGAGGATGGCCGTGATCTTCTCGGGGTTCGCTTCGATCCCCCTCTTGCTTACCATGTAGCCAAGGAACTTTCCTGACTCGACACCGAATGCGCATTTGTTGGGATTCAGCTTCATCCCGTACTTGCGGAGGATCGCGAACATGGTTCGGAGGTCACGGATATGGTCGGGGGCCAGTCGGCTCTTTACCAACATATCGTCCACGTAGACCTCCATAGTTTTTCCGATTTGGTCGTCGAACATTCGATTGACCAACCGTTGATAGGTGGCGCCGGCGTTTTTCAGGCCGAACGACATCACCTTATAACAATACAGGCCTTTGTTTGTTACGAATGTGGTTTTTATTTGGTCATCTTCGTGCATCCGGATTTGGTTATAGCCTGAATAGGCGTCCATGAAGCTGAGGAGCTCGTGACCCGCTGTCGCGTCCACAAGTTGCTCTATCCGGGGAAGGGGGAAGCTATCCTTAGGGCAGGCTTTGTTAAGATCCTTGTAGTCTATACAAATACGTCGCTTCCCATTGGGATTTTTCACCATTACCACATTTGACACCCACTTGGGGTGTTCCGCCTCTCTTATGAAACCGGCGGCAAGGAGTTTTTCAACTTCCTCTCCTATGGCAAGATATCTCTCCCGACTAAACGCCCTTCTGGGCTGAACCCTTTTGGGTATGTTACGGTCATCGTTTAGGCGATGTACCATGATCTTCGGGTCAATGCCTGGCATGTCCGCGTGTGTCCACGCGAAGATGTCTTTATGTTCCCTGAGGAAGGAAGCCATCGATTCCTGCCTTTCGGCGGAGAATTTTGCGCCGATTTTGACCACTTGGTCAGGTTTGGCGGGATCCAAGACAATCGAGACGAGGTCGTCAGGAGTTTCCATGCACCGATGCTCGATCTCGTCGCGTTGGTCAAACTCACCAAACGTTCCTCCCTCCTTGGGTTTGCATGGGAGTTCGTCATTAAGTTGATATGTCGTACATACCTCCCTTTTCTCTTCAGGCTTCGTGATCTTATTGTTGGCGGCGTGCATGTGACACGATCGCGCCATGGCCTGATCACCCATCACACATGCGATCCCCCGCTCGGTGAGAAATTTCATCATGAGATGATAGATTGATGTGATGGCCTTGAGACCTACCAGGGTGGGTCGGCCGATTATCATGTTATAAGCCGTCGGTTCGTCGACGATTAGGAACGTCACGATCCGAGTCACCTTTGCGCTACCTCGGGTTCCAAAGGTGATAGGAAAATCTATCGATCCTTCCGTCCACACCTTTTCCACGGAAAATCCATAGAGCGGGGTTCACATCGGGGCGAGCTTCATCTGCTCGAGTGCCGATTTGAACACTATGTCCACCGCGCTGCCATTATTAACCAAGATCCGTCGAACCTTGTTGTTGGCCACAGTCGCCGATATAACGAGAGCGTCGTTATGCGGGTGGAGGATTCGCCTAGCCTCCTCTTCAGTGAAACGAATATCCTCGAAGGGGGTAGGTGGGGGAGCCACATAAGTGAGGTTAATGATGTTCTTAACCCTCTCATTAGTCGCTGCTCTCAGATACTTCTTCTTTTGGTTGCTTGACCCGCCACAGTCAAGTCCCCCGGTGATCGTTCTAACAACGTTCATCCCGGAGTGTTCGGGCTCGTCGCTGATGGTGGCGACTGCCGTAGCTTTTCCTTTGGCCGGGGCCCTGTTTTGGGTCGGCAGGTGATCTTCCAGGATTGTCACCCCGGCGGCTCTCAAGATGAACTCTTTGAGTTTGCCATCTTGAATCAGGGCCTCTATTTGTCGCTTCAGTTGGTAGCACTCAGAGGTCACATGTTCGTGATCGCGATGATACTCGCAGTACTTGCTCTTGTCCCGTGTCGCAGGGCCTTTCCTCAAAGGTGCCGGGGACCCGAGCTTGTCTCGATGAAGAGCCAAGATTCGGGCCGGCGACACATTGAGCGGGGTGAGAGCTTCTCCCCGGAACTAATCGGCAAATGGCCTCCTCGATCTCGGTGGGAGGTCATCTCCGACAGCGTGGTGGTTTCTCCCCCGCTTCCCTCGAGCGTTGGGGTGGTCATCCGGACGAGGACGGTTGCCGTGGCCCTCACCTTTCCGGCTATTGAGGTAATCCTCAACCCCCATGTGCGTCCAAGCGCACGCCATGAGCTCAGCCATGTCCTTTGGGGCTCTCCCCACAATTGATTTTAGAAAATCGCTGGGTTCGGCTCCTTCTGTGATGGCAACGATCGCGTCCCGATCATCGAAGTCCTCGACCTTATGGGACTCTTCGGTGAATCGGGCCAAATATTGACGCAAGCTTTCGCCTGGTTTTTGCCTGATCGTCCAGAGGTGCATTTTGGACTTCTTTTGTGCCACCAATGTGGCGAATCGAGTGAGAAAAGACTCCCTAAGGGCACGGGACGTGCCGATGCTCCCGAGCTTGAGGTTCCGAAACCATTCAAACCATGTTCCAACCAGTGTCAGGCTGAATTCCTGACAGAGTGTTGCGTCCGACAATCCCTGCATTGTCATCCAGGTCTCATAGTGCTGGACGTGGAAGTTAGGGTCGGAACGCCCGTCGTAGGGAGGCACGGTGGGGAGTTTGAACCCTCCCCGGGAGGTTGCGCAAGGATTACTGCCGTGAAAGGCGAGTAAGATCCCTCCAAACCGTTATATGGCCTAGAGCCTCCGGAACCTGCCTCTCGCAACTCGATGATCTGATTTTGGAGTCCCTGCATCGTTGTGATCATTTCGAGCCCGTTTGCAGTTCCTGCGACTACCCCCACTGGCGTGGGAACTTGCCGTTTATTGGACCCTTGGTCCAAGGCGTTTGGAGGAGGGTTTCTGAGGGTGGTAGCCCCGGTGGTTGCCCGTCGGGCATCCAGCTTCCTCCTTAAGTCCTCCTCTCGGGGATCTCGCCGCGAATTAAGGCGGGTCCTCAAGTGTACCTCGGCAGAGCGCGAGGGCCTAAGTGGCGGTATGCGACCTTCACAACGGGTTCTGCGACTATCTACGCCGAGGTTTCTCCGTTGAGAGGATGCTCGGCGTACTTGTCGAGAATGCCCGGTCTACGAAGTGCCTCGTGCCGCCCGCGGCCGGAGGTTACTCGAACCTTCCCGTCGCGAAGTCTCCCGCTGCTGCTCTACTGGCGAGACTAATGGAGCATCGCTCGCATTTTCCGCTGGCGAGCGGGTGAATGTCTAGCTTGTGCTCGTCTCCGGGACAATGCCATCCACGACATAATATTCGTCCCGAGTCGAACTGCCTCCCTCCTCGTATCCGAGGAGGTTCATGAGTAGGCCTCTATCCACCCCCGGTCGAGCCAACAACTCCGTCAAGCGACAGTTGGTCTCGCCTCTCAGGCCTTCCTCGTTCTCACGAGGGGCGAGGATGTCGTTTCCTGATTTCCTTATCCCAGGTTGTTGCCTGGTCCCTCGATGGGGGAGTTGGCGAAACTCATACCGTGAGCTAGCACCTCGAACGATGGGATTGCTCGATCGGGCGACTGCGGAAGCTGCCGGAACGTCACTCATTTTGTGTGAGTGGATAAGAAAAGAGATGTAATAGAGAGATGTGGATTGGATGGATTGGATGAGTTCCGATATTGAAAACACCCCCCTCCTTCTAGCGCCAAAATGTTGTCGCTGAAATTGGACAACGTTCAGAGACCTAAGCGGTTAGATCCCCGCTCGGGGCGAGTGACCCTCGCTTCGGCCTTAGCGTGTCAGATCCGATGCACCGGATCGTCTCTTAGGTGTCGTGTGGTCTTCGAGTCCTTCAGTTATCTGAAAAGAATAAACGGAAGTGAACTAAGAAGGGAAAACAGAGGACCCCCCTCTGTTTACCTCTCCGACGCTCAACATTAGTGTAATGTGGGTGGAGTTTGTAGGATGACGAGGAGAGATCGAAAAGATCGGGCGGAAACGGAGACTTAGGAGTCAACGTCGCTTCGACGCTGGGACCTTGGATCTCGGGGAACAATTCCGATAGGAAGTCGCTCCAGACTCAGCTTCCCGTGGAAGGTATGGCCGAGATAGAGAGAGAGAGAGAGAGTAGTGTTCTCTATGGAAAACTGATGTACCTTTGTTGTAAGGGTTGTGGTGCTATTTATAGCATGAGGAGAGCCCTAGGGCCGGCCAAGGCACCCCCTGGACGCGTGGAAGGTAGGTGGACGTCCAAGCCGATCCATAGGACGTCCAAGCCACCTCGCAGGACGTCCAGGGCCCTCGTTGGACGTTGGGCCTCCCGGCGGACGTCCAGGCCACTCGGTGGACGTCCAGGGCACTCACTGGACGTCCAGGGCAGTCGCTGGACGTCCAGGCCTCTTGGTGGACGTCCAGGCCACTCGCTGGACGTCCAGGGCACTCGCTGGACGTCCAGGGCACTCACTGGACGTCCAGACCCCTTGGTGGACGTCCAGGGCACTCACTGGACGTCCAGGCCTCTCGGTGGACGTCCAGGGGATTCGCCGGACGCCCGGGCCGCTTGGCGGATGCGCGGGCCGCGTCGAGGGGGAGTTTGGGGGTGGTCATCGACCGCCAAGTACTCCTCGGGGTGTTAGTCTCGGGCCTCCGCTATAAAATTGTGTGCATGTCCGACGACCACCAGACGCGTATTCGTATCGTCGGAAAACACCGACAACACCCGCCAAACCTAACCGAACGGTCAAAATTGGCGCTCAACTGTGCGCCGAGGAGCAGGGGGCGATGACCTGTTTCCTCAGGGAGCATAAAGATGTCTTTGCATGGACACATGCAGATATGCCGGGCATAGACCCGAAGAGTATGGTGCATCGCCTAAACGATGACTGTAATATAACCGAGCGGGTACAGCCTAGAAGGGCGTTTAGCGGGAAAAGGTATCTCGCCATTGGGGAGGAGGTGGACAAGCTCCTCGCCGCCATCTTCATACGGGAGGCGGAACACCCGAAATGGCTGTCAAACGTGGTGATGGTTAAGAAACCCAACGGGAAATGGCGCATTTGCGTAGAATATAAAGATCTTAACAAAGCCTGCCCAAAGGATAGTTTCCCCCTCCCCCGGATCGAGCAAATTGTGGACGCAACAGTGGGTCACGAGTTGCTCAGTTTTATGGATGCCTATTCAGGCTATAACCAGATCCGGATGCACGAGGACGACCAAATTAAGACGACCTTTGTGACGAACAAATGCCTCTATTGCTACAAGGTAATGCCTTTCGGCCTCAAAAATGCTGGCGCCACTTACCTGCGATTGGCCAATCGGATGTTCACCGATCAGATCAGCAAGACCATGGAGGTTTACGTGGACGATATGCTGGTAAAAAGCCGACTGGCTTCAAACCATGTCCACGACCTCAGGGCTATGTTCCGGATCCTCCGCCATTACGGGATGAAGCTAAATCCCAATAAATGTGTGTTTGGGGTATAATCCGGAGGGAAGTCGAAGCCAACCCCGAAAAGATTGTCGCCATACTCGGGATGAAATCTCCCAAAAAGACCAAAGAGGTGCAGAGTTTGGCAGGCAGGATCGCGGCGTTGGCTAGATTCGTCTCCAAGGCAACCGACAGGAGAAGGCGTTGAAAATGATAGATGGGTTCGAGTGGACACCCGAACGTGAGAAGGAGTTTCGTGAAATGAAGTCATATTTCACAACACCCCCATTCCTGTCCAAACCCATGGACCATGAGCCGCTCGTGCTCTACCTCGCAGTGTCCGAAAGGGCTACTAGCGCGGTCCTCATTCGTGAAGGAGGGACAGAGCCAATGGCCGGTTTATTACGTTAGCAAGGCTCTCCTGAAACTCGGTATCCAGATATTGAAAAGTTGTCACTCGCGCTAGTAATGAGTGCTAGGACGCTACGCCCCTATTTTGAGGCACCCCAAATAATTGTGCGTACCGGCCACCCGATTGAAAAGGCAATGCAGCGGGGCTCCTCGACGAGGATGGTCATATGGTCGCAAGAGCTTAGCGAATATGGGATACGGTATCAACTGTGAAATTCCCTCAAGGGCCAAGCACTGGCAGACTTTGTGGCAGAACTCGCACCAGGGGTCGGAAGTGAGACTACGATCCTCACACAAAAATCACCAATAAAAAGAGGTTCCGAGCCGGTAGGCCCGACGTGGGCATTACACGTCGATGGTGCGTCGAACGCCTAAGGAGCCGGGGCCGGGGTAGTTTTAACCAACCCCAACGGGGAAAAACTAAAATACGCGCTGCGTTTTGAGTTCAAAGCCTCTAACAACGGGACAGAATACGAAGCCCTGATAGTCGATTTGGAGCTTGCTCATCGACTCGGCGCTGAAAACTTGCGCATCTTTTGCGACTCGCAATTGATCGTGAATCAAGTAAAAGGTGAATTCACCGCCAAAGAGCCAAACATGATCGCATACTTGGCCAAAACACTCAAGAACCTTGAAGCGATAGCGTGGTTCGAGGTCATCCAAGTCCCTAGAGAAGAAAACGTTGAGGCAGATGCCTTGGCACGCCTCGCCTCGGGCATCGATGCGGGAAAAAACGGGGAGGTCCCGATCGAGGTACTAACCAGACCCTACATTTCAAGGACCGATGTGGGAATGGTTAGTGACTTTTCGACCCCATCTTGGATGACTCCCCTAACAGAATACATCGCGAACGCTGTCATGCCAGAAGATCATGAGGACGCCAGAAAGCTAAAATACTTAGCATCGAAATATACCATGCGCGGAGACGTGCTGTATAAAAAGGGATTTCTCGATGCCACTCCTTCGTTGCCTTCGCGAAAGCGAGGCAAGCCATGAAAGAAGTCTATGAAGGATTGTCCGGAAATCACGCGGTAGGATAGTCAATGGCCATGAAACTCCTGAAATTAGGTTATTTATGGCCGACCTTGAAAAAGGACGCCCATGACTTGTCCCGACAATGCGACAAATGCCAAAGGTTTTCCCACGTACCTAGGCGGCCCCCGGCCTCATTGTGTCCGATTATCTTTCCCCGACCATTTGCCAAATGGAGGATCGATTTGATCGGCGAACTCCCCATGGCCCCGAGGCAGTTTCGATTCACCATAGTGGCGATCGATTACCTCACCAAGTGAGTCGAGGCCGAGCCCCTAGCAAAGATCACGGAGGCAAACACAAAAAACTTCATATGGAAACACATAATATGTCGCCATGGTATTCCAGAATCGATTGTGACAGACAATGGTCGACAGTTTGACAACGCGCGACTGCGCGAAATCTGCGAGCAGCTCGGGATTAGCAAAACCTATTCTTCCTCGAGGCACCCCCAGGCTAATGGCCAGGTGGAGGCTGTTAATCGCACGATAAAAGAAAATCTAAAGAAGAAGTTAGAGACCCGAAAGGGCGCTTGGGCGGATGAATTGCCCTTTCGTGTTGTGGGCCTACCGCATCACGGCACGAAACGCGACGGGGGAGACCCCGTTCGCCCTAACTTTTGGGGTCGAAGCCGTGCTCCCGATAGAGACCACGCTCCTCACATTCCGAATCGAAGCCTTCCATGAAGGAAAAAACGAAGAAGCAATACGAATTGTTGGGATTGGTGCCCACAAAGGAGATATTAGACATTAAGATACTTTATGTATTTATATTTTGTTGAAACATTGATATTAATAAATGTTCATTCTTTATAAGACTGTGTTTAGTTATGTTTAAGCTATGCTCTGAAACTGTCATCAACGAAAAGGGTGTTAAGTACAGACTTGACAAGATAACCCCTTGTGACAAGTTTAAAACCATTTGTTCGCAATCTAAAGATCGATAGAGCAATCGTATCTTATTATTGATTGTTAGCATGAATCATGATATCTCATCTTGTGATATAGAGAGTTGTGACTCTATGATTCATACTGAGTATTTTATAAAAGATACTGAACAAGACCAGTGACACTTAGAAGCTCGAGACAAAACTGTTTACACACTCGAAACTTCAAGTTCACAACTAAAGGAGTATTATGATACTTACCTTAATCCTGAAGTGAATATGTAATTGACATTGCACTTTGTGACATTTGATTCGTCAATGGGCAATGACTAAATTTTAGTTGCATCTGACCCGACTTTTGGTGTCACAAGGATGCAATGTTGGGTTACATGATTCACAGATATGGAATTCATGTAACAACAATGCAAATGCATTAGTATCACACTATGCTTTGTTATGAGAGTGTGAATGAATAAACCTCGCCAGGTATTCATTGTATGAGTTCATTCTTTGATTAAAACATGTGACATGTACAGACATCTCACTCTATGTTTTTCTCATTCACAAATAACAAAGGAGTTAGTGAAATAGTAACTCGAGGGGTAAAATAGTAATTTTACATTCCTCTCAGTTACTGATACACATGAAGGGTAACATCGTAATATACTCCGTGGATCGTATGAGAAATTGTTTCTTCATATCAAACATAAAAGATACGCACATGAACAGAGAGATTATCAATATTGGTCCTTTAGTGGAATCGATCAATATTAAGAATTAAAAGTCGGAAAAAGTTTGTGAACTTTTGTGTCCGTACTTTATTTTAAAGCTTCGTTCATGTGGGTCCATGAGGTCTCAATGATAGACACTTGGAAGAGATTAAAAGAACTTGAAAAGTTGATTTACTCATTAAATATAAATAGTGATTTATATTGGGAAAGTTGTTTTCTTGAAACTCGATAAATAACTAGTTATTTATTTTGTTTATTGAATCACAAGATAACATCATATTGATGATGACATTCTCGAGTGATTAAATATGTTAAAAGAAGAAAACAAATTGTTTCTCAATTCGTACTTATTCGATAACTACGAAATATATTTAATGAAGTGTCATTAAATAATAATGAGAGTTCTAAATTAATTTTAGAAATTAAATCAAATAAATTTAGGAACAAAAATCAAAGACATGGACGAGTAAGGAGGGATGTTTGGCCGGATTCCTTAAGTGAATAGGGTCATGGGTTTGACCCAGCTTAAGCCCATTTATAACCTGTATAAATAAGCTAAGAAACCCTAATCACCTAAGGCTAACCCTAAGTGATTTTCGGCAACTCCCTCACCCTTTCCCCTTGTGCAATTCTCGGCCAAAACCCCAAACAAAGAGAGAAAAATTGTTTTCCCTTTTTCATCTTTGATTCCTAATTGTTCTTAAGAGCCCACACTTTTGATCTCAATATTTTCCTTGTGTAATATTGTTGATTCATCACTTGTGGTGTTTGAATAATTTAGAAAACTGTTTTGGAATTTTTAAAATTGTTTTAAAAAGGTTTCAGCCATCACAAAACACCCTAGGTCGTTTTCTGTGCATTCTGGAGACCTCCCAGCCTCCAGGAGCCCATTCCGGCGACCCAGATCCAATCCGGCGAGGGCTACCAGTCAGACGGATCCAATCCGGCGAGACAGAGGCAATCCGGCGAGGCAGATCCAATCCGGCGAGTCTGTCTGTCAGGCGAGGAGATCCAATCCGGCGAGGGCATTCCGGCGAGGGCATTCCGGCGAGGGCATTCCGACGAGGGCAATCCGGCGATACAGAGTTCTGAAGAAAACCTATGGCAAGAAGCCATGAACGTTGAAATGCATTGGATGTATGTCAACGAGGTCTGGAAACTTGTAGACTTACCGGAAGGCATCAAGCATGTCGGATGTAAATGGATCTACAAGAAGAAAAAAGGACCGGATGGAAATGTTGAGACATTTAAGGCACGACTTGTGGCAAAGGGGTTCACACAAAAGGAAGGTATCGACTATGAAGATACCTTCTCGTCAGTCCAATATCTGTACTCTTTTATCCATTATTGCCACCCTAGATTATAAAATGTGGCAGATGGATGTCAAGAATGTATTTCTGAATGGAAGTCTTGACGAGCGCATTTACATGGCTCAACCAGACGGGTTCATGGAGAAAAGCCAATAGGGCAAGGTTTGTTAGTTGCTGAAGTCCATTTATGACTAAAGCAAGCGTCTAGATCGTGGAATATTATATTCGGCGAGACTGTGAAAGGCTATGGATTTGACCAGTCATTAGATGAGGCATGCGTTTATAAGATGAGAAACAATGGCAAAGTGGTCTTCTTAGTCGTATATGTACTTTAAATAAACGATGTCTATGATTTGAAACAGTCATCAACGAAATAAGTGTTAAGTATAGACTTGACAAGGTAACTTCTTATGACTAGTTTAAATATTAACTCGCAATCTAAAGATTGATTGGGCAATCGAATTTTAGTAATGATTGTTAGAATAAATTAAATGATATCTTATCTTGTGATATAGAGAGTTGTGAATCTGTAACTTATTCTTGATATCTTAATCAAGATATTGAACAAGACCAGTGATGTTTTGAAGTTCAAGATAAAACCGTTTAATTACTTGAAACCTCAAACTCACATAAGAGGGGTACGTTGGTAATTACCTAAATCCTGAAGTGAATACATATCTTCTTGTAACACTTTATGACATTTGATTAGTCAATGGGAAATGGCTAAATGAAGCTTCATTAGCCCGACAGTTGGTATAATAATAATGTTCGTTGAAATCTGTGTTTCACGAATATGGAATTTGTGTTGAAACAACGCTAACACATTAGTATCACACCATGCTCTATTATGAGAGTGTGATCGAATAAACTAGACCTGGTATTCATCGAATAATTTTTTTTGAAATATAACATGTGACACGTTGAGACATCACACTTTATGTTTTTGTCGTTCACAAATAACAGAGGACTTGGTGAAATAATAACTCATGGGTAAATTGGAAATTTTACATTCCTCTGAGTTAATGATACACACAAAGAGTAATATCGTAAAATATATCGTGAACCGTGTGAAGAATATTTGTGTCACATCAAACGGAAATATAAACGCATATGAAGTTAGAGATGTTCAATATTTATCCTTTAGTGGAATCGACCAATATTAAGAATTAAAAGTCGAGAAAAGTTTGTGAACTTTTGTGTCCGGGTTTTATTCTAAAGCTTCCTTCATGTGGGTCCATAAGGTCTCAATGATAAATTCTCGGATGAGATTTTGGTGAACAAGAATTAATTGATTTTCTCATTCAACGTAAATTGTGATTTACGCTAAGAAAATTATTTTCTATGTAATTAAATAAATAAATTGTTATTTATTATTACATTAATTTAATGAATCATATTATGTTATTATATTGATAATAATATAATTTGATGATTCTCAATTCGTACTTGTTTGTTAAGTACGAAAATATTTAATGAGATGTTCTAAATAAATCAAATAAATTTGAGGGGATGATAATAACAATATGGCCGCCCACTTCTACGGTAGAAGTGAGGTGGAAAATTGTTTAAATGAATTATTGGGCTTAACTTTAATCAATGGGCCATTAATTGATTTTGACCTAACTTAAGCCCATTCTCCCTGAAATATAAGGACGGCTTATTCTCTCTAGCACTAGCTAATTTCACACGAATGTTTTTTTCTCCATCCTTCTTGGACGATTTTTTTGCTCTTCTCAAGAGAAAACACACGGCCAAAATCCCAAAGCGAAAAAAGAGAGAGAAATTTGATTTCTCCCTTAAGCCGTGGTTTATCTCTTCCTCCCTTGTTCCCATAAAAAGCTCACCCTCTTGATCTCCTTAAAACTCCTAGAAATATATCATTGAATCAACTTTTGTTTGTTTGAGCGAAGACAGATTTAGTGACATCTTAGACGAATGTGAGAAGGAGATTCGACCGAGGACTTGAACGCACATCCCGATGCAGAATCTTGCAGATCCGAACTTTACGTAAGTCTCCTTGAAACGAGTTGGATCTGAATATAATAGTCGTTATAGGATTGTTAGTGAGTTTAGATCATTCATTTGTATGTTTGAATAAATTTGTTAACATGTTTAGAAATTTATTGATATGCTAGATTAGATTTAATGACATGGTTATTGAATATGTTTGAAAAAGTGTTTTAACATATTAAATTTAATTATGAATTTCCGCCATATGTAGATATGTTTCATAATTAATTAGGTTAATTGTTAAACAAATTCCAACAAAAACTACGTTGCGAAAAGACAAAATTTTTACAAAAATATATATTCTTAAGGCCAGACGGAGTGATCGCGTTTGGGTTTCGAACATCTTAGACTTGGTATCCCAAGTTTACTTTAGCAATAGTGGTGGTGGTGTCACTCTTCGTTGTACCTGAGGAGTGTGATCAAGAGGCTATCAAAGAGAAACAAAGTGATTGCCTGTGTTGAACTCTCTGGGGCTTAATATGAGTTAGATTAAGGTGGTTGTAAGGGTTTAAGTTTTTATAAGTCGAAGGTTGAGCAAAAGGAGTAATATATGAGTTCGACAGTGTTTTAGAGATCAGAGTTCGCATACCCTGTAGTGGCGGGACCTCATAATTATAGGTGACTAAGGAATACCTTTTTAAGGCTCCTTGGTCGAGTGGCAGTGGTATGGCCCCAGGCCGAAGGAGATGGCCCGACCGATGGCTGAGGGAGTTAGGACGGCCCTTGGCCAAGGGAAGCTATGTCGCCCTTAGCCGAGGGATTCATGCTAGCTCTTGACCGAAGTAAACAAGTCGGCCTTGGCCGAGGAAAACTGGGCAGCCCTTGACCAAGAGAGTCTGCCCGGCCCTTGCCCGAGGAAATTTAGGTCGGCCCATGACTGAATGAGTTTGACTGGCCTTTGGTTGAGGGAAATTGCCGGCTCTTGGCCGAGCAAGAGCATATCGATGGCCGACCGAGCCCCTTGGTCTAGACCAATAATAAAAACTATATAGTAACCTTAAACACCTTTATGGGATAAAAATTAATTTAGTTTTTTCAACAAAATTGGGATAAAAGAAAGAAGAGGAGAAATTAAACTCTCTTGCACTTTTTTGTTTCTTCTTTCGGACCACTTTGTGCTTCACTTTCTCTCTCTCACACTATTCTCGTCATGGAAAACGGTACGCGAAAGAACAAAAAAATCTTATGCACATCTTTTGTGCATCACAAAAGTTTTGATTTTTATGGGCATAAAACTGAAAATGATATTTTTCTAAATACATGAAAATGATACGGCGAATGTGGAAAAAAAGTGAAGCATTTTTTTTTCAAATTTTTGTTGTAATCGTGTTCCTCCATTTTTTTTATATTTTTATAATCAAGGTCAATTTGTTTTTATATTTGTTTACATGTTCGGCGCTATTTAAAATCTTCAATACAAATACACACAATTTTATATAAATTTTCATTATTCAAATTTTGCCTTTACAATTATTCTACAACTTTTACAAAACAAAATTACAATTTTTATTTTTATTTTTGTATATTTAAATGGAAGTTTAGATTCACTGTTGAGATGAGAGAGATTTTAGATTCACTGTTGACATCTAATGGCCCAGATTAAATCCAAATGAGAGAATCTCTTTAGATGGAGGGAATATCTCCCAGAAGGAGAGATAATTCAAAAGAAAGGAAAGAAAATCTCTCATAGGTTATCTCTCTACCAACGCCATAAATAAGGACAAAATGGAAGAGGAAAATTGACTCAATCCTCTCAAGGATACTCGGTCAACACTTTCTCTCTCTTGGCCGAATTTTCTCTTCCCCTATTCCCCGGAATTTCTAATTCAAATCCTAAATAATAGGAGTAAGATCTCAAAACAATATGGTTTCAAGATCTAAGTGAGATATCGATTGTGTCCACTCATCTTTCTTATTTGTCTTGGAGATTACGTTTGAAAGATTACGGTGTCATCGTCGAGTACTATATTCAGAGGAAGGACAAAATGAAGTCGATTCGGAAGAAGAACGAAACAGACTCGATTCAGAAGAAGGACGAAACGACGCGTTTGATCGGGGCGTTCTGTAGCTGATCTCAAACACGTAAGTTTCTTTATAAACTTTTTTTTCTCATATTGGTTGCTGAATTGCTTTCATAAATTAATTAAATTAATAAATCTAGATCTTGTTAGCAATCATAATTATTAATTGGCTATTGTGAGTGAAATTAATGATTTTTTTGCATTTAATATGGTTGCTAAGGTGTATGACTCACCGACATGGGGTTCTCCTTCTCCAATGGTATCACGTATCCTCAAGGTTTGCTACTTCCTTGGCTCTTGTATTCTCAAGTCTACTTGGTCATATAAAACTTCTCCCATTTGGAGACGTCTGAAGTGGGGTCAAGAAGCGATTCTTTGTGGGACGAGATAGAGAGTGGGCACCAGAGCTTATATCTCCGCCATGCGTACCGGGTGGATCTATAGAAGCCAAAACTTCAAAACTTGAGAGTCATGGCGGTTGGAGGATTCTTCTTTGGTGGTAGATTTTATTCTCACCGAAGATCGTTTGAATATGGAGCGCCTCCAAAATCATTTTTGCGAGGATGACGTTGAAGAGATTCTAAAGATCTCGGAGACGACGAACACCATCATGGATGACCTAATTTGGAATTTCTCCAAGGATTGAAAATATTGTTCGAAATCGGTTATCATTTAACCTATTAAATAATGAAACATATCTAATATGGCAAAATTTCAAAATTTCTTATAATATGTAAAAACGCATTTTTAAATATAATATATATCCATGGAAACAATGAAATGATTCAACATGTAAAAAACAATTCAAGACATGTAAATAGATAAACCACACAGCCAGATTCCTATAACTAATTATGGATTCAAAAACATAATGGATTGAGAATGATTTACAGTTGTCGTCGACAACTTTTTTAGTCTCCTCTTCGTCTTTGATCTGCGAGATCCAATCCCTCGTTGCGAGTCCAAGTCTTGGCCGAGTCTCTCCTATGCGCACCTAAGGTGGCTAGAGTTTCATCCAAACTCGCGCGCGTGTATTCTTGTGTTAGCTGGCGCTGTCATCAAATTTCACTCAACCAACCAAAAGTTGAATCAAAGAAAAGACCTCCAAGATATTGTGAGATTTGGGAGTGTGGGCTCTCTTGTGAACAAAGGGAAGAATGATACGAAAAAATAAAACAAACGCTCCGGGAAAACAATTTCTCCTCTCTCGTTCTCTCCGTATGTTTCGGCAATTGTTATTCTCTGGGAATGGAGAATAGTCAGCTGAATTAGGTCAAGGAAAGAGAGTTTAAGCACTTCTTTTATTTTAGGGAGAATGAGATTAAGTTAGGTCAAAATTAAATAATGGTTCGTTAGTCAAACTTAAGCCCATTTATAATTTTTCTATCTATGGCCGGCCATCATGCTTCTATTTTACTCCATATTTGCTTGATTTAACATTAAAATAATACTTGACTAAATTAGAATATCTCATTGATTTAATGACATGTCATTAATTCTCGTCATATTATATCAACCAATATGAACCAAGAAATTACTTCTCTCTACCTATAATTTGTTTAAATCCAAAAATGGTATTATTATCAATATAAGTATACAACTCGATTTATTAAATAAAGTCGATTAAAAAATAGCTAATTATTTACTTAATCATGAAAGAAATAATTATCATAGTGTAAATCACAATTTACATTCAATAAGAAAATCAACTTATTCATGTTCACTAAAATCTCATCTAAAAGTCTATCATTGATACTTCATGTACCCACATGAACCAAACTTTAAAATAAAATCTGGGCACAAAAGTTCAAAAACTTTTTCTGACATTCAATTCTTAATATTGGTCAATTCCACTAAAGGACCAATATTGAATATCTCTAAGTTCACCAGAGTTTAAATGTTTATTTAATGTGATGAAACTATTCCATGGTGTATTACCCTTTTCTGTGTGTCATTAACTACGGGGAATGTTAAATTACCGTTTAAACCCCTAAGTTATTATTTCACAAACTTTTTTGTTATTTGCGAACGAGAAAAACATAGAGTGAGATGTCATTGTTGGAAATTATTTAACGATTTAAGTATATTATTATTAAACATAACAAATTATGTGCGGAATTAATAATAAAAACGATCTAGCATATTAAAATATTTAATATCTAACAACCTATTGGCATTAAAATCATAAGCATGTTAATCAACAATTTAATTCTAATCTATGAACATGTTAATTAACGATTAATTCTAAATATGTTATTTCGATAAAATCAGACACTCCAAACAATCATATAAAAATTGTTGTCGCTGAAATTTGGACAACGTTTCGAGACCTAAGCGGTCAGATCCTCGCTCGGAGCGGGTGACCCTCGCTTCGGCCTGAGCGTGTCGGATCCGGTGTCCCGGATCGTCTCTTAGCTGTCGTGTGGTCTTCGAGTCCTTCTGTTATCTGAAAAGAGTAGACAGATGTGAACTAAGAAGGGAAAACAGAGGGGGGTCCTCTGTTTACCTCTCCGACGCTCAACATTAGTATAATGTGGGCGGAGTTTGCAGGATGACGAGGAGGGATCGACGAGATCGAGCGAGATGGGGATACTAGGATCACTGGCGCCTCAGAGCTCGGATCTCGGATCTTTAGGGAGTATTCTTCCGATCGGGAGAGAATATCCGAAACACCTCACGTAGGAGTATGATATGTATATAGGGAGTAAGGGAGAAAGTGTCTATTTTTCGTCTCTAGAGCTTACCTCTGCGTGGAGAGCATCGAAGGCTACTTATAGCCACGGGTGTAGCCTTGTGGCCGAGTGGGGGAGCCTCCGGGCGTCGGTGGCCGGCCAGGTCCCTCCCATGGGTCGGGAAGGCCGGCCAGGCCCCTCCCCTAGGTGGGGAAGGCCGGCCAGGTCCTTCCCTCGGGCGAGGAAGGCCGGCCAGGCCCCTCCCCTAGGTGGGGAAGGGCGGTCAGGTCCCTCCCTCGGGTGAGGAAGGCCGGCCAGGCCCCTCCCCTAGGTGGGGAAGGCCGGCCAGGTCCCTCCCTCGGGTAGGGAAGGCCGGCCAGGCCCCTCCCCTAGGTGGGGAAGGCCGGCCAGGTCCCTCCCTCGGGTGGGGAAGGCCGGCCAGGCCCCTCTCATGGGAGAGGGTGGCCGGCCGGGCCCCTCCCCTGCGCGACGGTGGTCGGTCAGGTGTGCGAAGGTGGGTCTCGGTCGTCTCGGGGATGGCGTCTCCCCTCCGCGCCTCGGATATAATCGTGGATGTATATATTTAACGCTGTCGCCGGAAATACGGCGACAACATTAGCCCCCCGAGTTTGATGTCGAACTTGAGATCGAGAGCGAACTCAGAAGTGGCGCCTTCCGACGGGCGTTCCGCACCTAAGATCGGGCGTGCACCGACGGGCCGGGCCGGAGGGCAGCGCTCCAGGGAACCTCCCCGGGGGTGGAGGAGATCAGGTAGCTTTATAAGCACCCTAACCTTTAATTTATTATATTTTTCCTTTTCTTTCTTTGCGTTGCGTCATGGACCCCGTGCCGTTTGACGTGGATGACGGGTCCGTTGACGACTTCGTTGGTTCCTTTTTATCCTCGCCTGGGAGCAATACTTTTTCAATCCCCAATTTACCCTTTTCCCCAAATCCCGAATCCTCTCTTTCTCTCTTCTTTGACGACGACGACCTTGACGCGTGGATGGCCGCCGACGGAATCGCGACGCCGGAGGCGAGGGCGGAGGCCCTGGCCGGTGAACAGCCCGGCAAAGGGGCCTTGCTCGGCGAGGGGCGTGAGGTCGGAGGGACTTCGGAGGTTACCGGCGAGGAGGGCTCGGCGGCGACCAGGGGCGAGGGCGAACCCGGATTCGAGCAGGGCGCGACGGCGACAGATCGCCGGCGGAGCGCTCCCAGGTCTGTCCTTGGGGGCGCGGGCGAGTGGGAGGTGGCCTCGGGGACCGCCGATGGGTCTGCGTCCCTTGGCTGTGAGGGCGGCGCCGGATCTGCTCGTGGCGTGGCGGCGGATCCTTGGGCGAGGCCCCTCGGGCACGGAGATGGCGGCGCGGCAGGGCGAGGCGGAGACGTCCACAGACGCGCGTGTGGTACCCCGGGGGACACGCCCCGGGCGGAGGCGCGCGGATCTGGCTGGATCGGGAGCCCCGACGGCGCGGGCGGAGGTTCGTCGGCCGAGGCGGAGCGCGACAGCGCCCTGGGCGACGGAGGCGAGCCACCCCTGGTGTGCGGAGTCGTGGGAGGCGCGTCGCAGGTCGTGGGCTCCGGGCTTGTCTTCGCCGGAGTTCACTCGGTGGCGTGGGCTTCACCCGAGGTGCCCACCGCCGACTTCACGCCCCCTCAGGGCCAGGCGGCCGGCCAGCCCCCTCCCGAAGCTCTGGCGGCCGACCAGGGGCCTCCCCCGAACCAGATGGCCGGCCGGCCTTCTCCCAGGGGGGCGGTGGCCGACCAGGGGTCTCCCCCAAGTCAAATGGCCGGCCGGCCCTCTCCCGGGGGGTGGTGGCCGACCAGGGGTCTCCCCCGGATGTGATGGCCGGCCGGCCCCCTCCCGGGGACCCGATGGCCGGCCAGGGGTCTCCCTTGGATAGGATGGCCGGCCGGCCCCCTCCCAGGGATCCCATGGCCGGCCAGGGGCCTCCCCTGATTGAGATGGTCGGCCAGTCCCCTCATGGGGGTTCGGTGGCCGACCGGAGGACCTTCGAGCATCGGCCGAGCGGCCGGGGGTCTCCTACGGGGCGGGAATCGCCCGAGAGTCCAACGGAGGACCCGAGACCTCCCAGGCAGACGTCGGCTGCGGGTACCCTTCCGACTTTGGCCCAGCTGGGGCGTAGTCGCGTGTCGGAAGAGAACGAGCGGACCCTTGCCTTCCCGATCACCGCGTCCCGGATTCGGGGGACCTTCCCCTGCGAGGGGGTCGACTCCCCGTCCCTCGTGTCTCTCGCCCTGTTCCGTGGGCTTCGCGAGGAGTTCGGGATCCCGCCGAGTATCGACATCTTGCATCCTCTCCCGGAGGATCGGCCCTCGCGTCCTCGGCTCGGGTTCGTCGCGGTTCATGTGGCCAGTCTCCGGAGCGGTCTTCGGTTGCCTTTCCCTGGCGTTGTACAGGAGCTTCTGCGTCGACTGGAGGTGCACGCAGCCCAAATGCTGCCCTCGTTCTATCGGATGGTGGCTGCCTGCCATATGATGTTCTTTCGAGAATGGAAGAGGGCGGTCACGGCCGAGGAGTTCTTGGAATTCCTATCGATCGTGGAAGGGTCGAATAGGGCCGGGTCGTACCGGGCGTACCATGCCAAGCAGTTTGCCGTGGTTACCAATGTGCCCACCAAGTACCGATACCCTTGGGTGTGGGTTTCGGAGTCCGCGTTCGGCTCGGCCCCTCTTGAGTTTGGGCCCGCGAGGATTCCAGATTCGGCCGCCGACCCAGAATTCACGGAGCTGGGCAGAGTCGTCCATCGTCTCCCGTCTGTCCGTCGTCAGGCTTCGATCTTCGCGTCGCCCGATACTATGGCAATCACAGGGTGGTTCGTTTCGACTACTCCTCAGTTCCCCCGAGCACGCGGCCGAGGGCGGAACGATTCGGACTCAGAGCCCGACGAAGAAGTCCTACCGGCCGATCGATGTAGCGGTACGAGGTACCCCTTATTGTGTCGTTCACTTTTGCCTACTAACTTGGTTGCTCTTTCGTTAGGCGGTTCTCGTCGACGACCTCGAGGAGGCGTTATGACCTCGCCACCTCCGCGCGAGGCTCATGCTGCGAGGCGGCCGAGCCCGTCACGGGAGCGGCCGGAATCTCAACCCTCGTCGGCACCTCAGGAGGGCGGGAGCAGCGGCCCTCCGCGGAAACGCCCCGCCTTATCCTCGGCGAGTGACGCGTCGTCGGGTTCTCGAAGATTGGTGGAAGCGACCTCTACTGGTGGCGGCGGGTCGCTCTATCTCGCCGAAGCGAACGACTTGAAGGATCGGAGCGCTCGGGGCCTCGCGGACTCATCCCCCAAGTGCTTTAAGGAGCTCGTCATCGTCAGCGATATGGAACTCTTTCGACAAGGGACTCGCGATGCGCGGAAGGTTAGTCATTCGCGTGCCTCTTATTTCGTGTTTTTCCTCTCTATGCCATGCTAATTTGTCGTTGCACTGTAGGCTTTGGCGCGCTGCGAGCGGATGGAGCTCGTGATGGAGGAGGTCGCTCGCCGTGAACGAGCGTTGAAAGAGGCGTTGGCCAAGGCGATTTCTAGTCGGGACGCGGCCGAGGCGAAATTCGCGGAGGAGAGGGCCTCGAGGGAGCAAGTGGAGCGATCAGCGAGCGCCTTCCTAGCGGAAAGCAAGGCGATGGAGAAGGCCTTGGCCTCCCGCGATGCCGACCTTGCTTCCGTCCGCGGTCGGCTAGCTTTGAGCGAGGCTGCCCACCTGAAAGCCGTTGAGGAGAACGACGCCCTCTTGGCGGAGATGCAAGCCGTCGTCGACGACCGTGATGAAGCCGTGCGCATCAAAGAGCGCCTGAAGGATGATTGGGAAGTCGCGGTATACGAGGCCCGACACGCTGCGGCCGTTCGCGTCCGGGATGCTATTGTCGCCGAGAACAAACCCCGCGAAGTGTCTTTCGCATTCTTCGATACCATGTTCCCTCCGATCGAGGGCGACGCGGGCTTTGGCGATCGCGGTGGGCAGCGTCCCACCGAGACTACGCAGTCCTCGGTGGGTACATCCCCTTCTCACCCGAGCGCGGGCCCCGGCGAGGAGCAGCTTGACTTCGGCTCCGATTAGTGTTTTTGTCTCGTCTGCGCCTGTGTTTAGCGCATCTTTCTTCTTATTTACCTGACTCATTTTGGATGTTTTGAGGCTTTCCATTTTTGTGACATTTACTTTCTCGCAATCTTCTCGCAATCTTCTCTTTATCGAACGAAATACCTCGCGGGTTCGCGTTGGTTTCTTTTGCGATTCTTGTGTTGCTTGAAGTTTTTGATTGTCGGTTTCCAAGACGCTCGGGTCCTTCGATTTACGGCGGGCCCTTTCGGCGAGGGGCGGTCGATGATCGGGAATTTCTTTTGCCGTCGTCGGCTTACTATGGCCGGCAACTAGCACTAACGGCATGTCGCGTATATTGCGTGGTCGATGGTGGGAGACTCATTTGGTAACTCGTCCGACTCTCCTCTTGGGCACGTTTGTGTTTCGAGGGACGGTCAATGTCTCATTCACTTACGCCTTGCTTCCTTGGCGACATCCGAGCTCGCATTCTTCGGTTTTGGGCATTTTTTACTTCCAGCCGTGCTTTGAGCTTCTTTGTTCGTGAGCTTTCGACGATGGCCTGTCGGCTTACGTCTTGGCTCTACGACGGGGGAATCCCGAGATTTGGCTCGATCGATGACTCGTCGACTTGTGACGTTGGTTTACGATTTGCCCTGTTGGCGTCGCGCGCATTCATCTCTAGGGTATTCGTTTTACGCCTTAGGATTGGGCATTGACATTGGCCCGGTTGTGTGTCAATCGGGGTTTGCCAACCTTCCTCAAATCCATGGACGCCCAGATGCAAGGTTGTTGCCTTGTTACTGGTTTTCGGTGGAGATTTCTCCGGCCACGGGGTTCGTACCTCGCGGTTTTGTGGGTCTTTGATTTTCTCGAATGCGAACCGTTATGGTTTTGTTATCGATTCGCCCATCGGTGGGGGGTTTCGGTCCCTATTAGCGTATCGTCGCTTTGTTGGGTTCACCTCCAGCCCCCCAAGTTTTTAGGGATAATAGCTATTATTTCTGGGAACTTACAGCGGGAAAATAACCAAAATGATGACACAAAACGATTTTTTATTCGATGTTCAAATGGATACACTTATTGAATTACGACAATCGTGGCTTTGTGTTTACATTAGTTGGAAATCTCGCACTCCGCTTGGCCTTCATGCGTGATACATTTTCAAATGTTCGGCGTTCCAAGGGTGTGTGAACGCGAGCCCGTCCATGTTTTCTAGTTCGTATGTGCCTTTGTTAATGGCTCTCCAAACTCGGTACGGGCCTTCCCAGGTTGGGCCTAGCACACCAGCCCCTTGTACCTTGGTATTTGGGAACACTTTCCTCAAAACCAGGCTGCCGTCGGGGATGCTCCGAGTTTTAACCCTTGCGTTGTAGTACCGTTCGACCTTTCTTTTTTGGGCTGTTAGGCGCGTGAGTGCGTCGGCCCTCTTTTCGTCGATTAGGTCGAGGTTTGCTCTTATGGCTTCCTCGTTTTTTTTTCGTCGAAGACCTCCATTCGGAACGTGGGGAGCGTGGTCTCTATCGGGACCACGGCCTCCACACCGAAAGTCAAGGCGAAGGGGGTCTCCCCCGTTGCGTTTCGTGCCGTGGTGCGATATGCCCATAATACGAAGGGTAATTCGTCTGCCCACGCGCCCTTTCGGGATTCCAATTTCTTCTTCAAATTTTCTTTTATCGTACGGTTTGCCGCCT
This sequence comes from Urtica urens, assembly GCA_958296335.1. NCBI lineage: Eukaryota > Viridiplantae > Streptophyta > Magnoliopsida > Rosales > Urticaceae > Urtica > Urtica urens. Next base: position 15,537,159 of record OY282526.1, read on the forward strand.
CCACTTGGCCGTTAGCCTGGGGGTGCCTTGGGGAGGAGTATGTTTTACTAATCCCAAGCTGTTCGCATATCTCGCGCAATCGCGCGTTGTCGAATTGTCGGCCATTATCGGTCACGATCGATTCCGGGATACCGTGGCGGCATATTATGCTCTTCCATATGAAGTTCGTTGTATTTGCCTCCGTGATCTTTGCCAGTGGCTCGGCTTCAACCCACTTGGTGAAGTAGTCGATTGCAATTATGGCGAATCGGAGCTGCCTTGGAGCCGTGGGTAATTCACCGATCAAATCGATTCCCCACTTGGTGAATGGTCGGGGAACGATGATCGGGCACAGTGGCGCCGGGCGTTGTCTGGGAACACGGGCGAACCTTTGGCACTTATCGCATTGCCGGGACCAGTCATGGGCGTCTTTCTTCAAAGTTGGCCAAAAGTAGCCTAGCTTTAGAAGCTTCATGGCCATCGACTGTCCTGCCGCGTGGTTCCCACATAGTCCTTCGTGGACTTCTTTCATGGCTCGTCTCGCTTCGCTGTTGTCGAGACAGCGAAGGAGAGGCATTGAGTAGCCCCTCTTGTATAGCACGTCTCCGCGCATCGTATACTTTGACGCCAAATGTTTCAGTTTCCTGGCCTCTTTGTTATTCTTTGGAGTGACTCCCTTTGCTATGTAGTTTTTTAGGGGTGTCAACCAAGACAAAGCCGATGATTTACTAACCATCCCTACATCGCTCCTCGAGATGTAAGGCCTGGTTAGAATCTCAATCGGGACTTCCCTATCCTCGTTCGGATCTATGCCCGAAGCGAGTCGCGCCAGAGCATCTGCCTCGGCGTTCTCCTCTCTGGGGATTTGAACGATCTCGAACCAAGCTATCGCTTCTAGGTTCTTTCGGGTTTTCGCCAAATAAGCCATCATGTTTGGCTCCTTGGCGGCGAATTCGCCTTTGACTTGATTCACGATCAATTGCGAGTCGCAAAAGATGTGCAAGTTTTCTGCGCCGAGTCGGTGAGCGAGCTCTAAACCGACTATTAGGGCCTCGTATTCTGCCTCGTTGTTGGAGGCTTTGAATTCGAAGCGCAGCGCGTATTTTAACCTTTCCCCGTCGGGGTTGGTTAGAATTACTCCGGCCCCGGCCCCTTGAGCGTTTGATGCGCCGTCGACGCATAACACCCACGCTGGCCCGGATGGGCCAGGGCCTCTCTTCTCTGGAGATTTTGGCGTGAGGGCTTCGCCTTCATTCTCGATTCCTGCCGTAAATTCTGCCACAAAATCTGCTAGGGCCTGACCCTTTATGGCGTTTCGTGGTCGGAACTGTACCCCGTACTCGCTAAGTTCCTGTGACCATATGGCCATCCTCGTCGAGGATCCTCTTTGTAGTGCCTTTTTGATCGGGTGACCGGTCCGCACGACTATCTGGTGTGCCTGGAAATACGGGCGTAGTTTCCTGGCGGTCATGACGAGTGCGAGCGATAATTTCTCGATCTCAGGATACCGGGTCTCAGCGTCTAGGAGGGCCTTGCTGACATAATACACCGGCCATTGCCCCTGCCCTTCCTCACGGATAAGGACCGCGCTCGTGGCCCTTTCGGACACAGCGAGGTAAAGCACGAGAGGCTCATGGGTTTCGACAAGAACGGGGGTGCTGCGAAGTAAGCCTTCATTTCGCAGAATGCCTTCTCGCATTCGGATGTCCATTCGAACCCGCCCCTCATCTTCAACGCCTGAAAAAATGGTTGGCACCTATCGGTCGCCTTGGAAACAAATCTAGCTAAAGCCGCGACCCTACCCGCCAGGCTTTGGACCACTTTGGGTTTCGTGGGAGACTTCATCCCAAGTATGGCGGCGATTTTCTCAGGGTTGGCTTCAATTCCTCGCCTGCTAACCATGTAGCCGAGGAATTTTCCCGATTCTACCCCGAAGGTGCATTTGTTGGGGTTTAGCTTCATCCCGTATTGGCGGAGGATTTGGAACATAGACTTCAGGTCGCGGATGTGGTTTGAAGCCAATCGGCTTTTTACCAACATGTCGTCCACGTAGACTTCCATGGTTTTTCCGATATGCTCGGCGAACATTCGGTTGACCAATCGCTGGTAGGTTGCGCCGGCGTTCTTGAGGCCGAACGGCATTACCTTGTAGCAATAGAGACCTTTGTTGGTTACAAAGGTCGTCTTGATCTGGTCACTCTCACGCATCCGGATCTGGTTATAGCCTGAGTAGGCATCCATGAAGCTGAGCAGCTCATGGCCCGCTGTTGCGTCCACGAGTTGCTCAATCCGGGGGAGTGGAAAGCTATCCTTCGGGCAGGCTTTGTTAAGATCTTTATAATCTATGCAAATGCGCCACTTCCCGTTGGGCTTTTTGACCATTACTACATTGGATACCCACTTGGGGTGTTCCGCTTCTCGTATGAAATCGGCGGTGAGAAGTTTGTCAACCTCTTCTCCGATGGCGAGATACCGCTCCCCACTGAATGCCCTTCTAGGCTGTACCCGCTCGGGCACATTGCAATCATCGTTCAAACGATGAACCATAATCTTCGGGTCTATGCCCGGCATATCCGCATGTGTCCATGCGAAGACATCTTTGTATTCTCTAAGGAAGTGGGCCATCGATTATTGCTCCTCGGCAGACAATTGAGCACCGATCTTGACCGTTTGGTCGGGCTTAGCGATGTCCAGGACTATCGTGACGAGGTCGTCATGGGTTTCCACGCGACGGCGCTCGGTCTCGTCGCGCTGGTCCAATTCTCCGAAGGTCCTCCCTTCCTCAGGTTTGCAGGGAAGCTCGTCCGAGAGCTGGTAGGTTGTGCAAATTGTCGCGTTCCCTGTTGGTTTGGTAACTTCTTCCTTTACGGCTCGCACATGGCACGTTCGCGCCATGGCTTGATCTCCCATCATGCATGCAATCCCCTTGCTGGTTGGGAATTTTACCATGAGGTGGTAGACTGAGGTGATGGCTTTTAAACCGACGAGGGTCGGTCGACCGATAATCATGTTATACGTCGTCGGTTCACTCACGATCAAGAAAGTCACAATTTGAGTGACTTCCGGACCACCTCGGGTTCCGAAGGTTACGGGGAGATCGATCGACCCTTCCGTCCAAACCTTTTCTCCTGAAAACCCGTATAGGGGGGTGCGGATCGGGGCGAGCCTCGCTCCGTCGAGTTTCATTCGATCAAGCGCCGATTGGTAAATTATATCCACCGCACTTCCGTTGTCAATTAGGATGCGCTGGACCTTGTTGTTAGCCACCGTGGCAGACACAACCAAGGCATCGCTATGCGGGTGCAAAATTCTTTTCGCCTCATCCTCGGTGAAGCGAATTTCTTCAAACGGAGTTGGTGGGGGGGTCACCTGAGTGAGGTTAACGCCACTCTTGATTCTCTCGTTTGTCACCGCCCTTAGGTATTTTTTCCTTTGGTTGCTTGATTCGCCACATTGGGGCCCTCCAGTAATTGTTCTCACGATGTTCATTTCAGGATTTTCGGGCTCGCTGCTAATAGTGGCGACGGCGGCGGCCTTTTCCTTTATCAGCTTATTACTCTGATTCGGAAGACGTTCCTCCGGGACAGCTACCCCTGCGGCCCGCATGACAAACTCTTTGAGTTTCCCATCCTGGATCAGGGCTTCTATCTGTCGCTTTAGCTGAAAACAATCGGCAGTCATGTGTCCATGATCTCGATGGTATTCACAAAATTTACTTTTATCCCGCATCGCGGGACCCTTCCTCAAAGGCGTCGGGGACCCGAGTTTATCTCGATGTAGGGCCAAGATCCGGGCTGGAGACGTATTGAGAGGGGTGAGGATTTCCCCCCGAAACTGGTCGACGAAAGGTTTCCTTGATCTGGGAGAGGGTTCCGCGCGGTTATTCCTTCCGCGTTTCCCTCGAGTTTCAGGCCTTTCGTCGGGACGGTTGCGTCCTGAGCGCCCATCGCCTTTCCTATAGCTTAGGTAATCCTCTATCCCCATGTGCGTCCTGGCGCATGCCATAAGCTCAGCCATATCTCGCGGGGTCTTTCCCACAATCGATTTTAAGAAATCGCTAGGCTCGGCACCCTCGGTGATGGCGACTATGGCATCCCGATCATCGAAGTCTTCGACTTTATGGGATTCTTCCGTGAATCGGGCCAGATACTGACGGAGGCTCTCGTCCGATTTTTGTTTGATCGTCCATAGGTATGATTTAGATTTTTTCTGTGCCACAAGTGTGGCAAACCGAGCCAGGAAAGCCTCCCGAAGGGCTTGGAAAGATCCGATGCTGCCAGGTATCAGGCTCCTGAACCATTCAAAGCTTGACCCCGTCAATGTCAAACTGAACGCCTGGCAGAGAGTCGCGTCTGACAATCCTTGCATCAACATCCACGTCTCGTAATGTTGGATGTGGAAGTTGGGGTCGGAGCGTCCGTCATAAGACGGGATGGTGGGGAGCTTAAATCCCCTTCCCGGCGGTTGTGCTAGCACTACCGCCGCGAAAGGCGAGTATGAACCCTCCAGGCCGTTGTAAGGTCTGGAGCCCCCCGAGCCTGCTCCTCGGAGCTCGATGATTTGATTCTGGAGTCCCTGAATCATTGTCATCATCTCGAGACCGTTGGCGGTTCCCGCGATGGGTCCCACCGGCGTTGGCCCTTGCCGCTCATTAGATCCTTGATCCATGAGGTTGGGAGGAGGGTTCCCGAGGGTTGTGGCCCCCGCCGCAGTCCGACGGGCGTTCAACTTCCTTCTCAAATCTTCCTCTTGAGGACCCCTCTTGAGGACCCCTCCGCAAGGCGAACCCTGAGATCCTCCCCCGAAGGGTGCGAAGGCCTCGCCGTCGGCGGGCGACCTTCGCGGTGGACCTCACGGCTTTCCGCACCATCGTCGCCCCGTCGGGACTGCGCACGCCGCGGACGCCTACATCGCCTGCCCTGGGAAGCGTTACCGCTTCCCGGCACTCGCGGGTTACTGGACCCCTCAAGTTTTGAACCCATTCGTCCTCGGCTAGCCGAGGACCCCAACGGAGCGTCGCTCATGTGGGCCAAAGGCGAGGGAGTGAAAGTTCGACTCGTGTCCGTCTCCGGGATTACATCGTTTCCGATATAATCCTCATCTTGGGTCGAGTTAGCCTCTTCCTCGTATCCAAGGAGGTTAACAAGCAAACCCTTGTTCACTCCCGGCCGCCCCAAGAGTTCCGCCAATCGGCGATTAGTCTCGTCTCGCAGGTCGTTCCCGCCGTCGTGAACGACCGGATTGACGCCTTCGATCCCCCTTGCGGGAGCTTGCGGCCTTGCCTCTCGGTGAGGCAATTGCCGGAATTCGTACCGCGAGCCGGCGGCTCGGACGATAGGGTTGCTCGATCGAGCATCCGCATGAGTCGCGGGAACGCTACTCATTTCGTATGAAAAATAAGGAAATAGATGAAAATAGAGAAATGTGGGTTGGGCGAATTTTAAGGTCAAAAATCTCCCCTCCTTCTAGCGCCAAAATGTTGTCGCTGAAATTTGGACAACGTTTCGAGACCTAAGCGGTCAGATCCTCGCTCGGAGCGGGTGACCCTCGCTTCGGCCTGAGCGTGTCGGATCCGGTGTCCCGGATCGTCTCTTAGCTGTCGTGTGGTCTTCAAGTCCTTCTGTTATCTGAAAAGAGTAGACATATGTGAACTAAGAAGGGAAAACAGAGGGGGGTCCTCTGTTTACCTCTCCGACGCTCAACATTAGTATAATGTGGGCGGAGTTTGCAGGATGACGAGGAGGGATCGACGAGATCGAGCGAGACGGGGATACTAGGATCACTGACGCCTCAGAGCTCGGATCTCGGATCTTTAGGGAGTATTCTTCCGATCGGGAGAGAATATCCGAAACACCTCAAGTGGGAGTATGATATGTATATAGAAAGTAAGGGAGAAAGTGTCTATTTTTCGTCTCTAGAGCTTACCTCTGCGTGGAGAGCATCGAAGGCTACTTATAGCCACGGGTGTAGCCTTGTGGCCGAGTGGGGGAGCCTCCGGGCGTCGGTGGCCGGCCAGGTCCCTCCCATGGGTCGGGAAGGCCGGCCAGGCCCCTCCCCTAGGTGGGGAAGGCCGGCCAGGTCCCTCCCTCGGGCGAGGAAGGCCGGCCAGGCCCCTCCCCTAGGTGGGGAAGGCCGGCCAGGTCCCTCCCTCGGGTGAGGAAGGCCGGCCAGGCCCCTCCCCTAGGTGGGGAAGGCCGGCCAGGTCCCTCCCTCGGGTGAGGAAGGCCGGCCAGGCCCCTCCCCTAGGTGGGGAAGGCCGGCCAGGTCCCTCCCTCGGGTGGGGAAGGCCGGCCAGGCCCCTCCCCTAGGTGGGGAAGGCCGGCCAGGTCCCTCTCTCGGGTGGGGAAGGCCGGCCAGGCCCCTCTCATGGGAGAGGGTGGCCGGCCGGGCCCCTCCCCTGCGCGACGGTGGTCGGTCAGGTGTGCGAAGGTGGGTCTCGGTCGTCTCGGGGAAGGCGTCTCCCCTCCGCGCCTCGGATATAATCGTGGATGTATATATTTAACGCTGTCGCCGGAAATACGGCGACAACAAAAATTATATTAATTAAGAGTATTAAGGTTATCGAAACTTATATCGTTGAGTTACAAATAACTCGGTCGAGGATTTGAAAACGAGTGCGAGGCGAGAATCTTCAAGCTTCTCCTATTTCGGGTTTGCAAGAGACTTCCTCGGCTCGTCAATACGGGCAGCGAAGGCGAAGGAGGCGCGGCCTTGGGGCTGGTCCAGGAAGTTGGCAGCAGATGGCGCGTGGTCCTCGGCAGGCTGGGAACGAGCGGCAACAGCTGGACTCGTCCAACGCAGAAGGCAGCGGCGCAAGGAGACCCCGGAGCGGCTGAGAGGGGCAGGCGCCTCTAGGATCAAGTGGGGAAACAGCAGGGACGTCGGCAGCGTCCCGGGCAGAGGCAGACCCGGCAAGACAAGGCGGCAGGCTGCTGAGACTCGTTGAAGCGCGGTTAGGCGGAGTCAGGCGCAGGCAGATTGCAGACGAAACTTCGCGACGACGCCGAGAGCTCTAGGAAGCTCGGATCGGGATGCCGTTTTTTGCGTTGCGTCGGCAATGAACTGACTTAAATGAGTTCGAAAAGAGATCTGAGTTTCCAGACTGAGATTCGTCGGATTCATTGAATTTTTGGTTCGGAGGTAAGATTTCCAGAAAAATAAATTTTAACGAAAATGGACCAAACAACCACAAGTTGATTCTATGATGACACAAGAAGAATATGAGAAGATGAGTGTGGGCTCGAGATGAACGCACACAAGAAAACAAGAAACGAAATTTCGTCTTCCCGGGTGTTGAAATGGTCGGCCAAGAGGGGGAGAGAGAGGGCTGACTATTCAGCCTAAAAACAATGAGGAAGGCCTAACCTAGGGTTTCCACAAACTCTTTATTTATAGGTATTATTAAGAGGGTCTCATGTTGGCTTTTGTTGAACCGATATTCAGCCCAAAACCATGTTAATGGCCGACCCCTATGTCCTACTCGTCTCTCAATTTTGTTTCCCAAATTACCCTTATTTAATTTCCAAATTCGACTTAATTTAGAACTCTCATTTAATTAATAACTTGGTATTAAATTGTTTCATGGTTATCGAATAACATAAAATGAGAAACGTTTTATCTTCTAGTAAGTTCTTATTATGAATTGCTATTATGAATTTTCAAGAAAATTATTATCACAATAATAAGTTCTTTAATTCATAAAATCAATAATTAATGAATAACACATTATTCATTAATTCGCTTGGAAAATAAATTTCTCTATACAAATCACAAATTGTATTTAATGAGTAAATCAATTTATTGCGTTCAACTAATCTCTTCTAAATGTGAATCATTGAGACCTTATGAACCCACATGAACGAAGCTTGAGAATAAAGCACGGACTCAATAATTCACAAATTATTTCCGGCTTATAATTCTTAATAATGGTCGACTCCACTAAAGGACCAATATTGAAAATCTCTAAGTTCATGCGCGCATATTTTTACGTTTGAAGTCACAGAATTTTTCTATGCTCGATCCACGGTGTACTTTACCAAAATACCCTTCGTGTGTATCAGTAAGTTCGGGGAATGTAAAATTACCGATTTATCCCTAGAGTTATTATTTCATTAACTCCTTTGTTACCTGTGAATGAGAAAAACATAAAGTGAGACGTCAATACATGTCACATGTTATAATCAAGGAACCTCATATTGAATGATTATCTGGCCAGATTAATTCATTCACTATCTCGTAATAAAGCATAGTGTGATACAATGACTTTCATTAAGTGTACACGAATTCCATATCTGTGAATCACATACTCCAACACTACAACATTATGTCACCAACCGTCGGGTCAGATGCAGCCATTACTGGGCCAATGCCCATTGACAAATCAAATGACATAAAGTGTAGCATCAACTATGCACTCACCTCATGATTAGGGTAGTTATCGAAGTACCCCTCGTATGTGATCTTGGAGCTTTTAGATTAAACGATTTTATATCGAGATTCCATAGAATCACTAGGTCTTGTTCAATATCTTCTATAAGATATCAAGAATTAAATCATAGAGTCACAACTCTCTATATACATGATAGGATATCATGATTCATTCAAACAATCGTTAATTAGACTCGATTTCTCTATCGGTCTTAAGATTGTGAACAAATGGTTTAAACTAGTCACAAGGGGATATCATGTCAAATCTGTATTTAACACCCTTTTCGTTGATGACAGTTTCATAGCATAGCATACATACATAAACACAAACTATAGGAAAAGAATGTTTATTTATTAATATTAATATTTCAGCAAAATATTACAAATAATAAATAAAATGTCTGATATTCTCCTTCGTTGGCACCAATCCCAACAAACTCTCACTTGACTCAAAGGAGATACAATATTCCTCTAGTTCACAATATCTCGCATGAGGTGATATTTGCGCTCAATGTGTTTTGATCGCTTGTGACTTCTTGGCTCCTTACAATTAGCTACAGCCCCAATGTTATCACAATAAAGTGTAATGGGTTCGCTTTCACTTGAAACAAAATTCCAAGTACATAAGGAATTTCCTCAGCCACACAGCCTCTTTCTCAGCTTCACAAGCTGCCACATATTTGGCTTCAATGGTCGAGTCAGCAATGCAAGATTCCTTGATACTCCTCCAAACCACAGATCCACCATTCAAGGTAAACACAGACCCTGATGTGGACTTCCTAGAATTCTTGTCCGTTTGAAAATCGGAGTCGTTATATCCCGTCATATTCAAGTCACTACCTGAGTATTATAGCATGTAGTTCCTCAACATACGATGGTACTTCAAAACATGCTTCACAACAACCCAGTGCTCAGGTCGAGGGTTCGACTGAAAACTACTCACCACGCCTACTGCGCAGTAACTATTCTGGTCTAGTACAAAGCATAGCATACATGAGACTTCCGACGGCTGAGGCGTACTGAACGTGTCTCATGTCCTCAACCTCTTGAGGTGTCTTAGGAGATTGCTTACTTGAGAGATGCACTCCATGTATAAAGGGTAGCTGCCTTTTCTTGGAGTCTTTCTTACTGAAGCGATCTATGATCTTATCAATATAAGACGCTTGGGAAAGCGCTAGCTTTCGGTTCTTCCAGTCACGGAATATTCTGAATACCCAGACTGTAAGCCGCTTCTCCCAGATCTTCATCAAATTGCTTTGACAGCCAGATCTTAACCTTTCTTAACTTACCAACATCATTTCCAATGAGTAGTATGTCATCGACATATAGGACTAGAAAACACATTTTGCCATCGTTTATCATCTTATAGACGCATGGCTCATCTACTGACTGATCAAAGCCGTAGCCTTTCACAGTCTCGTCGAATCTAATGTTCCACGACCTAGATACTTGCTTCAGTCCATAGATGGAATTTAGCAACTCGCAAAACTTGCCCTGTTAGCTTTTCTCCACGGACCCGTCTGGTTGAGCCATATAAATGCGTTCATCAAGATTTCCATTCAGAAAAGCATTCTTGACATCCATCTGCCAGATTTCATAATCTAGGGCGGCAACAATGAATAAGAGAGTACGGATGGACTTCAGTTTCGCGACTAGTGAGAAGGTATCTTCATAGTCAATACCTTCCTTCTGCATAAACCCTTTAGCCACCAGTCCAGCCTTAAATATCTCAACATTTCCATCCGGACCTCTCCTCTTCTTGTAGATTCACTTACATCCTACAGGCTTGATGCCTTTGGGTAAGTCTACAAGCTTCCAGACATCGTTTTCATACATCGAATGCATTTCAGCGTTCATGGTTTCTTACCAGAGGTTTAATTCGGAACTCTGCTTCAATTGGGAAAACGATACCGGATTGTCATCCGCCGGATATACAACTGCAGTGAAAGTTTCTTCGACACCCATGTATCAGTTAGGCTGTCGTACAGTCCTGATACTGCGAAGAATCGCGAGAGTCTCTCGTTTATGGTGTGTATCTTCCACTATTGGAATATAACTCGTTTTATTCTCTGAAGTACTAGCTAATTCATCCAATAGATCCTTAAGCACAAGTTTGCTTCTCGGTATAACATCCTTCATATAGTCTGCTTCCAGAAACCTAGCATTCGTACTAACGAACGTTTTTGATCAGTAGAACTATAGAAGATGAAACCTTTTGATTCTTTAGAATGACCTATGAAGAGACGTACTTCTGAACGACTAGCCAACTTGATACTCTTTTGTCTCAGCACATGTGCTGGACAACCTCAGATACGAATGTGGTGTAAAACAGATTTTCTACCACTCCATCTCTCGTAAGGTGTTCCAGGTGCCGTTTTAGACGGAATTTGGTTCAGAATGTAAGTTGCCGCTTCTAAGGCGTATCCCCAGAACGAATCGGGAAGTGATGAGTAACTCATCATCGATTCACCATATCTAGCAGAGTTCGATTCCTTCTCCCTGACACACCGTTTAGCTACGGGGTGCCAGGTGTTGTAAGGTGAGAATGAATACCTTCTTCCTCAAGAAAGTCTTCGAACTCTCCAGAAAAATACTCTGCCCTTCAATTTGATCGAAGAGTCTTGATCTGTTTCTCTGTCTGCTTCTCGACTAAAGCCTTAAACACCTTGAACATTTCAAAGCTTTCAGACTTATGTCGCATAAGGTAGACATAACCAAAACGTGAGTAGTCATCGGCGAAGGTTAGGAAATACTCGAAGCCTCCCCGTGCCTGGATGTTAAATAGAGCACATGCATCAGTATGTATGAGTTCCAAAACAAACGTGGCTCTAAGATCTTTCGAAGAGAAAGGCCTCTTGGTCATCTTGCCCTTGAGATAGAATTCACAAGTGGGAAGAGTTCCCACCTGTAGAGACTTCAAAGGATTATCCTTAGTCAATCTCTTAATCATATCTAGGCCAATATGTCCAAGACGCAAGTGCCATAGATATGTGTCGTCAGTCTCATCAACATGTGACCGTTTATGCTTCCCGAGTGAATCAGAATTATTTGTCGCTCAAGCTCCTGATTTTCTCAAAACCATTCAAGTTACACACAACATGATCAGATGCCCCGCAATCTAATATCCAGGGCGATTTGTCGTGTAACATGCTTGGGTAACAAATATTCCCGTTCGATTGACGTTTTTGGGCTTCCTTTTAAAACTTTTAGAACCAGATGTCGAAAACTCTATGTTCAGTAATGTTGAGCTCACTTGACTTCTTCTCGTTCTTAGGGTGAAGACCCTCGGCAGTCTGTAACTCTTTCATGAGCTCCGAGACTGTATAGTCGAGCTTGTTCATGGAATAGTTCAGACGGAAGCCATTAAAAGAGTCGGAGAGAGTTTCAAAGATCATATCTATTTTGGTATTTCTATTGATCTCTGATCCAAGAACCTCCATCTCATTCATATGACCCATGATCGCAACCATGTGGTCTGAACAAAAGTTTCTGGCTTCGTTCTACAGTTCAAGAAACTGCGGAATGCTTCCTGCCTAGCCTGACGCCTATGACCTCCAAACATCTCAAGTACGTTGTACAACACATTGTACGTTGTATCGATGTGTCAATGAGACTGCTGCAACACATTTCTCTTAGATGCTAGAATATAGCACATTGCAATCTCATCGGATCTCATCCAAGATTTATATGCGTCCTTGTCTTCCTGACTCGAGTCATAACTTGGAATAGGAGGGCAGGGGACAGTGAGAACGTACTTGTGCTTTTCCATCGTCAATATGATGTCGAGGTTACGTTTCCAGTCTACGTAATTCTCACCCTCAAGTTTGTTTGTACTTAAAATAGTTCTATGTGGGGTATTTAAAAGACATTTGCTGAAACAAATAATAAAATAAATAAATTTAGTATGTGCTACAAATGCGAACTACATGATGCATGCAACAGTCCTAATATGGTGAGGAAAGCATGTAATCAATTCATGATATTCTGAACAATAATGATTAATTACTTTTCCTAGGGGAAACCGTAATTAATCGTCTTTCATGGTCGTGACACATCACTATTTAGTTCAAACCATCCAAGAAGTCGCAACTTCTAATTCTTACTAATTACCATAAATTTTGGTCACTTATTTTTAATGCAGGGCCTTGAGGGAGGATTACTTTAAAACATAAGTGTTGTCGCCGTATTCTCACACGGCAACTCTAGTATATGCCTCCCCTGTCGTCCTCCGATCGACCAACACTTGGAACCCACGCCAGGTTTACAATGGCACGCCTTGGGCCTTTCGGCGAGCCTAAATCTGGCCGGCAACCTCTGTCCGACCGGCGACCTCAGTCCGGCCGGAGACCTCAATCCGCCCGGCGACCTCAGTCCACCCGGCGACCTCTGTCCGGCCGTCGACCTCAGTCCGGCCGGCGACCTCTGTCCGGCCGTCGACCTCAGCCCGGCCGGAGACCTTTGTCCGGCCGGCGACATCCGGCCGGCGACTTCCGAGGCGCGAAGGAGAGACGCCTCCCCCGGGACAACCATGACTCGCCCTCGCGCGCCTAGCCGATCGTCCCTGCCCCCGGGAGGGCCCTGGTCGGCCATCATCACCCATGGGAGGGGCCTGGCCGGCCATCCTCACCCATGGGAGGGGCCTGGCCGGCCTTCTTCACCCAGGGGAGGGACCTGGCCGGCCTTCCTCACCCAGGGGAGGGACCTGGCCGGCCTTCCTCACCCAGGGGAGGGACCTGGCCGGCCTTCCTCACCCAGGGGAGGGACCTGGCCGGCCTTCCTCACCCAGGGGAGGGACCTGGCCGGCCTTCCTCACCCAGGGGAGGGACCTGGCCGGCCTTCCTCACCCGTGGGAGGGGCCTGGCCGGCCACCGACGCCCAGAGGCTCCCCACTCGGCGCCAAGGGTACACCCGCGGCTATAAATAGCCCCTCTAATCCTCTCAACAAGGTACACCAGTTTTCCCAAGAGAAAACTATACTCCCTCTCTCTTACTCTCTATCTCGGCCATACCCTCCTCGGGAAGCTGAGTCGGGGACAGGTTCCCACAGGAATTGTTCCCTAAGATCCAAGGTCCGAGCGTCGAAGCGACGTTGACTCTTAAGTCTCCGCTTCCGCCCGATCTTGTCGATCCTTCCTCGTCATCCTACAAACTCCACCCACATTATACTAATGTTGAGCGTCGGAGAGGTAAACAGAGGACCCCCCTCTGTTTTCCCTTCTTAGTTCACGTCTGTCTACTCTTTTCAGATAACAGAAGGACTCGAAGACCACACGACAGCTAAGAGACGATCCGGGACACCGGATCTGACACGCTTAGGCCGAAGCGAGGGTCACCCGCTCTGAGCGAGGATCTGACCGCTTAGGTCTCTGAACGTTGTCCAAATTTCAGCGACAACATTTTGGCGCTAGAAGAAGGGGCCTTCAATCTTGAAGCTCATCCAATCCACATCTCTCTATCACATCTCTTTTCTTTTCCACTCACATAAAATGAGTGACGTTCCGACAACCCCCGCGGTTGTCCGATCGAGTAATCTCATCGTTCGAGCGACTAGCTCACGGTATGAGTTCCGGCAACTCCCCCACCAAGTGACCAGGCAACAGCCTGCGGTGAGGAATTCTGGAAACGTCGCCTCTGCCCTTCGTGATAACGAAAGCGGCCTAAGAGATGAGAACGACCGCCGCCTAGCAGAATTGCTAGCGCAGCCGAGGGTGAACAAGGGTTTGGCCGTTAACCTCCTCGGATACGAGGAAGAGGATAATTCGACCCGGGACGAGAATTATGTCGGAGATGACATGGTCTCGAAGACGGACACGAGTCAAAGCTTCACCCCGTCGCCCTTGGCAGGCGCAGACGACGCTACGTTAGAACCATCGGTTGGTCGAGCTCAGACAGGCTCTCAACGCGAGGGCTGTAGCAATGCCCGCAGCGGATGGTCCCGACGTTTGTGCCAAACGTCTTCTCGACGAGGAGATGATGGCGCGAATAATCGTGGGGTCCGTCGCAAAGGTCGCCCATCATTGGTTAGACCCTCGTACTCCGCCAAGGAAGACCTTAGGACCCGTCTCGGCTCGCAACGGGATCCCCACGAGGGAGACCTAAGGAGAAAATTGGACGCCCGTCGGGAGGCTGCCGGGGCTGCAACCCTCGGGAACCCTCCTCCCAACTTCATGGACCAAGGGTCCAATGAGCGGCAGACCCCCACGCCAGTGGGACCAGTCGCAGGTGCCGCTAACGGACTTGAGATGATCACCATGATTCGGGGACTCCAGAATCAGATCATCGAGCTTCGGGAAGCAGGCCCGGGGGGTTCCAAACCTAGCAACGGCCTGGAGGGATCATACTCACCTTTCACGGCAGTGGTGCTTGCACAACCGCCTGAAAGGAGGTTCAAGCTCCCCGCCGGCTCTTCATATGACGGGCGTTCTGACCCCAATTTCCACATCCACCACTATGAAACGTGGATGTTGATGCAGGGACTGTCAGACGCAACTCTCTGCCAGGCATTTAGCCTGACATTGATCGGATCGGGTTTCGATTGGTTAAGAAGCCTTAATCTCGGGAGTATCAACTCTTTTCGAGCTCTCCGAGAGGCTTTCCTCGCCAGATTCGCCACCTTAGTGGTACAGAAGAAGTCCAAATCATACCTTTGGACAATCAGGCAGAAACCGGGCGAGAGCCTGCGTCAGTACCTGGCTCGTTTTACCGAAGAATCTCACAAAGTCGAAGACTTCGACGATCGGGATGCCATAGTCGCCATCACCAAAGGCGCCGAACCCAATGACTTCTTAAAGTCGATTGCGGGAAAGCCCCCGAGGGACATGGCAGAGCTCATGGCCTGTGCCAAGACACATATGAGAATCGAGGATTACCTCGACGGCAGAAGGGTCAGGGGGCCGAACAACAGCTATTGCACCGATGATTGTCCCGACACTCGAAGCAAACAGGGAAGGGATAGTTATGTCACTAGTGACACCCCCCTGTCAAGGCTAAAGAGGCCTTACGCCGATGTGTACCGGGGAGAAACCCTCACCCCGCAAAGTTCATCTCTCCAGCCCAAATCTTGACTCTTCATCGAGATGAACTCGGGTCGCCCACTCCATTGAAAAAGAGTTATGCGACGCGGGACAAGAGCAAGTTTTTCGAATACCACCGCGATCATGGACACACGCCCTCTGACTGTTCCAAGCTAAAGAAGCGAATTGAGGCACTGGCGAAAGGTGGAAGACTCAAAGAATTCGGCACACGCTCTCCGGAATTAAGTAACTCGGCAGAGAGCTCCCCCGCAACTTCACCTACCAGCTCGATTGCATAAGGGGTACAAGTTAACCGTACGGCATGCTATGTCCCTTTCCTATGTATCTCAAACGAGGCTATGAGCCCAAAAACGGGCCCAATTCTATGTTTCACAATAAAGAATATCCTTTGTTATTCTCCATATTTCGTATTTTCCATATTTGTGTTTCATGGTTATTCCACGAATACCACCAAACTCGGGGGACTGGGGCGGGTCAATAACAAAGTCGATAATGACTCGATGAAACACGTTGGTCCGAAACAACGTCCGAGTTTGCCCCTCGAGGCGACTCGATGAAATGCGTTGTTCCGAAACAACGTCCGAGTTTGCCTCTCATGGCCACTCGATGAAAAGACATCGCTCCAAAAGCGACATCCGAGTTTGCCCCTCGAGGCGACTCGATGAAATACGTTGGTCCGAAACAACGTCCGAGTTTGCCCCTCGAGGCGACTCAATGAAATGCGTTGTTCCGAAACAACGTCCGAGTTTGCCTCTCACGGCCACTCGATGAAAAGACATCGCTCCAAAAGCGACATCCGAGTTTGCCCCTCGAGGCGACTCGATGAAATACGTTGGTCCGAAACAACGTCCGAGTTTGCCCCTCGAGGCGACTCGATGAAATGCGTTGTTCCGAAACAACGTCCGAGTTTGCCTCTCATGGCCACTCGATGAAAAGGCATCGCTCCAAAAGCGACATACGAGTTTGCCCCTCGAGGCGACTCGATGAAATACGTTGTTTGGAAACAACGTCCAAGTTTGCCTCTCATGGCCACTCGATGAAAAGACGTCGCTCCAAAAGCGAAATCCGAGTTTGCCCCTCGAGGCAACTCGATGAAATACGTTGTTTGGAGACAACGTCCGAGTTTGCCTCTCATGGCCACTCGACGAAAATACGTCGCTCCTAAACGGCGTCCGAGTCAGCCCCTAACGGCAACTCGACGAAAATACGTCGCTCCTAAACGGCGTCCGAGTCAGCCCCTAACGGCAACTCGACGAAAATACGTCGCTCCTAAACGGCGTCCGAGTCAGCCCCTAACGGCAACTCGACGAAAATACGTCGCTCCTAAACGGCGTCCGAGTCAGCCCCTAACGACAACTCGACGAAAATACGTCGCTCCTAAACGGCGTCCGAGTCAGCCCCTAACGGCAACTCGACGAAAATAAGTCGCTCCTAAACAGCGTTTGAGTCAGCCCCTAACGGCAACTCGATGAAAATACGTCTCTCCTAAACGACGTCCGAGGCAGCCCATAATGGCAACTTGACGAAAATACGTCGCTCGCTCCTAAAGGCAGCTCAATGAAAATAAATTGTTACAAAACAGCATCCGAGTTTGCCCCTCGAGGCGACTCAATGAAATACGTTGTGCTGAAACAACGTCCGAGTTTGCCCCTCACGGCCACTCGATGAAAAGACATCGCTCCAAAAGCGACATCCGAGTTTGCCCCTCGAGGCGACTCGATGAAATACGTTGGTCCGAAACAACGTCCGAGTTTGCCCCTCGAGGCGACTCGATGAAATGCGTTGTTCCGAAACAACGTCCGAGTTTGCCTCTCATGGCCACTCGATGAAAAGGCATCGCTCCAAAAGCGACATACGAGTTTTCCCCTCGAGGCGACTCGATGAAATACGTTGTTTGGAAACAACGTCCAAGTTTGCCTCTCATGGCCACTCGATGAAAAGACGTCGCTCCAAAAGCGAAATCCGAGTTTGCCCCTCGAGGCAACTCGATGAAATACGTTGTTTGGAGACAACGTCCGAGATTGCCTCTCATGGCCACTCGACGAAAATACATCGCTCCTAAACGGCGTCCGAGTCAGCCCCTAACGGCAACTCGACGAAAATACGTCGCTCCTAAACGGCGTCCGAGTCAGCCCCTAACGGCAACTCGACGAAAATACGTCGCTCCTAAACGGCGTCCGAGTCAGCCCCTAACGGCAACTCGACGAAAATACGTCGCTCCTAAACGGCGTCCGAGTCAGCCCCTAACGGCAACTCGACGAAAATACGTCGCTCCTAAACGGCGTCCGAGTCAGCCCCTAACGACAACTCGACGAAAATACGTCGCTCCTAAACGGCGTCCGAGTCAGCCCCTAACGGCAACTCGACGAAAATAAGTCGCTCCTAAACAGCGTTTGAGTCAGCCCCTAACGGCAACTCGATGAAAATACGTCTCTCCTAAACGACGTCCGAGGCAGCCCATAATGGCAACTTGATGAAAATACGTCGCTCGCTCCTAAAGGCGGCTCAATGAAAATAAATTGTTACAAAACAGCATCCGAGTTTGCCCCTCGAGGCGACTCAATGAAATACGTTGTGCTGAAACAACGTCCGAGTTTGCCCCTCACGGCCACTCGATGAAAAGACATCGCTCCAAAAGCGACATCCGAGTTTGCCCCTCGAGGCGACTCGATGAAATACGTTGGTCCGAAACAACGTCCGAGTTTGCCCCTCGAGGCGACTCGATGAAATGCGTTGTTCCGAAACAACGTCCGAGTTTGCCTCTCATGGCCACTCGATGAAAAGGCATCGCTCCAAAAGCGACATACGAGTTTGCCCCTCGAGGCGACTCGATGAAATACGTTGTTTGGAAACAACGTCCAAGTTTGCCTCTCATGGCCACTCGATGAAAAGACGTCGCTCCAAAAGCGAAATCCGAGTTTGCCCCTCGAGGCAACTCGATGAAATACGTTGTTTGGAGACAACGTCCGAGTTTGCCTCTCATGGCCACTCGACGAAAATACGTCGCTCCTAAACGGCGTCCGAGTCAGCCCCTAACGGCAACTCGACGAAAATACGTCGCTCCTAAACGGCGTCCGAGTCAGCCCCTAACGGCAACTCGACGAAAATACGTCGCTCCTAAACGGCGTCCGAGTCAGCCCCTAACGGCAACTCGACGAAAATACTTCGCTCCTAAACGGCGTCCGAGTCAGCCCCTAACGACAACTCGACGAAAATACGTCGCTCCTAAACGGCGTCCGAGTCAGCCCCTAACGGCAACTCGACGAAAATAAGTCGCTCCTAAACAGCGTTTGAGTCAGCCCCTAACGGCAACTCGATGAAAATACGTCTCTCCTAAACGACGTCCGAGGCAGCCCATAATGGCAACTTGACGAAAATACGTCGCTCGCTCCTAAAGGCAGCTCAATGAAAATAAATTGTTACAAAACAGCATCCGAGTTTGCCCCTCGAGGCGACTCAATGAAATACGTTGTGCTGAAACAACGTCCGAGTTTGCCCCTCACGGCCACTCGATGAAAAGACATCGCTCCAAAAGCGACATCCGAGTTTGCCCCTCGAGGCGACTCGATGAAATACGTTGGTCCGAAACAACGTCCGAGTTTGCCCCTCGAGGCGACTCGATGAAATGCGTTGTTCCGAAACAACGTCCGAGTTTGCCTCTCATGGCCACTCGATGAAAAGGCATCGCTCCAAAAGCGACATACGAGTTTGCCCCTCGAGGCGACTCGATGAAATACGTTGTTTGGAAACAACGTCCAAGTTTGCCTCTCATGGCCACTCGATGAAAAGACGTCGCTCCAAAAGCGAAATCCGAGTTTGCCCCTCGAGGCAACTCGATGAAATACGTTGTTTGGAGACAACGTCCGAGTTTGCCTCTCATGGCCACTCGACGAAAATACATCGCTCCTTAACGGCGTCCGAGTCAGCCCCTAACGGCAACTCGACGAAAATACGTCGCTCCTAAACGGCGTCCGAGTCAGCCCCTAACGGCAACTCGACGAAAATACGTCGCTCCTAAACGGCGTCCGAGTCAGCCCCTAACGGCAACTCGACGAAAATACGTCGCTCCTAAACGGCGTCCGAGTCAGCCCCTAACGGCAACTCGACGAAAATACGTCGCTCCTAAACGGCGTCCGAGTCAGCCCCTAACGACAACTCGACGAAAATACGTCGCTCCTAAACGGCGTCCGAGTCAGCCCCTAACGGCAACTCGACGAAAATAAGTCGCTCCTAAACAGCGTTTGAGTCAGCCCCTAACGGCAACTCGATGAAAATACGTCTCTCCTAAACGACGTCCGAGGCAGCCCATAATGGCAACTTGACGAAAATACGTCGCTCGCTCCTAAAGGCGGCTCAATGAAAATAAATTGTTACAAAACAGCATCCGAGTTTGCCCCTCGAGGCGACTCAATGAAATACGTTGTGCTGAAACAACGTCCGAGTTTGCCCCTCACGGCCACTCGATGAAAAGACATCGCTCCAAAAGCGACATCCGAGTTTGCCCCTCGAGGCGACTCGATGAAATACGTTGGTCCGAAACAACGTCCGAGTTTGCCCCTCGAGGCGACTCGATGAAATGCGTTGTTCCGAAACAACGTCCGAGTTTGCCTCTCATGGCCACTCGATGAAAAGGCATCGCTCCAAAAGCGACATACGAGTTTGCCCCTCGAGGCGACTCGATGAAATACGTTGTTTGGAAACAACGTCCAAGTTTGCCTCTCATGGCCACTCGATGAAAAGACGTCGCTCCAAAAGCGAAAACCGAGTTTGCCCCTCGAGGCAACTCGATGAAATACGTTGTTTGGAGACAACGTCCGAGTTTGCTCTCATGGCCACTCGACGAAAATACGTCGCTCCTAAACGGCGTCCGAGTCAGCCCCTAACGGCAACTCGACGAAAATACGTCGCTCCTAAACGGCGTCCGAGTCAGCCCCTAACGGCAACTCGACGAAAATACGTCGCTCCTAAACGGCGTCCGAGTCAGCCCCTAACGACAACTCGACGAAAATACGTCGCTCCTAAACGGCGTCCGAGTCAGCCCCTAACGGCAACTCGACGAAAATAAGTCGCTCCTAAACAGCGTCCGAGTCAGCCCCTAACGGCAACTCGATGAAAATACGTCTCTCCTAAACGACGTCCGAGGCAGCCTATAATGGCAACTTGACGAAAATACGTCGCTCCCTCCTAAAGGCGGCTCAATGAAAATAAATTGTTACAAAACAGCATCCGAGTTTGCCCCTCGAGGCGACTCAATGAAATACGTTGTGCTGAAACAACGTTCGAGTTTGCCCCTCACGGCCACTCGATGAAAAGACATCGCTCCAAAAGCGACATCCGAGTTTGCCCCTCGAGGCGACTCGATGAAATACGTTGGTCCGAAACAACGTCCGAGTTTGCCCCTCGAGGCGACTCGATGAAATGCGTTGTTCCGAAACAACGTCCGAGTTTGCCTCTCATGGCCACTCGATGAAAAGGCATCGCTCCAAAAGCGACATACGAGTTTGCCCCTCGAGGCGAGTCGATGAAATACGTTGTTTGGAAACAACGTCCAAGTTTGCCTCTCATGGCCACTCGATGAAAAGACGTCGCTCCAAAAGCGAAATCCGAGTTTGCCCCTCGAGGCAACTCGATGAAATACGTTGTTTGGAGACAACGTCCGAGATTGCCTCTCATGGCCACTCGACGAAAATACATCGCTCCTAAACGGCGTCCGAGTCAGCCCCTAACGGCAACTCGACGAAAATACGTCGCTCCTAAACGGCGTCCGAGTCAGCCCCTAACGGCAACTCGACGAAAATAAGTCGCTCCTAAACAGCGTCCGAGTCAGCCCCTAACGGCAACTCGATGAAAATACGTCGCTCCTAAACGGCGTCCGAGTCAGCCCCTAACGGCAACTCGACGAAAATACGTCGCTCCTAAACGGCGTCCGAGTCAGCCCCTAACGGCAACTCGACGAAAATACGTCGCTCCTAAACGGCGTCCGAGTCAGCCCCTAACGGCAACTCGACGAAAATACGTCGCTCCTAAACGGCGTCCGAGTCAGCCCCTAACGACAACTCGACGAAAATACGTCGCTCCTAAACGGCGTCCGAGTCAGCCCCTAACGGCAACTCGACGAAAATAAGTCGCTCCTAAACAGCGTCCGAGTCAGCCCCTAACGGCAACTCGATGAAAATACGTCTCTCCTAAACGACGTCCGAGGCAGCCCATAATGGCAACTTGACGAAAATACGTCGCTCGCTCCTAAAGGCAGCTCAATGAAAATAAATTGTTACAAAACAGCATCCGAGTTTGCCCCTCGAGGCGACTCAATGAAATACGTTGTGCTGAAACAACGTCCGAGTTTGCCCCTCACGGCCACTCGATGAAAAGACATCGCTCCAAAAGCGACATCCGAGTTTGCCCCTCGAGGCGACTC
Source organism: Urtica urens (assembly GCA_958296335.1). NCBI lineage: Eukaryota > Viridiplantae > Streptophyta > Magnoliopsida > Rosales > Urticaceae > Urtica > Urtica urens. Next base: position 15,559,017 of record OY282526.1, read on the forward strand.
GATGAAATACGTTGGTCCGAAACAACGTCCGAGTTTGCCCCTCGAGGCGACTCGATGAAATGCGTTGTTCCGAAACAACGTCCGAGTTTGCCTCTCATGGCCACTCGATGAAAAGGCATCGCTCCAAAAGCGACACACGAGTTTGCCCCTCGAGGCGACTCGATGAAATACGTTGTTTGGAAACAACGTCCAAGTTTGCCTCTCATGGCCACTCGATGAAAAGACGTCGCTCCAAAAGCGAAATCCGATTTTGCCCCTCGAGGCAACTCGATGAAATACGTTGTTTGGAGACAACGTCCGAGTTTGCCTCTCATGGCCACTCGACGAAAATACATCGCTCCTAAACGGCGTCCGAGTCAGCCCCTAACGGCAACTCGACGAAAATACGTCGCTCCTAAACGGCGTCCGAGTCAGCCCCTAACGGCAACTCGACGAAAATACGTCGCTCCTAAACGGCGTCCGAGTCAGCCCCTAACGGCAACTCGACGAAAATACGTCGCTCCTAAACGGCGTCCGAGTCAGCCCCTAACGGCAACTCGACGAAAATACGTCGCTCCTAAACGGCGTCCGAGTCAGCCCCTAACGACAACTCGACGAAAATACGTCGCTCCTAAACGGCGTCCGAGTCAGCCCCTAACGGCAACTCGACGAAAATAAGTCGCTCCTAAACAGCGTTTGAGTGAGCCCCTAACGGCAACTCGATGAAAATACGTCTCTCCTAAACGACGTCCGAGGCAGCCCATAATGGCAACTTGACGAAAATACGTCGCTCGCTCCTAAAGGCGGCTCAATGAAAATAAATTGTTACAAAACAGCATCCGAGTTTGCCCCTCGAGGCGACTCAATGAAATACGTTGTGCTGAAACAACGTCCGAGTTTGCCCCTCACGGCCACTCGATGAAAAGACATCGCTCCAAAAGCGACATCCGAGTTTGCCCCTCGAGGCGACTCGATGAAATACGTTGGTCCGAAACAACGTCCGAGTTTGCCCCTCGAGGCGACTCGATGAAATGCGTTGTTCCGAAACAACGTCCGAGTTTGCCTCTCATGGCCACTCGATGAAAAGGCATCGCTCCAATAGCGACATACGAGTTTGCCCCTCGAGGCGACTCGATGAAATACGTTGTTTGGAAACAACGTCCAAGTTTGCCTCTCATGGCCACTCGATGAAAAGACGTCGCTCCAAAAGCGAAATCCGAGTTTGCCCCTCGAGGCAACTCGATGAAATATGTTGTTTGGAGACAACGTCCGAGTTTGCCTCTCATGGCCACTCGACGAAAATACGTCGCTCCTAAACGGCGTCCGAGTCAGCCCCTAACGGCAACTCGACGAAAATACGTCGCTCCTAAACGGCGTCCGAGTCAGCCCCTAACGGCAACTCGACGAAAATACGTCGCTCCTAAACGGCGTCCGAGTCAGCCCCTAACGGCAACTCGACGAAAATACGTCGCTCCTAAACGGCGTCCGAGTCAGCCCCTAACGGCAACTCGACAAAAATACGTCGCTCCTAAACGGCGTCCGAGTCAGCCCCTAACGACAACTCGACGAAAATACGTCGCTCCTAAACGGCGTCCGAGTCAGCCCCTAACGGCAACTCGACGAAAATAAGTCGCTCCTAAACAGCGTTTGAGTGAGCCCCTAACGGCAACTCGATGAAAATACGTCTCTCCTAAACGACGTCCGAGGCAGCCCATAATGGCAACTTGACGAAAATACGTCGCTCGCTCCTAAAGGCGGCTCAATGAAAATAAATTGTTACAAAACAGCATCCGAGTTTGCCCCTCGAGGCGACTCAATGAAATACGTTGTGCTGAAACAACGTCCGAGTTTGCCCCTCACGGCCACTCGATGAAAAGACATCGCTCCAAAAGCGACATCCGAGTTTGCCCCTCGAGGCGACTCGATGAAATACGTTGGTCCGAAACAACGTCCGAGTTTGCCCCTCGAGGCGACTCGATGAAATGCGTTGTTCCGAAACAACGTCCGAGTTTGCCTCTCATGGCCACTCGATGAAAAGGCATCGCTCCAATAGCGACATACGAGTTTGCCCCTCGAGGCGACTCGATGAAATACGTTGTTTGGAAACAACGTCCAAGTTTGCCTCTCATGGCCACTCGATGAAAAGACGTCGCTCCAAAGCGAAATCCGAGTTTGCCCCTCGAGGCAACTCGATGAAATACGTTGTTTGGAGACAACGTTCGAGTTTGCCTCTCATGGCCACTCGACGAAAATACATCGCTCCTAAACGGCGTCCGAGTCAGCCCCTAACGGCAACTCGATGAAAATACGTCGCTCCTAAACGGCGTCCGAGTCAGCCCCTAACGGCAACTCGACGAAAATACGTCGCTCCTAAACGGCGTCCGAGTCAGCCCCTAACGGCAACTCGACGAAAATACGTCGCTCCTAAACGGCCTCCGAGTCAGCCCCTAACGACAACTCGACGAAAATACGTCGCTCCTAAACGGCGTCCGAGTCAGCCCCTAACGGCAACTCGACGAAAATAAGTCGCTCCTAAACAGCGTCCGAGTCAGCCCCTAACGGCAACTCGATGAAAATACGTCTCTCCTAAACGACATCCGAGGCTGCCCATAATGGCAACTTGACGAAAATACGTCGCTCGCTCCTAAAGGCGGCTAAATGAAAATAAATTGTTACAAAACAGCATCCGAGTTTGCCCCTCGAGGCGACTCAATGAAATACGTTGTGCTGAAACAACGTCCGAGTTTGCCCCTCACGGCCACTCGATGAGAAGACGTCGCTCCAAAAGCGACATCCGAGCTTGCCCCTCGGGGCGACTCGATGAAAACACGTCGCTCCAAAGCTAACCTCTGACGATAAGCTGAAGAAAATAAATCATTCCCATACGACATCAGACGGTTCTGATCAGACAATTGCCGCGCATGTCAGAGGAACCCACAGCGGACCTTTAGCTCATGACGTCGTAACATGCCACTCCACCATAGGTCACCTCGGTGAACGTAGGGACCACAATGTCCATCGAAGATATTTTTACTCTACGATGACGCTCATCAGGAGATATTAAATGGTCTAGCTCGAACGACAATAAGAGGATCCTGATTTGAGTTCATTCTCGACCACATGTTCGACATTGAACTCGGGGGGCTAATGTTGTCGCCGTATTCTCACACGGCAACTCTAGTATATGCCTCCCCTGTCGTCCTCCGATCGACCAACACTTGGAACCCACGCCAGGTTTACAATGGCACGCCTTGGGCCTTTCGGCGAGCCTAAATCCGGCCGGCAACCTCTGTCCGACCGGCGACCTCAGTCCGGCCGGAGACCTCAATCCGGCCGGCGACCTCAGTCCACCCGGCGACCTCTGTCCGGCCGTCGACCTCAGTCCGGCCGGCGACCTCTGTCCGGCCGTCGACCTCAGCCCGGCCGGAGACCTTTGTCCGGCCGGCGACTTCTGACCGGCCGGCGACATCCGGCCGGCGACTTCCGGCCGACCGGCGACTTCCGAGGCGCGAAGGAGAGACGCCTCCCCCGGGACAACCATGACTCGCCCTCGCGCGCCTAGCCGATCGTCCCTGCCCCCGGGAGGGCCCTGGTCGGCCATCATCACCCATGGGAGGGGCCTGGCCGGCCATCCTCACCCATGGGAGGGGCCTGGCCGGCCTTCTTCACCCAGGGGAGGGACCTGGCCGGCCTTCCTCACCCAGGGGAGGGACCTGGCCGGCCTTCCTCACCCAGGGGAGGGGGCCGGCCTTCCTCACCCGTGGGAGGGGCCTGGCCGGCCACCGACGCCCAGAGGCTCCCCACTCGGCGCCAAGGGTACACCCGCGGCTATAAATAGCCCCTCTAATCCTCTCAACAAGGTACACCAGTTTTCCCAAGAGAAAACTATACTCCCTCTCTCTTACTCTCTATCTCGGCCATACCCTCCTCGGGAAGCTGAGTCGGGGACAGGTTCCCACAGGAATTGTTCCCTAAGATCCAAGGTCCGAGCGTCGAAGCGACGTTGACTCTTAAGTCTCCGCTTCCGCCCGATCTTGTCGATCCTTCCTCGTCATCCTACAAACTCCACCCACATTATACTAATGTTGAGCGTCGGAGAGGTAAACAGAGGACCGCCCTCTGTTTTCCCTTCTTATTTCACGTCTGTCTACTCTTTTCAGATAACAGAAGGACTCGAAGACCACACGACAGCTAAGAGACGATCCGGGACACCAAATCTGACACGCTTAGGCCGAAGCGAATGTCACCCGCTCTGAGCGAGGATCTGACCGCTTAGGTCTCTGAACGTTGTCCAAATTTCAGCGACAACAATAAGTCTAAGTGTTCAACTGACGTGTGGGCCTTTAATCAAGTCACTTTGATAACGGTTCACCTAGGGGAGACCCCGCATCATCGTTTCTCTTTAAGGCTTGGTTCGTAACAATTTGATTAACTTAATCCTTCCAAAGTACTCTGGTTAAAGGGAGGCCCACGAGGGTGACTCTTAATTCATCACACATTAAGTCAATTAAATTCACGTCGGGGACCGTAGGTTGTTTCAACGATAAACAACCCTCCCACTTAGTTTTTGGAAAGAATCATATTCTTTTAAAAAATAGTTTACAATTTATAACTGATTATTTAATTATAAACTATATGAACAATTCATGTTAATTTTGATGTTGGCATTCTATCCTATATGACGTGTGACGTGCTATGCAATGAGATTAAATTAAATAAAGCATAAATAATTTAACTCATTATATGGCTTATTTCTAAATACAACTCATAAAAATAATTACATAGACTATTAAATCCTATTTAATTATTTATGCTTTACGGTCGAGGTGCTTGATGACACGTCATTCGGTCGATCGGATTAGCACCCATACGTTCCCATTGTGCGGCCAACTCCGATATCCTCTCACTCAATTAGCACTCACACGTTCAATAACATGCGGCCAAATTGAGTCTCTCGGTTTAGCTCTCACACGTTCAATAACGTGCGGCCAATACTGAGTCTCCTTCGTCCCTCGTCTTTTTGTCGTCGGATTACAACAATTTTATATTTTACAACTTAAAGGTCTTCGAAAATTGAGGCTCACAATTTAAAAGAAAATAAAATAAAACCCGGACGTAACCAGAAACAAAATCCTAAGTTCATATCAATAAGGATCCATCCATAAACAACCAATCACATTTTATAACATTCATAATGCAATAAACAATCATATCCAAAAACACCAACAATCAACTAGGTAAAACAAATTTTAAAACTAGTTACAACTTAGATTTTAATGTCAATTATAGCTCTGATACCATTTGTTGGAAATTATTTAACGATTTAAATATATTATTATTAAACATAACAAATTATGTGCGGAATTAATAATAAAAACGACCTAGCATATTAAAATATTTAATATCTAACAACTTATTGGCATTAAAATCATAAGCATGTTAATCAACAATTTAATTCTAATCTATGAACATGTTAATTAACGATTAATTCTAAATATGTTATTTCGATAAAATCAAACACTTCAAACAATCATATAACAATTATATTAATTAAGAGTATTAAGGTTATCGAAACTTACATCGTCGAGTTATAAATAACTCGGTCGAGGATTTGAAAACGAGTTCGAAGCGAGAATCTTCAAACTTCTCCAATTCCGGGTTTGCAAGAGACTTCCTTGGCTCGTCAATACGGGCAGCGAAGGCGGCAAGGAGGCGCGGCCTTGGGGATGGTCCGGGAAGCTGGCAGCAGACGGCGCGCGGTCATCGGCAGGCTAGGAACGGGCGACAGCGGCTGGACTCGTCCGACGCAGAAGGCAGCGGCCCAAGGAGACCCCGGAGCGGCTGAGAGGGGCAGGCGCCTCTAGACTCAAGCGCAGAAACAGCAGGGACGTCGGCAGCGTCCCGGGCAAAGGCAGACCCGGTGTTGTCGCTGAAATTTGGACAACGTTTCGAGACCTAAGCGGTCAGATCCTCGCTCGGAGCGGGTGACCCTCGCTTCGGCCTGAGCGTGTCGGATCCGGTGTCCCGGATCGTCTCTTAGCTGTCGTGTGGTCTTCGAGTCATTCTGTTATCTGAAAAGAGTAAACAGACGTGAACTAAGAAGGGAAAACAGAGGGGGGTCCTTTGTTTACCTCTCCGACGCTCAACATTAGTATAGTGTGGGCGGAGTTTGCAGGATGACGAGGAGGGATCGACGAGATCGAGCGAGACGGGGATACTAGGACCACTGGCGTCTCAGAGCTCGGATCTCGGATCTTTAGGGAGTATTCTTCCGGTCGGGAGAGAATATCCGAGATACCTCACGTGGGAGGATGATATGTGTGTAGGGAATAAGGGGAAAGGAGTCTATTTTTCGTGTCTAGAGCTTACCTCTGCGTGGAGAGCGTCGAAGGCTACTTATAGCCACGGGTGTAGCCTTGTGGACGAGTGGGAGAGCCTCCGGGCGTCGGTGGCCGGCCAAGTCCCTCCCTCGGGCGAGGAAGGCCGGCCAGGCCCCTCCCCTAGATGGGGAAGGCCGGCCAGGCCCCTCCCTTGGGTGAGGAAGGCCGGCCAGGGCCCTCCCCTAGGTGGGGAAGGCCGGCCAGGTCCCTCCCTCGGGTGAGGAAGGCCGGCCAGGCCCCTCCCCTAGGTGGGGAAGGCCGGCCAGGCCCCTCCCTCGGGTGAGGAAGACCGGCCAGGCCCCTCCCCTAGGTGGGGAAGGCCGGCCAGGTCCCTCCCTCGGGTGAGGAAGGCCGGCCAGGCCCCTCTCACGGGAGAGGGTGGCCGGCCGGGCCCCTCCTCTGCGCGACGGTGGTCGGCCAGGTGTGCGAAGGCGGGTCTCGGCCGTCTCGGGGAAGGCGTCTCCCCTTCGCGCCTCGGATATAATCGCGGATGTATATATTTAACGCTGTCGCCGGAAATACGGCGACAACATTAGCCCCCCGAGTTTGATGTCGAACTTGAGATCGAGAGCGAACTCAGAAGTGGCGCCTTCTGACGGGCGTTCCGCACCTCAAGATCGGGCGTGTACCGACGGGCCGGGCCGGAGGGCAGCGCTTCAGGGAGCCTCCCCGGGGGTGGAGGAGATCAGGTAGCTTTATAAGCACCCTAACCTTTAATTTATTATATTTTTCCTTTTCTTTCTTTGCGTTGCGTCATGGACCCCGTGCCGTTTGACGTGGATGACGGGTCCGTTGACGATTTCGTTGGTTCCTTTTTATCCTCGCCTGGGAGCAATACTTTTTCAATCCCCAATTTACCCTTTTCCCCAAATCCCGAATCCTCTCTCTCTCTCTTTTTTGACGACGACGACCTTGACGCGTGGATGGCCGCCGACGGAATCGCGACGCCGGAGATGAGGGCGGAGACCCCGGCCGGTGAACAGCCCGGCAAGGGGGGCTTGCTCGGCGAGGGGCGTGAGGTCGGAGGGACTTCGGAGGTTACCGGCGAGGGGGGCTCGGCGGTGACCAGGGGCTAAGGCGAGCCCGAACTCGCGCAGGGCGCGGCGGCGGCAGATCGCCGGCGGGGCGTTCCCAGATCTGCCCTCGGGGGCGCGGACGAGTGGGAGGTGGCCTCGGGGGTTGCCGACGGGTCTGCGGCCCTTGGCTGTGAGGGGGGCGCTGGATCTGCTCGCGGCGTGGCGGCGGATCCTTGGGCGAGGCCCCTCTGGCGCGGAGACGGCGGCGCGGCAGGAGGAGGCGGAGACGTCCACAGACGCGCACGTGGTGCCCCGGGGGACACCCTTCGGGCGGAGGCGCGCGGATCTGGCTGGATTGGGGGCCCCGACGGCGCGGGCGGAGGTTCGCCGGCCGAGGCGGAGCGCGACAGCGCCTTGGGCGATGGGGGCGAGCCACCCCTGGTGTGCGGAGTCGTTGGAGGCGCGTCGCAGGTCGTGGGCTCCGGGCTCGTCTTCGCCGGAGTTCACTCGGTGGCGTGGGCTCCACCCGAGGTGCCCACCGCCGACCTCACACCCCCTCAGGGCCAGGCTGCCGGCCAGCCCCCTTCCGGAGCTTTGGCGGCCGGCCAGGGGCCTCCCTCGAGCCAGATGGCCGGCCGGCCCTCTCCCAGGGGGGTGGTGGCCGACCCGGGGTCTCCCCCGAGTCACATGGCCGGCCGGCCCTCTCCCAGGGGGATGGTGGCCGACCAGGGGTCTCCCCCGGATGTGATGGCCGGCCGGCCCCCTCCCGGGGACCCGATTGCCGGCCAGGGGTCTCCCCTGGATAGGATGGCCGGCCGGCCCCCTCCCAGGGAGCCCATAGCCGGCCAGGGGCCTCCCCTGGTTGAGGTGGCCGGCCAGCCCCCTCCCGGGGGCTCGGTGGCCGACCGGAGGACCTTCGAGCATCGGCCGAGCGGCCGGGGGTCTCCTACGGGGCGGGAATCGCCCGAGAGTCCAACGGAGGACCCGAGACCTCCCAGGCAGTCGTCGGTTGCGGGTACCCTTCCGACTCTGGCCCAGCTGGGGCGTAGTCGCGTGTCGGAAGAGAACGAGCGGACCCTTGCCTTCCCGGTCACCGCGTCCCGGATTCGGGGGACCTTCCCCTGCGAGGGGGTCGACTCCCCGTCCCTCGTGTCTCTCGCCCAGTTCCGTGGGCTTCGCGAAGAGTTCGGGATTCCGCCGAGTATCGACATCCTGCGTCCTCTCCCGGAGGATCGGCCCTCGCGTCCTCGGCTTGGGTTTGCCGCGGTTCATGTGGCCAGTCTCCGGAGCGGTCTTCGGTTGCCTTTCCCTGGCGTGGTACAGGAGCTTCTGCGTCGACTGGAGGTGCACGCAGCCCAAATGCTACCCTCCTTCTATCGGATGGTGGCTGCCTGCCATATGATGTTCTTCCGAGAATGGAAGAGGGCGGTCACGGCCGAGGAGTTTTTGGAATTCCTATCGATCGTGGAAGGGTCGAATAGGGCCGGGTCGTATCGGGCGTACCATGCCAAGCAGTTCGCCGTGGTTACCAATGTGCCCACCAAGTACCGATACCCTTGGGTGTGGGTTTCGGAGTCCGCGTTTGGCTTGGCCCCTCTTGAGTTTGGGCCTGCGAGGATCCCAGATTCGGCCGCCGATCCGGAATTTACAGAGCTCGGTAGAGTCGTCCATCGTCTCCCTTCTGTCCGTCGTCAGGCTTCGATTTTCGCGTCGCCCGATACTATGGCAATCACAGGGTGGTTTGTTTCGACCACCCCTCAGTTCCCCCGAGCACGCGGCCGAGGGCGGAACGGTTCGGACTCAGAGCCCGACGAAGAAGTCCTTCCGGCCGATCGATGTAGCGGTACGAGGTACCCCTTATTGTGTCGTTCACTTTTGCCTACTAACTCGGTTGCTCTTTCGTTAGGTGGTTCTCGTCGACGACCTCGAGGAGGCGTTACGACCTCGCCACCTCCGCGCGAGGCTCATGCTGCGAGGCGGCCGAGCCCGTCACGAGAGCAACCGGAATCTCAACCCTCGTCGGCACCTCAAGAAGGAGGGAGTAGCGGCCCTCCGCGGAAACGCCCCGCCGTATCCTCGGCGAGCGATGCGCCGTCGGGTTCTCGAAGATTGGTGGAAGCGACCTCTACCGGTGGCGGCGGGTCGCTCTATCTCGCCGAAGCGAACGACTTGAAGGATCGGAGCGCTCGGGGCCTCGCGGACTCGTCTCCCAAGTGCTTTAAGGAGCTCGTCGTCGTCAGCGATATGGAACTCTTCCGACAGGGGACTCGCGATGCGCGGAAGGTTAGTCATTCGCGCGCCTCTTGTTTCGTGTTTTTCCTCTCTATGCCATGCTAATTTGTTGTTGCGCTGCAGGCTTTGGCGCGCTGCGAGCGGATGGAGCTTGTGATGGAGGAGGCCGCTCGCCGTGAACGAGGGTTGAAAGAGGCGTTGGCCAAGGCGATTTCTAGTCGGGACGCGGCCGAGGCGAAATTCGCGGAGGAGAGGGCCTCGAGGGAGCAAGTGGAGCGATCCGCGAGCGCCTTCCTAGCGGAAAGCAAGGCGATGGAGAAGGCCTTGGCCTCTCGCGATGCCGACCTTGCTTCCGTCCGCGGTCGGCTAGCTATGAGCGAGGCCGCCCACCTGAAAGCCGTTGAGGAGAACGACGCCCTCTTAGCGGAGATGCAAGCCGTCGTCGACGACCGCGATGAAGCCGTGCGCATCAAAGAGCGTCTGAAGGATGACTGGGAAGTCGCGGTATACGAGGCCCGACACGCCGCGGCCGTCCGCGTCCGGGATGCTATGGTCGCCGAGAACAAGCCCCGCGAAGTGTCTTTCGCATTCTTCGATGCCATGTTCCCTCCGATCGAGGGCGACGCGGGCTTTGGCGATCGCGGTGGCCGGCGTCCCACCGAGACTACGCAGTCCTCGGTGGGCACATCCCCCTCTCACCCGAGCGCGGGCCCCGGCGAGGAGCAGCTTGACTTCGGCTCCGATTAGTGTTTTTGTCTTGTCTGCGCCTGTGTTTAGCGCATCTTTCTTCTTATTTACCTGACTCGTTTTGGATGTTTTGAGGCTTTCCATTATTTGTGACATTTTCTTTCTCGCAATCTTCTCACAATCTTCTCTTTATCGAACGAAATACCCCGCGGGTTCGCGTTGGTTTCTTTTGCGATTCTTGTGTTGCTTGAAGTTTTTGATTGTTAGTTTCCAAGACGCTCGGGTCCTTCGATTTACGACGGGCCCCTTCGGCGAGGGCCGGTCGATGATCGGGAATTTCTTCTGCCGTTGTCGGCTTACTATGGCCGGCAACTAGCGCTAACGGCATGTCGCGTGTATTGCGTGGTCGATGGTGGGAGACTTGTTCGGTAACACGTCCGACTTTCCTCTTGGGCACGTTTGTGTTTCGAGGGACGGTCAATGTCTCATTCACTTACGCCTTGCTTCCTTGGCGACATCCGAGCTCGCATTCTTCGGTTTTGGGCATTTTTTACTTCCAGCCGTGTTTTGAGCTTCTTTGTTCGTGAGCTTTCGACGATGGCCTGTCGGCTTACATCTTGGCTCTACGACGGGGGAATCCCGAGATTTGGCTCGATCGATGACTCGTCCACTTGTGACGTTGGTTTACGATTTGCCTTATTGGCGTCGCGCGCATTCATCTCTAGGGTATTCGCTTTACGCCTTAGGATTGGGTATTGACATTGGCCCGGTTGTGTGTCGATCGGGGTTTGCCAACCTTCCTCAAATCCATGGACGCCCAGATGCAAGGTTGTTGCCTTGTTACTGGTTTTCGGTGGAGATTTCTCCGGCCACGGGGTTCGTATCCCGCGGCTTTGCGGGCCTTTGATTTTCTCGAGTGCAGACCCTTGTGGTTTTGTTGGGTTCACCTCCAGCCCCCCAAGTTTGTAGGGATAATGGCTATTATTTCTAGGAACTTATAGCGGGAAAATAACCAATATGATGACACAAGACGATTTTTTATTCGATGTTCAAATGGATACACTTATTGAATTACGACAATCGTGGCTTTGTGTTTACATTAGTTGGAAATTTCGCACTTCGCTTGGCCTTCATGCGTGATACATTTTCAAATGTTCGGCGTTCCAAGGGTGTGTGAATGCGAGCCCGTCCATGTTTTCTAGTTCGTATGTGCCTTTGTGAATGGCTTTCCGAACTCGGTACGGACCTTCCCAGGTTGGGCCTAGTACACCAGCCCCTTGTACCTTGGTATTTGGGAACACTTTCCTCAAAACCAGGCTGCCGTCGGGGAAGCTTCGAGATTTAACCCTTGCGTTGTAGTAACGTTCGACCTTTCTTTTTTGGGCTGTTAGGCGCGTGAGTGCGTCGACCCTCTTTTCGTCGATTAGGTCGAGGTTTGCTCTTATGGCTTCCTCGTTTTCTTTTTCGTCGAAGATTTCCATTCGGAACGTGGGGAGCGTAGTCTCTATCGGGACCACGGCCTCCACACCGAATGTCAAAGCGAACGGGGTTTCCCCCGTAGCGTTTCGCGCCGTGGTGCGATATGCCCATAACACGAAGGGTAATTCGTCTGCCCACGCGCCCTTTCGGGTTTCCAGTTTCTTCTTCAAATTTTCTTTTATCGTACGGTTTGCCGCCTCCACTTGGCCGTTAGCCTGGGGGTGCCTTGGGGAGGAGTATGTTTTACTAATCCCAAGCTGTTCGCATATCTCGCGCAATCGCGCGTTGTCGAATTGTCGGCCATTATCGGTCACGATCGACTCCGGGATACCGTGACGGCATATTATGCTCTTCCATATGAAGTTTGTTGTGTTCGCCTCCGTGATCTTTGCCAGTGGCTCGGCTTCAACCCACTTGGTGAAGTAGTCGATCGCAACTATGGCGAATCGGAGTTGCCTCGGGGCCGTGGGTAATTCACCGATCAAGTCGATTCCCCACTTAGTGAATGGTCGGGGAACGACGATCGGGCACAGAGGCGCCGGGGGTTGTCTGGGAACACGGGCGAACCTTTGGCACTTATCGCATTGTCGGGACCAGTCATGGGCGTCTCTCTTCAAAGTTGGCCAAAAGTAGCCTAACTTTAGGAGCTTCATGGCCATTGACTGTCCTGCCGCGTGATTTCCACATAGTCCTTCGTGGATTTCTTTCATGGCTCGTCTCGCTTCGTCGTTGTCGAGACAGCGAAGGAGAGGCATCGAGTAGCCCCTCTTGTATAGCACGTCTCCGCGCATCGTATACTTTGACACCATATGTTTCAGTTTCCTGGCCTCTTCGTTATCCTCCGTAGTGACTCCCTTTGCTATGTAGTTTTTTAGGGGTGTCAACCAAGACAAAGCCGACGAGTTGCTGACCATCCCTACATCGCTTCTCGAGATGTAAGGCCTGGTTAGAATCTCAATCGGGACTTCTCCATCCTCGCTCGGATCTATGCCCGAAGCGAGTCGTGCTAGAGCATCTACCTCGGCGTTCTCCTCTCTGGGGATTTGAACGATCTCGAACCAAGCTATCGCTTCTAGGTTCTTTCGGGTTTTTGCCAAATAAGCCATCATGTTTGGCTCCTTGGCGGCGAATTCGCCTTTGACTTGATTCACGATCAATTGCGAGTCGCAAAAGATGTGCAAGTTTTCTGCGCCGAGTCGGTGAGCGAGCTCTAAACCGACTATTAGGGCCTCGTATTCTGCCTCGTTGTTGGAGGCTTTGAATTCGAAGCGCAACGCGTATTTTAATTTTTCCCCGTCGGGGTTGGTTAGAATCACTCCGGCCCCGGCCCCTTGAGCGTTTGATGCGCCGTCGACGCATAACACCCACACTGGCCCGGACGGGCCGGGGCCTCTCTTTTTTGGAGATTCTGGCGTGAGGGCTTCGCCTTCATTCTCGATTCCTGCCGTAAATTCCGCTACAAAATCCGCTAGGGCCTGACCCTTTATGGCGTTTCGTGGTCGGAACTGTATCCCGTATTCGCTAAGTTCCTGTGACCATATGGCCATCCTCGTCGAGGACCCTCTTTGTAATGCCTTTTCGATCGGATGACCGGTCCGCACGACTATCTGGTGTGCCTGGAAATACGGGCGTAGTTTCCTGGCGCTCATGACAAGTGCGAGCGACAATTTCTCGATCTCAGGGTACCGGGCCTCAGCGTCTAGGAGGGCCTTGCTGACATAATACACCGGCCATTGTCCTTGCCCTTCCTCACGGATAAGGACCGCACTCGTGGCCCTTTCGGACACTGCGAGGTAGAGCACGAGAGGCTCATGGTCCTTGGGTTTTGACAAGAACGGGGGTGCTGCGAAGTAAGCCTTCATTTCGCAAAATGCCTTCTCGCATTCGGATGTCCATTCGAATCCGCCCCTCATCTTCAACGCCTGAAAAAATGGTTGGCACCTATCGGTCGCCTTGGAAACAAATCTAGCTAAAGCCGCGACCCTACCTGCCAGGCTTTGGACCTCTTTGGGTTTTGTGGGAGACTTCATCCCAAGTATGGCGGCGATTTTCTCAGGGTTGGCTTCAATTCCTCGCCTGCTAACCATGTAGCCGAGGAATTTTCCCGATTCTACCCCGAAGGTGCATTTGTTGGGGTTTAACTTCATCCCGTATTGGCGGAGGATTTGAAACATAGTCTTCAGGTCGCGGATGTGGTTTGAAGCCAATCGGCTTTTTACCAACATGTCGTCCACGTAGACTTCCATGGTTTTTCCGATATGCTCGGCGAACATTCGGTTGACCAATCGCTGGTAGGTTGCGCCGGCGTTCTTGAGGCCGAACGGCATTACCTTGTAGCAGTAGAGACCTTTGTTGGTCACAAAGGTCGTCTTGATTTGGTCACTCTCATGCATCCGGATCTGGTTATAGCCTGAGTAGGCATCCATGAAGCTGAGCAGCTCATGGCCCGCTGTTGCGTCCACGAGTTGCTCAATCCGGGGGAGTGGAAAGCTATCCTTCGGGCAGGCTTTGTTAAGATCTTTATAATCTATGCAAATGCGCCACTTCCCGTTTCGCTTTTTGACCATCACTACATTGGATACCCACCTGGGGTGTTCCGCTTCTCGTATGAAATCGGCGGCGAGAAGTTTGTCAACCTCTTCCCCGATGGCGAGATACCGTTCCCCACTGAATGCCCTTCTAGGCTGTACCCGCTCGGGTACGTTGCAGTCATCGTTCAAACGATGCACCATAATCTTCGGGTCTATGCCCGGCATATCCGCATGTGTCCATGCAAAGACATCTTTGTACTCTCTAAGGAAGTGGGCCATCGATTCCCGCTCCTTGGCAGACAATTGAGCACCGATCTTGACCGTTTGGTCAGGCTTAGCGACGTCCAGGACTATCGTGACGAGGTCGTCGTGGGTTTCTACGCGACGGCGCTCGGTCTCGTCGCGCTGGTCCAATTCTCCGAAGGTCCCCCCTTCCTCAGGTTTGCAGGGAGGCTCGGCCGAGAGCTGGTAGGTTGTGCAAATTGCCGCATTCCCTGTTGATTTGGTAACTTCTTCCTTTACGGCTCGCACATGGCACGTTCGTGCCATGGCTTGATCTCCCATCATGCACGCAATCCCCTCGCTGGTTGGGAATTTCACCATGAGGTGGTAGACCGAGGTGATGGCTTTTAAACCGACGAGGGTCGGTCGACCAATAATCATGTTATACGTCGTCGGTTCACTTACGACCAAGAAAGTCACGATTCGAGTGACTTCCGGACCACCCCGGGTTCCGAAGGTTACGGGGAGATCGATTGACCCTTCCGTCCAAACCTTTTCTCCTGAAAACCCGTATAGGGGGGTGCGGATCGGGGCGAGCCTCGCTCCGTCAAGCTTCATTCGATCGAGTGCCGATTGGTAGATTATGTCCACCGCGCTTCCGTTGTCAATTAGGATGCGCTGGACCTTGTTGTTAGCCACCGTAGCTGACACAACCAAGGCATCGCTATGCGGGTGCAAGATTCTTTTCGCCTCATCCTCGGTGAAGCGAATTTCTTCAAACGGAATCGGTGGGGGGGTGACCCGAGTGAGGTTGACGCCACTCTTGATTCTCTCGTTTGTCACCGCCCTTAGGTATTTCTTCCTTTGGTTGCTTGATTCGCCACATTGGGGCCCTCCTGTAATCGTTCTCACGATGTTCATTTCAGGATTTTCGGGCTCGCTGCTCACAGTGGCGACGGCGGCAGCCTTTTCCTTTATCAGCTTATTACCCTGATTCGGAAGACGTTCCTCCGGGATAGCTACCCCGGCGGCCCGCATGACAAACTCCTTGAGTTTCCCGTCCTGGATCAGGGCTTCTATCTGTCGTTTCAGCTGAAAACAATCGGCAGTCATGTGTCCATGATCTCGATGGTATTCACAAAATTTACTTTTATCCCGCATCGCGGGACCCTTCCTTAATGGCGTCGGGGACCCGAGCTTATCTCGATGCAGGGCCAGGATCCGGGCCGGAGATGTGTTGAGAGGGGTGAGGACTTCTCCCCGAAACTGGTCGACAAAAGGCTTCCTTGACCTGGGAGAGGGTTCTGGACGGTTATTCCTTCCGCGCTTCCCTCGGATTTCAAGCCTTTCGTCGGGACGATTGCGCCCTGAGCGCCCATCGCCTTTCCTACAGCTTAGGTAATCCTCTATCCCCATGTGCGTCCTGGCGCACGCCATAAGCTCGGCCATGTCCCTCGGGGTCTTTCCCACAATCGATTTTAAGAAATCGCTAGGCTCGGCACCCTCGGTGATGGCGACTATGGCATCCCGATCGTCGAAGTCTTCGACTTTATGGGATTCTTCCGTGAATCGGGCCAAATATTGACGGAGGCTCTCGTCCGATTTTTGTTTGATCGTCCATAGGTACGATTCAGATTTTTTCTGTGCCACGAGTGTGGCAAATCGGGCTAGGAAAGCTTCCCGAAGGGCTTGGAAAGATCCGATGCTGCCAGGTTTCAGGCTCCTGAACCATTCAAAGCTCGACCCTGTCAATGTCAAACTGAACGCCTGGCAGAGAGTCGCGTCCGACAACCCTTGCATCAACATCCATGTCTCGTAATGTTGGATGTGGAAGTTGGGATCGGAGCGTCCATCATAAGACGGGATGGTGGGGAGCTTAAATCCCCTTCCCGGCGGTTGTGCTAGCACTGCCGCCGCGAAAGGCGAGTATGAACCCTCCAGACCGTTGTAAGGTCTGGAGCCCCCCGAGCCTGCTCCTCGGAGCTCGATGATTTGATTCTGGAGTCCCTGAATCATCGTCATCATCTCGAGACCGTTGGCGGTTCCCGCGATGGGCCCCACCGGCGTTGGCCCTTGCCGCTCATTAGATCCTTGATCCATGAGGTTGGGAGGAGGGTTCCCGAGGGTTGTGGCCCCCGCCGCAGTCCGACGGGCGTTCAACTTCCTCCTCAAATCTTCCTCTTGAGGACCCCTCCGCGAGTTAAGGCGAACCCTGAGATCCTCCCCCGAAGGGTGCGAAGGCCTCGTCGTCGGCGGACGACCTTCGCGGCGGACCTCACGGCTTTCCGCACCATCGTCGTCCCGTCGGGACTGCGCACGCCGCGGACGCCTAAATCGCCTGCCCTGGGAAGCGTTACCGCTTCCCGGCACTCGCGGGTTACTGGACCCCTCAAGTTCTGAACCCATTCGTCCTCGGCTAGCCGAGGATCCCAACGGAGCGTCGCTCATGCGGGCCAAAGGCGAGGGAGTGAAAGTTTGACTTGTGTCCGTCTCCGGGATTACATCGTTTCCGATGTAATCCTCATCTTGGGTCGAGTTAGCCTCTTCCTCGTATCCAAGGAGGTTAACAAGCAAACCCTTGTTCACTCCCGGCCGCGCCAAGAGTTCCGCTAATCGACGGTTAGTATCGTCTCGCAGGTCGTCCCCGTCGTCGTGAACGACCGGATTGACGCCCTCGATCCCCCTTGCGGGAGCTTGCGGCCTTGCCTCTCGGTGAGGCAATTGCCGGAATTCGTACCGCGAGCCGGCGGCTCGGACGATAGGGTTGCTCGATCGAGCATCCGTATGAGTCGCGGGAACGCTACTCATTTCGTATAAAAAATAAGAAAAGAGATCAAAATAGAGAAATGTGGGTTGGGCGAATTTTAAGGTCAAAAATCACCCCTTCTTCTAGCGCCAAAATGTTGTCGCTGAAATTTGGACAACGTTTCGAGACCTAAGCGGTCAGATCCTCGCTCGGAGCGGGTGACCCTCGCTTCGGCCTGAGCGTGTCGGATCCGGTGTCCCGGATCGTCTCTTAGCTGTCGTGTGGTCTTCGAATCCTTCTGTTATCTGAAAAGAGTAAACAGACGTGAACTAAGAAGGGAAAACAGAGGGGGGTCCTCTGTTTACCTCTCCGACGCTCAACATTAGTATAGTGTGGGCGGAGTTTGCAGGATGACGAGGAGGGATCGACGAGATCGAGCGAGACGGGGATACTAGGACCACTGGCGTCTCAGAGCTCGGATCTCGGATCTTTAGGGAGTATTCTTCCGGTCGGGAGAGAATATCCGAGATACCTCACGTGGGAGGATGATATGTGTGTAGGGAATAAGGGGAAAGGAGTCTATTTTTCGTGTCTAGAGCTTACCTCTGCGTGGAGAGCGTCGAAGGCTACTTATAGCCACGGGTGTAGCCTTGTGGACGAGTGGGAGAGCCTCCGGGCGTCGGTGGCCGGCCAGGTCCCTCCCTCGGGCGAGGAAGGCCGGCCAGGCCCCTCCCCTAGATGGGGAAGGCCGGCCAGGCCCCTCCCTTGGGTGAGGAAGGCCGGCCAGGGCCCTCCCCTAGGTGGGGAAGGCCGGCCAGGTCCCTCCCTCGGGTGAGGAAGGCCGGCCAGGCCCCTCCCCTAGGTGGGGAAGGCCGGCCAGGCCCCTCCCTCGGGTGAGGAAGACCGGCCAGGCCCCTCCCCTAGGTGGGGAAGGCCGGCCAGGTCCCTCCCTCGGGTGAGGAAGGCCGGCCAGGCCCCTCTCACGGGAGAGGGTGGCCGGCCGGGCCCCTCCTCTGCGCGACGGTGGTCGGCCAGGTGTGCGAAGGCGGGTCTCGGCCGTCTCGGGGAAGGCGTCTCCCCTTCGCGCCTCGGATATAATCGCGGATGTATATATTTAACGCTGTCGCCGGAAATACGGCGACAACACCCGGCAAGACAAGGCGGCAAGCTGCTGAGACTCGTTGAGGCGCGGTTAGGCGGAGTCAGGCGCAGGCAGATTGCAGGCGAAACTTCGCGACGACGCCGAGAGCTCTAGGAAGCTCAGATCGGGATGCGGTTTTTTGCGTTGCGTCGGTAATGAACTGACTTAAATGGGTTCGTAAAGAGATTTGAGTTTTCAGACACAGATTCGTCGGATTTATTGAATTTTTGGTTCGGATGTAAGATTTCCAGAAAATTAAATTTTAACGAAAATGGACCACACAACCAGAAGTTGATTCTATGATGACACAAGAAAAATATGAGAAGATGAGTGTGGGCTCGACATGAACGCACACGAGAGAACAAGAAACGAAATTTCGTCTTCCCGGGTGTTGAAATGATCGGCCAAGAGGGGGAGAGAGAGGGCTGACTATTCAGCCTAAAAACAATGAGAAAGGCCTAACTTAGGGTTTGCACAAACTTTTTATTTATAGGCATTATTAAGAGGGTCTCAGGTGGGCTTTTGTTGAACCGATATTCAGCCCAAAACCATGTTAATGGCCGACCCCTATTTCCTACTCGTCTCTCAATTTTGTTTCCCTAATTGCCTTGATTTAATTTCCAAATTCGACTTAATTTAGAAATCTCATTTATTTAATAACTTGTTATTAAATTGTTTCATGGTTATCGAATAACATAAAACGAGAAACGTTTTATTTTCTAATATTGTTATTATGAATTTTCAAGAAAATTATTATCACAATAATAAGTTCTTTAATTCACAAAATCGATAATTAATGAATAACACATTATTCATTAATTCGCTTGGAAAATAAATTTCTCTATACAAATCACAATTTGTATTTAATGAGTAAATCAATTTATTGCGTTCAACTAATCTCTTCTAAATGTGCATCATTGAGACCTTATGGACCCACATGAACAAAGCTTGAGAATAAATCACGGACTCAATAATTCACAAATTATTTCCGACTTACAATTCTTAATAATGGTCGACTCCACTAAAGGACCAATATTGAAAATCTCTTAGTTCATGCGTATATTTTTCCGTTTGAAGTCACAAAACTTTTATGTACTCGATCCACGGTGTACTTTACCAAAATACCCTTCGTTTGTATCAGTAAGTCCGGGAAATGTAAAATTACCGTTTTATCCCTAGAGCTATTATTTCACTAACTCCTTTGTTACCTGTGAATCAGAAAAACATAAAGTGAGACGTCAATACGTGTCACGTGTTATAATCAAGGAATCTCATATTGAAAGATTATCTGGCCAGATTAATTCATTCACTATCTCGTAACAAAGCATAGTGTGATACAATGGCTTTCATTATGTGTACACGAATTCCATATATGTGAATCACATACTCCAACACTACAACATTATGTCACCAACCGTCGGGTCAGATGCAGCCATTACTGGGCCATTGCCCATTGACAAATCAAATGACATAAAGTGTAGCATCGACTATGCACTCACCTCGGGATTAAGGTAGTTATCGAAGTACCCCTCGTATGTGATCTTGGAGTTTCTAGATTAAACGGTTTTATATCGAGCGTCCATAGAATCACTAGGTCTTGTTCAATATCTTCTATAAGATATCAAGAATGAAATCAGAGAGTCACAACTCTCTATATCACATGATAGGATATCATGATTCATTCAAACAATCGTTAATTAGACTCGATTTTTCTATCGGTCTTAAGATTGTGAACAAATGGTTTAAACTAGTCTCGAGGGGTTATCATGTCAAATCTGTATTTAACACCATTTTCGTTGATGACAGTTTCAGAGCATAGCATACATATATAAACACAAACTATAGGAAAAGAATGCTTATTTATTAATATTAATGTTTCAGTAAAATATTACAAATAATAAATAAAACATCTGATATTCTCATTTGTGGGCACCAATGCCAACATAAAGTGTCACTAGAAATTATGCATCCACTTCAGGATTTAGGTAATTACAAAAATACATGTCGTTTGTGATTTTGAAGTTTTGAGTGATATAAAGGTTTTATCTCGATATTCAAATTGTCAGAGGTTTTGTTCAATGTCTTCATTAAGATATCAAGAATAAATCTCAGAGTCACAACTTTCTACATCACAAGATACGATATCGGTGATTTATTAAAAAAAAATCATTAATTGGATGCGATTAGCATATCGATCCTTAGATTGTGAACTCTTTCTTTTAATTTAATCAAGTAGAAGAATCTTATTAATTCTGTACTTAAATCTTCTTTTGTTGATAACAGTTTCAGGGCGTAGATATATATGCATACACACAAACTTTAAATAAGAATGAATATTTGAACTTTATTTAATTTTCAGCAAAAACGAATACAATTGTATTAATTGCGTCTCATGTCTCCTTGGTCGTCATAAATCCCAACAAGTATATGGTCAAAAGAGGATATCGGATGCGACGACCGGAAGTTGGCGGAGACCTCTTCTAATGCAACCTCGGTGAAATGGCGGGAAGACTATGTAAAAGTTTCATATTCCGCCGAAAATTAGGAGCCTTCACTTAGAAGCTCGTCTGGAGGTGGCTCTCTATTACTACCGCTCTAGCGAAAAGATGAATGAAGATTGATCCCATTAGCCCTCGGTGTCTCAAGGGTCCGGAGACTTGCTTCCATGCTATTTGGGCTTGTGGGGAGTCCAAACAAGCGTGAAAATCTCTCGGGTTATGGTTGATGATGAAATAGTACTTACATGGTGATATCAACATTTTCCTCACATATATGTGTAAACTCTTATCTTAACAGGATTTCGAGCTCTTTTTTGGTAACTTTGTGGGGCCTATGGAACCGACGAAACAATATGTTTCACAACAACTATTCGGGCAATACGGAGGAAGTAGTCAATTCGTCATCAAAAGGTTTTGACATCCAGCATAACTGGCCCCTAACCCCTACGATAGCGAAAAGTATGTCTATTTTGAAGGCTTTGATTATTGCGCCCTCCCTCGGCTATTCGAGAATTCTTGTGCAATCCGATTATGCGGTAGTGGTTGATCTTGTACGTACGAAGAAGGTTCCAACTAATGATACAGCGAACATTGTTGCAGGTGCCGCTAATTTTGTTGTCTTTGATATATTTCATCGAAGAAAGTTCCGACTAATGACATAGTCTTTCATTCTCGAGCTTGTAGTGTAGCAGCGCATTCCCTTGCTAAGTTTGCTCTCCGTTTGGATGAGATTATGTATTTCGACAATTTTTTTCCTTCGAGTATTGAGGACGTGATTGTTACGGATTCGGCCAACTTTTTAGTGAAGTTTAGAGGTTGTTCTCCTCTGTTTTGCTAAAAAAAATTACGGATTACTAACTGCACCATATTATTTTATATATAATTTCGAATTTCAAGAGAGATAAACTTCAAACACATTTAAACTATCGCCGTTTTAAAAAATATCTCTCCTGAAACCAAAATTCATCGACGAACAAATCCAAGGCATTTTCTTCGATCTATCATCACCAAAACGTTTTTGTGGAGTTCAACAACGTAAATCGGTCGACAGTTAACCGGTCTTTATGTTCTTTTTTTATCTAATAACTTTTTTGAAATCTTTTATGTAAATCTATTTTTTTAGAAACGATTTCTTCCTCTCTTGTTTATGATTAATGATCTTAAACTACATGAACACGACGGATGTCAAATTTCATGGCGGAGAAGGATGTGAAAAACTACATGATCTTGATTTTTCTCTTCTAATTAAATTAATAAAAATCGTGTTTTGTTAATTAATATACAATTAACGATGAAAAACTTATATTTACGTTGTAAAAAAAATTAACGTCGCGCAACTCAATTTACGTTTGAACGATTACATTTCAGTGTAAATTGAATATCAATTAACGAACATATTACTTGACATAAATAAAGATCAATACCGGAGAGGGACAGCAAAATCTGTAATTAAGTGATATTAATTTTCGGAAATAAGGAGAGAGGAAATATGATCTATTATTAATTGATAATAATACCGAATTAAGGATAAAATCACACAAATATAGCCTGTATAGAATAAAAAACTTTTTCAAAATAATTGCATATAGTTATAATTGACCATAAAGAAAGGATTTCAATTAATAATGATGTAAATATTTGGTCAATTAACTACCTACAACTATAAGATCTAATATGAAGTTAATTAAATAAAAACCGGTAGAAATTTAAAAATTATTGGTAATAATTTAATTATTTTTTTTGTTAATTAGTATGCAATTCGCTGTAAATTGAATATCATTAACGAACGTAATATTGGACGATATAAATGAAAATTCTGAAAAGCATATTATGAATAACTAGATCTGTTACGAAAAAAATTGAAATTCGGCAATATGAAATGTTTTCATAAATAAATGGATATGAAGCTGTAAAAATAATTAAAACCGGTAAAAAATAATTAATTATGCTGAAATTAATGAGTCAAATAACTACCCAAAATTGTAGGATATTATCTACATTAATTAAGCATTTTTTCAAATTTTAGGGAAAATTTAAACAAAAATAATTTCAAAAATTTAAAAGGTAAAACAATAATTTAAATGTAGAAATTATACTGCCACGTAAGCATTTTAGGCATTTAACAAAAATTTACGAAACGTTGGACAAAACCAAATCACGTTTGTAGATAAGGCCATTTCGCCAAAATTTTGTATATTTTTATTTGTCGGACCACAAATAAACACCAACTCAAAAACGTAAGCTACAAGCTTTCTTCTCATGACTCAATACGCGTTCAAAAAATAAAGACAGAAGTGAATAAATAACTAAATTGTTTGGTATAGGAAATAAAACAAAGTATCGCTTCATTCCTGTATTCCAAACATGAAGAGAGCAATCGTTTTGTTAGTAATTAAATAGTCTTTATTACTTGTGTCAACACGAGACAATATTCCATTGTTTCATTGATAAGATCTTTGATCGGATTAGTTGAATTAACCTGGAAGCTTGCTAAATTTAGGCTGTAAAACAGGTTAGTTTTGAATTCTAAATTATACGAAAACAAGGTGGTTCTTATTTCCAAATGAGAATCTTCCAAAAGTATATCAATAAATTAAGCATCTTTGACCTCGTATAACGATAAAGGTCCTTGAATTTCGTACTTCTCTTTGTATTGCATAAAAAGTACGACTGATAAGATTATTCCTCGCATTGCCTATCTTTAGCCTAAAGGATAAATAGATAAGAACTAACCAAAAAGGCTTTTTTGTGAGCCCCACAAAAAAACATTACAAAAATAGTCTCAAGCATAATCGGGCATAACCTTTTTGAGGAAGTCAATGGGTTGAGTCTCTCCGGGTGCAAGTTCCTCAAACGGAATGTAATTTCGCTCCGCGTCGTACAAGTGACACGTCGTCAGTATTGTCTTCATTAAGCGCCAATTCCATTTTGCCTCGTTTAAATGCTGCATAGAAAAAGATGACAAGACACACGAATAAACCAAACTGAACCAAATGCATAAATCAATGTTCAAATAATACCTTTCCCCAGTTTTCTTGGATAGATTTGTGAGCGGCGCGTAAGTTATAGCTAGGAATCCTCGGGGACACATGGTGAGGGATGTGGACATTGATATCGTGACAGAGTGTCTCAATCCTTTTGAAGAACATTAAGAAGAAAATGATCAGTGGGTCTAATTGTTGGAGCGAAATTGAAGTATGATCAGATAAATAAGGAAAAGTACCAGCTAGGATAATCGCAATGAACAGTTCCGCCAAGTTGGGCTCGGGCTGCATTCCAGTCCTCCGAGGGTTTGAATGGGATGTGGGGAGCTGTATGGTGGACCATCGTGAATGTGCTCATCTACAGAGTTGGGTGATGGATATCAAATATTTTTAACTTAACTAGGATCATCGTGTCGAATAAAAGATCTAACTCGAAGAGCCGAGAAAGCGATGATCAATAGAGTACTGATACTCTTAGAAACTTTCGTTTGGCCATTGTTCATAATTTACATGAGCCACAAGAGTCCAAAGATTCAGTTCATAATGCTTGTATAACGCGAAATGGAAGGGCTAATAAATTTTCTGCCTGAACTAACTAGTATTATTCACTTGACAAGTACAAATAAATAAAATTGATTGACCGAAAATGGTGTTGGTGGATCATGATTATTAAAAAATAATTAACAAAGGAAAACGCTCTCTTCTCTCTCCGCTCTCATATTTGCCTTCTCCCGCTCTCTAATCTATTTGTTTCTACAAAATTATGGTCGGACGTAACGTCAGTCTATTTGTTGACAAGTTTAAACTTGAAAACAAAGAGTTCAGATGTTCCATAGGGAAGGATGGACGAATCGTGAGAATTTTAGAGTGTAAAGGGTGGGTTTTTAGTATCTTCATTCAAAGGAATGCAGCTTCTTGGATTCGTGATAAGACGGAGGAGGATCTCTGAAGCTTTTCAGCCTGCTTTTCTTCGCCGCAAGCTCTCGGATAACCTATATTTCATCATCGATGTCCTGGAGAACAAACGTGGGGGATGTATCAGAATCCTATAAGTTGCTCAAGGATGGAAACTCTTCTCCTGATCTTTGAGCAAAATCCTCAAGGATCGGAATCAAGAGCTGCATGTCATACCTGCGCCCAAAGTAAAGACGTTTGTCCCTGCGCCGTCCCTGCAATCAGAGGTTAACAACCCTAATTTCAGAGAGCTCCATAGCTGTTTCGTCCTCCAAAAGAAAAGAAGCCATTGGAATCGGAAGCTCTCTGTCCAACTTTGCCACTAGCATCTAAAAGCCATCCGGAGTCGAGAGAGAATATTACGATCTGTCGTTTCTAATCATTCGCCATGGCTTATGGTGCTCAGAATAACAACATAAATCGATTTGCCCCAGTCAGCTCATCCTTCACGTAAACTCTACAAACACAAACCCAAACCCAAATCCAGATGACCCATGTAACCCATTTTCTCCTCCAAAGTGATAACCATTTACTCACCGGCCCCTACTACAATCTGGATAGGAACACCGCTCTTCGAGGGAACTGGCCGTGGTGATTTCTGCTCGAAAAAGAAGCCATGTAGCATAAAGTTATTAGTGCTATCTAAGGTACCCTCCCTAACGAAGGGACCCAGGGGACTCAAAGGATCACACTTTTCGCAGCCATGGCAGTCTGTTGCCCGAGAGGAGTTTTATAGACGCTGTTCCCAGAAGGTTTTCGACGGGTCCATTGTTTGATTTTGGGAGGATGTATTGTGTGGCGATAGGTGTCTGAAAGACCGTTTTCTGAGGCTGGCCAGACTCTGCCCTTTCCAGAATGTTCCTATTAGCAAATTCGCGTCCTACTCCGCTGCTTCCCTCGAAATTTGACTAACAGGAAGTCGTGTGAAGCTACTGTTATCATCTGAATTCTCTCGAGCTTTGGGAGGGACTCAAAAATCGGTGCATGTGGTTAGGCGATGTAGATGCTTTCTCAGTGCTGATCTTTCTCTCGCTGCCTCTCTGCCCCCTTGTCCAATTTTTCGACAAGGTGATGAAATCTTTGGCTCCGAATAAAGTCCAAATTTTCTCTTGGATGGTGGGTATCAGGAGAGTGAGAGCGAATACAGGGGATCAAGTCCAAAAGCGGAATCCCCACCTTTCTCTTTCTCCGAATATTAGTCCTTTGTGTCTTAGAGCGACCGAAGATGGCGAGCACCCCTACGGTGTAGTGTGGCCTCCGAAGTCTAGCGGTGGTTTCTTTCCACGCAGAGAATCGCCTCCTGCCCTGTTTCCGGCGAGGATCTGCTGTTGTCTCACAATGCGCCTGGTCATAGATCCAAATGGGTCGCAGCTGCTAACACCTGGATTCTGGCTGGATTATGGAGCATTTGGAGCACTCAGAATAAGTCCTTCTCTTTGGCGGACTTGGCTAGGGTTTAGCGCTTTATAAGTCCGCTCTTGAGGATTTTTGGCTTCTGTTTTGCTTTGTTTTTTTATCTGGTCTATCTAAACTCTTTTGGACTCTTCTCTGGCTTTGCATTTGGTGTTAATAAAGGTTCGATGTTTCTTTTTAAATATATTATTTTTAGGCCTAAATATATATATATATATATATATATATATATATATATATAAGGATGATTAAATTTATCAATAAAAAGAAAATATTTGAGGTTAAAGATAATATCAAAAGAAGAAGAATAAAAAGGAGTAAATTTACCCAGAAGTGATAGCCCAGCCACGGCATCAACCAGAACTTGATCCATCCAATGATTCCGAACTTGTAAACAATCAATGGCCATCCAATCAACATAAAAGAAAACACACAAGCCAGACTTATTTTCACTCTGTTGATTTCATTCGGTCTGAACTTCTTCAAATTGAAGTGCCAGATCACCCTATGAGAAATTAAATTCAAGAAACTGGTCACAGGTCCAAAAGACCCACAGCCGAGGGAACAAACAAGAAAAATTAAAACGCGAATAATTATTATAATTTGTTACCAGTGGGCTATCGACATCCACGGCCGAATTGGACCATAGCCGAAAATAATTGCCTTGCGTAAGAAGGGATCCTTTTCAAACTCAGATTTGCGAATCGGGTGCCAAGCAGTATCCTCATTAACCCTATTGATTTATAAAACAGCACAACTTAGGATACAGGACAATTAGATCGGATAAAATACGTGTATATATATATGTATACGTATATATATCACGGAGAAGATCATTTCGCCAATCGAACAGACATGTTTGTTTTGGCGTGATGTCGATCGTGTTTAAACCTCCACGGTTCATACGGGTATATGAGTGGCAAAAACGCCAGAGTTCCAACAATGTCTTCCACTAATTTGTTTCTTGAGAAGGATTTGTGCGCACAGTCATGGCCTATGACAAAGAACTAAAAAAATATTGGGAGAAACACGAGTTCGGTTGAGTTGGTTTCGACACTAAAATCTTACACCAAATAAGAGAGTAACATAAAATATAAAAATGAAAAAAGAAATTGAATAACAAACCCCAGTGATAGCGGTTCCTGTCCAAGCCCAAGCAAGAGGAAGTAGATACCACGGGGCTTTCGCAATCAGAAAGAGACCCAAAGCATAAGTAGTGACTGATATCAGAACCGACTTCCATGCTTTTACATCATCGATCTCGAAGACCTTAATTTACAGTTCAGACAATTAGAGGAAAGACAAATAATACATTCCTAACAAAATTAACGCCCATAATCGTAGTTGAACTTGAAATTGGTTTCCTTATATTCCTAAATTACCTCTTTCGGAAGGCTTTCGATGACATCCCTCAACGCAACATTCTCCGGAATTGGTTCTCCGATTTGCCTGAAGCCATAGGTTTCAGCTAGCTTTTTTCTATACTCAGCGTCGTCTAGCGGAGATTGAGACGGTGAAAGTGGAACAGACACGGCCTGTACAACTTTAGTCCTTCTCTTCAAATTCAATATAATTTGACGGTTTACTCTATTGATGTTCAGAGCGTCCCATTTCAAACCCGATGTGGCTGTCAGCAATAAAAGGAGAAAAAATATACGTTTGAAATTGAAAATAAATAAATCAATAAAAACCAATAATGTTAGGCTAACTATTTAAAGATAGGTGTTGAAACTTATATCGAGAAAAGGGATTTCTGTAACTTTAATAAAAACTTGAGCTTTTGCTACCTTTGCACGTACAGTGATATCGTTCACAAAGGTTTTTAATTTTGTTTTAGTTACTTTAAAGATCACATATCCATGTGATTGAAAATGGAATTCATGTTTATACGCAGAATGCAGCTAAGGTTTCAGTATCTCTAAGCTGCTACAGTTAACAGTATAAACAAAAAATAACACAGCCCGGATGCCTAATCCGTCTTACAAGTCTCCGTTATTACAGAACTCAAATTCTAGGTCACAACTTTTATAAGGAACATAAAAAGGGGAAGCAGAAAGAATCCTGAAATAAATGAAAAAGACTAGAAAATTAGATTAATGATAAAATCTCACCGAGAGAGCAATGAGCCGTGACCTTTGGAATCCTGACTGGCTTTTGCTGTGTTCCCTGAAATATCACAAACCAATCGACCAGCCAAATCCTCAACCCAGTATCAAACTAATATAAGTAATACCTTTATCAATGTCGAGAATTATGAAAGTAAAAGAAAGAGTACCATTAGGAGGAACATAGAATCTGAAAGTCTACAAGCCATATTAAGATATGGGCCCAAACAAGAGCCTTCCGACTGAAGACAGCGCTTCTGGGTATTTTGGTGTTTGAAGATTGAGCAAGATAAGCTTTGTCTCACTCTGAATAGACTAAGTAC
This sequence comes from Urtica urens, assembly GCA_958296335.1. Taxonomy (NCBI): domain Eukaryota; kingdom Viridiplantae; phylum Streptophyta; class Magnoliopsida; order Rosales; family Urticaceae; genus Urtica; species Urtica urens. The sequence goes on from OY282526.1 coordinate 15,587,707, forward strand.
AAGGAGAATAGGTCCAAACAGAGTGTTTGGTTCCGAGTGTGGCTATTTGTAGTTTTTGTGCTGAATGCGGGTTTCTGGTAGAGAAGAGTTGTGGCTAATGTTTAGTTGTGGCTATGTTTTGTCGGGTCACCTCGATCGCTAGTTTTAATTTGGAATCTTTATTAAAGGCGGCTTCTTTAGTTGCAGGTAATTATAACTTCTTATTTGAAACTGCGGTGTAATTAAACCTAGTCTACCGGGACGGGGAGGATCCGGGATATCCATTCCGGTAGGAAAATAACGGTACTAGAACTACCGGTTTCAATCCCGGTACCGGGATCGAGAGTCCCGTTTTTTTGTGGTTACCGGAACCCGAACTTCCGATTGGATCCTAAATTTAAAAAAATATATATACGTGGTCGTCGGATGCAAGATCCGACGGCCAAAAAAATAGGAACGTTGAAAGTAACATAGTCGCTGGGAATTCGCCCACAACGGCTCTTTGTAATTTTTATTTTTATTTTTTTCGTTTCTTAATTTTTTTGCTATAAATACCCATTTTTCTTCATTTCACCACAACTAAACTCTCATTTTCTCAATCTCTCTCAACAATTCATACTCTTATTTCATTTTTTGCCCTCAATCTAAGTTTTCATGGCTTTTTCGTCGCAAAATCGAAGGGATCGGGGTCGAAGTGAAAGAAGCTCTCAAAAATCACCCATGCACTAAACAAAATTAGCTGCACCATTTCAAAAATCCCTAATACACTTACGATCTTACCTATATTTCTGCAATTTTTCCAAATGCTCCCCCCTCCAAAAATCCAAACACTCATTCCGGGTACTACCCACATATTCCGCCACCGCCACCCGACGCCGATATCGCTTTTCAAGCCTTTCAAGAATATGAACAACAAATTCACGACTCCCAAAATCCAAATGTCGAAGAAGATGATGAGAAAACCCAAATCTAACAACGAAAAAGATGTCGAAGAAGAAGAAGAGATACCGGCACCTCTACAACAGGGTCAAAGTCGGAGTTCACCTTCGGTTGCCTTTCCTCGTCTTCGACAACGTCAAAACAAGAAGTGATAGTACAATGACGACAACGACAACAACTGTCGGCCAAGCAACAAACCTAACAAACCGGACAGAAGCAGTCTATGTCAAGTGTGGACGTGGTTTGAACAAGTGATTCACAACGGCGAAAAATCGGAAAAATGTCACGGTTCTCTTCAGTGCTCACAACGATAGAGTCGGGACGTCACTTTTGTGGAATCATCACGAACACTGCAAGGGAGATCGATTTGGAGCCTCTTCAAGAAATGTAAATCATATCGACCCTATACAATTAAGGAAACAGTTAGTAGAATACTTTGATCAAAAGGATCAATCTTTTCAACATATATAATTTGAAGGATTTGTTAGATTTTTAAGTTATTTAATTTCAAAAGTTCAAATAATGTTTATGAAAGTTTTGAGAACCGATATACTAAAATGGTTTTTAGACGAAAAAGAAAAATTAAAATCTACAATATAAAGCGGTAGATTTAATGTAGCATTAACCTCAGATATATGGAGGGGTCAACTAAAAATGGATTACATGAGTGTCGTATCCATAATATAGATGACGAGTGAAACCTAAACAAACGTATTATATCATTTAATAGGATAGAAGGGTCACACACTAGTCAAAACATTTTAGATATAATGGTTAATGTGTTGACAGAGACGCCCACAAGAAGATTGTTTATTTACAAATTGATGTAATATATAAATCTTTATAAAGTCCTTATTGTAATTTGCGGATTAAATTAATAAAAGTTGAAACGTTCATTCATTTCTTTTTAGTTTGATTGAATTTATGATATTAAATAGTCTTATAGTCCTTAATCAAACCTAACATTGTATGAAGAGACAAATGTTGATTTGCGTGAACAAACTCTTCATGATTTGACTAAAACGATATATTCGCAATCTAAAGATCAACGGCCTATTGATCCCAGTATGATTGTTGGAAGAATCTATGATGTCTGGTTACGAGGCATAGAGAGTTAGGAACTCTATAGTTCTTCTAGTGTATCTTTCGAAGATACTGAATTGACCAGTGCACCTTTAGAGACAATAGAAAAACAAACCATTTAACATCTTCTATCTCAAGGTCACTATGTATGAATTGCATCATGCTTACCTAAATCCTGAAATGAGAAATGTCATTTCATAGCATTAATATTCTCATTTGAGAAAGTAAAATTTTAGATCCATTTCGTGATCTAGACAAGGCCTATTGGTGAGATATTAAGTTATGAAGATGTCATGAACCAACTTTGTGATGTTCTCATAGATATATAATTCATGTACAAGATTGTTGAGATGCAATATATATCACCTCATGCTTTATTACTTGGATTGTGAATAAATGAACTACGTGTCCAAATTTAAGTAGCGACTTTATTTGGATGAAACAGTGTGACTTGTTAGCTCCTCGTCAATACATTGTTTCTAACTTATTCGCAAGTACTAAATGAGTTGAGGAAATAACAACTAGAACGATGAAATGGTAATTTTATAAATCCCAACTAGTTGATGATATTCATGAAGGGTAAACATAGATAACATTCAATGAATCCGCTGAATATAATTAAGTTGAATTTGAGTAGAAAATAAATTCATTTGAACCGAGAGATTTTCAGTGTCAACTCTTTAGTGGAGTCAGTCGACATTGAAAATCTCTCGGTTCAAATGAATTTATTTTCTACTCAAGTTCAACTTAATTATATTGAGCGGATCCATTGAATGTTATCTATGTTTACAGTTCATGAATATCATCAATTAGTTGGGATTTATAAAATTACCATTTTACCCTTCTAGTTGTTATTTCCTCAACTCCTTTAGTACTTGTGAATAAGTTAGAAACAATGTATTGACAAGGAGCTAACAAAGTCACATTGTTTCATCCAAATAAAATCGCTACTTAAATTTGGACACTGCGCAGTTCATTTATTCACAATCCAAGTAATAAAGCATGAGGTGATATACATTGCATCTCAGCAATCTTATACATGAATTTCATATCTATGAGAACTTCACAAAGTTGGTTCATGACATCTTCATAACTTAATATATCACCAATAGGCCTTGTCTAGATCACACATTTGACCTAGAATTTGACTTTCTCAAATGAGAGTATTAATGCTATGAAATGACATGTCTCATTTCAAGATTTAGGTAAGCATGATGCGATTCGTACGTAGTGACCTTGAGATAGAAGAAGTTAAATGGTTTGTTCTTCTATTGTCTCTAAAGGTGCACTGGTCAATTCAGTATCTTCGAAAGATACACTGGAAGAACTATAGAGTTCCTAACTCTCTATGCCTCGTAACCAGACATCCTAGATCTTTCAACAATCATACTGGGATCAATAGTCTGTTGATATTTAGATTGAGAATATATTGTTTTAGTCAAACCATGAAGAGTTTCTTCACGCAAATCTACATTTGTCTCTTCATACATTGTTAGGTTTGATTAAGAACTATAAGAATATTGAATATCATAAATCTTCATCAAACCAAAAAGGAATGAATGAACGTTTCAACTTTTATTAATTCAATCAGCAAATTACAAAGATTTATATATTACATCAGTATGTAAATAAACAATTTTCTTGTGGGCATCTCTGCCAACAAACTCCCACTTGATTCAAAGAAGATGAGAGTAGTCCTTCATGCCTAATCCGTCTCGATGTTGGTCGAAGACCTTGTTGGATAGGGCTTTGGTGAAAGGATCTGCAAGGTTGTCCACCGTTGAGATCTTCTTTACCTCCACGTCTCGACGATGCACGATCTCTCTAATCAAATGGTATTTCCTCTCAATATTCTTAGAGCGCTTATGGTTTCTAGGTTCCTTTGAGTTAGCAACAGCCCCACTATTATCACAATAAAGTGTCATAGGCTCGTTGACATTTGGAACAACTTCCGAATATTTAAGGAATTTTCTAAGCCATACAGCCTCTTTAGATGCTTCACAAGCAGCCACATATTCTGCTTCCATGGTAGAGTCAGCAATGCAAGATTGCTTGATACTACTCCAAACAACAGATCCACGGTTCAGGATGAACAAAGATCCTGAAGTGGATTTCCTGGAATCCTTATCCGCCTGAAAGTCGGAATCAGTATACCTCGTCATAGTCAGGTCAGTACCTGAATATGTAAGCATCAGGTTCCTAGTATTCCTAAGATACTTGAGAACATGCTTAACAGCAATCCAGTGCTCGGGTCCAGGATTTGATTGGAAACGGCTAACTACGCCAACTGCGAAATATATATCGGTCTAGTGCACAACATAGCATACATGAGACTTCCTACGGCTGAAGCATAGGGAACTTTTCTCGTGTCCTCAATCTCTTGTGCAGTCTTGGGAGACTGGTCCTTAGAGAGTGAAACTCCATGTCTAAAGGGGTTTTCACCCCTCGTGGAGTTCTGCATGGCAAAGCGATCCATCACCTTATCTATATAAGATGCTTGGGAGAGCGACAAGGTCCGGTTCTTTTGATCTCGAAAGATCTGAATCCCCAGAATGTATGCAGCTTCCCCTAGATCCTTCATATCAAACTGTTTAGCTAACCAGATTTTAACCTCAGATAATTTACCTACATCATTCCCAATGAGTAGTATATCATCGACATATAATACCAGAAACACAAACTTACCCTCATGTATCAATTTATAGACACAAGGTTCATCTATTGACTGTTCAAAACCGAAGCTTTTAACAATATCATCGAATATGATATTCCATGATCTAGATGCTTGCTTTAATCCATAAATGGATTTAAGCAATTCACAAACTTTGTCCTCTTGATCATTTTCCACGAAACCGTCTGGCTGAGCCATGAAAATGCGCTCGTCAAGATTGTCATTCAGAAAGGCAGTTTTGACATCCATCTACCAGATCTCATAATCGAGAGCAGCAGCTACGGATAGAAGTATACGGATGGATTTTAGAATTGCGACTGGCGAGAAGGTTTCTTCATAATCGATACCTTCCTTTTGGGTATAACCCTTAGCCACTAGTCGCGCTTTGAACGTCTCAACGTTCCCATCTCGACCCCTTTTCTTCTTATAGATCCACTTACACCCTACAAGTTTAACCCCTTCAGGTAGGTCTACAAGTTTCCAGACTTTGTTGACATACATCGAATGCATCTCAACTTTCATGGCATCAAGCCAAAGGTTTGATTCAGAACGAGCCATTGCTTGGCTGTAGGAAACAGGGTCATCCATATCAGCGATGGCTACGAGAGTGTCGCCATAGGACATGTACCTGTCAGGTTTTTCAGAAACCCTCCCACTACGTCGAAGTACCACTTGACGAAATTCTGAATTTAAAGGTTGTGTTTTAGTTGGGGTAAGAACAGTTCTTACAGATGAGGTAGAAGCTTCCTCACCCAACTTTTCTTCAAGCACAATTTTGCTTATAGGTTTCGCATTTTTCATATAGTCCTCCTCAAGGAAACGAGCATTAGTGCTGACAAACGTTTTGTCATCCCCGGGACTATAGAATGTGAAACCTTTGGTTTCCTTTCGATATCCAACGAATACACATAATTCTGACCTACTAGCCAACTTGCTAGTCTTTTGCCTTAGCACATGTGCAGGGCAACCCCAAATTCTGATGTGGCTTAAACTAGCTTTACGCCCAGTCCATCGTTCATAAGGAGTACTAGGAACCGTCTTAGACGAAACTTGGTTCAGAATGTATGCGGAAGTTTTGAGGGCATATCCCCAAAAGGAATTAGGGAGTGATGAGTAACTCATCATTGATCTAACCATATCCATCAAAGTTCGATTCCTTCTATCTGACACTCCGTTTTTTTGAGGTGTGCCAGGTGCTGTAAGCTGAGAAGCGATACCTTCTTCTTTAAGAAAGTCATCGAACTCTTCAGACAAGTACTCACCACCTCGATCAGATTGAAGGGTTTTGATCTGTTTGCCAGTTTGCTTTTCCACTAAAGCCCGAAAGACCTTAAATACGTTAAAGGTTTCGGATTTGTGTTTGAGCAAAAAGACAAATCCATATCTTGAGTAATCATCGGTAAAGGTAACGAAGTATTCGTATCCTCCCCGTGCCTGAATTCTGAGCGGACCACATACATCAGAATTTATTAGTTCTAGCAGCTCAGTGGCTCTTCGACCTTTATCAGAGAAAAGTCGTTTGGTCATTTTTCCTTCTAAACAGGATTCACAAGTCGGCAGTGAGCCTATTGCAGAGTCTTTGAGTGGACCATCCCTCACAAGTCTCTTAATCCTATCTAGACTAATATGACCAAGTCTTAAGTGTCAGAGATATGTTGATTTTATTAGATCAGAGGAGTCATTAAGTTTGATCCTCTTAGGTTCCCTAATTAGATCATTATATATTTCAGTGTCTAAAAGCAAAGGTTGTGTAGGATAAAGATAGTATAAACCATTCTTTAAACATGCATCAGTGACAAATGAATTGGAAAAAGTAATACGAATTCCATTATCAATAAACTTTAAATAATAATTCTGCTCAACAATTTGAGCTACAGATATTAAGTTTTTCCCAAAGGAAGGAACATAATACACATTATTTAAATTTAAAGTTTTGTCTTTGAAAGACAGTGTCACGGATCCCACAGCCTTAGCAGACACCAAGCTCCCATCACCCCACTTGAAGCAGAAGTCGCCATCCTCTAAGCTTTTGCTTTTCATGAACCCATTCAAGAAACAACAAATATGGTTAGTAGCAGCGGAGTCAATAATCCATGATGATACATTATCAGCTACTAAACAAGCTTAGGTAATAAGTAAAATACCTTTCCCTTTAGCCTTGAGGTAGGTAGGACAGTTCCTACGCCAATGTCCGGGTTCATTGCAATGGTGGCAGTTGTCCTTCGACTTGTCCACCTTTGCAGTCCGAGGCATCTTCTTCTTCTGAACCTTGCTAGGGTTCTTCTTGTCGGCTCTATGAGATCTCTTCTTAGGTCTAGAGGTGGAGACTCTGTGCTCAGTAGCATGAGCTTCTCCAGTAGTCCTCTTTTTCTTTAAGAGTCCCTCAGCGGTGTGAAGCTCCTTCATTTGCTCGGTAACAGTGTACCCAAGCTTATTCATGGAGTAATTCAGCTTGAAAGTATCAAAAGATTCAGGGAGAGTTTCCAAGATCATATCTACCTTGGTTTCTCCATCAATCTCATATCCAAGGATTTCCATCTCGTTAAGATAACTTATGATCAGCATCATATGTTCTCTAACGGGAGTCCATGCTTTCACACGACAGTTCATAAACTGTCGTACCGCTTGTTGCCTAGCCTGACGCCCTTGTCCTCCAAACATCTCCTGGAGATTGTAGAGCATTTCATAGGCTGACCCAATATCACGATGTTGTTTTTGCAACACATTGTTCATCGACGCTAAAATATAACATCTCGCAATCTCATCGGATCTGAGCCAGGGCGCAAGGGCATCCTTGTCCTCTTGGGTTGAATCATCATTCGTCTCAGGAAGACATGGGGTGGTGAGTACCCACTTGTGCTTGTCAATAGTAAGGACAATGTCTAGGTTACGTTTCCAATCTAAGTAGTTATCACCTTCCAGTTTATTCGAGGAAAGGATAGTAGAGAGGGGGTTTAGAGACATTGCTGAAAAGTTGAAACAATTTACAATTATTCTTTTGTTTAGGATTTTAAGTTTAATTTTATTTAGACAAGGAAAAAATCCAAAGGTGTTATGAACAAAATGACACTTTACTCCTTCGAGGGAAGGCCGCAAAGAGTCGCCTTTCATAAGTAAATGACACATCATTAATGCATAGTCATGATGTCAATACATCAGTGTTTGACTAGCCACCTTATAAAAATGTTTGATCACTCAAAACTTTTCGCAGGGCCTCGAGGGAGGATTACTAGAGTTTGAGTCTAAGTGTGTAACCAACAATTTAGTTCAACAAGATCTACTTTGAAAACAATCCGCCGAGGGGAGGCCTTGTCTCATTGTTTCACTTTTGAACGTAGCTATAAAAGCAATGTTAGGAGCAATGCATCTATGAGTACTCTCATTTAAGAGAGGGTCACGAGGGTGACTCTTTGTCCGGCGACATATGCACTTCACATTAGTGTTGGGGATCGCGGGTTGCAAAAAATAAGTACAACCCTCCCACTTAGGTTTTAGGGAAAAATAAGGGGACACTGGATTGCAAACGAGTGCAATCCTCCCACTTAATTTTTGGAAAAATGGCACTTCTACTCTTGTACATATAGGAAACACATTTCCAATAGCAAAGAGAGATAGAGTGGATCACTAGAGAAAAAGAACCTTAAAATTGATATTTGTGAGGGGAGAGCAGTGTTAATGCACTAAGACACAAGGAACATACTCGGATCTTTTTGTCTATTAATTTATTTTTCCTAAGGAAAGTGTGTGCGATTAATAAATCGTCACTTTTGCACTTGAAAGCTTTTGAGATTAAAAAATCTCGTAAAACTAATATGTATATCTATATCTATATATATATATCTTCATGACATCTTCCTTCAAGGCGTCTTCATGGTGGTGGAGCGCAAGAACGTCGAAAATCCACGTTAGCATTAAGAAGACGGGAGAAAGCTAGTAGTCGCAAAATCCGGATTAAAAAATCTGAATTCGCGGACTGCCGTACACCTCGGACTTAAAAGGTCATAAATAACACATCCGGTATCCGATTGAGCTGAAACCAATTGCATTAGATAGCTAACATCCGTACCTTTAATTTGGTTCAAAAACCACCAATTTTCAAGGTCGGAGCAAAAAGTTATGCCCGTTTTACTGAGCCATAACAATTTGTCCAGAATTTGAAAAAATTAAAAGTAAGTCGGATCTAGGTGTAAAGAGAAAGAGGTTTATTGAAAACATTTTAATTGTATGTTTTGATTTCAATTGTGTGTTATATTAACATATTAATAATTAAACACAATATAAAATAAACAACATAATATAAAAACATTCAATAACTAATTTAAACTAGAAGTGCAACAAACTAGTACACAAATTTTCAAACTTGTCAAAAAATTGATTTTGGATATGCTAAACATAAAATAATTAAAAAATGTTTTTAATGTATTTATATAGCATATATATCAAGTGGAAAATCAACAAAAAATTAATTTTAGAGGTCGTACCAAAAAATTAAAATTTTGTAAGATCTAGTCTTTTGAAAAACCATTATTCAAGCAAATTTAGAAAACAGTTTTCTTATAATGATTTTAAATAACATGTACATGTTTATGCTTTTACCATAGCTCTGATACCATTTGTTGGAATAGGTCTAGGGTTAAAGAAAAATTTAACATTAATCAAATTAATGGCGGAATTTAAATATATATTTTTCAAGTAAAACAATTTTACTAACCTAGAAAAAAGCATATACATGTTATACATTAAAAACATTATTTAATTTACTAGAACACGAACCTTTCTTATTAGCTTGATCTTGAAGCGTCTCGAGAAAGGTAGATCCTCTTCCTTGGCTCGCTCGTCACCTTCGCACCTAATCTTGAACTCGAGAAACCTAAGATTTCTATTACATGAGTCAATAGAGGTTTTGGAAGGATTTGTGTGTGGGCACAATTAAACCATATGAACCAAGAACAATTCTTGGATCATAAGCTAATTCTCTAGATTGAATGTGAATCTAGGTGCAAAATAAGAAGAGTATTTTATAGAGAGAGAGAGAGGGAGGTTCGGCCACAATAGGGAGAGAAGAAGAAAATTGATTAACCTTCACATCTCTATATGAGGCTCTATTTATAGGAGAATGAAAAATCTATAAACGTCAATTATTCATTCATGAATGAATAATGTATTCATGACACAATATTTGATTTTCCCTTCCCCTTTCCCTCATTGTTTGGCCAGCCATATGGATGCATTAGTGAGGAAATTTGTTTCCTGACTTAGCACATTTGTTTCCTTCTTAAGGAAATTCATTTCCTTTTTTTCTTTTGGGTAATTATCCTTATAAGAAAAAGGAAATAAAACTCTCCCCTTTGATGCTATGTTGGCCGAATTCTACATAGGGAGAGGGAGCATCTAGATGCTTCCATATTTCTTTTAAGACAATTCTTAAAATACCCGTTGTAGAATTATAATTGCACAAATAACAAAATTAATTTCATAATGCCTCAAACGACTTTTCGGCTTTAGAAAATAATTTATATTTTCATCAAATGAAAACATTCAAAATCTTATTTTGACATTCACATCATTTTATGTCCTTGTGGACAAAAATACCCTTTAGACATTTTCCGAGAAAAAGTCTAGTTCAACACTTGAACTTATTTTGACTTAGCTTCTAGTTTAACAATCCTACTCTAATGACCTGTAATAGTGACCTTATGGATCCAAATGAACAAAGCTTGAGCTTCTAAACTCGGACTCAAAAGTTCACAAACCTTTTCCGAGTATTAGCTTAATGTCGACTGACTCCACTAAAGAGTCGACACTAAGAATCTCTCGGTTCAAATGAATTTATTTTCTACTCAAGTTCAACTTAATTATATTGAGCGGATCCATTGAATGTTATCTATGTTTACCCTTCATGAATATCATCAACTAGTTGGGATTTATAAAATTACCATTTTATCCTTCTAGTTGTTATTTCCTCAACTCCTTTAGTACTTGTGAATAAGTTAGAAACAATGTATTGACAAGGAGCTAACAAGTCACATTGTTTCATCCAAATAAAGTCGCTACTTAAATTTGGACACTGCGCAGTTCATTTATTCACAATCCAAGTAATAAAGCATGAGGTGATATACATTGCATCTCAGCAATCTTATACATGAATTCCATATCTATGAGAACTTCACAAAGTTGGTTCATGACATCTTCATAACTTAATATCTCAACAATAGGCCTTGTCTAGATCACACATTGGACCTAAAATTTGACTTTCTCATTGTCAATCCCGAGTGTTCTTGAAAGCCCACCCTTTCAATCTCACTAAATTCCCTAGTGTATTATCGTTGATTCTTACTTGTGGTGTTTGGTGTCCTTTTATATTCTGAGAAAGTGTTTTGAAAATCCTTTTTTAAATAATCTGGAATTTTTTTTTCTCGGCCGGATCACTCCTAGACGTCCAAGACTTACAGTCCGACGAAGGCGTCCAGTCCGGCGAAGGCGTCCCTGTCCGGTGAAGGCATCCAGTCCGGCGTGGGTGTCCTGTCTGGCGACCTGTCCCAGTCCGGCGGAAATCCCAGTCCGGCGACCTATTCTAGTACGGCGACCTGTTCCAGTCCGGCGACCTATCCCAGTCCGGCGACCCGACGCTGTTTGGCGAGATCATCCCAGTCAAGCGGTCCCAAGATCAGAGACCCTGTCCGGCGAGTCCTGTATGACGAGCCCAATCCGGTGATCCTCCTGAAGACTCCTAGTCCGGTGACCATGTTCTTCCCAGTCCGGCGAAGAAGCTTCGTTGGCAATCTGGTGAGCCTGTTTTCGACGTGGATTCGGTGTGGCCTTCCGACGCTAGCGAGCAACGTCGGGATAATTTATTATCCTAACTGTAAATATTTTCTCATAGAATTGGACTGCTAAATTAAATATATGAATTGTTCATGTAGGTCGTTAGTGTGTTTAATTGTTGAGAGTCTTACGTTTTAATAAATTGTTTATTAAACCTGTATATTTATTTTAATACCATAGTTGTTAAACATATTAAAATTTGTTTAATATGTTTAGGTCTTATTATATAATTCCGCCATATATTGATATGTTATATAGTTATTTTGTTTAAATTGTTAAATAAATTCCAACACTGAGGAGATGCTATAACAATCGATTCTCCCGCGAAGATAGAACTCGTGGAGAATGAGGAATGTGCCGAGACGCACGACCATGCCTTGGTCCTCATGAGCAGGATCGGCAGCATCGACGTGTGCTGCGTCCTCGTCGACAATGGAAGCTCGGTTGACGTCATCTTCTTCGAATGTCTCGAGAAGATGAACATCGACGGGTTGGTGATCGGGGGATGCCCTCGTAAGGTGTCAGGATTCAACGGGGACGTCGCTATCTCGCTAGGGACAGTCCATCTCCCAGTCTGCGCGAAAGGGGTCCATCAGATGGTGGAGTTCATGGTGCTGGACGTCTCGTCACACTTCAACGTGATCCTGGGAGGCCTTGGATCCACTCCATGAGAGCCATGCCTTCCACGTACCACCAGTGCATCAAGTTCCCCCGAGAAGAAGAAGGAGTGGTCGAAGAGATCAAGGGAAGCCGGAACGCTTATTGCATCTGCTATATGACGCATCATAAGCAGGTGCACGGCACGAAGACACTCGAGGAAGTCTACGAGGAAGAAGCGGCCGATTTGTAGCAACTAGCCATGCCCCGAACAAAGAGCAGAAGAGAAGGATGGCGAGAAGGAGAAGGAACGAAGCGATAAAACTGCTAAGGTACTCGTCGCCGAGAATCTTGAGGAGCAGACAGCCAAGGAAAGAAGGGAAGGACCACAAGTCGAGGAGTGGAGCAGGTTGCATTGACGAATCCGATCTGACTTGGACAACTGGCATAGGCGTCGAGCTCGCCCTGGAGATCAGGACCCAGTTGATAGATTTCCTGAAGAAGAACCAAGGAAGTTTCGCCTGGTCTCACGAAGACATGCTAGGGATTGATCTGTCGGTAATAGCTCATCGCCTTAACACCAACCCGAACCACAAGCTCGTCGCGCAAAAAAGGAGGAAAATGGCCCCCGACAGGAACAAGATCATCAATGACGAAGTCGACAAGTTGCTCTCGATGGGCACAATCAGGGAGGTGAAATATCTTGAATGGCTGGCAAATACCGTCGTCGTGAAGAAGAAAATGGAAAGTGGGGAGTCTGCATAGACTTCACCGACCTCAACAAGGCCTACCCAAAAGACAGCTTCCCAATGCCGCACATAGACCGCCTCGTCGAAGTCACCCACGGGTACGAGCTCCTCAGCTTCATGGATGCTTACTCGGGGTATCACCAGATAAGGATGCACCCGAACGACGAGGAGAAAACCGCTTTAATCAGTGAGAGAGGGACGTACTGCTACAAGGTTATGGCCTTCGGGCTGAAAAATGTTGGGGTGACCTATCAAAGGCTGGTAACCAAGATGTTTCATAAGCAGATCGAAAAGAGTATCGAGGTCTACATCGATGACATGGTCGTCAAAACGTTGCGAGCGGCAACACAAATCGAGCATCTGCAAGAATGCTTCAAAATCCTCAACCAACACAAGATGAGGCTGAACCCCACCAAGTGCACTTTTGGCATTTCCTCGGGAAAGTTCTTGGGTCACATAGTCACTCGGCGGGGAATTGAGGCAGATCCCGAGCAGATCAAAGCGATCAAGGACATGCCCTCCCCTCAGAATAGACGAGAGATACGAAAACTGACGGGGAGGATTGCTGCCTTGAGTCGATTCATCTCAAAGAAGGCCGACAAAACACTTCTTTTCTACGAACTACTGAAGAAGAATAAGAAGTTCGAGTGGACTAACAAATGCGAGGAGACATTCCAAGCACTAAAGGCCTATCTCTCTCGCCTCCTATAATGACAAAGCCATAGCCCGAGGAACCATTGTACCTGTACGTCGCAGTGTCTGATCAAGCGATTAGCTAAGTACTGGTGCGAGAAGAAGACGGAGAGCAGAAATCAGTTGCCTACATTAGCAGAAAGCTCCTCGACGCTGAGACGAGGTATCCGTTGATCGAAAAGTTAGCCTTGGCAGTATAAGACGCCTCGGAGAGGTTGAGACACCACTTTTAAGGCCATACCATCGTCGTCATGACTGACAGGCCAATCTGCGCCATTATCCACATCCCAAATTAGTCGGGCCGGATTACCAAATGGTCAATCAAGCTGGGAGCATATGACATTGAGTATAGGCTCCGAACGAGTCTCAAATCCCAAGTCCTCGCTGATTTCCTCATCGAACTACCGAGGGAGCCGATCAATCTAAGCGACGAAGATGGCATGTGGAAGCTACACGTCGATGGATCCGCCACTTCGAAAGGATTAGGAGTGGGGATCAGGCTCGTCTCCCCGATGGGAGAGGTCATAGAGAAAGCATGCCGTCTCGCCTACCGCTCCACCATCAACGAAGCGGAGTATGAAGCTCTCCTCATCGGCATGCACTCAGCCCTCGCTGTCGAAATAAATTAAATAAATTTGGAGAAAATAAAATAATGTTGTTCGGCCAAAATCAAAGAATTAGGTCTGGTAAATTATATTAATACTCATTAATAGGATCAGTGAGATTATTTTGACTAATGGGCCAAAATTGGATTTTGACCTAATTGAAGTTCGCTCTCTTAGATATAAAAATAGATTTTTTCAAAACACTAACCCTAATCATAAGTCACTTTTCCAACCTCCCCCTTTTTCTTGAGGGTGCTTCGTCGAGAGTGAGAGAGAAAGAAAGATTAAGAAAATCGTTTTCTTGATTCTTGATCTTGATCTTTGAGTGATCCCTTTATCCCATTGTTCATCTACACGATCCCACCCTCTTGATCTCTTAAATACCCGAGTGTATTATCCCTGAATCTATTTGTGGTGATTGTGTGAAATTATTTTTTTCATAGGGCTAGCCATTGAATCCATTTCAAGGAGAGATGGGGTTAGGCGCATGGGAAGGCAATTCGACCACTTTTTGGGGCAATCCAGCAAAGGTTTTGAAGGGACAAAGTAGGCGCAAATTGGCCCTCTTCTTCCAGTGGCTGTGCAGGCTCACAGGAGGATATTTTGACCAGTAAGGGGCAGACACAAGACAAGCCAATCCGACAGACTCCTCTTAGACACATCTGGTGGGACTTTGCATGTGGCAGGTCTAATCCAATGACCATCAGACTCAATCTGAAGTGATTTTGGCCTGCGAGTGTTGTCCCTCTCAGCATAGCTTGGCTTGAGTGTGTGAGGGCTAATTCAGTGAAGCAAGACACGCATGAAGCAGGTCTTTTCCTGGCGTGATAAGGCGTATTACGTGTAGGCTCATTTAGGCAAGGCGAAGGCAAGCGTGGACTCATTCCGGCGAGACTTTCTAGTGATAGCAAGCAACACACGAGATTGTTTACAATCTCATATGTAATTTTCCTATAAAGAATTAGATCTGCAACAAAGAATCTCTTTACAGGTTGCTGTGTGATTATTCAATTTTTTGACAACATATTTAGAATAGAATTTATTGACATGTTAGTAATTTTTAATACTTGGTTATTTGGACATGGTTAAAATGTGTTTTAATATGTTACGTTTTATTACCAGTTTCTGCCATATTTAGATATGGCACATAGTGCATTCTGTTAATCGTTAACTAATTTCCAACTTGCGATTCCAAGGGGAGAGAGAGGATGAGAAAAGTTGGCCACATGGAGAGGGATAGTGGCACAATATTTCTCAAGTGAATTAGGTTAATTTTCTTTTCTCATGAATCTTTATTTATAACAGAGAAAATGAGATAACCTCTGGTAGATATTCTCTCCTTTGTGGATAATTTAGGCATTAGATCTCAATAGTGAATCTATTTTTACATTCATCCATCAGATCAATAATTTATGAGAGATATATTTTTTCCTTTAATTCAACAACTAATAAAGAGAAAATATTGGTAAATACCAACATAGAATTTTCGGCCATAAGCCACATGGCCAAGAGGGATTTTCGGCAATGCTAGTACCAAAACTCTAATCCAAAAATTTAAAGGCTCATTTGCTTAAAATCAAATTAATTATTTATTTTCTTGATCCAAGAATAAATAAACAATTCTACTATAAATCTTTATTTAAATATGCGAATAAATATTTTTCAGAATCAATGTTGTCAATCACAATTACAGCAAGTAAGATGAATAATCATGATGATTATTATACAAAGTTCTTATCCGCCTTTATCATACCCGAATCGGGGATAATGGACCTAGTAGTAGAAGCTTAATGAACCCAATGAAAAATACAATATATTCCTATATCTTTTTCATCGATTCGTCTAGTCTTGATCAATACTACACTGTCTAATCCATGAACGAACCCTTCTTTGATACTAGAATTATATTTACTCATCGTGACGAGTGTCCACTTATGTAGTCAGTTTGTAATCAAGATCCTCCAAGTTCCTCCCGTACTAAGAGAAGTCAATTTTTCCATTATACTTCTCTTGATACATATCAGCCATAAGGATTGTTGCATCCCCAGCAAAAGATTATTTCGAACGTGAACTTACTTTGAAAGTGTTGGAATAAGTATAGGGTTAAGAAAAAATTATCATTAATAAGTTAATGGAGAAATATAAAAATTTATTTACTGGTAAAACAATTTTACTAACCCAGGCAAAGTGCATGAACATCATATTATTTAAAAAAAATTATTTAATTACTTGTTACTAATCTTTCGTGTAGCTTGATATTTGAGAAGCCTTAGGAAAAGTAGATCGTCTCGTCTTGTTTGTTCCTTCACACTTTGTCGTGAACTCAAGAAACCTAATATTTCTATTACAATTAAACACAATAAGTAAAGAGGATTTAGAGGATCTGAAGGATTGTGTCGGCACAATTAAACACAATAACTAAAGAACAAGTCTATGAGCTAAAGAGATAAATTAGGCTTAAGTCTAATTCGGACTTAGGTGCCAAAATAAAAGAGATATTTTAGAGAGAGAGAGGAGTAGTCGGCCAAATACGAGAGAGAGCAAGAGAAAAACTTATTTTCGCATCTCTATCTGAGACTCTATTTATAGGAGAAGAAAATAAAAGAAAGGGTAATTACTGTTTCCTATTGTGTATTCATTACATAATATTTGATTTCCTCTCCTCTTTCTCTTGTACATAGTCGGCCAACCTATTGCATTAGTGAAGGAAATTTGTTTCCTCATTTAACACATTTGTTTCATTCTCAAAGAAATTCATTTCCTCTTTTCCTTTTTGGCAATTATCTTTATAATTCAAGGAAAATGAATTTCTAGAATTAATTTCTTCTCCTCTTTGATGATTGGTCTAATTCTATCTACAAGGGGGGAGCTTCTAGATTCTTCCTTATTTCTTTTAAGACAATACTTAAAATACACACTGTAGAATAAATATTGAACAAATAATGTAATTAATTTCATAATGCCTCAAACAACTTTTCGGCTTTAGAAATTAATTCATATTTCCATCATATGAAAATATTCTAAATTTCATTTTGAAATTCACATCACTTTATGTCCATGTGGAAAAAAATACCCTTTATAAATTTTCGGAGAAAACGTCTAGTTCAACATTTGAACTTATTTTGACTTAGTTTCTAGTTTAACAATCCTACTTCAATGACCAGTAATGGTGACCTTATTGATCCAAATGAAAAAAAAGCTTGAGCTACTATACTTTGACTCAAAAGTTCACAAATGTTTTCCGAGTATTAACTTAATGTCAACTGACTCCACTAAAGAGTTGACAATGAAAATCTCTCAGTTCAAATCAATTTATTTTCTACTCAAATTCAACTTAATTATGTTGAGTGGATCCATTGAATGTTATATATGATTACCCTTTATGAATATTACCATTTCACCCTTCTAATTTTTATTTCCTCAACTCCGTTGTTACTTGTGAATAAGTTAGAAATAATGTATTGATGAGGAGCTAACACGTCACATTGTTTCATCCAAATAAAGTCGTTTCTTAATTTTTGATACCGCACGGTTCATTTATTCACAATCTAAGTAATAAAAGATTAGGTGCTATACATTGCATTTCAAAAATCTTGTACATGAATTCCATATCTATGACATTTTCACAAAGCTAGTTCATGACACTTCATAACTCAATCTCTCACCAACCAGTCTAGTCTTGATCACAGAGTGGAACTAGAATTTGACATTCTCAAATAAGAATATGTAAGCTATGAAATGACATGTCTCATTTTTAGGATTAAGGTAAGCACAATACAATTCATACATAGTATCTTTGAGGCAGAAGAGGTCAAATGGTTTGTTCTTACATTGTTTCTAAAGGTGCACTGGTCAATTCAGTATCTTCTGAAGATATACTGGAAGAACTATAGAGTTCCTAACTCTCTATGCCTTGTAACCAGATATCATAGATTCTTCCAACAATCATACTAGGATCAATACTCCGTTGATATTAAGATTGTGAATATTTTGTTTTAAGCAAACCAAGAAGAGTTTGTTCACGTAATTCTACATTTGTCTCTTCATACGTTGTTAGGTTTGATTAAGGACTATAAGACTATTGAATATCATAAATCTTCAAACAAACGAAAAAGGAATGAATGAAAGTTTCAACTTTTATTATTTAATCAGCAAATTACAATATGGACTCATGAGAGATTTATATTACATTTATATGTAAGTAAATAATCTTCTTGTTGGCATCTATGCCAACAAACTCCCGCTTGACTCAAAGAAGATGAGCGTACTCCTTCCTGCCTAATCCGTCTCGATGTTGGTCAAGGACCTTGTTGGATAGGTCCTAAGTGAATGGATCTGCAAGGTTTTCCACCATTGAGATCTTCTACACCTCAAGGTGTCCGCGCTGCACGATCTCTCTAATCTCAAAAGGAGCTTTTGTCAATATCATATCCGAGGAGGTTGGGTATGAGCGAGTTATTCATGCATGGACGGTCCAGAATCTCTGCGACCGGCGAGCCATATCCTCTCAGAGCATGGCGTCAGTGTCGTCCCTCGAGCCTCAGGGTTGGTCCTCGTTATCACGAGGCTGATCGCCGAGTCGGTGGGAGAGGCTTCGAAGACCATATCCCGCGTTTGTTGTTCGAGTATTGAAACAATGCAAATGCATTAGTATCACACTAAGTTTTTTTATGAAAGTGCGAATGAATAAACCTAGCCAGGTATTCATCGAATAAGAACATTCTTTGATTAAAACATGTGACATGTAAAGACATCTCACTCTATTTTTTTCTCATTCACAAATAACAGAGGAGTTAGTGAAATAATAACTCAAGGGGTTAAACATCAATTTTACATTCCTCTGAATTAAAGATACACATGAAGGGTTATCGTATAGTACTCCATGGATCGTGTGAAGAATTGTTTGTCACATCAAACGGAAAATATACGCACATGTGTTGGGATTGGTGCCCACAAAGGAGATATTAGACATTAAGATACTTTATGTATTTATATTTTGCTGAAACATTGATATTAATAAATGTTCATTCTTTTGAAGATTGTGTTTAGTTATGTTTAAGCTATGCTCTGAAACTGTCATCAACGAAAAGAATGTTAATAAACTTGATTGCTAGCATGAATAATGATATCTCATCTTGTGATATAGAGAGTAGTGACTCTATGATTCATACTTGGTATCTTATAGAAGATACTGAACAAGACCTGTGACACTTAGAAACTCGAGACAAAACTGTTTACACACTCGAGGCTTCAAGTTCACAACTGAAGGAGTATTATGATACTTACCTTAATCCTGAAGTGAATATGTAATTGACATTGCACTTTGTGACATTTGATTCGTCAATGGGCAATGAATACGTTTTAGTTGCATCTGACCCGACTGTTGGTGTCACAAGGATGTGATGTTGGGTTACATGATTCACATATATGGAATTCATGTAATAACAATGCAAATGCATTAGTATCACACTATGCTTTGTTATGAGAGTGTGAATGAATAAACCTGGCCAGGTATTCATGGAATGAGTTCATTCTTTGATTAAAACATGTGACATGTAAAGACATCTCACTTTATGTTTTTCTCATTCACAAATAACAAAGGAGTTAGTGAAATAATAACTCGAGGGGTAAAACAGTAATCTTACATTCCTCTCAGTCACTCATACACATGAAGGTTAATATCGTAATAATTTCTATGGATCGTGTGAGAAAGTGTTTCATCACATCAAACATAAAAGATACGCACATGAACAGAGAGATTGTCAATGTTGGTCCTTTAGTGGAATCGACCAATATTAAGAATTAAAAGACGGAAAAAGTTTGTGAACTTTTGTGTCCGATCTTTATTCTAAAGCTTCGTTCATGTGGGTCCATGAGGTCTCAATTATAGACACTTGGAAGAGATTAAAAGAACTGTAAAAGTTGATTTACTCATTAAGTATAAATTGTGATTTATACTGAGAAAGTTATTTTCTTGAAACTCAATAAATAACTAGTTATTTATTTTGTTCATTGAATCACAAAATGTTATCATATTGATGATGACATTCTCGAGTGATTAAATATGTTAGAAGAAGAAAATAAATTATTTCTCATTTCGTACTTATTCGATACCTATGAAATATATTTAATGATGTGTCATTAAATAATAATGAGAGTTCTAAATTACTTTTGGAAATTAAATCAAATATGTTTAGGAATAAAAATCAAAGATATGGACGAGTAAGGGGAGAGGGATTGGCCGAATTCCCTAAGTGAATAGGGTCATGGGTTTGACCCAACTTAAGCCCATTTATAACCTATATAAATAACGCTAAACAAACCCTAATCACTTAACCCTAACCCTACTTATCTTTCGGCCACACTCTCTCTCTCCCCCTTGAGATTCTCGGACGAAATTCCCAACAAAGATAAGAGAAATAGTTTTTCTAATCTTTCATCTTTGATTCCTAATTGTTCTGGAGAGCCCACACTCAATATCTCAATAATTTCCTAGTGTATTATTGTTGATTCATCACTTGTGGTGTTTGGAATAATTTTATGAATTGTTTAGGGTTTTTAAATTGTTTTAAAAGCTTTCAGCCAGCCAAAAACATCCCTAAGACGATTTGGGCTCATTCCGGCGACTTCCCCAGCCTCCAGCGAATCAGTCCGGTGAAGGGCCCCTGTCAGGCGATCTCCAATCCGGCGAGGTGATCCAATCCGGCGAGGCGCTCCAGTCCGGCGAAGGGACTCCTGTCAGGCCAGTCCAATCCGGCGAGGTGCTCCTGTCCGGCGAGCCGAATCCGGCGAGAGCAATCCGGCGAGGCTATCCGGCGAGGTGCCCTAGTGATCTCCAGCCCGGCAAGACTTCCCAGTCCGGCGAGCGTGCATTCCGGTGGGTCTTCCCTGTCAAGCGTGTCCCCGTGCGGCGACAGTCTCCCATCCGGCGAGTGCCTAGTCCGGCGAGGCTCCCCAGTCCGGCGAGCTCCCTGTCAGGCGAAAAATCCAGTCCGGCGAGGCTTCCAGTAGGCATCCATTCCGGCGACCCTCCCCAGTCCGGCGAAGACGTTCCCAGGCATTCCGGCGAGGATTTTTTTGCGTTTTGAACGTGACGTGGCATTCCGACGATAGCTAGCAACGTCTAGGTTGTTTACAACCTTTAATGTAAGTATTTTCTCAATTAAATAATTAATTATAAATTATATAAATGTTATATATAAGTTATTAGTTTAATTGATTTGATTGAGCATGTGAATTATAAATTGTTTATAATTGTTTGATAAATTTTAATGCCTTAGGTTGTTAAATATATTAAAATTAGTTTTAATATATTAGATCTAATTATAATTTTCCGCCACGTAGGATGTGTATTATAGTTGATATTGTTTAATCGTTAAATAAATTCCAACAACATGAACTTAGAGAGTCTCAGTCTTAGTCCTTTAGTGGAATCGACTAATATAAGAATTAAAAGATGGAAAAGGTTGTGCACTTTTGAATCCGATCTTTTTCTAAAGTTTTGTTCATGTGGGTCCATAAGGTCTCAATGCTAGACACTCAGATGAGATTGAATGAGTAAGAATGATTGATTTACTCATTAAATATAAATTGTGATTTATATCGAGAAAGTCATTTTCTTAATAACTAAATAAATATATTTAGTTATTCATCGTTACATTTATTTAGTGATTCATAATGTATAATTATATTGATAATAATACATTTTAATGACTCAAGTAAATAAAAGAAGAAAATAAATGTTTTTCTCATTTTGTACTTATTTGAGAAGTATGAAATTAATTAATGAAATGTTATTAATAAAATGAGAGTTTTAAATTAATTGAACTTAGAAATAGATCAAAAGAATTTGGGAATAAAATATTTTGTTTTGGCCGAGTATACGATGGTTGTTGGCCGAAAAAATTAGGTTTAAATTAAGGAATGGGTTTGACCCAGGTTAAGCCCATTTAACCTTTTATTTAAAGGAAAAAGGAAACCCTAATTGTGATTACCGTAATGAAAGATTTTAGCCAACTCTCCCTCTCCCCTAGTGTGTATTTTTGGCCGAGTGTTTAGAGAGAACTAGAAGAGAAAAATTGTTTTCTCAATTATTGAATTGTTCATGAAAGATTCCCTTATTCCTTATTGTTCAATTAAGAGCCAACCGTTTTAATCTCCCATATATTTGAGTGTATTATTGTTAATTCAATTTTATGGTGTTTGTGAAAATTGAATTTTGCAAGAATTTTTATTTTAGAATCAATTCAAAGGCTCAAATATTCTTGCCGATCATCCTAGGCATGTCTATCTTCCAATCCGGCAAAGGCGTCCAGACGAGCTCCCAGTCCGGCGAAGGCGTCGCTAGGCGCGCACACCTTGTTCCCGGCGATCTCCAGGCGCAAGGCCTCCTGCTAGGAGAAGACTCCCTGTCCGGCGTGTCCCCAGCCCATCCCTTTTCCCGGCGATCTCCAGGCGCAAGGCCTCCACCCCGGCGTGTTCCTGCTCCCTGTCCGGCCAGCGTGCGCCTAAGGAAATCCAACGAGCCTTCTTCACGCGATAGACTCGACGAGGCCTTCCGGAGAAAGATAACAACGTCTGGGTTGTTTACAAACCTTTTTGTAAGTCATTCTCATTGAATTTGATGAGTAATTATATAAATTGTTTATATAGGTTGCTAGTGTGTATAACATGTTTATATAAATTAGTTTATTAACATGCTAATAAATTTTAATGCCTAGGTTGTTTAAATATATTGAAAATCTGTTTTTAATATATTAGATCTAATTATATAATTTTGCATATGTTAGATATGTTATATAATTATTGTTTAACCGTTAAATAAATTTCAACAAATGGTATCAGAGCTAATTAAAAGCATTAAATTTTAGGTTTAATGACTAGTTTTGAAATTTGTTTGACTAGTTGGTGTTGGTGTTGGCGTTTTTTGTATGATTATTTATTGCATTGTGAATGTTGTAAATTGTGTTAATGTGTTTATGGATGGATCCTAATTTAATATGGCCCTAGAATTTTGTTCCCGGTTATCGTCCCGGTTTTATTTTATTTATTTAAATTGTGAGCCTGAATTTGCAAGGACATTTAAATTGTAATTTATATTTATAGTAATTCGACGACGAGAATACAAGGGAGGCAGCACCTCGGGCTTGGCCGCACGTTGGTGAATGTGTGGGGGCTAACCCGAGACATCCGATGACGCGTCGCAAGGTCCCTTGGCCGGTTTTGCACTCGAAGATTAAAATTATTTAATTTTAAGTTTATTTCCTTTTTCGGTTGTATTTAGAAATGGGCCATTAGATGAGTCAAATAATTTAGAAGAATTGCTCTAACTAAGCCACATGAAACGTTGCAATTGTAAAATATCCAATCTTTTGCAAACGTTTAAAAGATACCCAATTAGTCCTACGTGGCATATTATTAGGCAATTGCAATTCCATTTTTGCCCTTTTAATTTTAGTTTTCGTGTGTTTTTTATTTATTTTCAGTCTTTTTATATTAACGAAAATTAACCTGATTTTTAGGGAAATCTTGTTTAATTTTCTTATTTTAAACAACGAATTCGTTTTTTAGTTAATTCAGGATATTTTTGAATTAGTCAACAAATAAATGCATAAACCATTGTACCTGTACGTCGCAGTGTCTGATCAAGCGATTAGCTAAGTACTGGTGCGAGAAGAAGACAGAGAGCAGAAATCAGTTGCCTACATTAGCAGAAAGCTCCTCGACGCTGAGACGAGGTATCCGTTGATCGAAAAGTTAGCCTTGGCAGTATAAGACGCCTCGGAGAGGTTGAGACACCACTTTTAAGGCCATACCATCGTCGTCATGACTGACAGGCCAATCTGCGCCATTATCCACATCCCAAATTAGTCGGGCCGGATTACCAAATGGTCAATCAAGCTGGGAGCATATGACATTGAGTATAGGCTCCGAACGAGTCTCAAATCCCAAGTCCTTGCTGATTTCCTCATCGAACTACCGAGGGAGCCGATCAATCTAAGCGACGAAGATGGCATGTGGAAGCTACACGTCGATGGATCCGCCACTTCGAAAGGATTAGGAGTGGGGATCAGGCTCGTCTCCCCGATGGGAGAGGTCATAGAGAAAGCATGCCGTCTCGCCTACCGCTCCACCATCAACGAAGCGGAGTATGAAGCTCTCCTCATCGGCATGCACTCAGCCCTCGCTGTCGAAATAAATTAAATAAATTTGGAGAGAATAAAATAATGTTGTTCGGCCAAAATCAAAGAATTAGGTCTGGTAAATTATATTAATACTCATTAATAGGATCAGTGAGATTATTTTGACTAATGGGCCAAAATTGGATTTTGACCTAATTGAAGTTCGCTCTCTTAGATATAAAATAGATTTTTTCAAAACACTAACCCTAATCATAAGTCACTTTTCCAACCTCCCCCTTTTTCTTGAGGGTGCTTCGTCGAGAGTGAGAGAGAAAGAAAGATTAAGAAAATCGTTTTCTTGATTCTTGATCTTGATCTTTGAGTGATCCCTTTCTCCCATTGTTCATCTACACGATCCCACCCTCTTGATCTCTTAAATACCCGAGTGTATTATCCCTGAATCTATTTGTGGTGATTGTGTGAAATTATTTTTTTCATAGGGCTAGCCATTGAATCCATTTCAAGGAGAGATGGGGTTAGGCGCATGGGAAGGCAATTCGACCACTTTTTGGGGCAATCCAGCAAAGGTTTTGAAGGGACAAAGTAGGCGCAAATTGGCCCTCTTCTTCCAGTGGCTGTGCAGGCTCACAGGAGGATATTTTGACCAGTAAGGGGCAGACACAAGACAAGCCAATCCGACAGACTCCTCTTAGACACATCTGGTGGGACTTTGCATGTGGCAGGTCTAATCCAATGACCATCAGACTCAATCTGAAGTGATTTTGGCCTGCGAGTGTTGTCCCTCTCAGCATAGCTTGGCTTGAGTGTGTGAGGGCTAATTCAGTGAAGCAAGACACGCATGAAGCAGGTCTTTTCCTGGCGTGATAAGGCGTATTACGTGTAGGCTCATTTAGGCAAGGCGAAGGCAAGCGTGGACTCATTCCGGCGAGACTTTCTAGTGATAGCAAGCAACACACGAGATTTTTTACAATCTCATATGTAATTTTCCTATAAAGAATTAGATCTGCAACAAAGAATCTCTTTATAGGTTGCTGTGTGATTATTCAATTTTTTGACAACATATTTAGAATAGAATTTATTGACATGTTAGTAATTTTTAATACTTGGTTATTTGGACATGGTTAAAATGTGTTTTAATATGTTACGTTTTATTACCAGTTTCTGCCATATTTAGATATGGCACATAGTGCATTCTGTTAATCGTTAACTAATTTCCAACTTGCGATTCCAAGGGGAGAGAGAGGATGAGAAAAGTTGGCCACATGGAGAGGGATAGTGGCACAATATTTCTCAAGTGAATTAGGTTAATTTTCTTTTCTCATGAATCTCTATTTATAACAGAGAAAATGAGATAACCTCTGGTAGATATTCTCTCCTTTGTGGATAATTTAGGCATTAGATCTCAATAGTGAATCTATTTTTACATTCATCCATCAGATCAATAATTTATGAGAGATATATTTTTTCCTTTAATTCAACAACTAATAAAGAGAAAATATTGGTAAATACCAACATAGAATTTTCGGCCATAAGCCACATGGCCAAGAGGGATTTTCGGCAATGCTAGTACCAAAACTCTAATCCAAAAATTTAAAGGCTCATTTGCTTAAAATCAAATTAATTATTTATTTTCTTGATCCAAGAATAAATAAAAAATTCTACTATAAATCTTTATTTAAATATGCGAATACATATTTTTCAGAATCAATGTTGTCAATCACAATTACAGCAAGTAAGATGAATAATCATGATGATTATTATACAAAGTTCTTATCCGCCTTTATCATACCCGAATCGGGGATAATGGACCTAGTAGTAGAAGCTTAATGAACCCAATGAAAAATACAATATATTCCTATATCTTTTTCATCGATTCGTCTAGTCTTGATCAATACTACACTGTCTAATCCATGAACGAACCCTTCTTTGATACTAGAATTATATTTACTCATCGTGACGAGTGTCCACTTATGTAGTCAGTTTGTAATCAAGATCCTCCAAGTTCCTCCCGTACTAAGAGAAGTCAATTTTTCCATTATACTTCTCTTGATACATATCAGCCATAAGGATTGTTGCATCCCCAGCAAAAGATTATTTCGAACGTGAACTTACTTTGAAAGTGTTGGAATAAGTATAGGGTTAAGAAAAAATTATCATTAATAAGTTAATGGAGAAATATAAAAATTTATTTACTGGTAAAACAATTTTACTAACCCAGGCAAAGTGCATGAACATCATATTATTTAAAAAAATTATTTAATTACTTGTTACTAATCTTTCGTGTAGCTTGATATTTGAGAAGCCTTAGGAAAAGTAGATCGTCTCGTCTTGTTTGTTCCTTCACACTTTGTCGTGAACTCAAGAAACCTAATATTTCTATTACAATTAAACACAATAAGTAAAGAGGATTTAGAGGATCTGAAGGATTGTGTCGGCACAATTAAACACAATAACTAAAGAACAAGTCTATGAGCTAAAGAGATAAATTAGGCTTAAGTCTAATTCGGACTTAGGTGCCAAAATAAAAGAGATATTTTAGAGAGAGAGAGGAGTAGTCGGCCAAATACGAGAGAGAGCAAGAGAAAAACTTATTTTCACATCTCTATCTGAGACTCTATTTATAGGAGAAGAAAATAAAAGAAAGGGTAATTACTGTTTCCTATTGTGTATTCATTACATAATATTTGATTTCCTCTCCTCTTTCTCTTGTACATAGTCGGCCAACCTATTGCATTAGTGAAGGAAATTTGTTTCCTCATTTAACACATTTGTTTCATTCTCAAAGAAATTCATTTCCTCTTTTCCTTTTTGGCAATTATCTTTATAATTCAAGGAAAATGAATTTCTAGAATTAATTTCTTCTCCTCTTTGATGATTGGTCTAATTCTATCTACAAGGGGGGAGCTTCTAGATTCTTCCTTATTTCTTTTAAGACAATACTTAAAATACACATTGTAGAATAATTATTGAACAAATAATGTAATTAATTTCATAATGCCTCAAACAACTTTTCGGCTTTAGAAATTAATTCATATTTCCATCATATGAAAATATTCTAAATTTCATTTTGAAATTCACATCACTTTATGTCCATGTGGAAAAAAATACCCTTTATAAATTTTCGGAGAAAACGTCTAGTTCAACATTTGAACTTATTTTGACTTAGTTTCTAGTTTAACAATCCTACTTCAATGACCAGTAATGGTGACCTTATTGATCCAAATGAAAAAAAAGCTTGAGCTACTATACTTTGACTCAAAAGTTCACAAATGTTTTCCGAGTATTAACTTAATGTCAACTGACTCCACTAAAGAGTTGACAATGAAAATCTCTCAGTTCAAATCAATTTATTTTCTACTCATATTCAACTTAATTATGTTGAGTGGATCCATTGAATGTTATATATGATTACCCTTTATGAATATTACCATTTCACCCTTCTAATTTTTATTTCCTCAACTCCGTTGTTACTTGTGAATAAGTTAGAAATAATGTATTGATGAGGAGCTAACACGTCACATTGTTTCATCCAAATAAAGTCGTTTCTTAATTTTTGATACCGCACGGTTCATTTATTCACAATCTAAGTAATAAAGGATTAGGTGCTATACATTGCATTTCAAAAATCTTGTACATGAATTCCATATCTATGACATTTTCACAAAGCTAGTTCATGACACTTCATAACTCAATCTCTCACCAACCAGTCTAGTCTTGATCACAGAGTGGAACTAGAATTTGACATTCTCAAATAAGAATATGTAAGCTATGAAATGACATGTCTCATTTTCAGGATTAAGGTAAGCACAATACAATTCATACATAGTATCTTTGAGGCAGAAGAGGTCAAATGGTTTGTTCTTACATTGTTTCTAAAGGTGCACTGGTCAATTCAGTATCTTCTGAAGATATACTGGAAGAACTATAGAGTTCCTAACTCTCTATGCCTTGTAACCAGATATCATAGATTCTTCCAACAATCATACTAGGATCAATACTCCGTTGATATTAAGATTGTGAATATTTTGTTTTAAGCAAACCAAGAAGAGTTTGTTCACGTAATTCTACATTTGTCTCTTCATACGTTGTTAGGTTTGATTAAGGACTATAAGACTATTGAATATCATAAATCTTCAAACAAACGAAAAAGGAATGAATGAAAGTTTCAACTTTTATTATTTAATCAGCAAATTACAATATGGACTCATGAGAGATTTATATTACATTTATATGTAAGTAAATAATCTTCTTGTTGGAATCTATGCCAACAAACTCCCGCTTGACTCAAAGAAGATGAGCGTACTCCTTCCTGCCTAATCCGTCTCGATGTTGGTCAAGGACCTTGTTGGATAGGTCCTAAGTGAATGGATATGCAAGGTTTTCCACCATTGAGATCTTCTACACCTCAAGGTGTCCGCGCTGCACGATCTCTCTAATCTCAAAA
Organism: Urtica urens; assembly: GCA_958296335.1. Classification (NCBI taxonomy): domain Eukaryota; kingdom Viridiplantae; phylum Streptophyta; class Magnoliopsida; order Rosales; family Urticaceae; genus Urtica; species Urtica urens. The sequence goes on from OY282526.1 coordinate 15,616,434, forward strand.
GGAGCTTTTGTCAATATCATATCCGAGGAGGTTGGGTATGAGCGAGTTATTCATGCATGGACGGTCCAGAATCTCTGCGACCGGCGAGCCATATCCTCTCAGAGCATGGCGTCAGTGTCGTCCCTCGAGCCTAAGGGTTGGTCCTCGTTATCACGAGGCTGATCGCCGAGTCGGTGGGAGAGGCTTCGAAGACCATATCCCGCGTTTGTTGTTCGAGTATTGAAACAATGCAAATGCATTAGTATCACACTAAGTTTTTTTATGAAAGTGCGAATGAATAAACCTAGCCAGGTATTCATCGAATAAGAACATTCTTTGATTAAAACATGTGACATGTAAAGACATCTCACTCTATTTTTTTCTCATTCACAAATAACAGAGGAGTTAGTGAAATAATAACTCAAGGGGTTAAACATCAATTTTACATTCCTCTGAATTAAAGATACACATGAAGGGTTATCGTATAGTAATCCATGGATCGTGTGAAGAATTGTTTGTCACATCAAACGGAAAATATACGCACATGTGTTGGGATTGGTGCCCACAAAGGAGATATTAGACATTAAGATACTTTATGTATTTATATTTTGCTGAAACATTGATATTAATAAATGTTCATTCTTTTGAAGATTGTGTTTAGTTATGTTTAAGCTATGCTCTGAAACTGTCATCAACGAAAAGAATGTTAATAAACTTGATTGCTAGCATGAATAATGATATCTCATCTTGTGATATAGAGAGTAGTGACTCTATGATTCATACTTGGTATCTTATAGAAGATACTGAACAAGACCTGTGACACTTAGAAACTCGAGACAAAACTGTTTACACACTCGAGGCTTCAAGTTCACAACTGAAGGAGTATTATGATACTTACCTTAATCCTGAAGTGAATATGTAATTGACATTGCACTTTGTGACATTTGATTCGTCAATGGGCAATGAATACGTTTTAGTTGCATCTGACCCGACTGTTGGTGTCACAAGGATGTGATGTTGGGTTACATGATTCACATATATGGAATTCATGTAATAACAATGCAAATGCATTAGTATCACACTATGCTTTGTTATGAGAGTGTGAATGAATAAACCTGGCCAGGTATTCATGGAATGAGTTCATTCTTTGATTAAAACATGTGACATGTAAAGACATCTCACTTTATGTTTTTCTCATTCACAAATAACAAAGGAGTTAGTGAAATAATAACTCGAGGGGTAAAACAGTAATCTTATATTCCTCTCAGTCACTCATACACATGAAGGTTAATATCGTAATAATTTCTATGGATCGTGTGAGAAAGTGTTTCATCACATCAAACATAAAAGATACGCACATGAACAGAGAGATTGTCAATGTTGGTCCTTTAGTGGAATCGACCAATATTAAGAATTAAAAGACGGAAAAAGTTTGTGAACTTTTGTGTCCGATCTTTATTCTAAAGCTTCGTTCATGTGGGTCCATGAGGTCTCAATTATAGACACTTGGAAGAGATTAAAAGAACTGTAAAAGTTGATTTACTCATTAAGTATAAATTGTGATTTATACTGAGAAAGTTATTTTCTTGAAACTCAATAAATAACTAGTTATTTATTTTGTTCATTGAATCACAAAATGTTATCATATTGATGATGACATTCTCGAGTGATTAAATATGTTAGAAGAAGAAAATAAATTATTTCTCATTTCGTACTTATTCGATACCTATGAAATATATTTAATGATGTGTCATTAAATAATAATGAGAGTTCTAAATTACTTTTGGAAATTAAATCAAATATGTTTAGGAATAAAAATCAAAGATATGGACGAGTAAGGGGAGAGGGATTGGCCGAATTCCCTAAGTGAATAGGGTCATGGGTTTGACCCAACTTAAGCCCATTTATAACCTATATAAATAACGCTAAACAAACCCTAATCACTTAACCCTAACCCTACTTATCTTTCGGCCACACTCTCTCTCTCCCCCTTGAGATTCTCGGCCGAAATTCCCAACAAAGATAAGAGAAATAGTTTTTCTAATCTTTCATCTTTGATTCCTAATTGTTCTGGAGAGCCCACACTCAATATCTCAATAATTTCCTAGTGTATTATTGTTGATTCATCACTTGTGGTGTTTGGAATAATTTTATGAATTGTTTAGGGTTTTTAAATTGTTTTAAAAGCTTTCAGCCAGCCAAAAACATCCCTAAGACGATTTGGGCTCATTCCGGCGACTTCCCCAGCCTCCAGCGAATCAGTCCGGTGAAGGGCCCCTGTCAGGCGATCTCCAATCCGGCGAGGTGATCCAATCCGGCGAGGCGCTCCAGTCCGGCGAAGGGACTCCTGTCAGGCCAGTCCAATCCGGCGAGGTGCTCCTGTCCGGCGAGCCGAATCCGGCGAGAGCAATCCGGCGAGGCTATCCGGCGAGGTGTCCTAGTGATCTCCAGCCCGGCGAGGCTTCCCAGTCCGGCGAGCGTGCATTCCGGTGGGTCTTCCCTGTCAAGCGTGTCCCCGTGCGGCGACAGTCTCCCATCCGGCGAGTGCCTAGTCCGGCGAGGCTCCCCAGTCCGGCGAGCTCCCTGTCAGGCGAAAAAATCCAGTCCGGCGAGGCTTCCAGTAGGCATCCATTCCGGCGACCCTCCCCAGTCCGGCGAAGACGTTCCCAGGCATTCCGGCGAGGATTTTTTTGCGTTTTGAACGTGACGTGGCATTCCGACGATAGCTAGCAATGTCTAGGTTGTTTACAACCTTTAATGTAAGTATTTTCTCAATTAAATAATTAATTATAAATTATATAAATGTTATATATAAGTTATTAGTTTAATTGATTTGATTGAGCATGTGAATTATAAATTGTTTATAATTGTTTGATAAATTTTAATGCCTTAGGTTGTTAAATATATTAAAATTAGTTTTAATATATTAGATCTAATTATAATTTTCCGCCACGTAGGATGTGTATTATAGTTGATATTGTTTAATCGTTAAATAAATTCCAACAACATGAACTTAGAGAGTCTCAGTCTTAGTCCTTTAGTGGAATCGACTAATATAAGAATTAAAAGACGGAAAAGGTTTGTGCACTTTTGAATCCGATCTTTTTCTAAAGTTTTGTTCATGTGGGTTCATAAGGTCTCAATGCTAGAGACTCAGATGAGATTGAATGAGTAAGAATGATTGATTTACTCATTAAATATAAATTGTGATTTATATCGAGAAAGTCATTTTCTTAATAACTAAATAAATATATTTAGTTATTCATCGTTACATTTATTTAGTGATTCATAATGTATAATTATATTGATAATAATACATTTTAATGACTCAAGTAAATAAAAGAAGAAAATAAATGTTTTTCTCATTTTGTACTTATTTGAGAAGTATGAAATTAATTAATGAAATGTTATTAATAAAATGAGAGTTTTAAATTAATTGAACTTAGAAATAGATCAAAAGAATTTGGGAATAAAATATTTTGTTTTGGCCGAGTATACGATGGTTGTTGGCCGAAAAAATTAGGTTTAAATTAAGGAATGGGTTTGACCCAGGTTAAGCCCATTTAACCTTTTATTTAAAGGAAAAAGGAAACCCTAATTGTGATTACCGTAATGAAAGATTTTAGCCAACTCTCCCTCTCCCCTAGTGTGTATTTTTGGCCGAGTGTTTAGAGAGAACTAGAAGAGAAAAATTGTTTTCTCAATTCTTGAATTGTTCATGAAAGATTCCCTTATTCCTTATTGTTCAATTAAGAGCCAACCGTCTTAATCTCCCATATATTTGAGTGTATTATTGTTAATTCAATTTTATGGTGTTTGTGAAAATTGAATTTTGCAAGAATTTTTATTTTAGAATCAATTCAAAGGCTCAAATATTCTTGCCGATCATCCTAGGCATGTCTATCTTCCAATCCGGCAAAGGCGTCCAGACGAGCTCCCAATCCGGCGAAGGCGTCGCTAGGCGCGCACACCTTGTTCCCAGCGATCTCCAGGCGCAAGGCTTCCTGCTCGGAGAAGACTCCCTGTCCGGCGTGTCCCCAGCCCATCCTTTTTCCCGGCGATCTCCAGGCGCAAGGCCTCCACCCCGGCGTGTTCCTGCTCCCTGTCCGGCCAGCGTGCGCCTAAGGAAATCCAACGAGCCTTCTTCACGCGATAGACTCGACGAGGCCTTCCGGAGAAAGATAACAACGTCTGGGTTGTTTACAAACCGTTTTGTAAGTCATTCTCATTGAATTTGATGAGTAATTATATAAATTGTTTATATAGGTTGCTAGTGTGTATAACATGTTTATATAAATTAGTTTATTAACATGCTAATAAATTTTAATGCCTAGGTTGTTTAAATATATTGAAAATCTGTTTTTAATATATTAGATCTAATTATATAATTTTGCATATGTTAGATATGTTATATAATTATTGTTTAACCGTTAAATAAATTTCAACAAATGGTATCAGAGCTAATTAAAAGCATTAAATTTTAGGTTTAATGACTAGTTTTGAAATTTGTTTGACTAGTTGGTGTTGGTGTTGGCGTTTTGTGTATGATTATTTATTGCATTGTGAATGTTGTAAATTGTGTTAATGTGTTTATGGATGGATCCTAATTTAATATGGCCCTAGAATTTTGTTCCCGGTTATCGTCCCGGTTTTATTTTATTTATTTAAATTGTGAGCCTGAATTTGCAAGGACATTTAAATTGTAATTTATATTTATAGTAATTCGACGACGAGAATACAAGGGAGGCAGCACCTCGGGCTTGGCCGCACGTTGGTGAATGTGTGGGGGCTAACCCGAGACATCCGATGACGCGTCGCAAGGTCCCTTGGCCGGTTTTGCACTCGAAGATTAAAATTATTTAATTTTAAGTTTATTTCCTTTTTCGGTTGTATTTAGAAATGGGCCATTAGATGAGTCAAATAATTTAGAAGAATTGCTCTAACTAAGCCACATGAAACGTTGCAATTGTAAAATATCCAATCTTTTGCAAACGTTTAAAAGATACCCAATTAGTCCTACGTGGCATATTATTAGGCAATTGCAATTCCATTTTTGCCCTTTTAATTTTAGTTTTCGTGTGTTTTTTATTTATTTTCAGTCTTTTTATATTAACGAAAATTAACCTGATTTTTAGGGAAATCTTGTTTAATTTTCTTATTTTAAACAACGAATTCGTTTTTTAGTTAATTCAGGATATTTTTGAATTAGTCAACAAATAAATGCATAATATTGAGAATTTGAAATTTAAAAATTTATTTTGTAATTCACCTATGCTTACTGATTCCCAAAATCTATATGATTTTCGTATTAATTTTGGTTAATTTGTGCCTCTACTGCTAGTAGTATGTTGTACAGTTACAAATATCCTATTTTGTAGTTGTTATTGATTATAAACTTAATTGATATTTCTCTTTTTATCTATAATTCATATAGTCAATAATTGAATTTTGAATCAGTCAAATATAATCTTGAATCTTGAAATTTAATTTTTTTATTTTGAAACTTAAAATATGGTAACTGATATGAAAAAGAACACTATTTTGCGTGTTAATTTTGGTTAATTTGTGGTGCATAGTTACGAATTTCCTGTTTTGTAGCCTTTATTTTGGCAGTTTTAATTGATATAATCCTTATTTCATTCTGTTTATAGTTTTAACTATTAATTCGATTAATTCCAAATTGATGTTAAGATATATTCTTTCCGAATATGTTTAGTCTAAATTTTTTTTTTATTTAAAAAATAAAACTTTACCTTTTTATTTCCAAAAATGGTGACCAAATATTTGGTATCTACTACTAATAAATGAAATTTATATCAGTTAAATATAATCTTGAGATTTTGAAATTTAAAAATTTATTTTATAATTCAGTTATGCTTACTGATTCCCAAAATTTATATGATTTTCGTATTAATTTTGGTTAATTTGTGTCTCTGTTAATAACGTGTTGTACAGTAACTATTAATTTTCGTTAATTTCTGTGACGAAAAAGTTCATAATGATTCTAGGGGAAAAAAAATACAAATCTAATTGAAATATTTGAGGGGGAAACAAATTACAGATGTAATTACAATAAAATAAAAACTATATGAACGTTCTTCTTCGTCATACTCTTTTTCTTTTCGCCGGTCGCCGACTTCTTCATCATCTTCTTCTTCTTCTCTCCGGGGGAAGTTTCTTTCATTATTTCGGGTTTTATTGATTTGGAGCTTTCTCGGTCGCCGGAATTTTCTTCTCCTCCACCGACTTCTCATTCGCTGGCTTCTTATCTTCCTTCGAGGCCATTGAAATCGTAGATTTTTCTTCGCAGAGAGAGAAGAGATGAGATAGTAGTATTGGTTTAGAGTGAGAGAAAGTGACAATTCGGATTCAAGAGAGAGAATAGTTACGTGCGTTTGTGTTTCGGTGGGAATGAGAGAGAGTAGGTTTGAGTGTTGTAGGGGGTTAGAGTTTAAGAGATTTGATGGGGTATATAACAACTTTCCAAAACAATTTCTCCCTCCAAAAATTAAAAGTCTTCATTAATTTTTATTAATTTCCAACATATCCGGCTCTTTAATTGGAGAGAGAAATTGAGTCTATCTTTATGCATAAAATCCGGCCATAATTTATTTAATTTTCGGAAATTAATTTCCAAAAATTACAAAACCGAAAAGGGTATAATAGTCCGATAATTTGCGTTAATTTTTACAACTGGGTATTAACCAAAACTTACAAAAAATTGGGTATTTTGCAAACTCAATACTATAGAAGGGTATATAGCTCTTTATCCCAATAATTTATGCTTTAAATTATTTAATCTCATTGCATATCACCTCACATATGATTCTTTGCAAAAAGTGAGTGGGAGGGTTGTTTATCGTTGAAGCAACCCAAGGTCCCCGACACGAGTTTAATCAACTAGATGTATGATGAACTAAGTCACACATAGTGGCCCTCACTTCAATGGGAGTACTTCGGTAACATTTAGTTGATCAAACTGTTACGAACTAAGTTTTAAAGAAAAATGAAGAAATGGTGTCTCCACATAGGTGAACCGTCTTCAAAATGACTTGATTAAAGATGTTGGGATTTATTTAACAAATTAAACAATTTAGATATATAATACATCCTATGTGGCGAAAAAATATAATTATATATATAAAAATTATTTTTGATATCTATTTAACAACCTAGTCATTAAAATTTATTGACATGTTGATAAAACATTTATTAAAACATGTTGAGCAACAATTGAACACACTATCAACCTATATAAATAATTTATAGATTTAAAGGGCATCCAATTCGTTGAGAAATACTTACAATAAAGATTGTAAACAATGCCGACGTTGCTCGCTATCACCGGAAGGCCACACCAAGTCAAACCGTGGAGGAGGCTCGCCGGATTGCCCTAGGCACACGCTGACCAGACACAAGGAACAGGGTCGCCGAACAGGGCCTTCACCGGACTGGAACACGTAGAGACCCGCTAGACTGGAATCTGGAGACAGGACCCGCTCACCGGACTGGAGCCTTCGCCGGACAGGGACCTTCATCGGACAAACACCTTCGCCGGACTTGGACCTAGACGCTTTCGCAAGACAGGGACTCGCCGGACTGTGATTCACGAGACTGGGACTCGCCGGACTGGGATTTGCGAGACTGGGACTCACCTGACAGGGACTCGCTAAACTGGGAATTGTGCCAGAATGGAGTTCTCGCCAGACTAGGAGACTCGCTGGGAATCTCGCCGGAATGAACGCCTGGTCGCCTGATGGGCTGGCTAGAAGGATCCGGCCGGCAGAGAGCTTCCAAAAAACCTTTTATAAACAATTCTAAAACCAATTTTCAGAATTTAAAACACACCAAACACCACAATCAAGAGTCAACAATAATACACGAGGAATATGTTGAGATTTAGAGGGTGGGCTCTCATGAACTCTCGAAAATGAATCAAGAGAAGATGAAAACAATTTTCTCTTCTCTTTTTCTTTGGGGAATTCGGCCGAGTGTCACACACAGGGGGAGATAGAAGCTTGGCCGAATAAATTAGGGTTAAGCTTAAGTTATTAGGGTTTTCTTAAACCCTTTTATAAACAATTAAGTTGGGCTTAAATTGAGTCAAACCCAATGCCCAATGACTTGTAATTCTAGGCCAAAACTCCTCACCCTACTCGGCCATATACATTTACTTATTCCCAAATTCTTTTGATTTATTTCTAAATTCAATTAATTTAGAACTCTTATTTATTAATGACATTTCATTAATTAATTTCATAGTTATCAAATAATTACGAAATGAGAAATTTTTATTTTATTCTTTTATTTATTTGAATTACTCAAGCGTATTATTATGAATATAATAATACTCTATGATTCAATAAATAAACGTAATAATAAATAACTAATTATTTATTAAGTTACTTAGAAAAATAACTTTCCCGATATAAATCACAATTTACATTCAATGAGTAAATCAACGATTCTAGTTCATTTAATCTATTCCAAGTGTCTATCATTGAGACCTCATGGACCCATATGAACGAAGCTTTAGAATAAAGATTGGACTCAAAATTTCACAAATAGTTTCCGTCTTTTAATTCTTAATATTAGTCGATTCTACTAAAGGACTAATACCGACACTCTCTCTGTTCATATGCGTATATTTTCTGTTTGATGTGACAAAACAATTTTTCAAACGATCCACAGAGTACTTTACGATATTACCCTTTATGTGTATAACTAACTAAGGGGATGTAAAATTACCGTTTTACCCCTTGAGTTATGACTTTACTAAGTCCTTTGTTATTTGTGAATGAGAAACATAGAATGAGATGTCTTTACATGTCACATTTTTAATCAAAGAATGTTCTTATTCGATAAATATCTGGCCAGGTTTATTCATTCACACTCTCATAACAAAACATAGTGTGATACTAATGCATTTGCTTTGTTTCAACATGAATTCCATATCAGTGAATCATATAACCCAATATCACATCCTTATGACACCAACCGTCGGGTCAGATGAAACTAAAACTTAGTCATTTCCCATTGACAAATCAAATGTCATAAAGTGTAATATCAATTATATATTCACTTCAGGATTAAGGTAATTACCAAAGTACCCCTCGTATGTGATCTTGAAGCTTCGAGTGTTTAAACGGTTTTATCTCGAGCTTCTAAGTATCACAGGTCTTGTTCTATATCTTCTATAAGATATCAAGGATGTATTATAGAGTCACAACTCTCTATATCACAAGATTAGATATCCTGATTCATTCAAACAATCATTACTTAGATTCGATTGCTCTATCGATCTTAAAACTGCGAACAAATGTTTAAACTAGTCACAAGGGGCTATCTTGTCAAGTATGTACTTAGCACCCCTTTTGTTGATTACAGTTTCAGAGCGTAGCATTCATACATAAATACAAACATAATAAAGAATGAATATTTATTAATATTAATGTTTCAGCAAAATCAAATACAAATGTATTTCATTGTCTAATATCTCCTTTGTGGGCACCAATCCTAACAAAAGACCTACGTGTCGGTTGCACACTAAGACTTATGTTTTAAAGTTATCCTCACATAAAGGCCCTGCATTAAAAATAAGTGACCAAAAGTTTATGGTAAATAGTAAGAACTAGAAGTTTAGAGTTCTTGGATGGTTCGAACTAAATAGTGATGTGTCACGATTGTGAAAGGCGGTTAATTACGATTTCCCCATAGGATAATTAACTATTGTTGTTCATAATACCATGAATTATTTAACGCTTTCCTCACCATATTAGGATTGTTGATGCATACATATAATTCTAAATAGTAGCACATACTAACGTTATTTATTTTATTTATGTTTTTCAGTAAAATGTCTTTTAATCCACTACAAACGATTTTAAGTTCATATAAACTCGAGGGTGAGAATTACGTTGACTAGAAGCGTAACCTCAACATCATATTGATGGTGGAAAAGCACAAGTATGTTATCACGATCCCATGTCCCTTTCCTCCGAGTGCTGACTCTAGTAAAGATGACAAAGACGCCTATGATGCGTGGATGAGGTCCGATGAAATTGCTAGATGCTACATCGTATCATCTATAAGCAACGTGTTGCAGCAATCTCATCGTGACATGGCCATAAAACGAGACATGTTGTACAATCTCCATGAGATGTTTGAATGTCATGGGCGTCAGGCGAGGCAGCACGCTATCCGTAGTTTATGAACTGCAGGGGTGAAGCCAGGATCTTCAGTTCGGGAACATATGCTACTGATTATGGGTCACCTGAACGACATGGAGATTCTAGGTTTTGAGATCTACGGAGAGACCAAGATAGACATGATCTTGAAAACTCTGATGGACTCATTCGATAGCTTCTGTCTGAACTACTCCATGAACAAGCTCGACTACATAGTGCTGAGCTTATGAAAGAGTTACAGACTGCCGAAGGACTTCTCCCTAAGAACAAGAAGAAATCAGGGGAGGTCAATTTTGCTGAACATAGAGCCTCGACTTTGGGTTCTAAGAGGATCATGAGAAGACCAAAAAACGCGAACCAAACCGGTTCCAAGAAGCGTTACAAGAAGGCTTTGGATGCTAAGGGCAAAAGCATTGCAAAGGTTAACAAGTCTGAGCACAAATGTCACGATTGCAGGGAGGCTGGCGACTGGCGGAGGAACTGTCCTACCTACCTCAAGAGCGTCAAGGGGAAAGGTATGATCCTTGTTACTCAAGATTGTTCCACGAAAAATAAGTGAATGTGTAATTTGAATGTTTTCAGGAAAACCAAGAGCTTAAGTGACGGGGAGTTTGTGTTCAACTAGGGTGATGAAACAAAGGTCGGACAAAGATCTGTCGGGACCATGCAGCTCAAGTTTAGAAACGAAATTTTATTATTGAATAATGTTTATTATGTTCTAAATTTTTGCAAGAATTTGATTTCTTTTGGTCGTTTAAAAGAACATGGTTTTAATTTTAAGATCAATAATGGTATTGAGATTTTTGTTAATGGTTCTTTTATTAATAAAGCTCATCGTGTAGATTCTATCTAATATCTATATCCAAATGAGCGGACTATCTTGGACACCGAAGTGGATAGATATTCACTCGGGAAGCGTAAAATGTTTCATGGTGATAAAACTGACGACACATATCTATGACACTTACGTCTTGGATATATTGGCCTTGATAGGATTAAGAGGTTAACAAAGGATGGTTCCTTGAAGTCTCTAACTGTGGGAAATATTCCCACGTGTGAATCTTGTCTCGAGGGCAAGATGACTAAGAGACCTTTCTCTTCGAAGGGTCTCAGAGCCACGCAGGTGTTGGAACTCATACATAGTGATGTGTGTGGTCCAATCAGCTTCCAGGCAAGAGGAGGTTACGAATACTTTGTAACCTTCATTGATGACTACTCAAGGTTTGGTCATGTCTACCTTATGCGACATAAGTCCGATACTTTTGAAATGTTCACAGAGTATAAGGCTTGAGTTGAGAAGAAGATGGATAAACAAATCAAAACCCTTCGATCAGATCGAGGGGGAGAGTACTTGTCTGGAGAGTTCGAAGACCTTCTTAGAGAAGAAGGCATTCAAATTCAGCTTACAACACCTAGCACTCCACAACAAAACATTGTATTAGAGAGAAGGAATCAAACTCTGCTAGTTACTCATCACTTCCCGACTCGTTCTGGGGATATTCCCTTGAAATGGCTGCATACATTTTGGACCAAGTTCCATCAAAGACAGTCCCTGGTACTCCCTATGAGAGATGGAGTTGTAGAAAATCTGTTTTACACAACATCTGTATCTGGGGTTGTCCAACACATGTGATAAGACAAAAGATCATCCGTATGAGCAAGTTAGCTAGTCCTTCAGAAGTATGCCTTTTCGTGGGACATTCTAAGCAATCGATAGGATACATATTCTATAGTACTGCTGATCAGAAAACGTTCATTTGCACGAACGCCAGGTTTCTGGAAGCAGACTATATGAATTTTTTTTTACCGGAAGCAGACTTGTGCTAAAGGAGTTGTTTGGTGAAATAGCTGGTACCTCACAAGATAGGATTAGTCCTATACCAACAATGGGAGAACCAGATTCGGAACCAGAGCCTCCTGTAGAAGATATTGAACAAGACCAATGATACTTAGGAGCTCGAGATAAAACCGTTTGATCACTCGAATCTTCAAGATCACATACGAGGGGTACTTTAGTACTTACCTGAATGCTGAAGTGAATGCACAATGGATAAGACACTTTGTGACATTTGATTTTTCAATGGGCAATGACTAAGTTATAGTTGCATGTGACCCGACGATCAGTGTCATAACGTTGTCATATTGGGCTATGTGATTCACATATATGGAATTCATGTTGAAACAATGCAAATGCATTAGTATCACCTATGTTTTGTTATAGATTGTGAATGAATAAACCTGGCCAGATATTCATCGAATAATAACATTCTTTGATTCAAACATGTGACATGTAAAAACGTCTCACTGTATGTTTTTCTCATTCACAAATAACAAAGGAGTCAGTGAACAGTAATTGTGTGAAGAATTGTTTTATCACATCAAACGGAAAATATACGCACATGAACTTAGAGAGTCTCAGTATTAGTCCTTTAGTGGAATCGACTAATATTAAGAATTAAAAGACGGAAAAGGTGTGTCAACTTTTGAATCCGATCTTTATTCTAAAGCTTCGTTCATGTGGTTCCATAAGGTCTCAATGATAGACACTCATATGAGATTGAATGAACAAGAATGATTAATTTACTCATTGAATATAAATTGTGATTTATATCGAGAAAGTTAATTTCTTAGTAACTAATTAAATATTTAGTTATTCATCATTACATTTATTTAGTGATTCATTATGTATAATTATATTGATAATAATACATTTCAATGACAGAAGTAAATAAAATAAGAAAATATTGTTTTTTTCTCATTTCGTACTTAATTGAGAAGTATGAAATAAATTAATGAAATGTCATTAATAAATAAGAGTTCTAAATTAATTAAGTATAAAAATAAATCAAAAGAATTTGGAAATAAATCATTTTGTTTTGGCCGAGTATATGATGCTTGTTTGCCGAAAAAATTAGGTTTAAAACTAAGTAATGGGTTTGACCCAGCTTAAGCCTATTTAACCTTTAATTTAAAGGAAAAACGAAACCCTAATTTTGATTACCGTAATGAAAGATCTCGGCCAACTCTCCCTCTCCCCTAGTGTGTGTTTTTAGCCGAGTGTTTAGAGAGAACTAGAAGAGAAAAATTATTTTCTCAATTCTTGAATTGTTAATGAAAGATTCCCTTATCCCCTATTGTTCAATTAAGAGCATACCCTCTTAATCTCCCATATATTTGAGTGAATTATTGTTGATTCAATTTTATGGTGTTTGTGTGAATTGAATTCTGCAAGAATTTTTATTTTAGAATCAATACAAAGCCTCAAAGATTCTTGCCGATCATCCTAGGCGCGTCTAGCCTCCAATCCGACAAAGGCGTCTAGGCGAGCTCCCAGTCCGGCGAAGGCGTCCAGGTGTGCGCCCCTGTCCGACGTCCTCCATAGGCGCGTAGGCCTCCTGCCCGGTGAAGATCTCAGGCGCTAGGCCTCCTGCCCGGCGAGTCCTTGGTGCGAAGACTACCTGTCCGACGCGTCCCCAGCCCGACGAAGGTCCTTCCCGGAGAGTGTGCACCTAGGGCAATCCGACGAGCCTTCTTCACGCGATCGACTCGACGAGGCCTTCTGGAGAAAGCTAGCAACGTCCGGATTGTTTACAATCCTTTTATGTAAGTCATTCTTATCGAATTCGATGAGTAATTATATAAATTGTTTATATAGGTAGCTAATTTATATAAATATGTTTAAATAAATTAGTTTATTAACATTCTAATAAATTTTAGTGCCTAGATTGTTTAAATATATTAATTTTTTTTAATATGTTAGATCTAATTATATAATTCTTCCATATTTTAGATATGTTATATAATTATTGTTTAATCGTTATATAAATTCCAACAGTTATGACACCAGCCGTCGGGTCAGATGGAATTTCAATTTGTCATTGCCAATTGAGAAATCAAATGTTATAAAGTGCCACATCAATTATTTATTCACTTCAAGATTTAGGTAAATACCAAAATACCCCTCGTATGTGATCTTGAAACTTCGAGTTATTAAACAATTTTATCTCGAGATTCAATGTATCACTTGTATTGTTCAATGTCTTCTTTAAGATATCAAGTATAAGTCACAAAGTCTCAACTCTCTATATCACGAGATAAAATATCTTGATTCAATCAAACAATTAATACTCAGAATCGATTGCCCTATCAATCTTTAGATTACGAACTATTATTTAAACTAGTCACAAGAGGGTATCTTTGTCAAGTCTGTACTTAGCACCTCTTTTGTTGATGACCGTTTCATATCGTAGCAAACATACATAAACATAAACTTAATTAAGAATGAATATTTAATTTTATTTAATGTTTCAGCAAAACAAAATACAAATGTATTTATAATGTCTAATATCTCCTTTGTGCATACCAATCCCAACAAATTCCTACTTGACTAAAAGGATATGTGAATGATCTTTCAGTCCTCAGCCTTCTAGGTAACCCTGAAGAATTTAATCGTTAAAGGCTTTGTAAAGAGATCAGCAAGGTTGTCCAACGTTGAGATCTTCATGACTTCAACATCTCCTCTGTAAATGATATATCGTACCGGGTGATACTTCCCCTGAATGTGTTTTGAGCGGTTGTGACTTCTTGATTCCTTATAATTAGCAATACCCCTACTGTTATCACAATAAAGTGTGATGGAATCGCTTGCACTTAGAACTACTTCCAAGTACATAAGGAATTTTCTCAGCCACACAACCTCTTTTGCAGTTTCGCAAGCTGCCACATACTCGGCTTCCATGGTCGAGTCTGCAATGCAAGATTGCTTTATACTACTCCAGACAACGGATCCATCATTCAGTGTAAACACAGAGCCTTATGTGGACTTCCTAGAATCTTTATCCGCTTGAAAATTAGAGTCGGTATATCCCGTCATATTCAGGTTACCACCTGAGTATGCAAGCATATAGTTTCTCGTTCTCTATAGATACTTGAGAACATGCTTGACATTAATCCAGTGCTCGGATCCAGGGTTTGATTGGAATCTACTCACCACTCCCACTGCGTAACAAATATCAGGTCTCGTGCAAAGCATCACATACATGAGACTTCCTACGGTTGAAGCGTAAGGAATATGTCTCATGTCCTTAACCTCTTGAGGAGTCTTAGGAGACTGCTCACTTGAGAGACGCACTCCATGTTTGAAAGACAATTGTAATTTCTTGGAGTCTTGCATACTGAAGTCATCCATGATCTTATCAATATTAGAAGCTCGAGACAGCGCTAAATTTTAGTTCTTTAGATCTCTAAACATCTGAATCCCCAGAATGTAAGCTGTTTCTCCAAGATCCTTCATCTGAAACTGCATTGACAGCATATCTTAACCTCTGATAACTTTCCCAAATCATTCCCAATGAGTAGTATGTCATCAACATACAGGACTAGGAAGACCATCTTGCCATCGTTTATAGTCCTTAATCAAACCTAACCATTTATGAAGAGACAAATGTAGATTTGCGTGAACAAACTCTTCATTGTTAGGTTAAAATGAAATATTCACACATCTAAAGATCAACGGACTATTAATCCTAGTATGAGTGTTGGAAGAATCTATGATGTCTGGTTAAGAGACATAGAGAGTTAGGAACTCTATAGTTCTTCCAAAGTATCTTATGAAGATATTGAATTGACCAGTGCACATTTAGAGACAATGTAAGAACGAACTATTTAACCTCTTCTATCTCAAGGTCACGATGTATGAATTGCATCATGCTTACCTAAATCTTGATATGAGACATATCGTTTCATAGTTTTAATATTCTCATGTGAGAAAGCAAAATTCTAGATCCATTAAGTGATCTAGACTAGACTAATTGGTGATATATTAAGTTCTCATAGATATGGAATTCATGTACAAGATTGCTCAAACGCAATGTATATCACCTCATGCTTTATTACTTGGATTGTTAATAAATGAACCCCGCGGTATCCAATATTAAGTAGCGAATTTATTTGGATGAAAAAATTTGACTTGTTAGCTCCTCGTCAATACATTGTTTCTAACTTATTCACAAGTAACAAAGGAGTTGAGGAAATAACAACTAGAAGTTTAAATGATAATTTTATAAATTCCATCTAGTTGATGATATTCATGAAGGGTAAACATAGATAACATTCAACGGATCCACTCAATATAATTAAGTTGAATTCGAGTAGAAAATAAATTCACTTGAACCGAGAGATTCTTAGTGTCAACTCTGTAGTGGAGTCAGTTGACATTAAGCTAATACTCGGAAAAGGTTTGTGAACTTTTGAGACCGGGTATAGAAGCTCAAGCTTTGTTCATTTGGATCCACAAGGTCACTATTACATGTCATTAGAGTAGGATTGTAAAACTATAAGCTAAGCCAAAATAAGTTCAAGCGTTGAACTAGACGTTTTCTCGGAAAATGTCTAAAGGGTATTTTTGTCCACATGGACATAAATGATGTGAATGTCAAAATATGATTTTGCATATTTTCATATGATATAAATATAAATTAGTTTCTAAAGCCGAGAAGTCGTTTGAGGCATTATGAAATTAATTTCATTATTTCTGCAATATTAATTCTACAATGGGTATTTTAAGAATTGTCTTTATAAAAAATAAGGAAGTGTTTAGATTCCCCTTCCCTAACTATAGAATTCAGCCAAGACACATCAAATGATGAGAGAATTCTTTGCCTCTAATTACAAAGATAATTACTCATAAGGAAAAGAGGTAATTAATTTCCTTGAGAAAGAAATAAATATGCTAAGCGATGAAACAAATTTTCCTCTCTTTTGATAGCATATGGCCGACCATGGTAGAAGAGAAAGGGGAGAGAAAATCAAATATTGTGTCATGAATACACAATAGGGAAGGGTAATTACCCTTTCTTGATTTTCCTTCTCCAATTAAGAGAGCCTCACATACAGATGTTAAAAGAAGCTTTTAGTCTTGCTCTCCCTATTCTAGCCGACCACCCTCTATCTCTCTCTCTAAAATCCTCATTAGCTCTCTAGCTAATAGTTTTGTTATTCAGCTATTGTGTTTAATTGTGACCACACACAAATCCTTCTAAATCTCTAAAGACTCATGTAATAGAAACCTTAGGTTTCTCGAGTTCAGCATTAGATGTGAAGGAACCGAGCCAAGGAAGAAGATCAACATTTCTCAAGAAGCTTCAAATTAAAGGTACGTGAAAGGTTTGCACTCAAGCACTTTAAATAATTTTTTTTATATTTATGCATGTTCATGCGCTTTGCCTAGGTTAGTAAAATTGTTTTACTTGTAAAGAAATTTTATATTCCGCCATTAATATGATTAACGATAATTTCTCTTAACCCTGGACCTATTCCAACATTATCTTCTTCCTTTAATGCGACAACCGTAAAGCCCTCTTTGATAAACATGTACCATTCAGGTTGTCGCACAATCATGTTACTGCGATGCATCACCAAAGGCTCTTGTTCCGAATCTGGTTCTTCCACCGTTGGCGTAAGACTTGACCTATTTAGTGAACTACCAGCTACTTTACCTAACATCTACTTCAGCACAAGTTTGCTTCTTGGAACAACGTTCTTCAAGAAACCGTCTTCGACGAACCTGATTCAGAATATAAGCTATCATTTCTAGGGCATACCCCCAGAACGAATCAGGAAGGGATGATTAACTCATCTTCGACCTCACCATATCTAACATAGTTTGATTTCTTCTCTATGACACACTGTTTTGATGTGGGGTGGCAGGTGCTGTAAGCTGAGAATGAATGCTTTCTTCACTATGAAGGTCTTCGAACTGTCAAGACAAGTACTCTCCCCCTCGAGCTGATCGTAGGGTTTTGATTTTTTTCTCTGTTTGCTTCTCAATTAAAGCTCGATACTCTTTAAACATTTCAAAGGTATTGGATTTGTGTCGCATAAGGAAAATGTGAATGTTGTCGTCACATTTACAGGATGACTCAATATATATCATTCCCAAAATCTCTCAGGATCGTTAGACGTCCAACGGCGCAAGGAGGGAAACAAGGGAATCCCTGGCCGGCCCTGGCTCTCCCTGGCCGACCCTGGCTCTCCCTGGCTCTCTCTGTCCGCTCCTGGCTCTCCCTTCCTGACCCTATATCTCCCTGGCCGACCCTAGCTCTCCTTGGTCGGCCTTGGCTCTCCCTGGCTGCCCTGTCTCGTATGGCCAACACTGGCTCTCCCTAGCCGACCCTGGCTCTCCCTTTCCAACCCTGGCTCTGCCTGGTCGGCCCTGGCTCTCCATGGCCGACCTTGGCTCTCCCTGGCTGGTCTCGAGGCCTCTACTAAGGCTACAAATAGCCCCACTAATCCCCAACTCAAGGTACACAATCCTTTCCTAAGGAAATTACTCTCTCACTCTCTAAAAACGAGAATTCTCTCATGACGGGAAGAATTCTCCCTAAAGGTCCGAGACCCGAGGCCTGAAACTACGGCAATCCAAGTATCCCCGTTTCACTCGGTCTCTTCAGTCCCTCCACGTTATCCTATAACTCAACTCACATTATACTAATGGTGAGCGTCATAGAGGTAAACAGAGGACCCCCTCTGTTTTCCCTTCTTAGTTAATGTCTATTCTTCTATTTCAGGCACTAGAAGAACTCGAAGACCCAACGATAGCTAAGAGACGATCCGTGACACCGAATTCGACACACTAAGGCCAAAGCGAGGGTCACTCGTCCCGAGCGGGGATCCGACAACCGAGGTCTCTGAAAGTTTTCCAAATTTCAGCGACAGCAGTGACAAAATCTAGAATAAGCATCGATGAAGGTTACAAAGTATTAGTTACCTCCCCTTGCATGGCTGTTAATTCGACCACATACATCACTTTTTTCTAGGTTCAACACCTGCGTCGTTGTTAGACCTTTCAAGGAGAAAAGTCTCTTGGTCATCTTGCCCTTGAGACAGGATTCACACGTGGTAATGGATCCCGTGCTTAGAGACTTCAAAGGACCATCATTTGTCAATTTCTTAATCTTATCTAGGCCCATATGTCCAAGACGTAAGTGCCATAGATATATGTCGTTAGTTTCATCACTCTGAAACGTCTTACGCTTACTGAGTGAATCATCATTCACTTCGGTGTCCAAGATTGTCGGCTCAGTTGGAAATAAATAATAATAGAATCCACACGATGCGCTTTAGTTATAAAAGAATCTTCAATAAAATCTCAATACTATTATTGATTTTAAAATTGAAACCTTGTTCTTCCAAACGACCAAATGAAATCAAATTTTCGCCAAAATCCGGAACATAATAAACATTATTCAATAATAAAGTTTTATCTCCACACTTGAGCTTCATGGTCCCAATAGATCTGCCTCCGACCTTTGTTCCATTACCCTAGTTGAACGTGAACTCTCCATCACCTATGCGCTTGGTTTGCTTGAAATCGTTCAACTTACGCACGATATGATCAGATGCCCCGCAATCTAAAATCTAGGGTGATTCCTTATTTGTTGTGTAACAGGCTTTGGTGATGAAACTCATACCTTTCCCCTTGATAGTCTTGAGGTAGGTAGGACAGTTCACGTGCCAATGCCAGCCTCTCCGCAATGGTAACACTTGTGCTTTGACTTGTCACTACTACAAAAATGACTTGTAGAAGCGACGGGTGGCATTAGAAGCGACTAGTCGTTTCTAACCTAAACACCCTTATTTTTCCCGAAAAATGAAATTTTTGACCTTTAGAAGTGACAAGTCGCTTCTAATTGTATGAATCGACATATAAGAAGCGACAAGTTGCTTCTAAAGGCCAAAGATATTGGCTCACACGCTCTGCGCCAAATATTTCAGTATGTTTGGGCATTAGAAGCGACTAGTCGCTTTTAATGTCGCATGTAATGCCCAAATAATTTGGCTCCAAAATTTATCCGCCAAAATTTTACCTAAGTATAGATTTTTGGGCATTAGAAGCGACTAATCTCTTATAAAGGTCACTTCTAATGCCCAAAATTTATGGCTCCTAAATCTTTCCGCCAAAGTTTCTTCGGGGGGACATTAAAAGCAACATTAGAAGTGAAAAATCGCTTCTTATGCCGCCACTTACCAAAACGTTGTCGTTCTGGTTTTGGTGGAGATTAGAAGCGACTCGTAGCTTCTAATATCGCCTCCAATGTCCCTAGGGCTTTTAAAGCACCCGACTCTCCCCTCTCTTCCCCTTTCTCTAATTTTCTCCCACCCCACCCTCTCTATCCTGCCCCTCCTCTCTCTCTCCGACCGCCCCACCGCACCTCCCTCTTTTCCGGCTGCCCATCCTCCCCCCTCTCTCTCTCTCTCTCTCTCTCTCTCTCTCTCTCTCTCTCTCTCTCTCTCTCTCTCTCTCTCTCTCTCTCTCTCTCTCTCTCTCTCTCTCTCTCTCTCTCTCTCTCTCTCTTCGGCCGCCCCACCGCCCATCTTTCTCTCCCGCGCCTTCTCTCTCTCTCTCTCCGGCCACCCCTCTCTCTCCCGGCCCTCCGCACATCTCTATCTCTTTCCAGGCTGCCCATCTCTCTCCCGCCTCTCCTCCCTTCTCTCTTTTCCACCCCCCACGCCTTCTCTCTTTTTTACTCCTCCTCTCTCTCTCTCCGCCCGCCCCTCCGCCCACCTCTCTCCGGCCAGACCTGTGACGCCGGTCTCTGCCCTCCCTTTTCTGGTAAGTTCATTTCTCTCACAAGATCATTTTTATATTATTTTTCCGGTCTAATTTCTCATTTGCGGTCAGCCATTTTCCGGTTGCCTTGACACCGGCCGCCACCTCATTCTCCCGTTATCTGTAAGTTTTTTTTAGTTTTGTTAAATTTAAGTTTAATTGTTAATCGTTTTTAAGTTTTGTTAATATGTTTTATATAGCGTTAATTTTTAGTTTGGTTTTAATATGGTTTTTAATATTTATTTAGATTTTCGCGTTTTGGTCGAGCTGATCGCACCCTCGTAGTGACCGCTGTCTAGTTCGCCCTTGCCCGTTTCCTCTCAGAAAGTTATTTTCATGTTAAATAAATAACTAGAAATTTAGTTGAACATGTTAAGTTTAATATGTTAATTTGAATATGTTAAATTTAAGTTTAGTTGAATATGTTAATTTGAATATGTTACATTTAAGTTTAGTTGAATGAGTTGATTTGAATGTTGAATTAAGTTTTGTTGAATATGTTAATTTGAATATGTGGAATTTAAGTTAATTTGAATATGTTGATAATTTAAATATATATAAATGAACTAATTTGAATATGTTGAATATAAGTTAATTATAAGTTGAATATGTTATGTTGAATATGCTAAATATAAGTTGAATATGTTAATTTGAATATGTTAAGTTAAATATAATATAACTATAAGTTTAATATGTTAAGTTAAATATGTTGTATATAAGTTATATATGTAGTTTGTTTTATGTAGATTTTTGATTTATTGATCAATATTATAGTTTTGGTTTGTCTATATTTTAGCGGAAATTCTGCTCAAATTTTAGTAAATTTTTAAGTAATACCAATTGATCAAACAAATTATTAATTAGCAATATCTAAATTCAACAACTTTCTGATACATATCATCAACAATCAACTACTATATACTATGTATATTTTCCAATAATTCTCAATCTCACAACTTTCCTTATAATTTCAACATTCAGCGTCATGTTAAATCCAAGTCTACATTGGATAACTAAAAATAATCGATGTAGTCTTGGATTCAAAATGGACGTGAACGAATTTATTCGAGTTGCACGATTCCAAATGAATAGTGAGCACAAAATTAAATGTCCTTGTCGTCGTTGCAATAATGCGCTAACTCAACAAATCCCAGTGGTTCGAGCACATCTCATGTTCAAAGGATTTACTCCGTATCAAAGTTGGTGGTATCATCATGGAAAGTCACGTGAAGAGGTCATTTCTGCGCTAAATGATTCAAACGACCAAGACGATGTTGGTGGAGTCCATGACGGAATCGAAGATATCAGGAATTATATTGATATTGATCATGACGATTTTAATGATCCAACTGCAGTTAGATGTGGCTGAAGAAGAGCAGATCGCGAATCTATTTGCCGAGTTGAATGTAGAGTTGTACCCTGGTTGTAAGGAGTTCTCGTCATTATCTTTCTTGGTCCAATTAATGCACATCAAAGTGACGATTCATTGGACGAAAAGGTCATTTACAAAACTTCTGCAACTCTTGAATAAATCTCATCATGTTGGGAATAGAATTCCATAAAAATATTCCGAGGCAAAGTCAAAGTTGAAGCGATTTGGCATGGGATACGAGATGATTGACCTGTGCCTGAATGACTACGTCTTTTTTTGGAAGGATTTGAAAGGTTCAGATGTTTGTCTGGTGTGCAATGAAAGCATATGGGTTGTTGGGAAAAGGTACCGCGTAAAGTTTTACTATACTTTCCTGTGAAAGATCGTCTCACGCGGTTGTACGCTTCCTGACACACATCTGTTGAAATGTAGTGGCACGAGAAAGAACGAGTGGTTGAAGAAGGTGTTCTACATCATCCTGCTTAGGGGAAAGCGTGGAAGAAGTTAGATGAAACATACCCGGACTTCACCAACTTGCCGCAGACGGTTTCAAATATAAAAAAACTCTCTATTCATAAGTACAATTGTATTTTCCGATAAATCAACATTTATACTACTTATTTTCTATATTGACGGCGTATAATCTTTCACCGTTGTTGTGCATGAAATCTGAGTACTTGATGTCGACGTTCTTGTTTCCTTGTCCGAAATCGCCTGGGAAAGACATTGATTTGATTTTAAAACCGCTCGTCAAAGAATTGAAAGAATTGTGGGCGTTGGGCGTTCGAGTGCGAGATGGGTCTAACCATAATCATGTCTTCCTTTTGTGGGCGGCACTTATGTGGACCATAAATGATTTTCCTGCTCGTGGCAGTTTGTCTCGGTGGAGTGGTCAAGGGCACCTTGCATGCCCGACGTGCACCAAAGATACTACATCATTGTTGTTGGGATTGGTGCCCACAAAGGAGAAATTAGACAATGAAATACATTTGTATTTAAATTTTGCAGAAACATTAATATTAATAAATATTCATTCTTGATTAAGTTTGTGTTTATGTATGAATGCTACGCTCTAAAACTATTACCAACGAAAAGGGTGTTAAATACAGATTTGACATGATAACCCCTTATGACTAATTTAAACCATTTGTTCGCAATCTGAAGACCGAAGGAGCAATCGTGTCTAATTAACGATAGTTTGAATGAATCATGATATCTTATCATGTGATATAGAGAATTGTGACTCTATGATTCATCCTTGATATCTTATAGAAGATATTGAACAAGACCAGTGATACGAGGGGTATTTGGATACTTACCTTAATCCTGAATTGAATGTATAATTGACATTGCACTTTGTGATATTTGATTTGTCAATGGGAAATTACTAAATCTTAATTTCATATGACCCGACGGTTGGTGTCATAATGCTGTGATGTTGGGTTATATGATTCACTGATATGGAATTTATGTTAATAAAATGCAAATGCATTAGTATCACACTATGCTTTGTTATGAGAGTGTGAATGAATTAACCTAGCCAGGTATTCATCGAATAAAAGGATTCTTTAATTAAAACATGTGACATGTGTAGACATCTCACTCTATGTTTTTTTCTCATTCACAAATAACAAAGGAGTTAGTGAAAAAATAACTTAAGGGGTAAAACAGTAATTTTACATTCCCTTTAGTTAGTGATACACATGAAGGGTAATATCGTAAAGTACTCAGTGGATCGTGTGAAAAATTGTTTTGTCACATCAAACAGAAAATATACGCATACGAACAGAGAGAATGTCAATATTGGTCCTTTAGTGGAGTCGATCAATATTAAAAATTAAAAGAAGGAAAAAGTTTGTGAACTTTTGTGTCCGATCTTTATTCTAAAGTTTCGTTCGTATCGGTCCATAAGGTTTAAATGATAGATACCAAATGAACTAGGATTGTTGATTTACTCATTGAATATAAATTGTGATTTATATCGAGAAAAATTATTTTCTATATAACTTAATAAATAATTAGTTATTTATTTTGTTCAACGAATTGTAGAGTATTATTATGTTGATAATAATACTCTTGAGTAATTCGATTTGATAAAAGAAGAAAATAAGCTATTTCTCGTTTCATACTTATTTGATAACTACAAAATTATTTTAATGAGATGTCATTAAATAAAATGAGAGTTCGAAATTAATTTTAGAAATAAATCAAAAGTATTTGGGAATGAATTTAATGAATTATGGATGAGTAGGGGAGAGTGTTTAGGCCTAGATTTTAAGTGAGTAGGGTTATGGGTTTGAACCAGTTTAAGCCCATTATAAAGCTGTTTATAAAAAGGCTGCAAAACCCTAATCACTCCTAACCCTAACCCGAATATTTTCGGCCAAGGTCTTCTCTCTCTCTCTCTCTCTCTCTCTCTCTCTCTCTCTCTCTCTCTCTCTCTCTCTCTCTCTCTCTCTCTCTCTCTCTCTCTCTCTCTCTCTCTCTTTGAGTCTCTCGGCCGAATTCCCAAAAGAAAGAAAAGAGGAAAAATGTTTTCTTATTTTCATTGTCAATCCCGAGTGATTTTGAAAGCCCACCCTTTCAATCTTACTAAATTCCCTTGTGTATTATCGTTGATTCTTACTTGTGGTGTTTGGTGTCTTTTTATATTCTGAAAAAGTGTTTTAAAAATCGTTTTTTAATTTTTTTGGAATTTTATCTTCTCGGCCGGATCACTCCTAGACGTCCGGGACTTCCAGTCCCGCGAAGGATTCCAGTCCGGCGAAGGCATCAAGTCCGGCGAGGGTGTCCTGTTTGGCGACCTGTCCCTGTCCGGCGAAAATCCCAGTCTGGCGACCTAGCCCAATTCGGCGACCCGTCGCTGTCCGGTGAGATCATCTCAGTCTAGCGGTCCCAAAATCATAGACCCTGTCCGGCGAGTCCTGGCCGACGAGCCCAATCCGGTGAGCCTCCTGAAGACTCCCAGTCCGGCGACCCTGTTCTTCCTAGTCCGGCGAACAAGCTTCTTGGGTAATCCGGCGAGCCTGTTTTCGACGTGGATTCGGTGTGGCCTTCCGACTCTAGCAAGAAACGTCGAGATAATTTATTATCCTACCTGTAAGTATTTTCTCATCGAATTGGACTGCTAAAATAAAAATATGAATTGTTCATGTAGGTCGTTAGTGTGTTTAATTGTTGAGAGTATTACGTTTTAGTAAATTGTTTGTTAAACCTGTATATTGATTTTAATGTCATAGGTTGTTAAACATATTAAAATTGTTTTAATATGTTTAGGTCTTATTATATAATTCTGCCATATATTGATATGTTATATAATTATTTTGTTCAAAGTGTTAAATAAATTCCAACAATTGTCCATTAGAAACAGAGTCGTGTATTACGATCATCGACGATTCTTGCCCGATTCTCACCAAATGAGAACATGCAGTGGTCACTACATAACGTGCGTCTAGAAACAAAGACCTCCGAAGAGGCAGACTGAATGCTAGATTATCGACCAACTGAACAGTCTTCCTGAATTGATTTCGGGCAAGCACTCTACGAGTTCGAAACAAAAGGGAGGCGAGAGCGAACTGAATTGGACCAAGAAAAGTATCTTTTACGAGTTACCATATTGGTCAGATATGACGTTGAGGCACAACCTTGATGTGCTGCACATCGAAAACTGTGTGCGAGAACTTTCTCAGCATGTTACTTAGTATTGAAGGGAAAGATAAGGACACCAAAAAGGCGAGTCAAGACTTAAAAGACTTGAAGATTAAGTCTAGCTTACACTTGGAGAAGCGTGGAAACAGGTGGTTCAAACTACAAGCTTCTTACGTTCGCACACCCACTCAACAGAAAATGTCTCGTAGGAAAAGTAACGAGGTTGAAGGTGCATGACTTGCACGTGTAAAGGTTGTTAGCAGTGGGTATCGGTCCGCATGTTTTGAAATAAATCCAAGAGACGATTGCAGAACTTGGGAAATTTTTTAAGCTCATTTGTTCCAAGACGTTACGAGTGGAGGATCTTGAGAAATCCCAAGACTCCATCATTGAGATATTGCGTAAGATGGAAATTATTTTTCTGCCTGCTTTATTTACGATCATGGTTCATGTTATTATTCATCTACCTCAGGAAGCTCTCGAAGGTTGTCCAGTGCATATGAGATGGATGTATCCATTTGAAAGATATCTCGGGACACTTAAGCATTTCGTTCAAAACAAAGCGAGACCAGAAGGATCTATAGCTGAAGCGTATGTTGTGGAAGAATCTTTGGCATTTGTTGCACGGTACTTAGGATATGCCTCGATCGATGTCGTTCAGCTTCACAAGTTCTCTATTTTCCAATCCGAGAAGTGTGTTTGAAGGCTTGGATAGTAGCTCGTGTCGCTGGTCTACAAGAGAGAACTCGGGCTTCGGGACGTCTGGTGGACAGGATTAACTTTGAGGAGATTGCTATGACTGAAGTCCTCGGGATGCGACGTGACTGAGTTACGGGCATTGGGCCATTCATCCTGCGCTCGAACTTGCTTGAATCCAAGGCCTACGACGACTCATCTTCTTCCGTTGGGAACGAGAGTTCGAAGTCGTCGTATGAGAAGGAAGAGTTGGCGGCTCTCGGAGATGCTGTGTTCGGCATAGCCGCTGGTTTGAGACAAAACCCGAGCATCAATGTTGACCTCGCGTTTAATGCGACATTGAACCAATACATGTTTCAGTTCGGACCCTCGAGCGCTTCGGGTTCGCAATACACTCCGGATCAGCCACGTCGACGCCCAGACGAGCCTTCATCTTCATTGTTTCCCACCGACCCCGAGCCCGACACCGAGCCTCCTTCCGGACCCAACGGAAGACGCGGAGGACGAGGTCGAGGACGCAGAAGAAGATCTTAGTTTTATTCATGTTCTAAACTTATCGATTTTTTATAACTATTTTGTTTATGATTGTTATTACGTTATGTGTGTTTATGAATTATCGACATTTGAATGTTTAACATTTCGACTTCATATTTATTTCGCTTTCGTTCATTTAAATTCAATTAGTATATTTAATTATGATTAATTTTAATTATATTTCATACAAATTTTAATTAATTAATAATAAATTTAAAATTTAATATTTAATAAATTAAATAGGGAAAAAATTAAAAAATGTCATTTTTACTCTTAGAAGCGATAATTTTGCTTCTAAACTCGCTTAAATTTGGCGGGTCGATTTGTAGAAGCGACAATGTCGCTTCAAAGTTTCTTCTGAATGTTACCCGCCAAATTTTCCCACGTTTTTTTCACTTTTTTCTTACCCTTAGAAGCGACTTTAGTGGCGACTTGTCGCTTCTAAATTCGACGCCTAAAGTAACTTTACAAGCAAAAATGTCGCTTCTAAATGTCTTATAGAAGCGACTTTTTGGCCTTTAGAAGAGACTTTTGTCGCTTCTAAAGGCCTCTTTTGTCCTAGTGTGTCCACCTTCACGACGCCTTTTCCCTTGGCATCCACAGCCTTCTTATAAGGCTTCTTGGATCCCGTCTGGTTGGCGTTTTTGGGTCCTCTAATCACCCTCTTAGAAAAAGAAGTCGAAAGCCTATGTTCAGCAACATTGACTTCACCAGACTTTTTCTTGTTCTTAGGGAGAAGTCCCTCGACATTCTGCAACTCCTTAATGAGTTGAGTTACACTATAATTGAGGCTATGCATGGAGTAGTTCAGACGGAACCTATCAGAAGATTATGTCAGAGTCTCCTAGATCATGTCGATCTTGGTCTCTCTATCACTATCTGAACTAAGAATCTCCATATTGTTCAGGTGACCCATGATCAGTAGCATGTGTTCCCGAACTACAGATCCTTTGCGGATAGCTTCCTGCCTCGCCTGACGCCCATGACACCCAAACATCTCATGGAGATTGAAGAGTATCTCATATGAGATCGTCGCAACACATTGCTCATAGACGCTAATTTATAGCATCTAAAAATCGCGTCGGACCTCATCAACGCATCATAGGCGTCCTTTTCCTCTTTTCTCGAGTCAGCACTCGGAGCTGGAGGACATGGGGTTCTGAGAACGTACTTGGGCTTTTCCACTGTCAGTATGATGTCGACGTTATGTTTCCAATCAACATAATTTTCACCCTCGAGTTTGGAAGGAATTCAAATTTTTTTGCAATTGGTTAAAAGACATTTTGCTGAAATTTAAATAAAATATATAAATTAAAAACATGATACAAATTCGAATTATATACATGAACAATCCTAATATAGTGAGAAAAGCGATAAATAATTAATTACTTTTCCTAGGTGAAACAACAATTAATCGCCTATCATAGTTGTGACGCATCATTATTTAGTTCGAACCATCCAATAAGTCACAACTTATAGTTCTCACTAATTACCATAAAATTTGGTGACTTATTTTTAAAGCATAGCCTCTATGGAAGGATTACTTTAAACAATAAGTCTAAATCTACAATTGACATGTGGGCCTTTATCCAAGTCACTTTGATAACGGTTCTCCTAGGGGAGACCCCCCTTCCTCGTTCCTATTTAAAGCTTATTTCATAACGATTTGATTAACAAAGTCCTTCCGAAGTACTCCCATTGAGAAGAGTGCCATGATGGGTCTCTCTTAGTTCATCACACACTATGTCAATTAAATTCATGTCGGGGATCTTGGATTGCTTCAACGACAAATAACCTTTCCACTTAGTTTTTGCAAAAATCATATTTTTGAGGAAAATAGTTTACAGTTTAAAATACTTTTATAAACATTGAATATATGTATGAACATTTCATTTTAATTTAGTGTTGGCATTCTATCCTATATGACATGTGAGGTGATTATGCTATGAGATTAAATAAAAGAAAGCATAAAATATTTAACTCATCTAATGGCCCATTTATAATAACTCATAAGAAAAATAAACTACTTTATCTTCATAGTATGGTCGGCCATGGAGTCTTGTGACGCGTCATCGGATGTTTCGGGTTAGCCCCCACACGTTCTCGAACGTCCGACCAAGCCCGA
Organism: Urtica urens; assembly: GCA_958296335.1. NCBI lineage: Eukaryota > Viridiplantae > Streptophyta > Magnoliopsida > Rosales > Urticaceae > Urtica > Urtica urens. Next base: position 15,645,584 of record OY282526.1, read on the forward strand.
GGTGCTGCCATCCATATCTTTTCGTCTCCGGGTTAAAATTTAAATAAATACAACTTAAATTATCCTCAGAAATTGAGGCTTACAAATTAAGAATTAAAAATTAAAATTAAAACTAGGAGGATAACCGGAAAAATCCTAGGGCCATACAATTGAGGATCCATCCATAAAAACACACACAACATTCACAATGCAATATCAAATCATAAAAAAGCGCCAACATCAAACTAGTCAAACAATTTCACAACTAGTCATTAAAAACCTAACTTTTAATTCATTTATAGCTCTAATACCATTTGTTGCAGATTAATTAACGTTTAATCAATATTATTATATAACATCTCATTATATGGCAGAATTATATAATTAGATCTAAAATATATTAAAACATATTTTAATATATTCAACAGTTAGGCATTAAAAATTACAAACATGTCAATAAACATTTAATTCAACACATATAAACATCAACAAATTGAACACATTCAGTCTAGAAACCAATAAACGAATTTATATTTTACAAACTAATTTGTTATAAAGGACTTACACGTGAGATTGTAAACAATCTTGTGCGTGGCTCGCTTTCGTCGGAATGGATAAGGGACTGCCGCGTCGGAATGGAGGATCTACCTTGCCGGATTGCCTATTCTCAAGGAAGTACGAAACGAGAAAATAGTTATTTTATCTTTTATTTATTTGAATCATCAAATCATATTATTACCAATACAATAACATATTTTGATTCGTTAAATAAATGTAATAATAAATAATCAAGTATTTATTTAATTACTTAGAAAATAATTCTCTTAGTGTAAACCACAATTTACATTCAATGAGAAAATCAATCGTTCTAGTTTAATAAATCTTGTCCGAGAGTCAATCATTGAGACCTTATGAACCCAAATGAACGAAACTTTAGAATTAAGATCGGACTCAAAAGTTCACAATCTTTTTCCGTCTTTTCATTCTTAATATTAGTCGATTCCACTGAAGGACTAATATTGAAACTCTTTAAATCCACAAAATATTTTAGGATATTACACTTCGTGTGTATCATTAACTTAGAAGAATGTAACATTACATTTTTACCCATGAGTTATAACTTCACTAACTCCTTTCTTATTTGTGAATGAGAAAAACATAAGGTGAGATGTCTATACATCTCACATGTCTGTTGGAATAGGTCTAGGGTTAAGAAAAATTTATCATTAACAAGTTAATGGCAGAATATAAAATTTCTTTTACTAGTAAAATAATTTTTACTAACCTAAACAAAGTGCATATACATGTTATAACTAAAAATATTATTTAAAGTACTTGAATACTAACCTTTCTTGTATTTTCAAACTTGAAGCGTCTTGAGAAAAGTGGATCTTCTTCCTTAGTTCGATTTCTTCACTTCTAATCTTGAACTTGAGAAACCTAAGGTTTCTATTACACGAGTCTATAGAGGTTTAGAAGGATTTGTGTGTGGACACAATTAAACAATATGAACCAAGAAAAATTCTTGGATCATAAGCTAATTCTCTAGATCAAGTATGGATCTAGGTGCAAAATAAAAATAAGTATTTTCTAGAGAGAGAGAGAGAGGGAGGGGGTCGGCCACTATTGAGAAAGAGCAAGGAAAAAAATACATTTTCACATCTCTATGTGAGGCTCTATTTATAGGAGAAGGAAAATATATAAAGGTCAATTATTCATTCATGAAAGAATAATGTATTCTTGACACAATATTTGATTTTTCCTTCCCATTTCTCTTCTAATATGGCCGGCCATACATTGTGCATTAGTGAAGAAATTTGTTTCCTCACTTAGCACATTTGTTTCCTTCTCAAAGAAATTCATTTCCCTTTTCCTTTTGGGTAATTATCCTTATAATTAAAGGGAAATAAAACTCTCCTCTTTTATGTGTTTTGGCCGTATTTTATAGCCAAGGAAGGGGCATCTAGATGCTTCCTTATTTCTTTTGAGACAATTCTTAAAATACCCATTGTAGATTTATTATTGCACAAATAACAAAATTAATTTCGTAATGCCTTAAATGACTTTTCGGCTTTAGAAAATAATATATATTTTCATCATATGAAAATATTTAAAATCTTATTTTGACATTCACATCATTTTATGTCCATGTGGACAAAAATACCCTTTAGACATTTTTTGAGAAAAAGTCTAGTTCAACATTTGAACTTATTTTGACTTAGCTTCTAGTTTAACAATCCTACTCTAATGACCTGTAATAGTGACCTTATGGATCCAAATGAACAAAGCTTGAGCTTCTATAATCAGACTCAAAAGTTTACAAATCTTTTCCGAGTATTAGCTTAATGTCAACCGACTCCACTAAAGAGTTGACACTGAGAATCTCTTGGTTCAAATGAATTTATTTTCTACTCAAATTCAACTTTATTATATCCAGCACAATTTTGCTTCTGGGTTTCGTATTCATCATGTAATCATCCTCAAGGAAACGAGCATTACTGTTGAAAAACGTTTTTTCGTCCTCGGGACTATAAAATGTGGAACCTTTAGTTTCCTTTAAATATCCAACGAACACAAATAATTATGACCTTCTAGCCAGCTTTCTAGTCTTTTGCCTTAGCACATGTGAAGGGCAACCCCAAATTTTGTTGTCACATAAATAAAATTTACGCTCAGTCCATCGTTCATAAGGAGTACAAGAGATTGTTCAGACATAACTTGGTTCATAAGGTATGCGGCAGTTTCAAGGGCATATCCCCAAAACGAGTTTGGAAGTGATGAGTAACTCATCATTGATCTAACCATCTCCATCAGAGTTCGATTCCTTCTTTTCCTAGGTTCTAGGTGTGCTAGGTGCTATAAGCTAAGAAGCGATACCTTCTTCTTTAAGAAAATCATCGAACTCTTCAGATTAGTACTCACCACCTCAATCGGATCAAAGAATTTTGATCCTTTTGCTAGTTCTCTTTTCCACTAAAGCCCGAAAAGCCTTAAATACGTTAAAGGTCTCGGATTTTTGTTTGAGAAAATAGACAAATCCATATTTTGAGTAATCATCAGTAAAGGTCACAAAGTATTCGTATCCTCCCCATGCATGAATTCTGAGCGGACCACATACATCAGAATGTATTAGTTCCAACAACTCAATGGCTCTTTGACCTTTATCAGAGAAAGTTCCTTTGGTCACTTTTCCTTCTATACAGGATTCCCAAGTTGGCAGTGAGCCTATTGCAGAGGCTTTGAGTGGACCGTCTCTCAAACGTCTCTTAATCTAGAATAACATGGCCAAGTCTTTAGTGCCAAAGATGCGTTATCTTTTTTTAGATCAGAGGAGTCATTAAGTTTGATCCTCTTTGGTTCACTAACTAGATTATTATCTATTTTAGTGTATAACAACAAAGGTTATGTAGGATAAAGATAGTATAAACCATTCTTCATACAAGCATCAGTGGCAAATGAAGGAACACAAAGTTTTTCCCAAAGGAAGGAACACAATACACATGATTCAAATTTAAAGTTTTGTCTTCAACAGTCAATGTCACGGAACCCACAGCCTTAGCAGACACCAAGCTCCCATCACCAAACTTGAAACAGAAGTCGCCATCCTCTAAGCGTTTTCTTTTCCTGAACCCATTCAAGGAATAAAAGATATGGTAAGTAGTAGCGGATTCAAGAATCCACGATGATACATTATCAGCTACGAAACAAGCTTCGGTAATAAGTACAATACCTTTCCCTTTAGTCTTGAGGTAGGCAGGACAGTTCCTATGTCAAAGTATTGAAGGATTCAGGGAGAGTTTCCAAGATCAAATCTATTTTGGCTTCTCCATCAATCTTAGATCCAATGATTTTTATGTCACTGAGATAACTTATGATTAGCATCATGTGTTCTCTAACATGAGTCCTAGCATTCATACGCCAGTTCACAAAGTGTCGAACCGCTTGTTATCTAGCCTGACGCCCTTTCCCTCCAAACATTTCATGTAAATTGAAGAGCATGCTATACGATGAATCAATTTCATGATATTGTTGTTGCAACACATTGTTCATCGATGCTAAAATATAGATCCTTGCAATCTCATTGGATCCGATCTGGGCCGCTAGGGCGTTCTTGTTCTCTTGAGTCAAATAATTATTCACTTCAGGAATACATGGGGTGGTGAGTACTCATTTTTGCTTGTCCAAAAAAAGGTCCATGTCTAGGTTACGTTTCTAATCTACGTAATTTTTCCGTTCCAGTTTATTTGAGGAAATGATTATTGAGAAAGTGTTTAGAGATATATTGCTGATTGTTGAAACAATATATGATAAGTCTTATTTTAGGATTTTATGTTTAATATTGAACATGAAAAATCCAAAGGTGTTATGAAAAAAAAGACACTTTACTCTTTCGAGGAAAGGCTGCAAAGAGTCGCCTTTCATAAGTAAATGACACATCATTAATGCATACTCATGGTGTGAATCCATCAACGTTTTACTAGCCACCTTATAAAAACTTTGACCACTCAAATCTTTTCACATGGCCTCGATGGAGGATTACAAGAGATTGAGTCTAAGTGTGTAACCAACAAGTTAGTTAAAAAAGATATACTTTATAAACAATCCACTGAGGGGAGGCCTTATCTCATTGTTTCAATTTTGAACGTAGCTCTACAAGCAATGTTAAGGGTAAAGCGCCGTTGACTACTCTCATTAAAGAGAGGGTCACAAGTGTGACTCTTAATCTGGCGACATGTGTTGGAATAGGTCTAGGATTAAAAAAAATTATCATTAACAAGTTAATCACGTAATATAAAAATTTCTTTACTAGTAAAACAATTTTACTAACCTAAGCAGAATCCATGAACATCATATTATTTAGAAAAATTATTAAATTAGTTGTTACTAACCTTTCATGTAGCTTGATCTTTGAGAAGCCTTAAAAAAGATAGATCTTCTCGTCTTGCTCGTTACCTTCACACCTAATCGTGAACTCGAGAAATCTAAGTTTTTATTACAAGAGTCTATAAATTATTTGAAAGATTTGTGTGTGGGCACAAGTAAACACAATAACTCAAGAACAAGTGTATGAACTAAAGAGTTAATTTACGCCTAAGGCTAATGAGATATTGTAGAGAGAGAGAGGAAAAAATGGTTGGCCACAATGAGAGAAGAAGAGGAAGAAAACTTTTTTCACATCTAAATGCGAGCCTCTATTTATAAGAGAAGGAAAACAAGAAAAAGCAATTACCCTTTCCTATTGTTATTGATGATATAGTATTTGATTTCCTCTCGTCTTTCCCTTGTACATGGCCGGCCATTCCCTATGCATTAGCGAGGTAAATTTGTTTTCTCACTTAGCATATTTGTTTCCTTCTCATGGAAATTTATTTTGTATTTTCCTTTTGGGTAATTATCTTTATAATTAAAGACAAATAATTCCTCTCCTCTGAAGGTAATCTTGGCCAAGCTCTACACTAGGGAAGGAGCTTCTAGATGATTCTTTATTACTTCTAAGAAAATTTTTTAATTACCTATTGTAAAATTAATATTGCACAACTAATGAAATTAATTTCATAATATCTCAAACGACTTTTCGGCTTTAGAAAATAATTTATATTTCCATCATTTGAAAATAGTCAGAGTCTCATTTTGACATTAACATCATTTTATGTCCATGTGGACAATAATACCCTTTAGACATTTTCCGAGAAATCCTGTAGTTCAACATTTGAACGTATTTTGACTCAGCTTCTAGTTTAATAATCCTACTCTAATGTCCTGTAATAATGACCTTATGGATCCAAATGAACAAAGCTTGGGCTACTATACTTGGACTCAAAAGTTCACAAACTTTGTCTGAGTATTAGATTAATGTCAACTGACTCCACCAAAGAGTTTACACTGAGAATCTATCGGTTCAAATAAATTTATTTTCTACTAAAATTCAACTTAATTATATTGAGTGGATCCATTGAAATGACATGTCTCATTTCAGGATTAAGGTAAAGACGTGATTTGTACATAGTGTCCTCTAGATAGAAGAGGTTAAATGGGTTGTTCTTAGATTGTCTCTAAAGGTGCACTGGTCAATTCAGTATCTTCAAAAGATACACTAGAATAACTATAGAGTTCCTAACTTTCTATGTCTCGTAACCAGACATCATAGATTCTTCCAACAATCATAGTATGATTAATAGTATCGTTGATCTTTAGATTGTGAATATTTTGTTTTAAGCAAACCATGAAGAGTTTGGTCACGCAAATCTACATTTGTCTCTTCATACTTTGTTAGTTTTGATTAAAGGCTATAAGACTATTGGATATCATGAATCTTCAAACAAACGAAAAATGAAGGAATAAATGTTTCAACTTTTACTAATTTAATCAATAAATTACAATAACGGCTCATGAGAGATTTATATTACATCGATATGTAGATGAATAATATTCTTGTGTGCGTATATGCAAACAACATATGCACTTATCATTAGTGTTCAGGATCGTGGGTTGCAAACAACAAGTACAACACTCCCACTTAGTTTTTAGAATTGAGAGATCTTCTCTTGTACTTTTGGAAACATGTTTCCTTGAGTAAAGAGAGTTAGAGTGGAACACTAGAAAAAGAGCCCTAAAATTGATATTTGTGAGGGGAGAGCAGTGTTAATGCACTGCACAAGGAACGTACTCGGATCTATTTTCTATTATTATTCTCCTACGAAAAGTGTGTGAGATTCATAAACTCGGATCTTTTTATTATTATTATTTTCCTTAAGAAAGTGTGTGGGATTCATAAATCTCACTTTTGCACTTGAAAGTTTTGAGATTCAAAAATCTTCGTAATCTAATTTCTTCGTCTTCATGTCCCACTACAATAACAAATACTTTTAGATGCGACATGGGGAATTAGAAGCGACATTTTAGCTTTAGAAGCGACTAGTCGCTTCAAACGGAAATACCCAAATTTTCCCAATTGTTTTTTATTTTATTTTAAAAGCAACTAATCGCTTCTAATGGTCCGAATCAAGATATTAGAAGCGACTAGTCGCTTTTAAAGGCCAAAAGATTTAGCTCGCTTCTTACCCGCCAATTTTTTTAGTATATTTGGGAATTAGAAGCGAATAGTCGGCTCTAAAGTTGGTTCTAATGCCCTACTAGTCGCTTCTAATTCTCCTAGGGCTTTAAAACGCCTGAGCCTCCCCTCCCTCCCCTATTTCCCTTCTTTCTCCTCCCTCCACTCTCTTCCTTCTGTCCCCTATCTCCCGTCGCTCCCCGCTCTCCTATCCGACCGGCTTCCACCCTTACACCGGCCTCGGCCCCTTCCCCGACCGACTTCCACCCTTACACCGGCCTCGGCCCCTTCCCCGACCTCCACCCTAACCTCCTCCCTCACCCTCCGCCCACCCCTCTCCCCTTTTCCCACCTCCATCCCCTACTTCCTCACCCTCCCATCTCTCCATACTCTCCCCTCTCTCTCGTCCGATCGGCCTCCGCCCTTACCCCGACCTCCACATCTTCCCCGACTTCTTCCCACCCCTCCTCCCTCACCCTCCGCCCTCCCCTCCTCCCATCGCCCTCCTCCCTTCCCCTACTCCCTCACCTTCCCCTCCTTCCTCCGCCCTCCTCCCGACCTCAGCCCTTCCCTCCTCCCTCCACCTTCTGCCATGTTGGGATTGGTGCCCACAAAGGAGATATTAGACATTGAAATACATTTGTATTTAATTTTGCTGAGACATTAATATAAATAAATAGTCATTTTTTAATGATGTTTGTGTTTATGTATGAATGCTGCGATCTGAAACTGTATAGATTTGTCAAGATATCCCCTTGTGACTAGTTTTAACATTTGTTCGAAAATCTTAAGATCGATAGAGCAATCGAGTCTAAGTTAAGATTGTTTGAATGAATCATGATATCCTTTTTGTGATATAGAGAGTTGTGACCCAATGTTTCATTCTTGATATCTTGTAGAAGATATTGAAAAAGACATGTGATACTATGAAGCTCAAGATAAAACCGTTTAATCATTCGAAGCTTCAAGATGACATACAAGGGGTACTTTAGTACTTACCTGAATCCGTAAATGAATACATAGTTGACATTACACCTTATGGCATTTGATTTGTCAATGGGCAATAACTAAGTTATAGTTTCATCTGACCCGATAGTTGGTGTCATAACATTGTCATGTTTGGTTATGTGATTCACATATATGGAATTCATATTGAAATAATGCAAGCACATTAGTATCACACTACCCTTTGTTATGAGAGTGTGAATGAATAAACCCGGCAAGGTATTCATCGAATACGAACATTCTTTGATTAACACATGTGACATGTAAAGACATCACACTCTATGTTTTTCTCATTCACAAATTAGAAAGGAGTTAGTGAAATAAAAACTCAGGGGTAAAACATTAATTTTACAGTCCTTTGAGTTAATGATACACATAAAACGTAATATCGTAAAGTATTCTGTGGATCGTGTCAGGAATTGTTTTATCACATCAAATAGAAAATATGCGAACATGAACTTAGAAAGTCTCAGTATTAGTCCTTTAGTTGGAATCGACTAATATTAAGAATTAAAAGACAGAAAATGTTTGTGAACTTTTGATTCCGATCTTTAGTCTAAAAATTTGTTCATGTGGGTCCATATGGTCTCAATGATAGACACTTAGAAGAGAATAAATGAATAAGAATATTTGATTTACTCATTGAATATAAATTGTGATTTATATCGAGAAAGTCTAAGTAATTGGATAAATACTTAGTTATTTATCATTAAATTTATTTAATGAGTCATATAGTGTTATTATTTTGATAATAATGTATTTAGATGATTAAAATAAATAAAAGAAGAAAATAAATAATTTCTCGTTTCGTACTTGTTTGAGAAGTATGAAATTATTTAATAAAATGTCATTGATAAATGAGAGTTCTAAATTAATTGAATTTATAAATAAATCAAAAGAATTTGGGAATAGAATGAATCAATATGGCCGAGTGAAAGGAGTGAGTTGGCCAGGTATTTTAAGTAACTTGGTCATGGATTCGACCCAAGTTAAACCCGTTTAACTTGCTTGTATAAAGGCTTAAGTAAACCCTAGTAATTTAACCTAACCCTAATCAAATCACTCGGCCAATAGATTCTCCCTTCCCCTTATGTATTTCGGGTGACTCTTTTGAGTGAGAGTAAGTAAGAAAATTTGTTTTCTTCCTTCTCTGAGAGTTTTCGTTATTCTCGAGCATTCATAGAAGAACCCACCCTCTCGTTCTCAATATAATACTTCGTCTATTATTGTTGACTCTTTGTTATGGTGTTTGGTGATTTTATTCCGCAAATTTTTGAATTTGAGAATTAATTTAGAATTCCCGAAGCTCCTGGCTAATCCTGTCCGGTGAGGTCCCTGCACACGTCCTGTCCGGCGACCTTCTCCCAGCGTGCGCCCAGTCCGGCTAGACGCTCCAGTCTGGCTAGGATTCCCCAGCGCGCGCCCCGTCTGGCTAGCGTGCTCCCTGTCCGGCGAGGGTGTCCAGCAACTCCTAATCCGGCGAGCAGGTCCGAGCGCCAGATCCCAGTCTAGCGAGACCCCACCGGGCGTTCCAGTCCGGCGAGAGCCCTGTCTGGCGATCCTGTCCTCCCTGTCTAGCCAGTGTGCGCCTATGGAAATCTGGCGAGCCTTCTTCATTTATTTGAGTCGGTGTGGAATTCCGAAGATAGCGAGCAACTTCGGGGTTTTTTACAATCTTAATTGTAAGTAATTCTCAATGATTTAGATGCCTATAAATATATAAATTTTTATATAGGTTGATAGTGTGTTCAATTGTTAATTAACATGTTTTAATAAATTAGTTTATTAACATGTCAATAAATTTTAATGCCTAGGTTGTTTAAATATATTAAAACATTTTTTAATATATTAGATCTAATTATATAATTCCGCCATATGTTAGATATGTTATATAATTAATTTTTTAATCGTTAAATAAATTCCAACATGCCAACCTCCTCCCGACCTTCACCCTCCACTCCTCCTCCACCCTCCACGAGTCCCTTTGGCAGACCTCCACCTGACCTCCGCCCTCACCCTCCGCTCGACCTCTACCCTTCCCGCCTGCCTCACCCTCTGGCCAACCTCTGTCCCTCTTCCCGACCTCCGCCCTCCCCTCCGGCCGAGTCTCTCCCTCCGCCTCTGGCCGAGTCTCTCCCTCCGCCGGCGTCCCTCTCCTCACCCTACGACCCCTTTTCCTCCTTCCGATAGGTTCACTCTTTGTCTCTCTCTTATGTTGTTCTCTCATTGTTTCTCATCTTTACGTTTCCGCAACCTCGTTTGCAGCCCCCGTTTGAACAGTCGTGCCTCCGGCCGAGTCTCCGCTTGCTGCCTTCGTCGCTCGTCTCTCTAGGTGAGTTTTATTTTTTTAAATTTCTCTTTTTTCGTTCCTCGTTGATTATTAAATGTGTTTCGGTTATTATTTTTGTTTTTATCCGATTTATAATGTTGATTTAGTTTTTTGTGTTGGTCAGAGCTCCGAGTTGGTCGTAGCCTCGTATTGATCATCGTCACATTTCTGTCGCGGCCTTGTTCGCCCTTGCTCGTTGTCTCCCACATTGTCTCACAAGGTTAATTAAATTCTTCACTTAATTGTTTAGTTAATAAAATAACTAAAAATTTGTCTCGTCTTCATGATAACTGTGAACCAATTATAGTACATGACGCTACCGAGGATGAGCCTATCGACTACTTCATAGACGACGATGATCATGACGATGACAATTGATTGTTTCCTTGGAGATACTGTTGACAATGATCATGAAATAGATTAGATTGACTTCCTAAGTGACGATGAGCAAGATTGAGTAAATTGTTTCACTATATTTAATATGAACTAAATTTAATTTCTTTCATAAACTAAAATTTAATTTATCTCTTATGCTTTGCAGTATGTCTGTTGGAATTTATTTAACGATGAAACATTGTTAATTATAATACACATCCTAAGTGGCGGAAAATTATAATTAGATCTAATATATTAAAACTAATTTTAATATATTTAACAACCTAAGGCATTAAAATTTATTAAACAATTATAAACAATTTATAATTCACAAGCTCAATCAAATAAATTAAACTAATAATTTATATAAAAATTATACAATTTATATTTAATTATTTAATTGAGAAATACTTCCGTAAAAGGCTGTAAACAACCTCGACGTTGCTAGCTATCGTCAGAATGCCACGTCACGTCCAAATCGCGAGAAAACGCTCGCCGGAATGCCTGGGAACGTCTTTGCCGGACTGGGAAGAGTCACCGGAATGGAAGCCTGCTGGGAGCCTCGCCGGACTAGAGTTCTTCGCCTGACAGGGAGCTCGCCGGAATGGAGAGCCTCACCGGACTGGGCACTCGCCGGATGGGAGATCACTGGGACGCCTCGCCTGATAGCCTCGCCGGGTTGCACTCACCGGATTCGCCTCGCCGGACTGGAGCGCCTCGCTGGAATCCCTTCGCCTGACAGGGAGCCTCGCCGGATTGGATCTGTCTCGCTGGATTGGACCCGCCTGACTGATGCGCCTCGCCGGATTGGAGCTCGCCTGACAGGGAGCCTTCACCGGAATGGATCTACCTCGCCGGAATGGACCCGCCTGACTGATGTGCCTCGCCGGAATTGATCTGCCTCGCCGGATTGGAGCACTGGAGGCTGGGAGGTCACCGGAATGCGCGGAAAACGTCCTAGGGATGTTTTAGGTGGGCTGAAACCTTTTCAAAACAATTTAAAAACCTCAAAAGCAATTTACTAAATCATTCAAACACCACAAGTGATGAATCAACAATATTACACAAGGAAAATATTGAGATCAAGAGTGTGGGCTCTTAAGAACGATTAGGTAACAAAGATGGAAGAATGAAAAACTGTTTTTCTTTTCTTTTGTTTGGGGATTTCGGCCGAGAAACACACAAGGGGGAAAGAGAATGTGTGCCGAAATTTAACTAGGGTTAGGGTTAGGTGATTAGGGTTTCTTAGCCTTATTTATACAGGTTATAAATTGGCTTAAGCTGGGTCAAACCCATGACCCTATTCACTTAAGGAATTCGGCCAAAACTCTCTCCCCTTACACGTCCTCAACTTTGAATTTTGTTCCTAAATATATTTGATTTAATTTCTAAATTTAATTTAGAACTCTCATTATTATTCAATGACACATCATTAAATATATTTCATAGTTATCGAATAAGTACGAAATGAGAAATAATTTATTTTCTTCTTTTAACATATTTAATCACTCGAGAATGTCATCATCAATATGATAACATCTTGTGATTCAATGAACAAAATAAATAACTAGTTATTTATCGAGTTTCAAGAAAATAACTTTCTCAGTATAAATCACAATTTATACTTAATGAGTAAATCAACTTTTTCAGTTCTTTTAATCTCTTCCAAGTGTCTATCATTGAGACCTCATGGACCCACATGAGCGAAGCTTTAGAATTAAGATCAGACACAAAAGTTCACAAACTTTTTCTGTCTTTTAATTCTTAATATTGGTCGATTCCACTAAATGACCAATATTGACGATCTCTCTGTTCATGTGCGTATCTTTTATGTTTGATATGATGAAACACTTTCTCACACGATCCACGGAGTACATTACGATATTACCCTTCCTGTGTATCAGTAACTGAGGGGAATGTAAGATTACTGTTTTACCCCTCGAGTTATTATTTCACTAACTCCTTTGTTATTTGTGAACGAGAAAAACATAAAGTGAGATGTCATTACATGTCACATGTTTTAATCAAAGAATGAACTCATTCAATGAATACCTGGCCAGGTTTATTCATTCACACTCTCATAACAAAGCATAGTGTGATACTAATGCATTTGCATTGTTGTTACATGAATTCCATATTTGTAAATCATGTAACCCAACATTACATCCTTGTGACACCAACAGTCGGGTCAGATGCAACTAAAAATTAGTCATTGCCCATTGACGAATCAAATGTCACAAAGTGCGATGTCAATTACATATTCACTTCAGGATTAAGGTAAGTATCATAATACTCCTTTAGTTGTGAACGTGAAGCCTCGAGTGTGTAAACAGTTTTGTCTCGAGCTTCTAAGTGTCATTGTTGTTGTTCAGTATCTTCTATAAGATACCAAGTATGAATCATAGAGTCACAACTCTCTATATCACAATATGAGATATCATGATTCATGCTAACAATCAATAATAAGATTCGATTGCTCTATCGATCTTTAGACTGCGAACAAATGTTTCAAACTTGTCACAAGGGGTTATCTTGTCAAGTCTGTACTTAACACCCTTTTCGTTGATGACAGTTTCAGAGCATAGCTTAAACATAACTAAACACAATCTTAAAAGGAATGAACATTTATTAATATCAATGTTTCAGCAAAATATAAATACACAAAGTATCTCAATGTCTAATATCTCCTTTCTGGGCACCAATCCCAACAATGTCGACTAGCGGGGATGAGCCTCCGACGCTTTTATGTCATGTCGCAGCCTAATTATTTTTTCCTACCAGACACAACTTGTCCCAGCCACATGTAAGTTATGCCGCGGCGGAATTTTTTTTTTTCTTCGCATACATAGCTTGACGCGACCACATGTAAATCATGCCGCGGTGAGTTTATTTTTTTTCCTCCCAAACTCATCTCGCTGCGAGATTTCGCAAATTAGACCTAGGGTTCGGTAGAAATTCCCATTTTGTTCATTTTCTTCATGTCTTCTCATGTCCATCATTTTCGACCCTTTCTGTGCGATTTCGATTGTACTCTGTCACCTCGCCGCCGCGTGTTCTCGCCTCCTCCCCACCGTCGCAAGTGCTCACCTTATCCTCGCCACCAACAGTTCTCCTTGCCGTCGCAAGTTCTCCTCGTGCTCCTCTTCTAATTCTCTTCCTAGTACCAATTTAGGTAACTTTGAAATTAGTTACGCTGATAGTTTAAAATGTAGATTTAAAGTGTTTGGGTTTTATGTTTTCGGCGAGATTGTTGAAGATTTCTGATTCTTGCCACGGCCGTGTGTATGTCTCGCTGCGGCGAGATGTAAACTTTTTCCCTACCACTCGAATTTTTACATTTTAAACTAGAAAATTGCATGTTAATATTGAATGTATTTTGGAATTTAATATAATTGTGATATTGAATCTTATTTATGCGATTGTTAAATGTAAATTTGTTGATTTTGTTTTCTATACGTGAAAATGGGTAAAACAAAAAAACAGTCGGGTGCCGGTCCTTCCAAGGAGGCTAGTGCTTCTAAGCAAAAAGGAAATTCGAAGCATTCTCGTGAAGCGGCACCTGCGGTGGACTACAATGACCACATCTTTTCAGGCAAGGATGTCGATCTTCGCTACGACATTCTCATGGGGCGTAGTGTAATCGCTGAGCGAGGATTTTAAGTTAGTCGAACAACCGAAATCGGAGCGGTCATCTACAACACCATTCAATGACTTAAATGGGTCATTTTTTGTCGCATGGTGTACGTATTCTACACCAACCTAAAGGATGCCGAGGGCGACATTGTGATGCTCTTGGGTAGACAAGTCGAATTCAGCATCAAAGCCATCTGGCATTTGATTGAGACACCCGACATGGAATTTGAGAGTGGGGAGTATTGTCGGTGGTTGGGAAATTGCGACTACCACAAAATGACGAAAACATTGTGCATTCCGGGAGAGACTTGGATTACCGACAAAGGAAAACATATACTCAAGCGTTCACAACTCACCAGTTTAGCCAAAGCTTGGATTTACTTTATTTGTTCTCGCCTTTATCCGATCAAGCATTTCATGAATTTGGGGGAGGATCATCTCCAACTCTACTACTGCATCATCAAAGGCTACACTATCGCTGATTGATTCATCTATCATTGGATGAAGAACATCATCTATGCTATCGAACGGCACGGACTACCATATCCACCGATCATCACGGCATTCGAAGAATGACACAATCAAGACTTGTATGGGTCCCATCAAGAATTCGACCATCGATCACTCCAAAATTCAAGTTGAACAAGAAGAAGAGAGGGAAGAGGAGGAAGAGGCACCACCACGAAACCAGCCCATATTGCAACTACAAGCAGCTCAGCTAATCGATCCTCGTGCCATCGACTATCTTACACAGGGTATGTACTAGAACATCGGCGTTTCTCAACGCAATCAACAGTTTGCGATCCAACAAGCCAATTAATCATATAAATCAACTGAACTATCTTTACGCTCGTTGGGACATCAAACAGGCGACTGTAATATATTCCTCCCCCCTGTTGACTAGGAGACAGGCATCCTCCGGAATTCCCTCACAGGATCTTGGCACGCCCCGGCGTGCCCCAGGCCTAAACGAACCACCAAAATCATACCCGAACCGGCCTCGAACCCCCTGGGAGACGCTTGGCCGACTGTCGGCCGCCTTCAGAGAGGCCTAGCCGATCGCTAGCCAATTTGGAGAGGACTGGAGGTCATTTGCTCGCTGGGAAAGGCATGGTCGGCCATCTGCCTCCTGGGAGAGGCCTGGCCGGCCACTAGCCCCTTTGGAGAGGCATGGCTGGCCGTTTGCTCCCTGGGAAAGGCCCGGCTGATCATTTTCCTCATGGGAGAGGCCTGCCCAGTCATTGGTCCCTGGGAGAGGCCCAGCTGACCATTTGCCTCCTGGAAGAGGCCTGGCTGGCCATTGGTCCCTAGGAGAGGCCGAACCGACCATTTGCCTCCTGAGAGAGGCCTAGCCGGCCGTTGGCCTCATGGGGGTCTCCCAGCAAGCCATAGGCCTTTGTGGCCGGCCCCATGGCCTATTCCATGGCTATAAATAGCCTCCTATGCCCCTCACAAAAGGTAACGAATACTTGGCACGCAAAACCTTACTAAAGAGTTAGCTCGTGTTCTCTCTCTTCTCTCTCTTTACTTCACTCCCCACATGAGGTATCTCAAGGAACGACTTCCGACCGGAAGAGTTCCCTAAGATCCTAGATCCCAGCGCCAAAACGAGGTTGACCCAAGTGTCTCCATTTCGCCCGATCCGTCCTCGTCATCCTATAACTTTACCAAAACTATACTAATGTTGAGCGTCAGAGAGGTAAACAAAGGACCCCCCTCTGTTTTTTCTTCTTAGTTGATGTCTGCTTACTCTTTCAGATAGCAGAAGGGCTCGAAGACCACGAGACAGCTAAGAGACGGTCCGGTCACCGGATCCGACACGCTAAGGCCAAAGCGAGGGTCACTCACCCCGAGCTGGGATCTGACCGCTGAGGTCTCTGATCCTTGTCCAAATTTCACTGACAACATTTTGGCGCTAGAATTTTTGGGATAGGTGCCCACAAAGGAGATCTTAAACATTGAAATACATTTGTATTTGATTTTGCTGAGACATTAATATAAATAAATATTCATTCTTTATCTATGTTTGTGGTTACGTATGAATACTACGCTCTGAAACTGTCATCAACAAAAGGGGTGCTAAGTATAGACTTGACGAGATAGCCCATTGTGACTAGTTTAAACATTTGTTGCAATCTTAAGATCGATAGAGCAATCGAATCTAAGTAATGATTGTTTGAATGAATCGTGATATCTTATCTTGTGATATAGAGAGTTGTGACTTTGTGTTTCATTCTTGATATCTTATGGAAGATAGTGAAGAAGACCAGTGATACTTAGAAGCTCGAGATAAAACCGTTTAACCATTCGAAACTTCAATATCACATACGAGGGGTACTTTGGTACTAACCCAAATCCTGAAGTGAATATATAATTGATATTACACTTTATGACATTTGATTTGTCAATGGGAAATGACTAAGTTTTAGTTTCATCTGACCCGACGCTTGGTGTCATAAGGTTGTAATATTGGGTTATATGATTCACAGATATGGAAGTCATGTTGAAACAATACAAATACATTAGTATCACACTATGCTTTGTTATGAGAGTGAGAATGAATAAACCAGGCCAGTTATTCAGCGAATAAGAACATTCTTTGATTAAAACATATGACATGTTAATACATCTCACTCTATGTTTTTCTCATTCACAAATAGCAAAGGAGTTAGTGAAACAATAACTAAAGGGGTAAAGTGGTAATTTTACATTCCCCTTAGTTAGTGATACACATGAAGGGTAATATCGTAAACTACTATGTGGATCGTGTGAAGAATATTTTTGTCACATCAATCGGAAAATATACGCCTATGAACAGAGAGAGTCTTAGTATTAGTCATTTAGTGGAATCGACTATTAAGAATAAAAAGACGGAAAAGATGTGTAAACTTTTGAGTCCGATCTTTATTCTAAAGCTTCGTTCATATTGGTCCATAAGGTCTCAATGATAGACACTTCGAAGAGATTAAATGAACGAGAATTATTGATTTACTCATTGAATATAAATTGTGATTTATATCGGGAAAGTTATTCTTCTATATAACTTAATAAATAATTAGTTAGTTATTGTTACGTTTATTTGTTGAATCATAGAGTATTATTATATTGATAATAATACACTTGAGAGATTCAAATAAATAAAAGAAGAGAATAAATAATTTATTATTTCATACTTATTTGGAAAGTATGAAATTATTTTAATGAAGTGTCATTAATAAAATGAGAGTCTAAATTAACTGAATTTAAAAATAAATCAAAAGAATATGGCCGAGTATGGAGATGATGTTTGGCCGAGAATTACAAGTCATTGGGCCATGAGTTTGACTCAGCTTAAGCCTAATTTAAACTATTTATAAAGGGCTTAAGAAAACCCTGATGACGTAACCTAACACTATTCACTCGGCCAATAAGCTCTCTCTCTCTCTCCATGCGTGATATTCGGCCAACCCTCATAGAGAGAACAAAAGAGAATATTTGTTTTCTTCTTTTTGTGTGTAATTCCCGAGAGTTCATAGAAGAGCCTACCCTCTCAATCTCATAAAAATCCCTCGTGTATTATCATTGACCCTTATTTATGGTGTTTGATGTTTTTATTCTGAAATTGTGAATTTTAGAATTGTTTTTGAGGTCTCGAAAGGTTCCAGCTCTTCCTGTCCGGCGCGTGTCCTCTCCAGGCGTACAATCCGGTGAGTTTCCCTTCCAGGCACCCTGTCTGGCGAAGTCCCCTGTCAGGTGTCCAATCCAGAGACCATTCTTGTTCAGCATGGATCCCTGTTAGGTTCTCAAGTCCGGCGAGTCCCAGTCCGGCGAAAGCGTCCAGCTCCCAGTCCGACGAAGATCCCTCTCCGGCAAAGATCCATGTCCGGCGAAGTTCCCTGTTCGGCGAAGGTCCCAGTCCGACGAGCAGGTTCTGTCGCCAGATACCAGTCTGGCGAGTCCCAGCGTGCTCCCTAATCCGGCGAAGGCCCTGTCTGGCGTCCATGCCCTTCCTGTATGGCCACTGTGCGCCTAAAGCATTCTGGCGAGCTCTCTTCATCAATTGGATTTTGTGTGGCCTTCCGGAGATAGCAAGCAACGTCGGGATTGTTACAATCTCAATTGTGAGTAATTCTCAACGATTTGGATGTCTATAATTATATAAATTGTTTGTATAGAATTATAGGATGTTCAATCATTGCTTGGTGTGTTTTAATAAACTTGTTTATTAACCTGTCAATAAATTTTAATGCCTAGGTTGATTAAACATATTAAAAATTATTTTAATATGATATATCTAATTATACTTTTCAGCCACATAGGATGCGTAATGTAATTAAATTGTTTAAATTATTAAATAAATTCCAACAAGAGGGGTCTTCGATCTTGAAGCTCATCCAATCCACATCTCTCTGTTCCTTCTCCTTTCCCTTCTACTCGTTAAAATAATGAGTGACGTTCCGGCTGCTTTTGCAGTTGCCCGATCGAGTAATCCTATCGTTCGATCTACTAGCTCACGGGACGAATTCCGGAAACTCCCCCACCGAGGTACCAGGCGACAGCTTGCAGTGGGAAGTTAAGGGAATTCCGCCTCCGCCCTTCGTGACAACGAGAGCAGCCTGAGAGTCGAGACCAACCGCCGCCTAGTAGAGTTGCTAGCAGGGGGGGTGAACAATGGTTTGTTAGTTAACCTCCTCGAATACGAGGATGACGACCAGTCGACCCGGGACGAGAACTATGTCGAAGACGACATGGTCTCTGAGACGGACACAAGTAAAACCTTCACCCCCTCACCCATGGCAAACGCGAGCGACTCTCTGTTAGAGCCATCGGTTGGTCGAGCGCAGACAGGCTCACGACGCAAGAACTTTAGCAACCCTCGGGCGTCGAGGGGCGGCAACAATTCCCGTAGCGAACGGTCAAGGAGCAAGGGTCTATTGAAAGACAGGCGATCACGCCAGTGGGACCAATCGCAGGGGCCGCTAACAAAATTGAGGTGGTCACTACCATTCAACGACTCTAGAATCAGATCATCGAGCTACAGGAAGCGGGCTCGGGGGGATCCAGACCTTACAAGGGTCTGGAGGGGTCATACGCGCCTTTCACGGCGGTGGTGCTCGCACAACCACCTTGAAGGGGGTTTAAACTCCCCACCGTCCCTTCGTACGACGGGCGTTCCGTCCCCATTTTCCACATCCAACACTATGAAACCTGGGTGATGATGCATGGGCACACGTCGGGACCGTCCGCATTAACAAGATCGGACTTTGAGTGGTTCAGAAGTCTAAAGCCCGAGAGTATCGGCTCATTCCGAGCTCTCCGAGAGGATTTCCTCGCCCGATTCGCCACCTTCTGAGTGCAGAAGAAGTCGAAGTCGTAACTTTGGACGATCATACAAAAGCTGGGTGAGAGCCTTCGGTAATACCTGGCTCGGTTCACCGAGGAATCTCATAAGGTCGAAGACTTCGATGACCGGGATGTTGGAATTTATGCCCACAAAGGAGATTTTTGATATTAAATACTTTTTTATTTATTTGTTTTGCATTAAAATAAAAATTAAATTTTCATTCTTATTTTAAGATTGTGTTTATGCATGAATGTCTACGCCCTGAAAATGTCATCAAACAAAGAAGTGCTAAGTACAGAATTGACAAGATACCTTCTAATGACTAGTTTAAATAATAGTTCGCAATTTAAAGATCGATTGAGCAACTGATTCTTAGTAATGATTTTTAGAATGAATTAAACAATATCTTATCTTGTGATATTGAGAGTTGTGACTCTGTAATTCATTCTTGAAATCTTAATGAAGATATTGAACAAGACCTGTGAATTTTTGAAGTTCTAGATAAAACCGTTTAATCACTCGAAACCTCAAACTCACATACGGGGTATTTTAGTAATTACCTAAATCCTGAAGTGAGTAAATATCTTCGTGTAAAACTGTATGACATTTGATTTGTCAATGAGTAATGGCTAAGTGAAGTTTCATTGACCCGACGGTTGGTGTCATAATACTTTTTCGTTGAAATATGTGATTCACAGATATGTAATTTGTGTTGAAACAATGCTAAGGCATTAGTATTACACCATGTTGAGACATCTCACTTTATGTTTTTCTCGTTCACAAATAACAGAGGACTTGGTGAAATAATAACTTAGGGAGAAAACGATAATTTTACATTCTTCTGAGTTAATGATACACACGAAGGGTAATATCGTAAATAAACCGTAGACCGTGTGAAGAATAGTTTTGTCACATCAAAAGGAAATATAAACGCATATGATCATAGAGATGTTTAATGTTGGTCCTTTAGTGGAATCGACTAATATTAAGAATTAAATGTCGGAAAAAGTTTGTGAAATTTTGTGTCCGAGCTTTATTTTAAAGCTTCGTTCATGTTGTTTCAAAAGTTCTCAATGATAGACTCTCGGACGAGATTTTGGTGAACAAGAAAAGATTGAATTTCTCATTCAACGGAAATTGTGATTTACGCTAAGAAAATTATTTTCTGAGTAATTAAATAAATAATTGGTTATTTATTATTATATTTATTTAACGAATCATATTGTGTTATCATATTGATAATAATATAATTTGATGATTCAAATAAATAAAAGATGAAAATAAATATTTTATCGTTTCGTACTACATTGATTAGTATGAAAATAATTAATAACTTGTCATTAAATAAATGAGATTTTCTAAATTAATTAAATATTAATTTAGAAATAAATCAAATAAATTTGGGAGATAATTCATACAATACGGTCGGCCATAATAAAGGTTTTATGGGCTAGAAAATTATTTACAGTCATTGAAACGAGTTTTGGGCTTAAGTTTGACTGATGGGCCTTAATTGGATTTTGACCTAACTTAAGCCCATTCTCTCTGATATAAAAGGAGGTTCTCTCTTTGATAACCCTTGCCTAATTTCGACCAACACTCAGCCATACCTCTTCCCCCTTGTGCGTGAGAGATTTTGTGCGAACTTTAGAGAGAAAGAGATAGAGGAAATTTGTTTCTCGGAATCCCTTCCTTTTCTTTGAGTTTCCCCTTCTTCCCTTCTTCCAACAAAGAGCCCACCCTCTTGATCTCCTATAAACTCCTAGAGAATTATCATTAATTTATCTTGTGGTTGTTTGAGTGATATTTAACCCACAGGGCCGGCCACTTATTGGAGCAACGGAGCAAGGACGAATTTCAAGACATTCTAGACGTGCGTGGGAAGGAGTTTCGGCCGTGCTTGTTGACGCATCTCCGGGGCTGATTCTCGCAGATCTGAACCCACTGTAAGTCTCCTATAAACGAGTTGGATTTGAATACAATAATCATTGTAGAATTGTTAGAAATTTTAGATCACTCGTTTGCATGTTTAAATGAATTTATTAATATGATTAGAAATTTATTGACATGCTAGATTAGATTTAATGACATGGTTAATGAATACGTTTAAAAACGTTTTAACTTGTTAAATCGAATTATGAATTCCCGCCATATATTGATATGTTTCATAATTAATAAGGTTAATTGTTAACTAAACTCCTAGAGAATTATCATTGATTTATCTTGTGGTTGTTTGAGTGATATTTAACCCACAGGGCTGGCCACTTATTTGAGCAACGGAGCAAGGACGGATTTCAGGACATTCTAGACGCGTGTGGGAAGGTGTTTCGACCGTGCTTGTTGACGCATCTCCGGGGCTGATTCTCGCAGATCTGAACCCACTGTAAGTCTCCTATAAACGAGTTGGATCTGAATACAACAACCATTGTAGGATTGTTAGAAATTTTAGATCACTCGTTTGCATGTTTAAATGAATTTATTAATATGATTAGAAATTTATTGACATGCTAGATTAGATTTAATGACATGATCAATGAATATGTTTAAAAACGTTTTAACTTGTTAAATCGAATTATGAATTCCCGCCATATATTGATATGTTTCATAATTAATAAGGTTAATTGTTAACCCAACGACTTCTTGAAGTCGATTGTGGGAAGGACCCCGAGGGATATGGCAAAACTCATGGCGTGTTCCAGGACACACACGGGAGTTGAGGACTACCTCAACTGTAGAAGGATTAGGAGGCATGGTGTTGGAATAGGTCTAGGGTTAAAGAAAAAATTAACATTAATCAAATTCATGGCGGAATTTAAAAATTTCTTTTTCAAGTAAATCAATTTTACTAACCTAGAAAAGCATATACATGTTATATATTAAAAGCATTTTTTAATTTACTAGAATACCAACCTTTCTTTGTAGCTTGATCTTGAAGCGTCTTGAGAAAGTTAGATCCTCTTCCTTGGCTCGCTCGTCACCTTCACATCTAATCTTGAACTCGAGAAACCTAAGATTTATATTACACGAGTCTATAGAGGTTTTGGAAGGATTTGTGTGTGGGCACAATTAAACAATATGAACCAAGAACAATTCTTCGATCATAAGCTAATTCTCTAGATCAAGTATGGATCTAGGTGCAAAATAAGAACAGTATTTTCTAGAGAGAGAGAGAGAAGGTCGGCCATAATAGGGAGAGAGCAAGAAAAAAAACTTAACCTTCACATCTCTATGTGAGGCTCTATTTATAGGAGAAGGAAAAATCTATAAAGGTCAATTATTCATTCATGAATGAATAATGTATTCATGACACAATATTTGATTTTCCCTTCCCCTTTCCCTCTTTGTTTGTCCGTCCCTGCACCTTGCATTAGTGAGGAAATTTGTTTCCTCACTTAGCACATTTGTTTCCTTCTTAAAGAAATTCATTTCCCTTTTTCTTTTGGGTAATTATCCTTATAAGAAAAAGGAAATAAAACTCTCCTCTTGATGCACCATCTTGGCCGAACTCTACCTAGAGGGGGAGCATCTAGATGCTTCCTTATTTCTGTTAAGAAAATTCTTAAAATAACCATTGTAGAATTATAATTGCACAAATAACGAAATTAATTTCATAATGCCTCAAACGACTTTTCGGCTTTAGAAAATAATTTATATTTTCATCAAATGAAAATATTCAAAATCTTATTTTGACATTCACATCATTTTATGTCCTTGTGGATAAAAATACCCTATAGACATTTTCCTAGAAAAAGTCTAGTTCAACACTTGAACTTATTTTTTACTTAGCTTCTAGTTTAACAATCCTACTCTAATGACCTGTAATAGTGACCTTATGGATCCAAATGAACAAAACTTGAGCTTCTATACTCGGACTCAAAAGTTCTCAAACCTTTTCTGAGTATTAGCTTAATGTCGACTGAGTCCACTAAAGAGTCGACACTGAGAATCTCTCGGTTCAAATGAATTTATTTTCTACTCAATTTCAACTTAATTATATTGAGCGGATCCATTGAATGTTATCTATGTTTACCCTTCATGAATATCATCAACTAGTTGGGATTTATAAAATTACCATTTTACCCTTCTAGTTGTTATTTCCTCAACTCCTTTGTTACTTGTGAATAAGTCAGAAACAATGTATTGACGAGGAGCTAACAAGTCACATTGTTTCATCCAAATAAAGTAGCTACTTAATTTTGGACATTGCGCAATTCATTTATTCACAATCCAAGTAAGAAAGCATGAGGTGATATATATTACATCTCAGCAATCTTGTACATGAATTCCATTTTTATGAGAACATCACAAAGTTGGTTCATGACATCTTCATAACTTAATATCTCACCAATAGGCCTTGTCTAGATCACACATTGGACCTAGAATTTGACTTTCTCAAATGAGAGTATTAATGCTATGAAATGACATGTCTCATTTCAGGATTTAGGTAAGCATGATGGGATTCATACGTAGTGACCTGTAGATAGAAGATGTTAAATAGTTTGTTCTTCTATTGTCTCTAAAGGTGCACTGGTCAATTCAGTATCTTCGAAAGATACACTAGAAGAACTACAAAGTTCCTAACTCTCTATACCTCGTACCCAGATATCCTAGATTCTTCCAACAATCATACTGGGATCAATAGTCCGTTGATCTTTAGATTGCGAATATATCGTTTTAGTCAAACCATGAAGAGTTTGTTCACGCAAATCTACATTTGTCTCTTCATACATTATTAGGTTTGATTAAGGACTATAAGACTATTGAATATCTTAAATCTTCAATCAAAATAAAAAGGAATGAATGAACGTTTCAACTTTTATTAATTTAATCAGCAAATTACAAAGATTTGTATATTACATCAATATGTAAATAAACAATCTTCTAATAAGGACTTTACAAAGATTTATATATTACATCAACATGTAAATAAACAATCTTCTTGTGGGCATCTCTGCCAACACATGGCAGCCGCTCCCGCTCCGCCAAGCGTCCTGATACCCGAGGCAAGCGAGGTTGGAACCCCGACGATGATCCCTCATCCAAGACAAAAAGGCCATTCGCTGAAAAATCCCGGGGAGAAGCTCTCACCCCGCTCAATGCGTCCCCAGGCCGAATATTGGCTTTTAACAGAGACAAGCTCGGATCCCCGGCACCATTGAAATTTTTTTTGGCATTTATGCCCACAAAGGAGATTTTTGATATTAAATACTTTTTCTATTTGTTTTGTTTTGAAATTAAATAAAGATTGAATTGTCATTCTTATATAAGAGTGAGTTTATGCATTAATGTCTACGCTCTGAAACTGTCATCAACGAAAGAAGTGCTAAGTACAGACTTGACAAGATATTTTCTTATGACTAGTTTAAAATAATAGTTCGCAATCTAAAGATCGATTGGGCAATCGATTCTTAGTTATGATTGTTAGAATGAATTAAACGATATCTTATCTAGTGATATGGAGAGTTGTGACTCTGTGATTCATTCTTGATATCTTAATGAACATATTGAACAAGACCTATGAAGTTTTGAAGTTCGAGATAAAACAGTTTAATTACTCGAAACCTCAAACTCACATAGGGGGGGGGGGGGGGGGGGTATTCTAGTAATTACCTAAATTCTGAAGTGAGTACATATCTTCTTGTAACACTTTATGACATTTGATTTGTCAATGGACAATGGCTAATTGAAGTTTCATTGACCCGACGGTTGGTGTCACAATACTGTTTCGTTGAAATATGTGATTCACAGATATGGAATTTGTGTTGAAACAAGGCTAAGGCATTAGTATCACACCATGCTCTGTTATAAGAGTGTGAGCGAATAAACCAGGCCTGGTATTTATCGAATAAAGAATTCTTTGAAAAAACACATGTGACATGTTGAGACATTTCACTTTATATTTTTCTCGTTCACAAATAACAAAGGACTTGGTGAAATAATAACTCAGGGGTAAAACGGTAATTTTACATTCCTTTGAGTTAATGATACACACAAAGGGTAATATCGTAAAATACACCGTGGACCGTGTGAAGAATAGTTTTGTCACATCAAATGGAAATATAACGCATATGAACTTAGAGATGTTCAATATTGGTCCTTTAGTGGAATCGACTAATATTAAGAATTAAAAGTCAGATAAACTTTCTGAACTTTTGAGTCCGTACTTTATTCTAAAGCTTCGTTCATGTGGGTCCATAAGGTCTCAATGATAGACTCTCGGACAAGATTTTGATGAACAAGAAATGATTGATTTTCTCATTCAACGTAAATTGTGATTCACGCTAAGAAATTATTTTATGAGTAATTAAATAAATAATTGGTTATTTATTATTATATTTATTTAACGAATCTTATTATGTTATGATATTGATAATTATATAATTTGATGATTCAAATAAATAAAAGATGAAAATAAATATTTTCTCGTTTCGTACTACATTGATTAGTATAAAAATAATTAATGACTTGTCATTAAATAAATGAGATTTTTTAAATTAATTAAATATTATTTTATAAATAAATCAAATAATTTGGGAGATAATTAAGATAATATGGCCGGTCATAATAAGGGTTTTATGGGCTGGAAAAATTGTTTAAACTCATTAAAAGAAGTTTTGGGCTTAAGTATTAATTATGGGTGTTAATTGGATTTTGACCTAACTTAAACTCATTCTCTCTGATATAAAAGGAGGCCCTCTCTTTCGTAACCCTAGCCTAATTTCGACCAACACTCAGCCAAACCTCTTCCCCTTTGTGCTTGAGAGGTTTTGGCCGAATTTTGGAGAGAAAGAGAGAGAGGAAATTAGTTTCCCGGCAGCCCTTCCTTTTCTTTAAGCTTTATTCCTTCTCCCTCTTATTCCCACGAAACAGCCCACCCTCTTTGTCTCCTAAAAATCCCTTGAGTATTATCATTGACTCAACTTGTGGTTATTTGAGTGATTTTTCCTCCCACAGGGCCGGCCACTTTTGGAGCAACGGAGGCACGACGGTTTTGAGGATTTCCTAGACGCTCGTGGTGTAGAGGATCGGCCGACCTTTTGGACGCATCCCGAGACTCAATTCTCAGATCCGAATCGAACGTAAGTTTTCTATAAACGAGTTGGATCTGAATGATATAATCTTGTAGGATTGTTAGAAATTTTAGATCGCTTGGTTTTGCATGTTTGAATGAATTTATTGATAAGTATATAAATTTGTTGACATGCTAGATTAGATTTAATGACATGGTTAATGAATATGTTTTAAAAACGTTTTTAATATGTTAAATTGAATTATGAATTTCCTCTATATATAGATATGTTTCATAATTAATTATGTTAATTGTTAACTAAATTCCATCAAATGGTATCAGAGCCAGGTTGGCATTAAAATCGATTTATGTGTTGGCGTTTTTGTATGAATTGCATTTGTGAATGTATTTATATTTTGTGAATGGATCCTTATTCTAAATGGCCCTAGGATTGTTTACGGGTTACGTCCTGATTTTAATATTTATTTTATTTAAATTTGTAATTTGTTGTAAATTAAAATTTTGTAATTTGTAATCCGAGAGGACAAGAAGAAAGGAGGCCACCACCGGGAATGGCCGCGCGTTATGGAACGCGTGGGAGCTATCCCGGACCATTCCGAATGGCCCAAGGACCTGTGTGTGAGACACATGAGGGCTGTTTCGGTCGGCCAAAACCCTAGCGTGGCGGTGTGTCTTTGGACCCGCGCAAGCTAGCTAGGGTTAGGCCCGACGACCGAGATTCGAAAATTGTTTCCGAATAAAATTTAAAATCTTGAATAATTAAATTTGCTTATATTATTTTGAAATAATAAAAGTGAAATTAGTTATTTGACTTGGAGATATTGATCTCAAAAGTTTTAAAACTCGGTTTTTCGTGCGGCTCGACGCAAGACAAGAAATTAAATAGTTTATTCAATTTTATTTTGTAAAGGGTTATAATTTTAGAAATGGGCCATTAGATAAGTTAAATATTATGCTTTCATTTATTTAAGCTTATCTCGTATTCACTCACATGTCATATAGGATAGAACGCCAACACTATATGAAATTGTTCATGCATCATTGTAGTTTAATTTATATAACTAGTTATCAAATTGAACTTCATCCACAAAAATATGATTTTTGCAAAAACTAAGTGGGAGGGTTATTTGTCGTTGAAATAACCGAAGGTCCCCAACATGAATTTAATTAACTTGTGTGAATGAACTAAGAGTCACCCTCGTGGCCATCCATTTAATGGGAGTACCTCGGAAGCACATAGTTAATTAAATTGTTATGAACTAAGCTCTAAAGAGGAACGATGAAGCGGGGTCTCCCCTAGGAGAACCGTTTTCAAAGTGACTTGGATAAGGGCTCACATGTTGGTTACACGCTTAGACTTATTGTTTAAAGTAACCCTCCATTGAGGCTATGCGTTAAAATTAAGTGACCAAAGTCCATGGTAATTAGCGAGAATTAGAAGTTGTGACTTCTTGTATAGTTCAAACTAAATAGTGATGTGTTACGACTATGAAAGGCGATCAATTGCGGTTTCCCCTACAAAAAGTAATTGATCAATTTTGTTCATAATACCATGAATTATTTATCGCTTTCCTCACCTATTTAGGATTGTAAATGCATCATAATTCGAAACTGTAGCATATGCTAAATTTATTCACTTTATTTAATTTCAGCAATATATGATTAATCCACTTGCATCTATATTGAGTTATAACAAACTCAAGGGTGAGAATTACGTTGATTGGAAACGTAACCTCGACATCGTACTGACGTGGAAAAGCACAAGTATGTTCTCACTACCCCGTGTCCTCAGCTCCGAGTGTTGAATCAAGCCAGGAGGACAAGAATGCCTATGACACGGGGGTTAGGTCCGATGAGATTTCCAAGTGTTATATCTTGGGTTCCATGAGCAATATGTTGCAACAATCTCACAAGGACATTTCCAAGGCATATGACATGCTCTATAATCTTCATGACATGTTTGGATGTCATGGGCGTCAGGCGAGGCAGCAGGCAATCCACAATTTCATGAATTGCCGGATGAAGCCGGCAGCGTCAGTCAGGGACCACATGCTAGTGATCATAGGTCACCTGAACGACATGGAGATTCTCATATCGGAGATCGATGGAATCACCAAGGTCGACATGATCTTGGAGACTATGACCGATTCTTTCGATAACTTCCGTCTCAACTACTCCATGAACAAGCTCGATTATTCTGTAACCGAACTCATGAAGGAGTTGCAGACTGCTGAGGGACTTCTCCCTAAGACCAAGACGAATACTGGTGAACTCAATTTTGTTGAACATAGGTCTTCCACGTCAGGATCGATGAGAGTGATGAAGGGTCCCAAAAACGCCAACAGAACGGGATCCAAGACTCCTTACAAGAAGGCTGCGGATGTCAAGGGCAAGGGCATCGCAAAGGTGGACAAGTATAAACACAAGTGCCACCATTGCGGAGAAGTCGCCATTGGCGAAGGAACTCCCCTGCCTACCTCAAGACTGTCAAGGGGAAATGTATGGTATTCGTCACCCAAGCATGTTACACGACATATAAAGAATCACCCTTGATTTTAGACTGCGGGGCTTCTGAT
Organism: Urtica urens; assembly: GCA_958296335.1. Taxonomy (NCBI): domain Eukaryota; kingdom Viridiplantae; phylum Streptophyta; class Magnoliopsida; order Rosales; family Urticaceae; genus Urtica; species Urtica urens. Next base: position 15,674,885 of record OY282526.1, read on the forward strand.
CATATTGTGTGTAATCTAAATGGTTTCAGGCAAACCAGACGCTTAGTTGAGGAAGTGTTCACGTTCAACTGGGGGAATGCAACGAAGGTTAGAGCCAGATCTGTCTGGACCATGCAATTGAATTTTGGGAATAAGGATTTATTATTGAATAACGTTTATTATGTTCCAGATTTTTGCAAGAACTTAATTTGTTTTGGTCGTTTAGAAGAACAACATTTTGAATTTAAAGTCAATAATGGTATTGAAATTTTTCTTAATGATTGTTTTATTACTAAAGCTCATCGTGTAGATTCTATTTATTATCTATATCCAAATGAGTCGACAATCTTGGATACTGAGGTGAATAGTGATTCACTTAGGAAGCGTAAGACGTTTCATAATGATGAAACGGATGACACATATCTATGACACTTACGTCTTGGACATATTGGCCTAGATAGGATTAAGAGGTTAACAAAGGATGGTCCATGGAAATCTCTAAATGTAGGATCTATGCCCACGTGTGAATCCTGTCTTAAAGGCAAGATGACCAAGAGACCTTTCTCTTCGAAAGGCCTAAGAGCCACACAAGTATTGAAACTCATACATAGTGATGTATGTTATCCAATCAATATTCAGGAAAGAGGAAGTTACGAATACTTTGTAACCTTCACTGATGAATACTCACGTTTTGGTCATGTTTTCTTAATGCGACACAAATCTGATACTTTTGAAATGTTCAAACAATATCGGGCTTTGGTTGAGAAGCAAAAAGAAAAACAAATCAAAACCCTTCGATCAGATCGAGAATGAGAGTACTTGTCTAATGAGTTCGAGGATCTTCTTAAAGAAGAAGGCATCCATTCTCAGCTTACAGCACCTGGCACTCCACAACAAAACGGTGTGTCAGAGAGAAGGAACCGTACTCTATTAGATATGGTGAGATTGATGATGAGTTACTCATCTCTTCCTGATTTGTTCTGGGCATATGCCTTAGAAACGACAGCTCATATTCTGAACCAGGTTCCGTCAAAAACGGTTCCCGGCACTCCCTACGAGAAATGGTGTGGTAAGAAATATCAAGATCTGGTGTTGTCCAGCACACGTGCTGATACAAAAGACTAGCAAGTTGGCTAGTCGTTCAGAAATTATGCATTTTCATAGGATATCCCAAAGAAACAAAAGGGTACACATTTTATAGTCCTACTGACAAGAAAACGTTCATTAGCGAGAACGCTAGGTTTCTTGAAGAGGATTACATGAAAAACACTGTACCGAGAAGCAAACTTGTGCTGCAGGAAATGTTGGGTGAAGTAGCTGGTACTTCACAAGATAGGACGAGTCCTACCCCAACAGTGGAAGAACCACACTCGGAACCTGAGCCTCCTACGATTCGTCGCAGTAACAGGATGGTACGACAACCTGAGCGATTGATGTACATCGGGGAGGCCTTTGCTGAATTTGCATACAAGGAGGAAGATGATCCAGTATTATTTTCCCAGGCAATGCAGAGTTCCGAAGTAAACCTATGGCAAGAAGCCATGAACGTTGAAATACATTCGATGTATGTCAACGAGGTCTAGAAACTTGTAGATTTACCCGAAGGCATCAAGCTTGTTGGATGTAAATGGATATACAAGAAGAAAAGAGGATCAGATGGAAATGTTGAGAAATTTAAGGCACGACTTGTGGCGAAGGGGTTCACACAAAAGGAAGGTATTGACTATGAAGTACCTTCTCGCCCGTGGCAATGCTTAAATCCATCCGTACTCTTTTATCCATCCCCTAGATTATGAAATCTAGCAGATGGATGTCAAGACTTCATTTCCGAATGGAAATCTTGACGAGCGCATTTACATGGCTCAACCAGACGGGTTCATGGAGAAAGGCCAACAGGGAAAGGTTTGTGAGTTGCTGAAGTCCATTTATGGACTGAAGCAAGCATCTAGATCGTGGAATATTAGATTCGACAAGACAGTGAAAAGCTACGGTTTTGATTAGTCATTAGATGAGCCATGTGTTTATAAGATGATAAACGATGGCAAAGTGGTCTTCTTAATCCTTTATGTGGATGACATACTACTCATTGGGAATGATGTAGGAAAGTTATCAGAGGTTAAGATCTGGCTGTCAAAGCAGTTTGAGATGAACGATCTTGGAGAAGCGGCTTGCATTTTGGGATTCAGATCTTTAGAGATCGAAAGAACCGAAAGTTAGCGCTTTCTCAAGCATCTTATATTGAAAAGATCATGGATCGCTTCAACATGCAGAACTCCAAGAAAGGACAGCTACCTTTCAGACATGGAGTGCATCTATCTCGTGAGCAGTCTCCCAAGACTCCTCAAGAGATAGAGGACATGAGACACATTCCCTACGCCTCAACCGTAGGAAGTCTCATGTATGCAATGCTTTGCACTAGGCCAGATATTTGTTACGCAGTGGGCATGGTGAGTAGATTCAAATCGAATCCTAGACCCAAGCACCGGGCTACGGTCAAGCATATTCTCAAGTATCTCCGGAGAACGAGAAACTATATGCTTGCATACTCAGGTGATGACCTGAATATGACGGGGTACACCGATTCCGACTTTCAAGTGGATTAGGAAATTCCTGATGTACTTGGAAGTAGTTCCAAGTGCAAACGAACCCATTACATTTTATTCTGATAACATTGGGGCCGTTGCTAACTATAAGGAACCAAGAAGTCACAAGCGCTCAAAACACATCGAGCGGAAATATCACTTGGTACGAGATATAGTTCACAGAGGGGACGCGACGGTTATGAAGATCTCAATGTTGGACAACCTTGCTGATTCCTTCACGAAGCCTTTAACCAGTAAGGTCTTCGAGGGACTCCTAGAAGGATTAGGACTGAAAGATCATTCGCATCTCCTTTGAGTCAAGTGGGAGTTTCCCGGCAGCCCTTCCTTTTCTTTGAGTTTTATTCCTTCTCCCTCTTGTTTCCACAAAAGAGCCCACCATCTTTGTCTCCTAAAAATCCCTTGAGTATTATCATTGACTCAACTTGTTGTTGTTTGAGTGATTTTTCCTCCCACATGGCCGGCCACTATTGGAGCAACGGAGGAACGACGCTTTTGAGGATTTCCTAGACGCACGTGGTGTAGCGGATCGGCCGACCTTTTGGATGCATCCCGAGACTCAATTTCGCAGATCCGAATCGAACGTAAGTTTTCTATAAACGAGTTGGATCTGAATGATATAATCTTGTAGGGTTGTTAGAAATTTTAGATCGGTCGTTTTTGCATGTTTGAATGAATTTATTGATAAGTATATAAATTTGTTGACATGCTAGATTAGATTTAATGACATGGTTAATGAATATGTTTTAAAAAAGTTTTAATATGTTAAATTGAATTATGAATTTCCGCCATATATAGATATGTTTCATAATTAATTAGGTTAATTGTTAACTAAATTCCAACAAAAAGGTCACGCGATGCGGGATAAGAGTAAATTTTGTGTGTACCATCGGGATCACGGACAGGTGAACTCCTATTGTTTCCAGCTAAGGCGACATATAGAAGCATTGATTCAGGATGGGAAACTCAAAGAGTTTGTCATGCAGGCAGCCGGGGGGACTTTCGGAAGATCGCCAGCAAAATCAGAACCAAGGACTAGCTAAAGAAAATGCTGTAGCCATCGCGACCATCAGCGACGGGCCCTAAAACTCCGGGATGAATATCGTGAGAACGATCACCGAGGGTCTCGAATGTGGCAAGTCGAGTAATCAAAGGAAGAGGTACTTGAGAGCCGTGACTAATGAAACAGTCAGAAATGGTATCAACCTCACTCATGTCGCCCCTAAACGTACTCCTTTCGAAGAGATCCGCTTCATCAAAGTCGAGGCAAATAAGATCCTGCACCCGCACAACGACGCTCTCGTCGTGTCTGCAACGGTTGCGAACAACAAGGTCCAACGGATCTTAGTTCATAACTATAGTGCGGTGGACATAATATATAAATCGGCGCTAGAGCGGATGAAACTCGAAACAGTGAAGCTCACCCCGATACGCACCCCCCTCTACGGGTTCTCCAGGGAGAAGGGATGGACCAACTCCTCGTCACCGACTTCATAAGAGAGGCGGAACACCCCAAGTGGGTGTCGAATGTGGTAATCGTAAAATAGCCCAATGGGAAGTGGCGTACTTGCATAGATTATAAAGATCTTAATAAAGCCTGCCCAAAAGATAGCTTCCCCCTCCCCTTGATAGAGCAACTCATACACACGATAGGGGGTCACGAATTGTTCAGTTTCATGGACGCCTACTCCGGCTATAACAAGATCCGGATGAACGAAGACGACCGGATAAAGACGACCTTCGTGACAAACAAAGGTCTCTACTTCTACAAGGTAATGTCGTTCAGCCTCAAGAACACCGGTGCCACTTGCGAGCGGTTGGTCAATCATGTTCGCCGACGAAATCGGCAAGACCATGGAAGTCTACATCGACGAAATGATGGTAAAGAGCCGACTGGCCCTCGACCATGTTCACGACCTCAGAACGATGTTCAAGATTCTCCGCCATTATGGGATGAAATTAAACCCAAACAAATGCGCGTTCGGAGTAGAATTAGAGAAGTTCGTCGGATACATGGTCAACAAGAGGGGAATCAAAGCTAACCCCAAAAAGATCACCACGATTCTCGAAATGAGGTCACCCCAAAAGCCCAAAGAGGTATAAAGTTTGGCGGGGAGAATCGCGGCACTTTTTAGGTTTGTCTCCAAGGCCACCGACAAGTGCCTGCCTTTCTTCCAGGCATTGAAGAAGAAAGACGGGTTTAAATGGACACGGGAATGTGAGAAGGCGTTTCGCGAAATGAAATCATACTTCGCAATGTCCCCGTTCTTGTCAAAACCCATCGGCCATGAGCCCTAGGTACTCTACCTCGCAGTGTCCGACATGGCCACGAATGCGGTCCTCATCCGTGAAAAGGTTCAATGTCAATGATCAATTTTCTACGTCAGCAAAGCTCTCCTGGACGGTGAAACTAGGAAAACCGGCATATCACGACTGACATTTGACCAGGATAATGCCAGACCCGATCCTAAGGTGTGAAGCAAATACCCTTGAGATAAATGCGCGCGACGCTGTAAGCGACAATCGTAAAATGATAGGTCATCGATCGATCCAAAATCTCGGCATTTCCCCTACCGTAGAGCTCAATCGTAAGCCTATATGACATTTCCCTTTTGAGAGGCCTGGCCGGCCATTAGCTCCCAGGGAGAGGCCCAACTTTTATGGTAAGCATATTAATTTTTTTAAATAAATGGGCAGCCACAAAAGGGTCTTACCATTTGCCTCCTGGGAGAGGCCTGGCCGGCCATTGGTCCCTGGGAGAGGCCCAGCCGATCATTTCCTTCTTGGGAGACGCCTGGCCGGCCATTGGTCCCTTGGAGAGGCCCAACCGGCCATTTGCCTCCTGGGAGAGGCGTGGCCGATCATTGGTTCCTGGGAGAGGCCCAGCCGTCCATTTGTCTCTTAGGAGAGGCCTAGTCAACCGTTGGCCTCCTAGGGGTCTCCCAGCCGGCCATAAGCCATTTTGGCCGGCGCTATGGCCTATTCCATGGCTATAAATAGCCTCTTACTCCTTTCACAAAAGGTAATAAATAATTTACACTCGAAACATTGCTAAAGAACGGTTAAGTGAACCATGATGTAAAAAAACGAAGGTGGAAAGAACTTTTCTAACATACACAAATTCTTCACTAACTCTGATTGCATGTAATCCGAAAGAACGGGATCGATAACTTTTGAGCATATCAAGTTGAAGAATACGCATACCTTAGATATTGCAAATCTCACAGCTCTTGACAATATACCACGTAAAGCGAGAGGCAACATTTGCTGTAGTAACACATGAAAACCGTGAGTTTTCATCCCAATGAGTCTAGAATCTTTTAAACATACAAATATCTTATAGTTTGAAGAATGACCATCGGGTACCTTGATAGATGTGAACCATTTGCACTACTTCTTCTCATTCTGATCTAGAGTGTATTTCGCCGGTGGTAACTTTGTTTTTCTCCATCCTTCGCGAGGATGCAAAATGCTCCTAAAATTTATCTATTTGAGATCCATTCGAGATTTTATTACATCTTTCAATTTATTTGGATCATCAAGAAGCGTTCCGACGATCGATTCGCAATTTTTTTTTTCAATGTGCATAACATCCAAACAGTGATGAACATAGTGCGTCTTCCAATACGGGAGGTCGTAGAAAACTGTTTTTTTCTTCCAAGGATTATCTTTGAACGGTTCTTTATAACTAACATTCCGCTTTCATTTCCCGAGCACTTGTTCGACCTTCTTAACCTTTTCGTAACATCTTCACTAGACATAATTCTTGGAGGAAGTCGTTCTTTTATTTTTCCATCAAATTATCGTTTTAATCGCCTGTACGGATGGTTTGTTGGTAAAAAACGTCGATGACCAAGAAAAACTGTAGTCTTCCAATGCTTCAACCTAATGGAGGATGTCTCTTTTATGCAAATCGGACAACCAATCGAGCATTTCACTGAGTATCCTGACAAGTTTCCATAAGCCGGAAAATCGTTAATAGTCCACATCATCATTGCTCTTAAGTTGAACGAATCTCCCGGTAAGCGTCTTTGACTTCAAATCCTTTCTACTCAAGCATCTTCAAGTCATCAACCAATGGAGCTATATACACATCAATATCATTACCTGGTTGGCTCGCTCCTTATATCAATAGCGTTCATATCAAAAACTATCTCTTCATACACAATTTCGGAGGGAGATTATAGCTCACAAGTATAACCGGCCACACACTGTATTTACTACTCATCATGCTGAACGGATTCATGCCATCAGACGCTAAACCAAGATGCGAATTTCGAGGATCAAGATTGAAATCCTTATACTCTAAATCGAAAGATTTCGATTGTGAAGCGTCAGAAGGATGTCTCAACATACCATCATCGATACGCTTTTTGGAGTGCCAAACCATGTTTTACGTGTGTGTGACACTAGTAAAAAATCGTCGAAACCGCGGCATTGGAGGAATGTACCATTATGACTGAAATAAATTTAATCAATACAAAAATTATAAATATGGAATTTAATATTTAAATTTTAATAAGTTCCGTAACTTAATCGGTACTCCTTTAACTCCGTAAAGTGGAATTTTACACTTCTTCCACCTTGACTCGCCGCATGTCGGACATTGATCAAGATCTTCATCCTCATTCCTATATAAAACACAATCATTCGGACATGCATGAAACTTCTCGTACTGCATGCCTAATGTGCCCAAAGTGTTTTTTGCCTCATATATACTCAAAGACACTTTATTGTCCTTCGGAAACGCATCTTTAAGCGTTTGCATTAATAACGTAAAGCTTGTAATTGTCCAACCACCTGATGCCTTCAAATGGAATAAAGTTACTAAAAATGATAATTTCGAAATTTTGTACACCCTTTGTACAATGGTGTTTCCGTATCATTCATCATCGACTCAAATAATTTCGGCCGCTCAACAAAATCGTCCTCCAAATCATTCATCATTCCACAGATATCATCATCAACATCAACTTTTTCAAGATTGTTTTTGTATGTTGCTTTAGATCTAAAATCCTCACCATGGTGGAACCATATTTGATACAACGTCATTATTCCATGTGCAAACAAATGATTCCAAAAAATCTTAATTGGAAAATGTCTATGATTTTCAAATTTCACACAAGGACAATGAATCGCCTCATCTTTAATATTTTCTCTACAAAAATGACAAAACTCATTCACATATTTTTCATATATATAACTTAATCTATTATCGCACATCCAATTTCTCATCTTCATAAGATCTTCATGAAAAATTTACAGCCATAGTTAGCATATAATATAAACCAACACAAATTTGACATTAATATTTAGAAAAACTTACAAGTTTTGAACGTATACACTAGATCTGGTTGAGAGAATGACACAAAACCGTGCGAATATGGTTTTGTAATGATTTTCGAAATAGAAGATGTGTTAACAACAGAAAAATAAAGAACTTTATATATTCTCCAAAATCTCATTGCGGAGAGATTTCGACAGTGCTGCAGCAAGATCTCCCACAAGGGTTACTATAAACGTTATTGGAGCTTTCTCGCCGCTGCGATGAAAAAATCTTGCTGGGGGGAGATGTATTTCACCGCGGCCAGTTTTGTGCGTCACCACGACAAGATTCGATTAGAGACTACCCATAATCCCTCAAGCAGTCTCGCCGCGGAGATGAAAAAATTTGGCTGCGGTGAGATGTATTTCTTTGTGGTGTTTTTTGTGCGTCACCACGGCGAGAATCGGCCAGCGACTACCCAGAATCCCGCAAGCAGTCTCGCTGCGGTGATGAGAAAAATTTGATGCAGCGAGATTGGTTTCGCCGCGGCTGGTTTTTTAATTCGCCGCGGCGATAATTGACCAGAGACTATGCAGAATCCCGTAAGCAGTCTCACCGCGGCGATGAGAAAAATTCCCTACGGCAATACTGGTTTTTCTGCGACTGGTGTTCTACTTTGCCGCGACGAGATTTGACCGAGACTACCCAGATCCCGCAAGCAATCTCGCCGCAACGACGTGAAAATATGGCTGCGGTGAAAAACTCCCACAACTCTTACCAAAATCCGTTGTGGGATATCTCGCTGTGGCAAGAATTGTACATGGCTGTGGCGAGATCCCACAACGGATTTTGGTAAGTGTTGTTGGACAATTTAAAATTAATTTTTTTTCAAGATTTTCAGTTCCCGCCAAAAAAATTCGACCTAAAACATATATTTTTCTTTCATTCTCTCCTATTTCTCTAGTCAAATATAAAATTAATGAACCTCGGATTTTAAACAAACCGACTTGTGTATTGAAATTCTTCACAAGTATTATCGAAAAAGATTGGCTTAAATTTGTGGAGTACAGAAAAACCGAAGTATTCAAACAATCATCGGATAGATAGTGGAAAAAAAATACCTCAAAAATCAAATAAAAATCGCAAACCGGCCGAAATGGATATCAAAAACTTGATCAAGAAAAGTTAGATTTATTTTAATTGAGATTTACTTTATATTACTTAATTCTATGTTAATCGATTGTATTATTATATGAAATGAGAGTATGAGTACAAAAGAGGAATTGTGGATTGACTCGATGAAGAAAGACAAAACAACATTCAAGGACAGTGACGCCAAAGAAATGGAGAAAAAATAGTAAGTCTTATATATATTTTATAATATAACTATTATTTTGTTAACTAACAATAGTATGTGTATAGTAATTGTTTTTGCAACAAACAAAAGAAGGGTCTTGGGAACATCTCGCGTATGCGGTCAATCAAAGCACTCTACGCGATTCAAGTATTATGTCCCTCCAAGTTCAAGCGAAAATGAGAAGAAGATGCAACAACAATTAAATGTGCTTACGTCATTAGTCATGACAAAATTAGGAGGAAATGAATGCGTAAATTTGAATGAGTATCTGTCTAGTTGTGATAATGTGAAGGAGAGTAATCATGAGCATGTAAAAGAAAATAGGAATGTTGACGAGATACCAAGTGAAAAGATACCCAATCTCAACAAAGAGATGGTCAACGATGAACTTCCAATTATACCAACCGCAAATTTAGGTAAGTTTTTTGTATTCTTATTAGTATATATTAATTAGATGTTTATGTATAGCATTCTAAATGTTTATTTATTTTTGTAGAACACGATGATTTGTGCATGGATATTCTTCAAGACGAAGGAAATCTCCAACGGGTTAATAAGAAAAATAGTGTTCGAATCCAACCACACCGTAACTCCAAGTTCAAAAGAAAACGTCAAATATCGTTTCTTTATTGATGATGTTTTGAATGCCGGTATGATTCATGTTGCGGACGGACGGGCGTACAAGATGGGACTCGTAATTCACTTTACACCAACGGAAGAAAAAAAATATATCACTAAGTATTTCAGGAGTGTTGGTTAAAAAAGTGAAATTTCCAATTCCTACCGAAGAAGCCATCACCGTTGAAGATACCATGGGTGAGTTCGTTGAGTGGCCAAAGGGGTTGGTGGAATTTGATGCGGTAAACTGGAGTCGCTGTCAGATTTTCATACAACAACCAAAAATGACTAATGAGAATCAACTGAGTGCCGATGACGGTAAAAAAAATTAGTATAAGTTTATTAATGCGAAAATTAGATTGCTCGGTCAACATGTAAACAGAATCATGTTACCACGAGGGGATGTAATCATGGTTCTTTCAAGTCTCACGGCTATGCTAATTTCGATATGCTTTGAAGATATTTCTAATTTTTTGCGGTACGAAAAAATTAGCACGGGATGCATATTGATATACATGGAGTAAGTCTTTATTTTACACATTTTTTCCATAAATATTTAATTTTTCGTGTCTTGATGAAATGAATATTTTATTTTATATAGTTATCTACGTTCAAGGTTAGAAAAGGTAAAGGAAAATCCCGGTTATCTATTTGTCGATCCGAGTGTATATCTCACATGCCAACCAACGAAGATGAATTTTTGTCTAAACGAGTCAAGGATGTTGGAAAGATTGTACAGAAATGTAGGATCGATCAATTAGTTTTGATGCCGTATAACATAAATGCGCATTGGATGCTTGTTCTTATTCACCTTTGGAGAGATAATGCCTCGTTTTCCGATCTGTTGAGCAAGAAAGTAGCAAGAAAGTACCGCAAGATCTAATTCGCTTCATGTTTCACTTATGTTTTTCATGTAGGGTCTGTGCGGATTTTAAGCTCGAGCACCAAGACGCTGTTGGAATTTATTTAAGAATTTAAACAATTTAATTATATTACACATCCTATGTGGCGGAAAAATATAATTGGATCTAGTATATTAAAACTAATTTTAGTATATTTAAACAACCTCAGGCATTAAAATTTAATTACATGTTTAATAAACAATTTATCAAAACATACACTCAACAAATAAAATACTAACAACCTATATAAATAATTTATATATTATTAGTAATTTAAAATGTTGAGAATACTTACAATAAGGATAATAAATTATCCCGACGTTGCTCGCTATCGTCGGAAGGCCACGCTAATTCCACGCTTGAAAGGAAGCTCGCCAGATTGCCCTAGGCGTGCGCTGGCCGTTAAGGAAGCAATGAACGCCGGACAGGGACTTCTTGCCATGCAGGGGATACGCCGGACATGGGAGCTTTTCTAGACTAGTGACCTGCCGGACAGAGGACTTCGCCAGACAGGTGACCTTCGCCGGACAGACGACCTTCGCCGGACTGGTGACCTTCGCCGGACTGGGACCTGGACGCCTTCGCTGAACTCTGGAAGAGACGCCGGACTGGAGATCTTCACCGGATTTCTCGCCCGACATGGTGATCTCACTGGATTGTAGGCTGGAAAGGAATCCGCTTGGCTGGGAGCTTTAAAAACCTTTTAAAACAATTCTAAAAACAATTTTCAGAATAAAATATTACACCCAACACCACATGTTTAGAATCAAAAATATGTGGAGATCTAAAGGGTGAGCTCTCATGAACTCGCGAGAATCAAAATAAGGAACAAGAAAAACGATTTCTCTTTGTGTTTTATCTAGGAGTTTCTGCCGAGAGACCCTAGGGGAAAGAGGGAGAGGGTTTGGCCGAATGTTTTACGGTTAGGGTTAGTGATTAGGATTTTTTAAAGTCTTTTTATAAAAAGTTTAATTTTGGGCTTAAACTGGGTCATACCCATGACCCAATCACTTAAATTTTCGGCCAACTCTTCCTCTCATACTCGGCCATATATTTCTAATTTATTCCCAAATTATTTTGATTTATTTCTAAATTCAATTAATTTAGAATCTAATTTTATTTAATGACATTTCTTTAAAATAATTTCATACTTTCCAAATAAGTACGAAACAAGAAATTATTCATTTTCTTCTTTTAATTATTTGAATCACACAAGAGTATTATTATCAACATAATGATACTCTATGACAAAACAAATAAACGTAACAATAAATAACTAATTATTTATTAAGTTACATAGAAAAATAACTTTCCAGTTATAAATCACAATTTATATTTGATGAGTAAATCAATAATTCTAGTTCATTTAATCTTTTCCAAGTATCTATCATTGAGACCTTATCGACCCATATGAACGAAGCTTTAGAATAAAGATCGGACTCAAAAGTTCACAAACCTTTTCCGTCTTTTAATTCCTAATATTGGTCGATTCCACTAAAGGACCAATACTGACACTCTCTCTGTTCATACGCGTATATTTTCCGTTTGATGTGACAAAACAATTCTTCACACGGTCCACAGAGTACTTTACGATATTACAATTCATGTGGATCATAAACTAAGGGGAATATAAAATACTGTTTTACCCCTTTAGTTATTATTTCACTAAGTCCTTTATTATTTGTGAATGAGAAAAACATAGAGTGAGATGTCTATACACGTCACATGTTTTAATCAAAAAAATGTTCTTATTCGATGAATACCTGGCCAGGTTTATTCATTCACACTCTCATAACAAAGCATAGTGTGACACTAATGCTGTTGCATTCTTTCAACATAAATTCCATATTTGTGAATCATATAACCCAATATCACATTGTTATGACACCAACCGTCAGGTCAAATAAAATTATAACTTAGTCATTGCTCATTGACAAATCAAATGTCATAGAGTGTAATATAAATTATATATTCACTTCAGGATTTAGGTAAGTACCAAAGTACCTCTCGTATGTGATCTTGAAGCTTCGACTGGTTAAACGGTTTTATCTCGAGCTTCTAAGTATCAAAAGTCTTGTTCAATATCTTCTATAAGATATCAAGGTTGAATCGTAGAGTCACGACTCTCTATATCACATGATGAGATATCATGATTCATTCAAGCAATCGTTAATTAGACTCGATTGCTCTATCGGTCTTAAGATTGCGAACAAATGGTTCAAACTTGTCACAAGGGGTTATCATGTCAAATCTGTATTTAACACCATTTTCATTGATGACAGTTTCAGAGCGTAGCATTCGTGCATAAACACAAACACAATAAAGAATGAATATTTATTAATATTAATGTTTCAGCAAAATGTAAATACAAATGTATTTCAATGTCTAATATCTCCTTTGTGGGTACCAATTGTAACGGGCAATCACCTTACATCAAGCAATGCGTAGCTCCAAGGCAACACGGAAACACGGAATGCGGGTATTTTGTGTTATCGTATATGCGTGATATATTTGTAGGAGGTATAGCAAAATTACTAAGTAGGAAAGCATATACGCCGGAAGATTTAGAGAGAGTGAGTGAGGAATGGGTAACTTATATTCAAACAATTATAGAATGTGATGATTAGATTATTTGTGGATAGATTTTGATTTTTGGATGTAAAAATATATTTTGGATTTAAATATTATATTTTGGATGTTATAGTTTTGTTTATCAGGTATATTCGCAAATGTCCAGTTTTTGTGAGTTCGGATTTTGACGATTTTGGTAATTTCGTTTGCGTCCTTGCTGCAGCGAGATTCATCCCTCGTTGCGATGAAATTTTTGATGTCATAATATTCTGATGTTGGATTATATGATTTGCAGATATGGAATTCATGTTAATAAAATGCAAAAGCATTTGTATCACACTATGCTTTGTTATGAGAGTGTGAATGAATTAACCTGGCCATGTATTCATCGAATAAGAATATTCTTTGATTAAAATATGTGACATGTATAGGCATCTCAATGTTTATCTCATTCACAAATAACAAAGGAGTTAATGAAGTAATGACTCAAGGGGTGAAACGGTAATTGTTGTCGTCGTATTTCCGGCGACGACGATAATATATATTCCCCCTCCCCCCATCGCATAAAGGGGAGAAGGCTCGTCCGGAAGAGCCGTAGCACGCCCTCGCATGTCCAGAACTTCAGCCCATCGACGAGGCCACGCTCGGGTCAACCCCATTGCCTGTGAGAGACCTGGTCGGCCATCCTTGTGCCTGGGAGACACCTGGTCGTCCACTTGCATGCCCGGGAGAGGCCTCCTCATCCTCTGCCTCCTAGGGGTTTCGCGGTCGGCCATTCTTGTGCATGGGAGAGGCCTGGCCGGCCACTTGCGCCTAGGAGAGGCCTGGCCGGCCACTTGCGCCTAGGAGAGGCCTGGTCGGCCACCTGCGCCTGGGAGAGGACTTCTCGTCCCCTGCCCCCTAGGGGTCTCCTAGTCGGCCACCCTTGCGCTTGGGAGAGGCCTGGTCGGCTACCTGCGCCTGGGAAAGACCTCCTCGTCCCCAGCCTCCTAGGGGTCTCCCAGTTGGCCTCCCTTATGCCTGGGAGAGGCCTGGTCGGCCACCTGCGCCTGGGAGAGACCTTCTTGTCCCCTACCTCCTAGGGGTCTCCCAGTCGGCCCCAAGGGTGATCCCGGGCTATAAATAGCGTCCTACACTTTTCACAACGGTAAGACACATTTCTCTACACCTAACACTCTGGTAAAATATTAGCACGTGTCTTCCTCTCTGAACTTACTTTACCCCCACGTGAGGTATCTCAGGGAACGATCTCCGACCAGAATAGTTCTCTGAAGATCCGAGACCCGAGCCCCAAAACGCATGTGATCCCAGGATCCTTGTTTCACTCAGTCTCGTCGATCCCTCCTCGTCATCCTATAACTCCACCCACATTATACTACTGTTGAGCGTCAGAGAGGTAAACACAGGACCCCCCTCTATTTTCTCTTCTTAGTTCACGTCTGTTTACTCTTTTCAGATAACATAAGGACTCGAAGATCAGACGACAGCTAAGAGATGATCTGGGACACCGGGTCTGACACGCTTAGGCCGAAGCGAGGGTCACCCGCTCTGAGCGAGGATCTAACCGCTTAGGTCTCTGAACGCGACAACAGTAATTTTACATTCCCCTTAGTTAGTATACACATGAAGAGTAATATCGTAAAATACTCCGTGGATCGTGTAAAATACACATCTTGAGCCTCCTACGATTCGTCGCAGTAGCAGGATTGTACGACAACCTGAGCGATTGATGTACTTCGGAGAGGCCTTTGCTGCAGTCGCATACAAGGAGGAAGATGATCCAGTATCATTTTCCCAGGCGATGCAGAGTTCTGAAGCAAACCTATGGCAAGAAGCCATGAACGTTGAAATGCATTCGATGTATGTCAACGAAGTCTGGAAACTTGTAGATTTACCTGAAGGCATCAAGCCTGTTAGGTGTAAATGGATCTACAAGAAGAAAAGAGGACCGGATGGAAATGTCGAGACATTTAAAGCACGACTTGTGGCGAAGGGGTTCACACAAAAGGAAGGTATCGACAATGAAGATACCTTCTCGCTCGTGGCGATGCTAAAGTCCATTCGTAATCTTTTATCCATTGCTGCTGCCCTAGATTATGTAATCTGGTAGATGGATATCAAGACTGCATTTTTGAATGGAAATCTTGACGAGCGCATTTACATGGCTCAACCAGACGGGTTCATGGAGAAAGGCCAACAGGGCAAGGTTTGTGAGTTGCTAAAGTCCATTTATGGACTAAAGCAAGCATCTAGATCGTGGAATATTAGATTCGACGAGACTGTAAAAAGCTACGGCTTTGATCAGTCTTTAGATGAGCCATGTGTTTATAAGATGGTAAACGATGGCAAAGTGGTCTTCTTAATCCTTTATGTAGATGACATACTCCTCATTGGGAATGATGTGGGAAAGTTATCAGAGGTTAAGATCTGGCTGTCAGAGCAGTTTGAGATGAAGGATCTTGGAGAAGCGGCTTACATTCTGGGGATTCAGATCTTTAGAGATCGGAAGAACCGAAAGTTAGCGCTTTCTCAAGCATCTTATATTGATAAGATCATGGATCGCTTCAGTATGCAGAACTCCAAGAAAGGACAGCTACCTTTCAGACATGGAGTGCATCTATCTAGTGAGCAGTCTCCCAAGACTCCTCAAGAGATAGAGGACATGAGACATATTCCCTACGCCTCAGCCGTAGGAAGTCTCATGTATGCAATGCTCTGCACTAGGCCAGATATTTGTTACGCAGTGGGCGTGGTGAGTAGATTCCAATCGAATCCTGGACCCGAGCACTGGGTTGCGGTCAACCATATTCTCAAGTATCTCTGGAGAACAAGAAATTATATGCTTGCATACTCAGGTGATGACCTGAATATGACGGGGTATACCGATTCCGATTTTCAAGCGGATAAGGATTCTAGGAAATCCACATCAGGGTCTGTGTTCACCCTGAATGGTGGATCTGTGGTCTGGAGGAGTATAAACCAAACTTGTGTTGCTGACTCGACCATGGAAGCCGAGTATTTGGCAGCTTGCGAAGCTGCAAAGGAGGCTGTGTGGCTGAGGAAATTACTGATGTACTTGGAAGTAGTTCCAAGTGCCAACGAACCCATTACACTTTACTGTGATAACAGTGGAGCCATTGCTAACTGTAAGGAACCAAGAAGTCACAAGCGCTCAAAACACATCGAGCGAAAATACCACCTGGTACGAGATATATTTCATAGAGGGGACGCGACGGTTATGAAGATCTCAACGTTAGACAACCTTGCTGATCTCTTCACGAAGCCTTTACCAAGTAAGGTCTTCGAGGGACACCTAGAAGGATTAGGACTGAAAGATCATTCGCATCTCCTTTGGGTCAAGTGGGAGTTTGTTGGCATTTATGCCCACAAAGGAGATTTTTGATATTAAATACTTTTGTATTTGTCTTGCTTTGAAATTAAATAAAGATTGAATATCCATTCTTATTTAAGATTGTGTTTACGCATTTATGTCTACGCTCTGAAACTGTCATCAATGAAAGAAGTGCTAAGTACAGACTTGACAAGATACCTTCTTATGACTAGTTTAAATAATAGTTCGCAATCTAAAGATCGATTGGGCAATCGATTCCTAGTAATGATTGTTAGAATGAATTAAACGATATCTTATCTTGTGATATGGAGAGTTGTGACTCTGTAATTCATTCTTGATATCTTAATGAAGATATTGAACAAGACCAGTGAAGTTTTGAAGTTCGAGATAAAACCGTTTAATCACTCGAAACCTCAAACTCACATACGAGGGGTATTTTAGTAAATACCTAAATCGTGAAGTGAGTACATGTATTCTTGTAACACTTTATGACATTTGATTTGTCAATGGGGAATGGCTAAATGAAGTTTCATTGACCCAACGGTTGGTGTCATAATACTATTTCGTTGAAACATGTTATTCACAGATATGGAATTTGTGTTGAAACAGTGCTAAGGCATTAGTATCATACCATGCTCTGTTATGAGAGTGTGAGCGAATAAACCAGGCCTGGTATTCATCGAATAAAGAATTCTTTGAAATAAAACATGTGACATGTTCAGACATTTCACTTTATGTTTTTCTCGTTCACAAATAACAGAGGACTTGGTGAAATAATAACTCAGGGGTAAAACGGTAATTTAACATTCCTCTGAGTTAATGATACACACAAAGGGTAATATCGTAAAATACACCGTGGACCATGTGAAGAATAGTTTTATCACATCAAACGGAAATATAAACACATACGAACTTAGAGATGTTCAATATTGGTCCTTTAGTGGAATCGACTAATATTAAGAATTAAAAGTCGGAAAAAGTTTGTGAACTTTTGCCTCTAATCTTTATTCTAAAGCTTCGTTCATGTAAGGTCTCAATGATAGACTCTTGGATGAGATATTAGTAAACAAGAAAAGATCGATTTTCTCATTAAACGTAAATTGTAATTTACACTAAGAAAATTATTTTCTAAGTAATTAAATAAATAATTCGTTATTTATTATTACATTTATTTAACAAATCATATTGTATTATTATATTGATAATAATATAATTTGATGATTCAAATAAATAAAAGTTGAAAATAAATATTTTCTCGTTTCGTACTACATTGTTTAGTATGAAAATAATTAATGACTTGTCATTAAATAAATGAGATGTTCTCAATTAATTAAATATTATTTTAGAAATAAATCAAAAATATTTGGGAGATAAATACATAAGATGGCCGGCCACTTAATGCAAATAAGGGGTTGGAAAATTTCTTAAATGATTTATCAGGCTTAAGTTTGATTAATGGGTCATTAATTGTTTTTGACCTAATTAAGCCCATTCTCCCTTAAATAAAAGGAGCTCTTCTCTCTCTCTTTTGACCTAGCTTTCACACGGCCACTCTCTCTCTCTCTCCCCTCCCATCTTGGCCTACTATTTGCTCTCTCCCAAGGAGAAAAATACTTGGCCAAAATCCCAAAAGAATTGAGAGAGCGATCCGTAGAGAGATTTTCCTTTTATTCCTTCTTCTCTTGTTCCTACGAAAGAGCCCACTCTCTTTGTCTCCTAAAAATCCCTAGAGTATTATCATTGACTCAACTTGTGGTTGTTTGAGTGATTTGTCTCTCCCCAAGGCCGGCTATTTTTGGAGGATCGAAGGCACGACGGTTTTGAGGATTTCTTGGACGCGCGTGGCGTAGAGGATCGGCCGACAACCTTGACGTACACCGAGACTTGCTCTCGCAGATCCAAATCTTATGTAAGTATCCCTCGAACGAATTGGATCTAAATAATATGATGTTTTAGAATAATTATATGTATTTGGATTATTCGTTTACATGCTTAGATAAATTATTGATGTGATTGTAAATTTATTGACATGTTAGGTTAGATTTAATGATATGGTTATCGAACATGTTTTAAAACGTATATAATATATTAAATTGAATTATGAAATTCCGCCACATATTGATGTGTTTTGTAATTAAATTAGGTTAATTGTTAATAAAATTCCAACAGGGAGACCGCTCACTTGAGAGATGCACTCCATGCCTGAAAGGTAACTATCCTTACTAGGAGTCTTGGATACTGAAGCGATCCATGATCTTTTCAATATAAGATGCTTTAGAAAGTGCTAACTATAGGTTCTTCCGATCTCTAAAGATTTGAATTCCAAGAATGTAAGCCGCTTCTCCTAGATCCCTCATCTCAAACTTCTTTGACTGCCAGATCTTAACCTCTGATAACTTTCCTACATCATTCCCAATGAGCAGTATGTCATCTACATATAGGACTAAGAAGACCACCTTACCATCGTTTATCATCTTATAAACGCATGGCTCATCTACTGACTGATCAAAGTCGTAGCCTTTCACAGTCTTGTCGAATCTAATATTCCACGATTTAGATGCTTGCTTTAGTCCATAGATGGACTTCAGCAACTCACAAACCCTGCCCTGTTGGCCTTTCTCCATGAACCCGTCTGGTTGAACCATATAAATGCGCTCGTCAAGATTTCCATTCAGAAATGTAGTCTTGACATCCATCTGCCAGATTTCATAATCCAGGGCGGCAACAATGGATAAAAGAGTACGGATGGATTTTAGCATTACGACTGGCGAGAAGGTATCTTCATAGTCGATACCTTCTTTCTCTGCCATAAAGTTGTGGCTTAAATGTCTTAACATTTCCATCCGGTCCTATTTTTTTCTTGTAGATCCATATACACCCAACAGGCTTGATGCCTTCGGGTAGATCTACAAGCTTCCATACCTTGTTGACATACATCGAATGCATTACAACGTTCATGGCTTCTTGCCATAGGTTTGCTTCGGAACCCAGTAGTGAAAGTGTCTCTAACACCCATGTATTGATCAGCTTGTCGTATAATCCTGTTACTTCTACAAATCACAGGAGGCTCTGGTTCCGAACGTGGTTCTTCCACTATTGATAAAGACCTCGTCCTATCTTGTGAAGTACCAACTACTTAACCCATAAGCTTCTTTACCACAAATTTGCTTCTCGGTACAAAATATTTCATATAGCATGCTTCAAGAAACCTACCGTTCGTGCTAACGAACCTTTTCTGGTCAGAATAACTATAGAAGATATACCTTTTTCGTCTCCTTAGAATATCCCACGAAAAGGCATAATTTTGAACAATTAGCCAACTTGTTAGTCTTTTGCCTCAGCACATGTGCTAGACAACCCCAGATACAAACGTGGTGTTCCCTGATTGACTGACGTTCAGGTGACCTATGATCACTAGCATGTGTTCCCTGACTGACGTTCCTGGCTTCATCCCACAATTCATGAAATAGAGGATTATCTGTTGTCTTGCCTGACGCCCATGACATTCGAACATGTAATGAAGATTGTAGAGCATGTCATATTCCGTGGCAATATCATTGTGAGATTATTGCAACACATTCCTGATGCAAGCTCATGGAACCCAAGATATAACACTTGGAAATCACATCGGACCTAACCCACATATCATAGGCGTCCTTGTCCTCCTTGCTTGAGTTGGCACTTAGAGGTGGAAGACATGGGATAGTGAGAACATACTTGTGCTTTTTCACTGGAAATATGATGTCGAGGTTACGTTTCCAATCAACATAAGTCTCAACCTCGAGTTTGTTGTAACTCAATATACATGCAAGTGGATTCATGATAAATTGTGGAAATTAAATATAATGAATATATTTAGCATGTGCTATGATTTAATTCATGGTATTATGAACAAAAATGATTAATTGCTTTTCCTAGGGGAAACCGCAATTGATCGTCGTTCATAGTCGTGACAAATCACTATTTAGTTCGAACCATACAACAAGTTACAACTTTTAGTTCTTGCTAATTACCATGGACTTTGGTCACTTATTTTTAATGCATAGCCTATATGGAGGGTGTTGTCGCCGTATTTCCGGCGGCGACGTTAATATATATTCCCCTTTTTTCTCGTCGCATAAAGTGGAGAAGGTTTGTCTGGGAAGGCCACGGCACGTCCTCACACGTCCAAAACTCCGGCCCGTCGACAAATCCACGCGCCTGGTCGGCCACTGGCGTACCTGGGAGGGACCTTCTCGTCCACTGCCTCCTGGGGGTCTCCCAGTCGGCCTCACTCGCGCCTGGGAGGGACCTTCTTGTCCATTGCCTTCTGGGGGTCTCCCAGTCGGCCAACCTTGCGCCTGGGAGAGGCCTGGCCGGCCACCCGCGCATGGGAGATGCCTGGCCGCCCTCCTGCGCCTGAGAGAGGCCTTGTCGGCCATCCGTGCCTGGTCGGCCACCGGCGTCTGGGAGAGGCCTTCTCGTCCCTCCCCGCCCAGGGGTCTCCCACTCGACCCCAAGCGTGATCCCGTGGCTATAAATAGCCCCTCACACCTTCCATAAAAGGTAAGACAATTTTATCTACACCTAGAACTCTACTAACATATAGGCACGTGGTCTCACTCTCTCAACCTACTTTACTTCCACGTGAGGTGCCTCAGGGAACAATCTCTGATCGGAATAGTTCCCTAAAGATCCGAGACCCGAGCCCCAAAACGTATGCGATCCAAGGATCCTTGTTTCACTCCGTCTCGTCGATCCCTCCTCGTCATCCTATAAGTCCACCCACATTATATTAATGTTGAGCGTTTGAGAGGTAAACAGAGGACCCCCCCTTTGTTTTCCCTTCTTAGTTCACATCTGTTTACTCTTTTCAGATAGCAGAAGGACTCGAAGACCACACGACAGCTAAGAGACAATCCGGGACACCGGATCTGACACGCTTAGGCCGAAGCGAGGGTCACCCACTCTGAGCGAGGATCTGACCGCTTAGGTCTCTGAACGTTGTCCAAATTTCAGCGACAACAGAGGGTTACTTTAAACAATAATTCTAAGTGTGTAACCAACATCTGGGCCCTTATCCAAGTCACTTTGAAAGCGGTTCTCCTAGGGGACGCCCCGCTTCATCGTTCCTCTTTAGAGCTTAGTTCATAACAATTCAATTAGTTGTGTGCTTCTGAAGTACTCCAATTGAAGGGAGGGCCACGAAGATGACTCTTAGTTTATTCACACAAGTTAATTAAATTCATGTTGGGGACCTTGGTTATTTCAACGACAAATAACCCTCCCACTTAGTTTTTGCAAAAATCATATTTTTGTTTTTGTTCAATTTCATATAATGTTGGCGTTCTATCCTATATGACATGTGAGTGAATATGAGATAACCTTAAATAAATAAGAACATAAATTTAACTTATCTAATGGTCCATTTCTAAATTTACAACCCTTTTACAAAAATAAAGAAACTAGTTTTATTTCTTGTCTTGTTTCGAGGAGTCGAATTTCCGAATTTTAAAAAATTTAGAGGTCAATATCTCCCACTCAAATAATTAATCCACTTTTATTGTTTCAAAAATAATATAAGAAAATTTAATTATTCAAGATTTTTAAATTCATTCGTAAACAATTTCCGCATTTTGGACGTCAGGCCTAACCCTAGCTAGCTCGCGTGCGCCCGAAGACACACGGCCATGCCATGGTTTTTGGCCGATCCAAACAGCCCTCATGTATCCGAGACATAGATCATTGGGTGTGTCCAAATGATCCGAGACACTACTACAAAAGATACCTTTAGAAGCGACAAGGGGAATTAGAAGCGACATTTGGGAATTAGAAGCGACTAGTCGCTTCTAACTTCAACACCCCGATTTTAATCAAATTATCAATATTTTGACAATTAGAAGAGACTAGTCGCTTCTAATTGTCAAAATTATTGGCTCGGGGAATTAGAAGTGACTAGTCGCTTCTAATGTCGCTTCTAATGTCCCAAATTTTTTGCTCTAAATTCCCTCCGCCAAAATTTTCGCTAAGTATAGAAATTGGGGCATTAGAAGCGACTATTCGCTTCTAATGTCCCAAAATTTTAGCTCCAAATTTCCTCCGCCAAAGTTTTTGCTAAGTATAGAAATTGCGGCATTAGAAGCGACTAGTCGCTTCTAATGTCGCTTCTAATATCCCAAAATTTTGTCTCCAAATTTTCTCCGCCAAAATTTTCGCTAAGTATAGAAATTGGAGCATTAGAAGCGACTAGTCGCTTCTAATGTCCCAACTTATCCAAACGTTGTTGTTTAGGGTTTAGATAGACATTAGAAGCGACTAGTCGCTTCTAATGTCGCTTATAATGTTCCTAGGGCTTTAAATCCCGTGAGCCTCCCTTCCTCCCTCATTTTCTCAATTCCGTCTCACTCTCCTTCCCACTCTCCGACCAGTCAACGCCGACCGCCGCCTTCCTCCCCCGCCGCCGTCCCTCCGCCTCCCCCGCCGCTGTCCCTCCCTCTCTCCCCTTCTCCTCCCCTCCCTGCCTTTCTCCGACCAGCCTCCCCCGGCCGCCGCCTCCCTGCCATCCTCCGCCTTATCCCTCCCCCGCCGCCGTCCTCCCTACCCCTCCCCCGCCGCTGTCCCTCCCCCTCCTCCCCTTCTCCTCTTCTCCTCGCCTCCCTGCCTTTCTCCGACCAGCCTCCCCCGGCCGCCGCCTCCCCGCCCTTCTCCCCCAGCCACCGCCTCCCCGCCCTCCTCCCTTAGCCGGCGCCTCCCCGCCCTCCTCCCTCGGCCGACGCGTCCCTGCCCTCCTCCCCTGGCCGCCGCTTCCGTGCCCTCCGGCGCTCTCCCTCTCGCTCTCCGCCCCTCCTCCGCCGAGCTCCGCCCCTCCTCCGCCGAGCTCCGCCACTGGGCCTCCGCCGTGCTCCACCCCAGCGCCTCCACCGCCGAGCTTCGACCGTCCTCCTCCTCCGCCGAGGTATGTTTAGTTTTATATTTTAGTCTAATATTGTTATAGTTTAGTCTAATATTGTTTTATAATTAGTTTGTTATTTTTAATTTATTATTGTCGTCGCAACCTCGTCACCGCTCGTTTGATCCATATACGGTCATAAATTTGTTTTTTTTAATTTCTCTAACTTCTTTAACGTATAAATAGTGAGCATTGGAATCTTATGGAATCTGAACGTCGCTATGATGTTGATGAAGCGCATCGAAAAGAATTTAGAGTCTTGTTCGCCAAAAAAGTGTACGACCAAAAAAATTAGCGGAGTCGATGTGTCTGACGAGTTGTATGCATTGTCGGTCGGACCTTTACTGAATGTTCACATTTATTCGAGTTGTGTGGTGAACGGCGTCAAATTTATCACTTCTCGTCGCGATTCAATGTGTACTACTCAAAATAGTGGTGTTTGCGTACCTGTGGACAGCTACACGTTCTACGGAAGGATGGACGATGTTGTCGTGCTGAACTATCGACATGATTGCAGA
Organism: Urtica urens; assembly: GCA_958296335.1. NCBI lineage: Eukaryota > Viridiplantae > Streptophyta > Magnoliopsida > Rosales > Urticaceae > Urtica > Urtica urens. The sequence continues at coordinate 15,698,976 of OY282526.1, forward strand.
GTTGTTCTATTTTGGTGTCGTTGGTATGGTGACAAGCACGATTCACGTAGACGCATTCGCAAACATAATGTATGTGGAACGACGAGTGCATATGTGGCAAAAGAATGGTTTCCAGACGAGCCTTTTATACTCGCTACTCAAGCCAAACAAGTGTTTTACTTGTCTGATCCTCGAAATCCTGAAAAAGGGGAATGGAATGTCGTCGAAGATGGTAATCATCAATTCGTATGAGATTTGCCTGACATTGACGTTTCTTCGTCGACTGTAGTTCCATTGTCCGTACAACATACTGATTTCGCGAGTTTGTCTCATCTTCACGATAATTGTGAACCGATTGTAGTTGATGATGCTATCGAAGATGAGCCTATCGACGACTTCATAGATGACGATGATCATGATGCTGATGTTGACCGTTTCCTTGGAGATACTGTTGATGATGATCTTGAAATAGATCAAATTGACTTCTTAAGTGACGATGAGCAAGATTGAGTTAATTGTTTAACTATATTTAATATTAAGTAAATTTAATGTATTTCATAAACTAAATTTCTAATTTATCTTTTCTGCTTTGCAGTATGTCGACTAGCAGAGATAAGCCTCCGCCGCCTTTGTCCGGACAAGGTTCGACTACGGGTCAAAGCTCGCAAAGAGCTAGAAAAGGGAAGAAAGTCAATATTATATTCGACCCCGTCCGTCTCCAATTTTTTCCGCCTCTCAGCAGAGGTGATGAAGAAAGAGTCAAAAAAGGAGAGCGCACTGGCACGTTTGCCAATAGTCTTGGAGTTTTGGTGCGAGAGCATATCCCTCCGACGACGCCGAGCTAGAATGACGTCTCAACGCAACAAGTAGCAGCCATTTTTTCTGGTATAAACGCAGAGTATGACTTGTGTACGAGAACGAGTTGGGAGACATTATTCCAGCAACCTGCCACTCGAGTCTTATCGAGAAGACTATTATCCGCGATGCAAAGAAGCGTCTGCAAGACGGAAAGTCGAAATATAGTCGGTTTTACCGGATTGAGTGCGGCGGAGACAAAGAGGAGGCTTTCCAGAGAACGCCCAAGGGTCTGACGAAACAACAGTGGTCCGAGATGATTGATAGAATGACCACAGAAACGTTCCGGTATAAATTAGATTAAACATATTAATCAATTATTCTTAAAAATAATTTTCAAACCAATGTTATTCTCTAGGACATGTCCAAACTGAATACGGCAAATCAAAAGAACAAGACCACGAAGAGTCGACAGGGCACGATCTCATTTTATGAGTATCGTCATAGTCACATAAGTATATTTTCATTCAATTTTAAATTACATAAGTTATATATTATAGTTATAATGTGTTATATGCATATGCAGCGGATAGGAGAAGGCAAGCAGATGCTAGGGCCGCTCGGTGCGTGGGAGAGGATGCACACGACTCCCAATGATCAGTGGACTACGCCTGCTACTGGAGAGTATCATGTAAGTATATATGTTATTAATTAAGTTTACCTTATAATTGTTGTTATTAATAATTACTTTAATTTGTATGTTAATATCGACGTTCGATAATATTACTACCGACCTTTGATTATATTTAGTTTATGTTTAATTTGATTTAAATTAGTAAATTTCAATATTATTAAATTTAATTAATAATAATAATAATAATTAAAAAATTTAATTAATTAATTAATAATAAACTGAAAATTTATTTTTTTAAAATAAAATTTTAGAGTTTTAGAAGCGACTATAGTCGCTTCTAAAATATGGCGGGTAACAATTAGAAGCGACTAATCGCTTCTAATGTCGCTTCTAAAATATGGTGGGTAACAATTAGAATAGACTAGTCGCTTCTAAAGTTGCATCAAATATGGATCTAGGTGCAAAATAAAAAAGAGAAATTTTCTAGAGAGAGAGAGAGAGGGTCGGCCAAGAGCAAGAGAGAACAAGGCAAAAGCTTAACCTTTCACATCTCTATGTGAGGCTCTATTTATAGGAGAAGGAAAAATCTATAAAGGTCAACTATTCATTCATGAAATAATAATGTATTCATGACACAATATTTGATTTTCCCTTCCCCTTTCTCTCTATGTGAGGTCTCCAAGGAGGAAAATTTGTTTCCTAACTTAGCTTATTTATTTCCTTCTCAAGGAAATTCATTTCCCTTTTTCTTTTGGGTAATTATCCTTATAATGAAAGGGAAATAAAACTCTCCTCTTGATGCTATATTGGCCGAACTTCTACCTAGGGAGGAAAATCTAGATGCTTCCTTATTTATTTTAAGAAAATTCTTAAAATACCCATTGTAGAATTATAATTGCGCAAATAACAAAATTAATTTCAAAATGCCTTAAACAACTTTTTGGCTTTAGAAAATAATTTATATTTCCATCATATAAAAATATTCAAAATCCTATTTTGAAATTCACATCATTTTATGTCCATGTGGACAAAAATACCCTTTAGACATTTTCCGAGAAAAAGTATAGTTCAACATTTGAACTTATTTTGACTTAGCTTCTAGTTTAACAATCCTACTCTAATGACCTGTAATAGTGACCTTATGGATCCAAATAAACAAAGCTTGAGCTTCTATACTCGGACTCAAAAGTTCTCAAACCTTTTCCGAGTATTAGCTTAATGTCAAGTGACTCAACTAAAGAGTTGACACTAAGAATCTCTCGGTTCAATTGAATTTATTTTCTACTCAAATTCAACTTAATTATATTGAGTGGATTCATTGAATGTTATCTATGTTTACCCTTCATGGATATCATATACTAGTTGGGATTTATAAAATTACTATTTTACACTTCTAGTTGTTATTTCCTCAACTCCTTTAGTACTTGTGAATAAGTTAGAAACAATGTATTGACGAGGAGCTAACAAGTCACATTGTTTTATCCAAATAAAGTCGCTACTTAAATTTGGACACTGCGCAATTCATTTATTCACACTCCAAGTAATAAAGCATGAGGTGATATATATTGCATCTCAGCAATCTTATACATGAATTCCATATCTATGAGAACTTCACAAAGTTGGTTCATGACATCTTCATAACTTAATATCTCACTAATAGGCCTTGTCTAGATCACGTAATGGATCTAGAATTTGACTTTCTCAAATGAGAGTATTAATGCTATGAAAAGACATGTCTCATTTCTGGATTTAGGTAAGCATGATGCAATTCATACATAGTGACCTTGAGATAGAAGATGTTAAATAGATTGATCTTCTATTGTCTCTAAAGGTGCACTGGTCAATTCAGTATCTTCGGAAGATACACTGGAAGAACTATAGGATTCCTAACTCTCTATGTCTCGTAACTAGACATCATAGAATCTTCCAACAATCATACTACGATCAATAGTCCGTTGATCTTTAGATTGTGAATATATCGTTTTAGTCAAACCATGAAGAGTTTGTTCACGCAAATCTACATTGGTCTCTTCATATATTATTAGGTTTGATTAAGGACTATAAGACTATTGAATATCATAAATCTTCAATCAAACTTAAAAAGAAATGAATGAATGTTTCAACTTTTATTAATTTAATCAGAAAATTACAATAAAGACTTTATAAAGATTTATATACTACATCAATATGTAAATAAATAATCTTCTCGTGGGCATCTCTGCCAAAGAAGATGAGAGTAGTCCTTCATGCCTAATCTGTCTCGTTGTTGGTCGAAGACCTTGTCGGATAGGGCCTTCATGAAAGCGTCTGCAAGGTTGTCCACTATTGAGATCTTCTTCACCTCCACGTCTCCGCACTGCATGATCTCTCTAATCAAATGGTATTTCCTCTTAATATGCTTAGAGAGCTTATGGCTTCTAGGTTCCTTTGAGTTAGCAACAGCCCCACTATTTGTCGGCATTTATGCCCACAAAGGAAATTTTTGATATTAAATACTTTTGTATTTGTTTTGCTTTGAAATTAAATAAAGATTGAATATCCATTTTTATTTAAGATTGTGTTTACGCATTTATGACTACGCTCTGAAACTGTCATCAACGAAAGAAGTGCTAAGTACAGACTTGACAAGATACCTTCTTATGACTAGTTTAAATAATAGTTCGCAATCTAAAGATCGATTGAGCAATCAATTCCTAGTAATGATTGTTAGAATGAATTAAACGATATCTTATCTTGTGATATGGAGAGTTGTGATTCTGTAATTCATTCTTAATATCTTAATGAAGATATTGACCAAGACGAGTGAAGTTTTGAAGTTCGAGATAAAACCGTTTAATCAGTCGAAACCTCAAACTCACATACGAGGGGTATTTTAGTAATTACCTAAATCCTGAAGTGAGTACATGTATTCTTGTAACACTTTATGACATTTGATTTGTCAATGGGAAATGGCTAAATGAAGATTCATTGACCCGACGGTTGGTGTCATAATATTGTTTCGTTGAAACATGTGATTTACAGATTTGGAATTTGTGTTGAAACAATGCTAAAGCATTAGTATCACACCATGCTCTGTTATAAGAGTGTGAGCGAATAAACCAGGCCTGGTATTCATCGAATAAATAATTCTTTGAAATAAAACATGTGACATGTTGAGACATCTCACTTTATGTTTTTCTTGTTCACAAATAACAGAGGACTTGGTGAAATAATAACTTAGGGGTAAAACGGTAATTTTACATTCCTCTGAGATAATGATACCCACAAAGGGTAATATCGTAAAATACACCGTGGACCGTATGAAGAATAGTTTTGTCACATCAAACGGAAATATAAACACATATGAACTTATATGTGTTCAATATTGGTCCTTTAGTGGAATCGACTAATATTAATAATTAAAAGCCGAAAAAAGTTTGTGAAATTTTGTGTCCGAGCTTTATTCTAAAGCTTCGTTCATGTGGGTCCATAAGGTCTCAATGATAGACTCTCGGACGAGATTTTGGTGAACAAGAAATGATTGATTTTCTCATTCAACGTAAATTGTTATTTACGCTAAGAAAATTATTTTATGATTAATTAAATAAATAACTGGTTATTTATTATTACATTTATTTCACGAATTATATTATGTTATTATATTGATAATAATATAATTTGATGATTCAAATAAATAAAAGATGAAAATAAATATTTTCTCGTTTCGTACTACATTAATTAGTATGAAAATAATTAATGACTTGTCATTAAATAAATGAGATGTTCTAAATTAATTAAATATTATTTTAGAAATAAATCAAATAAATTTGGGAGATAATTAGGACAATATGGCCGGCCACAATAAGTGTTTTATGGGTTGGAAAAATTATTTAAACTCATTAAAAGGAGTTTTGGGCTTAAGTTTGACTAATGGGTCTTAACTGGATTTTGACCTAACTTAAGCCCATTCTCTCTGATGTAAAAGGAGGCTCTCTCTTTGGTAACCCTAGCCTAATTTCGACCAACACTCAGCCAAACCTCTTCCCCCTTGTGCTTGAGAGGTTTTGGCCGAAATTAAGAGAGAAAGAGAGAGAGGAAAATTGTTTCCCGGCAGCCCTTCCTTTTCTTTGAGCTTCCCCTTCTTCCCTTGTTCCCACGAAAGAGTCCACCCTCTTTGTCTCCTAAAATCCCTTGAGTGTTATCATTGACTCAACTTGTGGTTGTTTGAGTGATTTTTCTCTCCCCGAGGCCGGCTACTTTTGGGGGAACGTAGGCACGACGGATTTGAGGATCTCCTTGACGCGCATGGTGTAGAGGATCGGCCGATCACTTGGACGTACACCGAGACTTGCTCTCGCAGATCCAAACCCTATGTATGTGTCTCTTAAACGAATTGGATCTGAATGATATAATATTGTAGAATGATTATATTTATTTAGATTGTTCGTTTGCATTCTTAAATGAATTTATTGATATGTACATAAATTTGTTGACATGCTAGTTTCGATTGAATGACAGGGTCATGAATATGTTAGAAAACGTTTTTAATATGTTAAATTGAATTATGAATTTCCGCCATATATAGATGTTGAAATTTATTTAACGATTAAACATATTAATTATAATACACATCCTATGTGGCAGAAATTATAATTAGATCTAACATATTAAAAATAATTTTAATATATTTAACAACCTAAGGCATTAAATTATAGTTCACATGCTCAATCAAATAAATTAAATTAATAACTTATATAACATTTATATAATTTTTATTTAATTATTTATTTGAGGGAATACTTACATAAAAGGTTGTAAACAACCTCGACGTTGCTAGCTATCGTTGGAATTCCACGTCACGTCCAAAATGCAAGAAAACGCTCGCCGGAATGCCTGGGAACGTCTTCGCCGGACTGGGGAGAGTCGCCGGAATGCCTGGGAACGTCTTCGCCGGACTGGGGAGAGTCGCCGGAATGGACGCCCGCGGGGAGCCTCGCCGGATTGGAGTTTTTCGCCTGATAGGGAGCTCGCCGGATTGGGGAGTCTCGCCGGACTGGGCACTCGCCGGATGGAAGACTGTCGCTGCACGGGGACACGCCTGACAGGGGAGACCCACCCGAATGCACGCTCGCCGGATAGCCTCGCCGGATGGCACTCGCCGGATTAGCCTCGCCGGACTGGAGCGCCTCGCCGGATTGGACCCGCCTGACTGATGCGCCTCGCCTGACAGGGATGCCTTCGCCGGAATGGAGCCTTTAACGAGTAAAGTCTTCGAGGGACACCTAGAAGGATTGGGACTGAATGACCATTCGCATCTCCTTTGAGTCAAGTGGGAGTTTGTTGGGATTGGTGCCCACAAAGGAGATATTAGACATTAAGATACTTTATGTATTTATATTTTGTTGAAACATGGATATTAATAAATGTTCATTCTTTAAAAGACTGTGTTTAGTTATGTTTAAGCTATGCTCTGAAACTGTCATCAACGAAAAGGGTGTTAAGTACAGACTTGACAAGATAACCCCTTGTGACAAGTTTGAAACCATTTGTTCGCAATCTAAAGATCGATAGAGCAATCGTATCTTATTATTGATTGTTAGCATGAATCATGATATCTCATCTTGTGATATAGAGAGTTGTGACTCTATGATACATACTGAGTATTTTATAGAAGATACTGAACAAGACCAGTGACACTTAGAAGCTCGAGACAAAACTGTTTACACACTCGAAACTTCAAGTTCACAACTAAAGGAGTATTATGATACTTACCTTAATCCTGAAGTGAATATGTAATTGACATTGCACTTTGTGACATTTGATTCGTCAATGGGCAATGACTAAATTTTAGTTGCATCTGACCCGACTGTTGGTGTCACAAGGATGCAATGTTGGGTTACATGATTCACAGATATGGAATTCATGTAACAACAATGCAAATGCATTAGTATCACACTATGCTTTGTTATGAGAGTGTGAATGAATAAACCTGGCCAGGTATTCATTGAATGAGTTCATTCTTTGATTAAAACATGTGACATGTACAGACATCTCACTCTATGTTTTTCTCATTCACAAATAACAAAGGAGTTAGTGAAATAATAACTCGAGGGGTAAAACAGTAATTTTACATTCCTCTCAGTTACTGATACACATGAAGGGTAACATCGTAATATACTCCGTGGATCGTATGAGAAATTGTTTCTTCATATCAAACATAAAAGATACGCACATGAACAGAGAGATTATCAATATTGGTCCTTTAGTGGAATCGATCAATATTAAGAATTGAAAGTCGGAAAAAGTTTGTGAACTTTTGTGTCCGTACTTTATTCTAAAGCTTCATTCATGTGGGTCCATGAGGTCTCAATGATAGACACTTGGAAGAGATTAAAAGAACTTGAAAAGTTGATTTACTCATTAAATATAAATAGTGATTTATATTGGGAAAGTTGTTTTCTTGAAACTCGATAAATAACTTGTTATTTATTTTGTTTATTGAATCACAAGATAACATCATATTGATGATGACATTCTCGAGTGATTAAATATGTTAAAAGAAGAAAGCAAATTGTTTCTCAATTCGTACTTATTCGATAACTACGAAATATATTTAATGAAGTGTCATTAAATAATAATGACAGTTCTAAATTAATTTTAGAAATTAAATCAAATAAATTTAGGAACAAAAATCAAAGACATGGACGAGTAAGGAGAGAGTGTTTGGCCGGATTCCTTAAGTGAATAGGGTCATGGGTTTGACCCAGCTTAAGCCCATTTATAACATGTATAAATAAGGCTAAGAAACCCTAATCACCTAAGCCTAACCCTAAGTGATTTTCGGCAACTCTCTCTCCCTTTCCCCTTGTGCAATTCTCGGCCAAAACCCCAAACAAAGAAAGAAAAATTGTTTTCCCTTTTTCATCTTTGATTCCTAATTGTTCTTGAGAGCCCACACTCTTGATCTCAATATTTTCCTTCTGTAATATTGTTGATTCATCACTTGTGGTGTTTGAATAATTTAGAAAACTGTTTTGGAATTTTTAAAATTGTTTTAAAAAGGTTTCAGCCATCACAAAACACCCTAGGTCGTTTTCTGTGCATTCCGGCGACCTCCCAGCCTCCAGGAGCCCATTCCGGCGACCCAGATCCAATCCGGCGAGGGCTACCAGTCAGGCGGATCCAATCCGGCGAGACAGAGGCAATCTGGCGAGGCAGATCCAATCCGGCGAGTCTGTCTGTCAGGCGAGGAGATCCAATCCGGCGAGGGCATTCCGGCGAGGGCATTCCGACGAGGGCAATCCGGCGAGGTCATCAGGCGAGGGGTCCCAGTGATCTCCAGTCCGGCGAGAAGTCCCAGTCCGGCGAGGCTCCCAATCCGGCGAGTTCCCTGTCAGGCAGGTCCCTGTGCGGCGACAGACCCCAGTCCGGCGAGGCTCCCAGTCCGGCGAGGTCACCCATTCCGGCAGGCTCCCTGTCAGGCGAGGAATCCCAGTCCGGCGAGGCTTTCAGGAGCTGTGCAATCCGGCGACAGTTTCCATTCCGGCGAGGACGCTCGTGCGCATTCCGACGAGTTTTTTCTCGGGATTTGAGCGTGACGTGGCATTCCGGAGTTAGCTAGCAACGTCATAGTTGTTTACAACTATTTACGTAAGTCTTTCTTAATTAAATAATTATATAAATGTTATATAAATTATTATAATTTGATTGAGCTTGTGAATTATAAATTGTTTATAATTACTTAATAAATTTTAATGCCTTAGGTTGTTAAATATATTAAAATTAGTTTTAATATATTAGATCTAATTATAATTTTCCGCCACATAGGATGTGTATTATAATTAATATTGTTTAATTGTTAAATAAATTCCAACAATTGGTATCAGAGCTAGTAAAAGGCATTAAAATTTAGATTTAATGACTAGTTTAGAAATTTGTTTGACTAGTTGGTGTTGGCGTTTTTGTATGAATACATTATGAATGTTTTTTTTTGTGTGTGCGCTTGTGAATGAATGGATCCTTATTCAATATGGCCCTAGGATGTTTTTATTCCGGTTATCGTCCCGGATTTTAATTTATTTAAAATTGTGAGCCTCAATTTGAGAGGACATGTAAATTTGTAATTTATTATTGTAATTCGACGACGAAGGAGCGACAAGTCAGCACCTCGGGATTGGCCGCACGTTGGAGAACGTGTGGGGGCTAACCCGAGACATCCGATGACGCGTCATTTGAAGATGAAATTTAAAATGTTTTATTTCATTTATTTACAAGAGTTGTATAATAGAAATGGGCCTATTGATAAGTTAAATAATTTTTCATATTTGATATTTAAATTTATTGATCTCATTGCATAAAGCACTCACATGTCACATAGGATAGAACGCCAACATCATTGAAAATGAAATTGTTCATGTAGTTTATAATTAATAATAGTTATGAAATAATTATAAACTGTTATAAATGAATATGATTCATTTGCAAAAACTAAGTGGGAGGGTTGTTTATCGTTGAAGCAACCCAAGGTCCCCGACACGAATGAAATTAATTAAATATGTGATGAACTAAGAGTCACACATAGTGGCCCTCCCTTCAATGGGAGTACTTCGGAAGTATTTAATTAATCTCATTGTTAAAGAACTAGGCCTAAAAGAGAAGTTTTGAAACGGGGTCTCCACATAGGTGAACCGTCTTCAAAGCAACTTGAATGAGGGCCCACGTGTCGGTTATACACTTAGACTTATGTTTTAAAGTAATCCTCACATAGAGGCTCTGCATTAAAAATAAGTGACCAAAGTTTATGGTAATTAGTAAGAACTAGAAGTTGTGACTTCTTGGATGGTTCGAACTAAATAGTGATGTGTCACGACTGTGAAAGGAGGTTAATTACGGTTTCCCCATAGGAAAAGTAATTAACTATTGTTGTTCACAATACCATGAATTATTTTAACGCTTTCCTCACCATATTAGGATTGTTCATGCATGCATATAATTCGAAAATATAGCACATACTAAAGTCATTTATTTTATCAATGTTTTTCAGCAAAATGTCTTTTAACCCACTACAAACGATTTTAAGTTCGAATAAACTCGAGGGTGAGAATTACGTTGACTGGAAACGTAACCTCGTACTGACGGTGGAAAAGCACAAGTACGTTCTCACGACCCCATGTCCTCCTGAACCGAGTGCTGACTCAAGCAAGGAAGACAAGGACGCCTTCGATGCGTGGATGAGATCTGATGAGATTGCTCGTTGCTACATTTTAGCATCGATGAGCAATGTGTTGCAACAATCTCATAGAGACATCGCCACTGCATATGAAATCCTTTTCAATCTCCATGAGATGTTTGGATGTCATGGGCGTCAGGCGAGGCAGCAAGCTATCCGCAGTTTCATGAACTGTAGGATGAAGCAAGGAGCTTCCGTACGGGAACACATGCTATTGATCATGGGTCACCTGAACGATATGGAGATTCTTGGTTTGGAGATTGACGGAGAAACCAAGATTGACATGATCTTGGAGACTCTTACGGAATCTTTTGATAGCTTCCGTCTGAACTACTCCATGAACAAGCTCAATTACACTGTGACTGAGCTTATGAAGGAGTTGCAGACTGCCGAGGGACTTCTCCCTAAGAACAAGAAGAAGTCGGGAGAGCTCAATGTTGCTGAACACAGAGCCTCGACCTCTGGTTCTAAGAGAATGATGAAGAGGCCCAAAAACGCCAACCGAGCGGGTTCCAAGAAGCCTTACAAGAAGGCTGTGGATGCTAAGGGCAAAGGCATCGCAAAGGTTGACAAGTCTGAGCACAAGTGTCACCATTGCGGAGAGGCTGGCCACTGGCGTAGGAACTGCCCTACCTACCTCAAGAGTGTCAAGGGGAAAGGTAAGATCTTTGTTTCTCAAGCTTGTTATACTACAAACAAGGCATCGCCCTGGATTCTTGATTGCGGGGCGTCTGACCACGTTGTGTGTAATTTGAATGGTTTTAGGAAAACCAGGAGCTTAGGTAACGGAGAGTTCGGATTCAACTGGGGTGATGGAACGAAGGTCGGAGCGAGATCTGTCGGGACCATGAAGCTCAAGTTTGGAAATGAAACTTTATTATTGAATAATGTTTACTATGTTCCGGATTTTTGCAAGAATTTGATTTCATTTGGTCGTTTAGAAGAACAAGGTTTCAATTTTAAGATCAATAATGGTATTGAAATTTTTATTGATGATTGTTTTATTACTAAAGCTCAACGTGTGGATTCAATATATTACTTATATCCTGCTGAGCCGACAATCTTGGACACCGAAGTGAATAGTGATTCACTTGGGAAGCGTAAGACGTTTCATACTGATGAAACTGACGACACATATCTATGGCACCTGCGTCTTGGACATATAGGCCTAGATAGGATCAAGAGACTAACAAAGGATGGTCCTTTGAAATCTCTACACGTGGGAAGCCTTCCAACATGTGAATCCTGTCTTGAAGGCAAGATGACCAAGAGACCTTTCTCAACAAAGGGTCTTAGGGCCACGCAAGTATTGGAACTGATACATAGTGATGTATGTGGTCCAATTAACATCCAGGCAAGAGGAGGTTACGAATATTTTGTAACCTTCACTGATGACTACTCTAGATTTGGTCAAATCTACCTTATGCGACATAAGTCAGATACTTTTGAAATGTTCAAACAGTATAAGGCTTTAGTTGAAAAGCAAACGTAGAAACAGATCAAAACCCTTCGATCAGATCGAGGGGGAGAGTACTTGTCTGGAGAGTTCGAAGACTTTCTTAGAGAAGAAGGCATTCATTCTCAGCTTACAGCACCTGGCACTCTGCAGCAAAACGGTGTGTCAGAGAGAAGGAATCGAACTTTGCTAGATATGGTGAGATCGATGATGAGTTACTCATCGCTTCCTAATTCTTTCTGGGGATATGCCCTTGAAACAGCAGCTTACATTCTGAACCAGGTTCCATCTAAAACGGTACCTGGCACACCCTATGAAAGATGGAGTGGTAGAAAATCTGTTTTACACCATACTCGCATCTGGGGTTGTCCAGCACATGTGCTGAGACAAAAGACTAGCAAGTTGGCTAGTCGTTCAGAAGTATGCATGTTCGTGGGATATTCAAAAGAAACAAAAGGGTACATCTTCTATAATGCTGCTGACCAGAAAACGTTCGTTAGCACGAACGCTAGGTTTCTGGAAGCAGATTATATGAAGAATACGGTACCGAGAAGCAGACTTGTGCTGAAGGAACTGTTGGGTGAAGCAACTAGTACTTAACAAGATAGGACGGGTCCTATTCCAACAGTGGGAGAACCAAGCTTGGAATCAGAGACTCCTGCGCTTCGTTGTAGCAACAGAGTTGTGAGACAACCTGGTCGATACATAGGTATCAGAGAATCTTTTACTGCAGTTGCAAACGATGAAGAAGATGATCCCGTATCATTTTCCCACGCAATGCAGAGTTCCGAGGCAAACCTATGGCAAGAAGCCATGAACGTTGAAATGCATTCGATGTATGTCAACGAGGTCTGGAAGCTTGTAGATCTGCCTGAAGGCATCAAGCCTGTAGGCTGTAAATGGATCTATAAGAAGAAGAGAGGACCGGATGGAAATGTCGAGACATTTAAAGCACGACTTGTGGCGAAGGGGTACACACAGAAAGAAGGTATCGACTATGAGGATACCTTCTCGCTAGTCGCAATGCTAAAATCCATCCGAACTCTCTTATCCATTGCCGCAGCCCTAGATTATGAAATCTGGCAAATGGATGTCAAGACTGCATTTCTGAATGGCAATCTTGATGAGCGCATATATATGGCTCAACCAGACGGGTTCATGGAGAAAGGCCAACAGGGCAAGGTTTGTGAATTGCTCAAGTCCATTTATGGACTCAAGCAAGCATCTAGGTCGTGGAATATTAGATTCGACGAGACTGTAAAGAGCTACGGCTTTGATCAGTCTGTAGATGAGCCATGCGTTTATAAGATGATAAACGATGGCAAAGTGGTTTTCTTAGTCCTGTATGTTGACGACATACTACTCATTGGGAATGATGTAGGAAAGTTGTCAGAGGTTAAAGTCTGGCTATCAAAGCAGTTTGAGATGAAGGATCTAGGAGAGGCAGCTTACATTCTAGGTATTAAGATATTTAGAGATCGAAAGAACCGTAAGCTAGCACTCTCCCAGGCATCTTATATTGATAAGATCATGGATCGCTTCAGTATGCAAGAATCCAAGAAAGGACAGCTACCTTTCAGACATGGAGTGCATCTCTCAAACGAGCAGTCTCCCAAGACACCTCAAGAAGTTGAGGACATGAGACACAATCCTTACGCTTCAGCCGTAGGAAGTCTCATGTATGCTATGCTTTGCACGAGACCAGACATATGCTACGCAGTAGGCGTAGTGAGCAGATTCCAGTCGAACCCTGGACCCGAGCACTGGGTTGTTGTCAAGCATGTTCTCAAGTATCTTCGGAGAACGAGAAACTACATGCTTGCATATTCAGGTGGTGACCTAAATATGACGGGTTACACCGACTCCGATTTTCAGGCGGACAAGGATTCCAGGAAGTCCACATCAGGGTCTGTGTTCACCCTGAATGGTGGATCCGTGGTTTGGAGGAGTATCAAGCAATCTTGTGTTGCTGACTCGACCATGGAAGCCGAGTATGTGGCAGCTTGTGAAGCTGCAAAGGAGGCTGTGTGGCTAAGGAAATTCCTTATATAGTTGGAAGTTGTTCCAGGTGCAAGCGAGCCTATTAGACTTTATTGTGATAATAGTGGGGCAGTCACAAGCGCTCTAAACACATAGAACGCAAGTATCACCTCGTTCGAGACATCGTTCACAGAGGGGATGCAGAAGTCATGAAGATCTCAACGTTAGACAACCTTGCTGATCCCTTCACGAAGCCTTTAACGAGTAAAGTCTTCGAGGGACACCTAGAAGGATTGGGACTGAATGACCATTCGCATCTCCTTTGAGTCAAGTGGGAGTTTGTTGGGATTGGTGCCCACAAAGGAGATATTAGACATTAAGATACTTTATGTATTTATATTTTGTTGAAACATGGATATTAATAAATGTTCATTCTTTAAAAGACTGTGTTTAGTTATGTTTAAGCTATGCTCTGAAACTGTCATCAACGAAAAGGGTGTTAAGTACAGACTTGACAAGATAACCCCTTGTGACAAGTTTGAAACCATTTGTTCGCAATCTAAAGATCGATAGAGCAATCGTATCTTATTATTGATTGTTAGCATGAATCATGATATCTCATCTTGTGATATAGAGAGTTGTGACTCTATGATTCATACTGAGTATTTTATAGAAGATACTGAACAAGACCAGTGACACTTAGAAGCTCGAGACAAAACTGTTTACACACTCGAAACTTCAAGTTCACAACTAAAGGAGTATTATGATACTTACCTTAATCCTGAAGTGAATATGTAATTGACAATGCACTTTGTGACATTTGATTCGTCAATGGGCAATGACTAAATTTTAGTTGCATCTGACCCGACTGTTGGTGTCACAAGGATGCAATGTTGGGTTACATGATTCACAGATATGGAATTCATGTAACAACAATGCAAATGCATTAGTATCACACTATGCTTTGTTATGAGAGTGTGAATGAATAAACCTGGCCAGGTATTCATTGAATGAGTTCATTCTTTGATTAAAACATGTGACATGTACAGACATCTCACTCTATGTTTTTCTCATTCACAAATAACAAAGGAGTTAGTGAAATAATAACTCGAGGGGTAAAACAGTAATTTTACATTCCTCTCAGTTACTGATACACATGAAGGGTAACATCGTAATATACTCTGTGGATCGTATGAGAAATTGTTTCTTCATATCAAACATAAAAGATACGCACATGAACAGAGAGATTATCAATATTGGTCCTTTAGTGGAATCGATCAATATTAAGAATTGAAAGTCGGAAAAAGTTTGTGAACTTTTGTGTCCGTACTTTATTCTAAAGCTTCATTCATGTGGGTCCATGAGGTCTCAATGATAGACACTTGGAAGAGATTAAAAGAACTTGAAAAGTTGATTTACTCATTAAATATAAATAGTGATTTATATTGGGAAAGTTGTTTTCTTGAAACTCGATAAATAACTAGTTATTTATTTTGTTTATTGAATCACAAGATAACATCATATTGATGATGACATTCTCGAGTGATTAAATATGTTAAAAGAAGAAAGCAAAGTGTTTCTCAATTCGTACTTATTCGATAACTACGAAATATATTTAATGAAGTGTCATTAAATAATAATGAGAGTTCTAAATTAATTTTAGAAATTAAATAAAATAAATTTAGGAACAAAAATCAAAGACATGGACGAGTAAGGAGAGAGTGTTTGGCCGGATTCCTTAAGTGAATAGGGTCATGGGTTTGACCCAGCTTAAGCCCATTTATAACCTGTATAAACAAGGCTAAGAAACCCTAATCACCTAAGCCTAACCCTAAGTGATTTTCGGCAACTCTCTCTCCCTTTCCCCTTGTGCAATTCTCGGCCAAAACCCCAAACAAAGAGAGAAAAATTGTTTTCCCTTTTTCATCTTTGATTCCTAATTGTTCTTGAGAGCCCACACTCTTGATCTCAATATTTTCCTTGTGTAATATTGTTGATTCATCACTTGTGGTGTTTGAATAATTTAGAAAACTGTTTTGGAATTTTTAAAATTGTTTTAAAAAGGTTTCAGCCATTACAAAACACCCTAGGTCGTTTTCTGTGCATTCTGGCGACCTTCCAGCCTCCAGGAGCCCATTCCGGCGACCCAGATCCAATCCGGCGAGGGCTACCAGTCAGGCGGATCCAATCCGGCGAGACAGAGGCAATCCGGCCAGGCAGATCCAATCCGGCGAGTCTGTCTGTCAGGCGAGGAGATCCAATCCGGCGAGGGCATTCCGGCGAGGGCATTCTGACGAGGGCAATCCGGCGAGGTCATCAGGCGAGGGGTCCCAGTGATCTCCAGTCCGGCGAGAAGTCCCAGTCCGGCGAGGCTCCCAATCCGGCGAGTTCCCTGTCAGGCAGGTCCCTGTGCGGCGACAGACCCCAGTCCGGCGAGGCTCCCAGTCCGGCGAGGTCACCCATTCCGGCAGGCTCCCTGTCAGGCGAGGAATCCCAGTCCGGCGAGGCTTTCAGGAGCTGTGCAATCCGGTGACAGTTTCCATTCCGGCGAGGACGCTCCTGCGCATTCCGACGAGTTTTTTCTCGGGATTTGGGCGTGACGTGGCATTCCGGAGTTAGCTAGCAACGTCATAGTTGTTTACAACTATTTACGTAAGTCTTTCTCAATTAAATAATTATATAAATGTTATATAAATTATTATAATTTGATTGAGCTTGTGAATTATAAATTTTTTATAATTACTTAATAAATTTTAATGCCTTAGGCTGTTAAATATATTAAAATTAGTTTTAATATATTAGATCTAATTATAATTTTCCGCCACATAGGATGTGTATTATAATTAATATTGTTTAATTGTTAAATAAATTCCAACAGCGATGAGTAACTCATCATCGACCTCACCATATCTAACAAAGTTTGATTCCTTCTCTCTGACACACCGTTTTGCTGCGGAGTGCCAGGTGCTATAAGCTGAGAATGAATACCTTCTTCTCTAAGAAAGTCTTCGAACTCTCCAGACAAGTACTCTCCCCCTCGATCTGATCGAAGGGTTTTGATCTGTTTCTCCGTCTACTTTTCAACTAAAGCCTTATACTGTTTGAACATTTCAAAAGTATCTGACTTATGTCGCATAAGGTAGATTTGACCAAACCTAGAGTAGTCATCAGTGAAGGTTACAAAATATTCGTAACCTCCTCTTGCCTTGATGTTTATTGGACCACATACATCACTATGTATGAGTTCCAATACTTGCGTGGCCCTAAGACCCTTTGTTGAGAAAGGTCTCTTGGTCATCTTGCCTTCAAGACAGGATTCACACGTGGGAAGAATTCCCACGTGTAGAGATTTTAAAGGACCATCCTTCGTTAATCTCTTGATCCTATCTACGCCAATATGTCCAAGACGTAGGTGCCATAGATATGTGCCGTCAGTCTCATCATTATGAAACGTCTTACGCTTCCTAAGTGAATCACCATTCACTTCGGTGTCCAAGATTGTCAGCTCAGCAGGATATAAATAATAAATAGAATCCACACGTTGAGCTTTAGTTATAAAACAATCATCAATAAAAATTTCAATACCATTAATGATCTTAAAATTGAAACCTTGTTCTTCTAAACAACCAAATGAAATCAAATTCTTGCAAAAATCCGGAACATAGTAAACATTATTCAATAATAAAGTTTCTTTTCCAAACTTGAGCTTCATGGTCCCGACAGATCTTGCTCCGACCTTTGTTCCATCACCCTAATTGAATCTGAACTCTCCGTCACCTAAGCTCCTGGTTTTCCTAAAACCATTCAAATTACACACAACGTGGTCAGACGCCCCGCAATCAAGAATCCAGGGCGATGCCTTGTTTGTAGTATAACAAGATTGAGTAATAAATATTTTACCTTTCCCCTTGACACTCTTGAGGTAGGTAGGGCAGTTCCTCCGCCAGTGACCAGCCTCTCCGCAATGGTGACACTTGTGCTCAGACTTGTCCACCTTTGCGATGGCTTTGCCCTTAGGATCCACAGCCTTCTTGTAAGGCTTCTTGGAACCCGTTCGGTTGGCGTTTTTGGGCCTCTTCATCATCCTCTTAGAACCAGAGGTCGAGGCTCTGTGTTCAGCAACATTGAGCTCTCCCGGCTTCTTCTTGTTCTTAGGGAGAAGTCCCTCGGCAGTCTGCAACTCTTTCTTGTTCCTAGAGCAGTTCAGACGGAAGCTATCAAAAGATTCCGTAAGAGTCTCCAAGATCATGTCAATCTTGGTTTCTCCGTCAATCTCTGAATCAAGGATCTCCATATCGTTCATGTGACCCATGATCAATAGCATGTGTTCCCGTACGGAAGATCCTTGTTTCATCCTACAGTTCATGAAACTGCGGATAGCTTGCTGCCTCGCCTGACGCCCATGACATCCAAACATCTCATGGAGATTGAAAAGGATTTCATATGCAGTGGCGATGTCTCTATGAGATTGTTGCAACACATTGCTCATTGATGCCAAAATATAGCAACGAGCAATCTCATCAGATCTCATCCACGCATCGAAGGCATCCTTGTCTTCTTTGCTCGAGTCAGCACTCGGAACAGGAGGACATGGGGTCATGAGAACGTACTTGTGCTTCTCCACCGTCAATACGATGTCGAGGTTACGTTTCCAGTCAACGTAATTCTCCCCCTCGAGTTTATTTGAACTTAAAATTGTTTGCAGTGGATTAAAAGACATTTTGCTGAAAAACATTGATAAAATAAATGACTTTAGTATGTGCTATATTTTCGAATTATATGCATGCATGAACGATCCTAATATGGTGAGGAAAGCGTTAAAATAATTCATGGTATTGTGAACAACAATGGTTAATTACTTTTCCTATGGGGAAACCGTAAATAACCTCCTTTCACAGTCATGACACATCACTATTTAGCTCGAACCATCCAAGAAGTCACAACTTCTAGTTCTTACTAATTACCATAAATATTTGGTCACTTATTTTTAATGCAGAGCCTCTATGTGATGATTACTTTAAAACATAAGTCTAAGTTTACAATCGACACGTGGGCCCTCACTCAAGTCACTTTGAAGACGGTTCACCTATGTGGAGACCCCGTTTCAAAGCTTCTCTTTTGGTCTTAGTTCTTTAACAGTGAGATTAGTTAAATACTTCCGAAGTACTCCCATTGAAGGGAGGGCCACTATGTGTGACTCTTAGTTCATCATATATTTAATTAATTTCACTCGTGTCGGGGACCTTGGGTTGCTTCAACGATAAACAACCCTCCCACTTAGTTTTTGCAAAAGAATCATAATCTTTAATAACAGTTTATAATTATTTTATAACTCTTTATTAATTATAAACTATATGAACAATTTCATTTTCAATGATGTTGGCGTTCTATCTTATATGACATGTGAGTGTTATATGCAATGAGTTTAACAACTTTAAATATCGAATATGTAAAATTATTTAACTCATCAATAGGCCCATTTCTATTAATACAACCCTTGTAAATAAAATAAATGAAAATTAAAATTCATCTTTGAATGACGCGTCATCGGATGTCTCGGGTTAGCCCGCACACGTTCTCCAACGTGCGGCCAATCCCTAGGTGTTGCCACCTTGTCTCATCGTCGTCGAATTACAATAACAATTAAAGTTAAAAATTTAAATATCCTCGCAAATTGAGGCTCACAATTTAAATAAATAAAATTTAAAATCCGGGACGATAACCGGAATAAAACATCCTAGGGCCATATTGAATAAGGATCCATTCATAACGTAACTTTAACTTGTCAATACGTACTTTAATTTTTAGAAACGTAACTTTAACTTGTAAAAAACGTACTTTAACTAAAAACGTAATTTTAACTTATGAAAACGTAACTTTAACTTGTCAAAATGAAACTTTAACTTGTCAAAACGTTACTTTAAGATGTAAAAAACTTACTTTATCGTGTAAAAACGTAACTTTAACTTGTTAAAACGTAACTTTAACTTGTAAAAAAACGTACTTTAACTTCTCAAAACGCAAATTTAAGTTGTTAAAAATGTTGGAATTTATTTAACGATTAAACAATATTAATTATAATACACATCCTATGTGATGGAAATTATAATTAGATCTAACATATTAAAAATAATTTTAATATATTTAACAACCTAAGGCATTAAAATTTATCATACAATTATAAACAATTTATAATTTACATGCTCAATCAAATAAATTAAATTAATAACTTATATAACATTTATATAATTTTTATGTAATTATTTAATTGAGGGAATACTTACATAAGAGGTTGTAAACAACCTTGACGTTGCTAGCTATCGTCGGAATGCCACGTCACGTCCAAAACGCAAGAAAACGCTCGCCGGAATGCCTGAGAACGTTTTCGCCGGACTGGGGAGAGTCACCGGAATGGATGCCTGCGGGGAGCCTCGCCGGATTGGAGTTTTTCGCTTGACAGGGAGCTCGCAGGATTGGGGAGCCTCGCCGGACTGGGCACTCGCCGGATGGAACACTATCGCCGCACGGGGACACGCCTGACAAGGGAGACCCACCAGAATGCACGCTCGCCGGACTAGGGATCTCTGGGACGCCTCGCCTGGTAGCCTCGCCGGATTGCACTCGCCGGATTAGCCTCGCCGGACTGGAGCGCCTCGCCGGATTGGACCCGCCTGACTGATGCGCCTCGCCTGACAGGGATGCCTTCGCCGGAATGGAGATCCTTCGCCGGAATGGAGCGCTGGAGGCTGGGAGATCGCCGGATTGCGCGCAAAACGTCCTAGGGATGTTTTAGGAGGGCTGAAACCTTTTCAAAACAATTTAAAACCTCTAAAACAATTCACAAAATCATTCAAACACCACAAGTAATGAATCAACAATAATACACTAGGAAATTATTGAGATTATAAGTGTGGGCTCTTAAGAACGATTAGGAATCAAAGATGAAAGAATGAAAAAAAAAATTATTTTCTTTTGTTTGGGGATTTCGGTCGAGAAACACAAAGGGGAGAGAGAGAGTGTTGGCCGAAAATTAATTTGGGTTAGGGTTAAGTGATTAGGGTTTGTTTAGCCTTATTTATACAGGTTATAAATGGGCTTAAGCTGGGTCAAACCCATGACCCTATTCACTTACGGAATTTGGCCAAAACCCTCTCCCCTTACTCGTCCACCTCTTTGAATTTTATTCCTAAACATATTTGATTTAGTTTTTAAAATTAATTTAGAACTCTCATTCTTATTTAATGACACATCATTAAATATATTTCATAGTTATCGAATAAGTACGAAATGAGAAATAATTTATTTTCTTCTTCTAACATATTTGATCACTCGAGAATGTCACCATCAATATGATAACATTTTGTGATTCAATGAACAAAATAAATAACTACTTATTTATTGAGTTTCAAGGAAATAACTTTCTCAGTATAAATCACAATTTATACTTAATGAGTAAATCAACTTTTTCAGTTCTTTTAATCTCTTCCAAGTGTCTATCATTGAGACCTCATGGACCACATGAACGAAGCTTTAGAATAAAGATCGGACACAAAAGTTCACAAACACTTAATATTGGTCGATTCCACTAAAGGACCAATATTGACGATCTCTCTGTTCATGTGCGTATCTTTTATGTTTGATGTGATGAAACACTTTCTCACACAATCCACAGAGTATATTACGATACTACCCTTCATGTGTATCAGTAACTGAGGGGAATGTAAGATTACTGTTTTACCCCTCTAGTTATTATTTCACTAACTCTTTTGTTATTTGTGAATGAGAAAAACATAAAGTGAGATGTCTTTACATGTCACATGTTTTAATCAAAGAATGAAATCATTCAATGAATACCTGGCCAAGTTTATTCATTCACACTCTCATAACAAAGCATAGTGTGATACTAATGCATTTGCATTGTCATTACATGAATTCCATATCTGTGAATCATGTACCCCAACATTACATCCTCGTGACATCAACAGTCGGGTCAGATGCAACTAAAAAATTAGTCATTGCCCATTAACGAAGCAAATATCACAAAGTGTAATGTCAATTATATATTCACTTCAGGATTAAGGTAAGTATCATAATACTCCTTTAGTTGTGAACTTGAAGCCTCGGGTGTGTAAATAGTTTTGTCTCGAGCTTCTAAGTGTCACTAGTCTTGTTCCGAATCTTCTATAAGATACCAAGTATGAATCATAGAGTCACAACTCTCTATATCACAAGATGAGATATCATGATTCATGCTAACAATCATTAATAAGATTCGATTGCTCTATCGATCTTTAGATTGCGAACAATTGTTTCAAACTTGTCACAAGGGGTTATCTTGTCAAGTCTGTACTTAACACCCTTTTCGTTGATGACAGTTTCAGAGCATAGCTTAAACATAACTAAAAACAATCTTCAAAAGAATGAACAGTTATTAATATCAATGTTTCAGCAAAATACAAATACACAAAGTATCTCAATGTCTAATATCTCCTTTGTG
This sequence comes from Urtica urens, assembly GCA_958296335.1. Taxonomy (NCBI): domain Eukaryota; kingdom Viridiplantae; phylum Streptophyta; class Magnoliopsida; order Rosales; family Urticaceae; genus Urtica; species Urtica urens. The sequence goes on from OY282526.1 coordinate 15,721,525, forward strand.
GGCACCAATCCCAACAATAGATATGTTTAATTAGGTTAATTGTTAACTAAATTCCAACACTATTATCATAATAAAGTGTCATGGGCTCATTGACATTTGGAACAACTTCCAAATACTTAAGGAATTTTCTAAGCCATACAGCCTCTTTGAATGCTTCACAAGCACCCACATCTTCGCTTCCATTGTGGAGTCATCAATGGAAGATTGCTTGATACTCCTCTAAACTATAGTTTCACCATTCAAGATGAACACAGATCCTGAAGTGGATTTCCTGGAATCCTTATTCGCCTAAACGTCGGAATCGGTATACCCCGTCATAGTCAGGTCAGGACCTGAATATGTAAGCATCAAGTTCCTAGTTCTCCGAAGATACTTAAGAACGTGCTTAACAGCAACTCAGTGCTCGGGTCCTGAATTTGATTGTAAACGGCTAATTACGCCAACGGCGAAACATATATCCGATTTAGTGCACAACATAGCATACCTAAGACTTCCTATGGCTGAAGCATATGGAATCTTTCTCATGTCCTCAATCTCTTGTGTAGTCTCGGGAGACTGGTCTGTAGGCCCTTCTTGGAGTTTTGCATAGGGAAGAGATCCAAGACCTTATCTATATAATATACTTGGAAGAGCGACAGGGTCCGGTTCTTTTGATCTCGAAAGATCTGAATCCCCAGAATGTACGCAGCTTACCCTAGATCCTTCATATCAAACTGCTTAGCTAACCAGATTTTAACCTCAAATAATTTACCTACATTATTCCCAGTGAGTAGTATATCATTGACATACAATACCAGAAACACAACATTGCCCTCCTACATCAATTTATAGACATAAGGTTCATCTATTGACTGTTAAAAACCGAAGCATTTTACAGTTTCATCGAATCTAATATTCCAAGATCTAGATGCTTGCTTTAAATCCATAAATGGATTTAAGCAATTCACAAACCTCGTTCTCTTGATCACTTTCCACAAAACCGTCTGGTTGAGCCATGAAAATGCGCTCGTCAAGATTGCCATTCAGAAAGGCAGTTTTGACATCCATCTGCCAGATCTCATAATCGAGAGCGGCAGCTATGGATAGAAGTATACGGATGGATTTAATCATTGCGACTGGCGAGAAGGTTTCTTCATAATCGATACCTTCCTTTTGGGTATAACCATTAGCCACCAGACGTGCTTTGAACGTCTTAACGTTCCCATCCGGACCCCTTTTCTTCTTATAGATCCACTTACTATTGGCATTTATGCCCACAAAGGAGATTTTTGATATAAATACTTTTTGTATTTGTTTTGCTTTGAAATTAAATAAAGATTGAATATCCATTCTTATTTAAGATTGTTTTTAAACATTTATGTCTACGCTCAGAAACTGTCATCAACAAAAGAAGTGCTAAGTACAGACTTGACAAGATACCTTCTTATGACTAGTTTAAATAATAGTTCGCAATCGATTCCTAGTAATGATTGTTAGAATGAATTAAACGATATCTTATCTTGTGATATGGAGAGTTGTGACTCTGTAATTCATTCTTGATATCTTAATGAAGATATTGAACAAGACCAGTGAAGTGTTGAAGTTCGAGATAAAACCGTTTAATCACTCGAAACATCAAACTCACATACGAGGGGTATTTTAGTAATTACCTAAATCCTGAAGTGAGTACATGTATTCTTGTAACACTTTATGACATTTGATTTGTCAATGGGAAATGGCTAAATGAAGTTTCATTGACCCGACGGTTGGTGTCATAATACTGTTTCGTTGAAACATGTGATTCACATATATGGAATTTGTGTTGAAACAATGCTAGGGCATTAGTATCACACAATGCTCTGTTATGAGACTGTGAGCGAATAAACCAGGCCTGATATTCATTGAATAAAGAATTCTTTGAAATAAAACATGTGACATGTTGAGACATTTCACTTTATGTTTTTCTCATTCACAAATAACAGATGACTTGGTGAAATAATAACTCAGGGGTAAAACGGTAATTTTACATTCCTCTGAATTAATGATACACGCAAAGGGTCGTGGACCGTGTGAAGAATAGTTTTGTCACATCAAACGGAAATATAAACGCATATGCACTTAGAGATGTTCAATATTGGTCCTTTAGTGGAATCGACTAATATTAAGAATTAAAAGCCGAAAAAAGTTTGTGAACTTTTGTGTCCGAGCTTTATTCTAAAGCTTCGTTCATGTGGGTCCATAAGGTCTCAATGATAGACTCTCGGACGAGATTTTGGTGAACAAGAAATGATTGATTTTCTCATTCAACGTAAATTGTGATTTACACTATGAAAATTATTTTCTGAGTAATTTAATAAATAACTGTTTATTTATTATTACATTTATTTCACGAATCATATTATGTTATTATATTGATAATAATATAATTTGATGATTCAAATAAATAAAAGATGAAAATAAATATTTTCTCGTTTCGTACTACATTGATTAGTATGAAAACAATTAATGACTTGTTATTAAATAAATGAGATGTTCTAAATTAATTAAATATTATTTTAGAAATAAATCAAATAAATTTAAGAGATAATTAGGACAATATGGGCGGCCATAATAGGTGTTTTATGGGCTGAAAAATTTGTTTAAACTCATTAAAAAGAGTTTTGGGCTTAAGTTTGACTAATGGGTCTTAACTAGATTTTGACCTAACTTAAGCCCATTCTCTCTGATATAAAAGGAGGCTTTCTCTTTGGTAACCCTAGCCTAATTTCGACCAACACTCAGCCAAACCTCTCCCCTCTTGTGCTTGAGAGGTTTTGGCCGAAATTAAGAGAGAAAGAGAGAGAGAGGAAAACTGTTTCCCGGCAGCCCTTCCTTTTATTTGAGTTTCCCCTTCTTCCCTTGTTCCCACGAAAGAGCCCACCCTCTTTATCTCCTAAAATCCCTTGAGTATTATCATTGACTCAACTTGTGGTTGTTTGAGTGATTTTTCTCTCGCCAGGGATGGCTAATTTTGGAGGATCGAAGGCACGACGGTTTTGAAGATTTCTTGGACGCGCGTGGCGGAGAGGATCGGCTGACCACCTTGACGTACACTGAGACTTGCTCTCGCAGATCCAAATCTTATGTAAGTATCCTTCGAACGAATTGGATCTGAATAATATGATGTTTTAGAATAATTATATGTATTTGGATTATTCGTTTGCATGCTTAGATAAATTTATTGATGTGATTGTAAATTTATTGACATGTTAGGTTAGATTTAATGATATGGTTATCGAACATGTTTTAAAACGTTTATAATATGTTAAATTGAATGATGAAATTCCGCCACATATTGATGTGTTTCGTAATTAAATTAGGTTAATTGTTAATCAAATTCCAACACTTACACCCTACAAGTTTAACCCCTTCAGGTAGGTCTATAAGTTTCCAGACTTTGTTGACATACATCGAATGTATCTCAACTTTCATGGCATCAAGCCAAAGGTCTGATTCAGAACCGGCCATTGCTTGGCTGTAGAAAACAGGGTCATCCATATCAGCGATGGCTACGAGAGTATCACCATAAGACATGTACCTGTCAAGTTTTTCAGAAACCCTCCCATTACGCCGAAGTACTACTTGACGAGGTTCTGAATTGTTAGGTTGTGTTTCAGTTGGGGTAAGAACAGTTCTTACAAATGAGGTAGAAGCATCCTCACCCAACTTTTGTTCATGCACAATTTTGCTTCTAGGTTTCGTATTCTTCATATAGTCCTCCTCAAGGAAACGAGCATTAGTGCTGACTAACTTTTTGTCTTCCTCGGGACTATAGAATGTGAAACCTTTGGATATCGAGTGAACATGTATAATTCTGACCTACTAGCAAACTTGCTAGTCTTTTGCCTTAGCACATGTGCAGGGCAACCCCAAATTCTGATGTAGCCTAAACTAGCTTTACGCCCAATCTGTCGTTCATATGGAGTACTAGGGACCATCTTAGACGGAACTTGGTTCAGAATATATGTGGCAGCTTTGAGGGCATATCCTCAAAAGGAATTAGGAAGTAATGAGTAACTCATCATTGATCTAACCATATCCGTCAAAGTTCGATTCCTTCTCTCTGACACTCCATTTTGTTCAGGTGTGCCAGGTGCTGTAAGCAGAGAAGCGATACCTTCTTCTTTCAGAAATTCATCGAACTCTTCAGACAAGTACTCACCACCTCGATCAGATCAAAGGGTTTTGATATGTTTTCTAGTATGCTTTTTCACTAAAGCCCGAAAAACCTTAAATACGTTAAAGGTTTCGGATTTGTGTTTAAGCGAATAGACAAATCCATATCTTGAGTAATCATCGGTAAAGGTAACAAAGTATTCGTATCCTCCCCATGCCTGAATTCTGAGCAGACCACATACATCTGAATCTATTAGTTCCAGCAGCTCAGTGGCTCTTCGACCTTTATCAGAGAAAGTTCATTTGGTCATTTTTCCTTCTATACAGGATTCACAAGTCGGCAATGAGCCTATTGCAGAGGCTTTGAGTGGAGCATCCCTCACAAGTCTCTTAATTCTATCTAGACTAATATAACCAAGTTTTAAGTGCCAGAGATGTGTTGATTTTATTAGATCAGAGGAATCATTAAGTTCTATCCTCTTGGGTTCCCTAATTAGATCATTATCTATTTCAGTGTCTAATAGCAAAGGTTGTGTAGGATAAAGATAGTATAAACATTCTTTAAACATGCATCAGTGACAAATGAATTGGAAGAAGTAATACAAATTCCATTATCAATAAACTATAAATAATAATTCTACTCAACAATTTGATCTACAGATATTAAGTTTTTCCCAAAGGAAGGAACATAATACACATTATTCAAATTTAAAGTTCTATCTTCGAAAGACAATGTCACGGATCTCAGAGCCTTAGCAGACACCAAGTTCCCATCACCCCACTTGAAGCAGAAATCTCCATCCTCTGAGCTTTTGCTTTTCCTGAATCCATTCAAGGAAAAACAAATATGGTTAGTAGCAGCGGAGTCAATAATCCACAATGATACATTATTAGCTACTAAACAATCTTTAGTAATAAGTAGAATACCTTTCGCTTTAGTCTTGATGTAGGCATGACAGTTTCTACGCTAGAGTCCCTCAGCGGTGTGAATCTCCTTCATTAGCCTGGTAACAGTGTACCCTAGCTTATCTATGGAGTAGTTTAGCTTGAAAGTATCAAAAGATTCAGGGAGAGTTTCCAAGATCATATCTATATTGGGTTTTCCATTAATCTCAGATCCAAGGATTTCGATGTCATTGAGATAACTTATGATCAGTATCATGTTTCCTCTAACAGGAGTCCTAGCTTTCATACGACAGTTTACAAACTCTCAAATTGCTTGTTATCTAGCATGGCGCCTTTGCCCTTCAAACATCTCATAGAGATTGAAGAGTATGGTTTAGGCCGAATCAATATCACGATGATGTTGTTGCAACATATTGTTCATCGATGCTAAAACATAGCATCTCACAATCTCATCTGATCGGATTCAAGCTGCTAGGGCGCCCTTGTCCTCTTGAGTCGAATAATTATTCGTTTCGGGAGGACATGGGGTGGTGAGAACCCACTTGTGCTTGTCCACGGTAAGGAGGATGTCTAGGTTACGTTTCCAATCTACGTAGTTATCACCTTCCACTTTGTTTGAGGAAAGGATAGTAGAGAGGGGGTTTAGAGACATGTTGCTGAAAGTTGAAACAATTTACGATTAGTCTTTTCTTTAGGATTTAAAATTTAAGTTTATTTAGACAAGAATAAATCCAAAAGTGTTATGAACAAAATGACACTTTACTCCTTCGAGGGAAGGCCGCAAAGAGTCGCCTTTCATAATTAAATGACACATCATTAATCCATAGTCATGATGTCAATACATCAGGGTTTGATTAGCCACCTTATAAAAAAGTTTGATCACTCAAAACTCTTCGCAGGGCCTCGAGGGAGGATTACTAGAGTTTGAGTCTAAGTGTGTAACCAACAACTTAGTTCAAGAAGATCTACTTTGAAAACAATCCGCCGAAGGAGGCGTTGTCTCATCGTTTTAGTTTTGAACGTAGCTATAAAAGCAATGTTAGGAGCAATGCATCTATGAGTACTCTCATTTAAGAGAGGGTCACGAGGGTGACTCTTAGTCCGGCGACATATGCACTCCACATTAGAGTTGGGGATCGCGGGTTGCAAACAATAAGTACAACTCTCCCACTTAGTTTTTAGAAAATAAGGGGATCCTGAGTTGCAACAATAAGTGCAACCCTCCCACTTCATTTTTTGGAAAAAGGCACGTCTACTCTTGTACGTAAAGGAAACTTGTTTCAATTAGTAAAGAGAGATAGAGTAGATCACTAGGAAAAAAGAACCCTAAAATCGATATTGGTGAGGGGAGAGCAGTGTTAATGCACTAAGGCACAAGGAACATACTCGGATCTTTTTGTCTATTAAATTTATTTTTCCTAAGGAAAGTGTGTGAGATTAATAAATCGTCACTTTTGCACTTCAAAGTTTTTGAGATTCAAAACCTCCTAAAACTAAAATCTTCGTCTTCAGGTCATCTTCCTTCAAGGCGTCTTCATGGTGGTTGAGGTCGTAAACGTCGATAACACGGTAGCATCAATAAGACGGGAAGCAGCTAGGAGTCGCGAATCCGGATTCAAAGTCCTGGATTCGCGGACTGCCGTACATCGTGGACGTAAAAGTTCATAAATGAGACATCCCGTATCCGATTGACCTAAAACCAATTCAATTGTATAGCTGACCTTCGTACCCTTAATTTTGTTTAAAAACCAATAATCTTCAAGTTCCAAGCAAAGAGTTATGCCCATTTTACGGATCCATAAAAAGTTGTCCAAAAATTGAAAAACAGTTAAAATCTATGCCGGATCTGTACGTAATTAGAAAGAGGTTTATTGAAACATTTTATTTGTTTGTTTTGATTTCAATTGTGTGTTATACTAACATGTTAATAATTTACAAAAAATTAAACAACCAATATATTACAACATATTTAAAAACTAATTTAAACTAGAAGTGCAAAAAATTAATTTAAACAATGTACACAAAATTTCAAACTTGTCAACAAAATATTTATTTAGAGTATGCGAAACATAAAATAATTAAAAACTGTTTTCAATATATTAATATATTATATTAACAATTAGAAAATCAACACAAATTTAATTTTAGAGGTCGTAACAAAAAATTAAAATTGTGTAAGATCTAGTCTTTTAGAAAACCAATATTCAAACAAAGTTTGAAAATTATTTTCTTTTAATGATTTTAAATAACATGTACATGCTTATACTTTGACCTATGCTCTGATACCATTCGTTGGAATAGTTTTAGGGTTAAGAAAAATTTATCATTAACACATTAATTGGGGAATATAAAAATTTCTTTACAAGTAAATTTTTTTACTAGCTTAGGCAAAGTGCATGAACATGTATATATTAAAAAACATTATTTAAAATTACTTGAACTAATCTTTCTTGTAGGTTGATCTTGGATAAGCCTTGAAAAAGGTAGATCGTCTCTTGCTCGTTACCTTCACACCTAAATGTGAACTCGAGAAACCTAAAGTTTCTATAACATGAGTCTTTTAAACGTTTAGAAGGATTTGTGTGTGGGCACAATTAAGCACAATAACTCAAGAACAAGTCTATGAGCTAAAGAGCTGATTTAGCCTAAGTCTAATGAGGACTTAGGTACCAAAATAAAAAGGGATTTTAGAGAGAGAGAGAGGGGTTCGGCTACTTTGAGAGAGAAGAGAGCAAAAAACTTATTTTCACATCTCTATGCGAGACTCTATTTATAGGAGAAGGAAAATCAAGAAAGGGTAATTACCCTTTCCTACTATGCATTCATGACATAATAGTTGATTTTTTTTCTCCTCTTTCTCTTTGCATATTTCCGGCCAACCTTGATGCATTAGTGAGTAAATTTGTTTCATCACTTAGCACATTTGTTACCTGCTCAAGAAAATTAATTTCCTCTTTTTCTTTTGGATAATTATCTTTATAATTAAAGGCAAAAAATCATCTCGTCTTGGGGTGTGTTTTGGCCGAACTCTACACCAGGAAATGGTCACCTAGATGCTTCCTTATTTCTCTTAAGACAACTATTAAAATACCTATTGTAGAACTAATATTGCACAAGTAATAAAATTAATTTCATAATGTGTCACGACCCGCGAGCGTCATCACCTCGCCCATAGACCGCGACTCCTCACTTACAATCATCACATCATACAATATCGGGAGCATTTCATTATCAAGAAATAATCAAAGATAATACTTACATAAAAATACAGTTTAATTAAGATATAATAAATAAGGTACAACATAATTTATCGTGCGGAAACGTATAGTATAGTAGTTGTCAAAAATCTCGGGAAATTTTTCGATTCTATTCAAGATACCAAAGCTCTAAATCGACTTCATACTTATATCGTTAGGATATATACATAAAAGCTCCCAGCTTATTTACAAGCACAAAATATTGTTTTTGACAAGGTCGACGTTATATATATAGTATTTCACAACAAACACTTCCCGAGTCCAAAACCCGTAGCCCGTTGGTCAAGAGATACACGTTCCTGGTCAAGCCTCCTTTCACGACTAATGCATGACTGCCTTCCCCTTATCTATACCAAGGGTCATAGAACTGTGAGTCGATTGACACAGCAAGTAAGAGTCTAACCTAAGAAGATAAAACAGTCTAATGCAAAGCATGTGACGTGCGAACAGACACGTAGGGATGCAAATGCAGCTAGCATCTAAGAGTGACAATTGCCCGCGCATCCTACAACACCTACCGTTTCGCAAGACTGCGATCTCCTCACATCCATAATCTTTGGTTCGACCAGAGACCAACTATAGACTTCGAGCCGCGGTCTACAGCTGACCTTAGTTTTATCATCTGTCAGGGATACTCTAGTGGTACCAACTTCCTTTAGGCGCCAGCGCTCGGTGCTTACGGGCATGAAAAAACGGACTCGCCATTGCGATCACCCAAGCGGTACGCTCACACGCGTCCTCGCTAAACTAGAGTACTCATCGCTATCACACGCGTCCTCACATGAGGGATTACCTCGTGGGTACCACTGACATTAGTTCCGTTATGTTTGTGTACCCTGAAACTAGCAGTGTACTCGTTGTTTTATAGACAGAAGAGCACTATCGAGTTAAACCTCGGAGGTATTTACTGTTTAGCCTCAAGCTCGTTTAGTGTTTTATACAGAAGGTCGAAGTGTGACTTTCGATTCTTCTTTTCCCGTTTGAATTCGGGAATCTGATGCTAATTCTCTTCTGAAAATTGAGTCCTAACTTATTTCATAGAGTTAGGAGGGATCTAACTATACATATTGTAAATATGGCTGGTTCACATTAGCGTTTGACTTAAGCGGGAGTACCCGAGTTAATATTTACAATATGGGTGGCCGAAGCCGTAACGTTCAAGTTGTATCTTTTAGGGCTTTCTCTAATCTTGTTTACTATCAATTAAATGCACAGACAAGGAGGATTATTCCCTTGGTAAGTATTTGGCTTATGTCTCCTCACTTACCCGGACCAACTCGGCGAAAAGCCTAACGATTCTCAAAGATATCTCGGATTCCAGGTCTCGAAGCTGATTCCTGAAGTTTGATTCGGTCGATCGTCAAATCTTCACGTGAGTCTGAAAATAGATTACAAAATCCGGGAACGAATTAATTCTGTGAATTAAATTCATCAAAATTCCCAATCTTTAAATCCCAAATCTTGACTTCCAATTGACGAACGAATCCAAAACCAAGTCCGAACAAAATTCGATAATCTGCTATAGGTTTCCGAAATAAAATCATAGTCTCGTGATATTCATAAAATTTCTTTCGGGATTTAAAAAACTAAATCATCTTTAGTTTTTCTCTCCCGTAATCTTCACTTTTGAAATACTTTACAAAAACCCGAGACTTTTGATTTCATATTCAGATTTACAACGTACAGATTCAGATTACAATATTCTCAGCACAATTACAACACAAATACACACGTTATATTTGAGCCAAAATCTCAGATTCTCAAACCAGAGCGTAATCCCGAATTTCAAAATTCTCGAGCCAAAACAACCCGAAAATCATCCGAACCAGTTCCAATATACAATTCAGTTACAATTCAAGGTACTGTTACAACCAATTTCGACAACAGAATCAGATAAAATGAAAAGCCCCAAATTTCTCCAGCCAAAACCCTAATTTTCAAACCGCTACCAAATCAGCCCCAAAAATTACAACAGATCAACCCGTAATAAAATTTAAAGTACAATCAGACATTTCACGTCCTCAATTTCACCGACGAAACCTGAATTAAACAAAACCCCCAAATCCCCGAGTAGGAACCCTAATTTTTGGGTAAAAGTGATTTTCAAATCGAAACCCTAAAAATTCGGGTTCAAAACTCAATTCAAGGGTTACAGAAGCACGAAGTACAACCAATTTCATCAAATCAAACTCGATTCCACAAAACCCCCAAAATTCTCCGACGAACACTAAATCCTCAGATTCGGAAGCAAAATCAAAGCCAAAATAGAATTGATCCTGGCTCACCTTGGATTCCTGAAATTCAAGCTGTCCTTGAGTTTTTCCGATGCTTGAACGCGCCAAAAAAACGACTGGTGGCCGGCGATGGTGCTTCGACCGCCACGACGGAGAAGAGGCGAGAACAAGCGAGAGAGTGGTTCGCGACGACAAGAGGAATATTTTTGATGAAGGTTGGTGGTAGTTTTGGTCGGAGTTGAGTGACCGATGATGAGAGAGAAGAATAAATGAAGAAGAGGTTGAGAGGTATCAGGAGAGAGAGAGAGAGAGAGAGAGAGAGAGAGAGAGAGAGAGAGAGAGAGAGAGAGATCGTGAGAAATGAGAAAAAAGAAAAAAACAAGGAGGTATTATGTGCGTGAGGGAAGAGATAAGGGAGAGAGGTGATAAGGATGAATGTGGGTAAGACACTTGGCAAAGAGAGATAGGGTGAGGAATATGTGACATCAACGTGGGAGAAGAAGAAAGAGGAAGAAGAGAGGTGGGGCGCGCGTGAGGGAGAGAGAGAAAGAGAAAGAGAGGCTATGCACGGAGAAGAAGAGAAGGAGAAGAAAGAGAGGGTGAGGTGGCAAAGGCTTGGACCCCACGTGGAAGGAAGAGAGGGGGAAACAAAAATAGGGTTTTACATAATGCCTCAAAACAATTTCTCGGCTTTAGAAACTAATTTATATTTCAATCATATGAAAATATTCAAAATCTTATTTTGACAGTCACATCATTTTGTGTCCATGTGGACAAAAATACCTTTTAGACATTTTCCGAGAAAACATCTAGTTCAACACTAGAACTTATTTTGACTTAGCTTCTAGTTTAATAATCTTACTCTAATGACCTGTAATAGTGACCTTATGGATCCAAATGAAAAAAACTTGAACTACTATACTCGGACTCAAAAGTTCCTAAACCTTTTTCCGAGTATTAGCTTAATGCCAACTGACTCAAATAAAGAGTTGACACTGAGAATCTCTCAGTTCAAATGAATTTATTTTCTACTTAAATTCAACTTAATTATATTGAACCGATCCACTGAATGTTATGTATGTTTACCCGTCATGAATATCGTGAACTAGATGGGATTTATAAAATTACCATTTTACCCTTCTAATTGTTATTTCCAGAACTCTTTGTTACTTGTGAATTAGTTAGAAACAACGTATTGACAAGGAGCTAACAAGTCACATCGTTTCCTCCAAATAAAGTCGTTATTTAATTTTTGATACCACGCGGTTCATTTATTCACAATCCAAGTAATAAAAGATGAGGTGATATACATTGCATTTCAGAAATCTTTTACATGAATTCCATATCTATGCGAATTTCACAAAGTTGGTTCATGACATCTTCATAACTTAATATCTGACCAATTAGTCTAGTCTAGATCACTTAATGGATCTAGAATTTGACTTTCTCAAATGAGAATATTAAAGCTCTGAAATGACATGTCTCATTTCAGGATTTAGGTAAGCACGATACAATTTATACATAGTGACCTTGAGGCAGAAGAGGTTAAATGGTTTGTTCTTACATTGTCTCTAAAGGTGCACTGGTCAAATTAGTATTTTCGGAAGATACACTGGAAGAACTATAGAGTTCCTCACTCTTTATGCCGCATAGCAAGACATTATAGATTCTTCACACAATCATACTAGGATCAATAGTCTGTTGATCTTTATATTGCGAAAATTTCATTTTAACAAAACCTTGAAAAGTTTGTTCACGGAAATCTACATTTGTTTCTTCATATATTGTTAGGTTTGATTAAGGACTATAGGACTATTAAATATCATAAATCTTCAAACAAACAAAAAAGGAATGAATGAACGTTTTATCTTTTATTAATTTTAATTAGAAATTACTATAAGTACTTATAAAGATTTATATTACATCAATATATAAATAAATAATCTTCTTGTGGGCATCATTGTCAACAGTTTCTCATTCTCCGGAGATACTTGAGAACATGCTTGACAGCAACCTAGTGCTGGGGTCCATGGTTTGTTTTGTAATCTACTCACCACGCTGACTGCCTAACAAATATATGGCCTCGTGCAAACAATAGCATACGTAAGACTTCCTACGCCTGAAGCGTATGGATTATGTCTTGTGTCCTCAACTTCTTGAGGAGTCTTGGGAGAATGGTCACTTGAGAGATGCCCTCCATGTCTTAAAGGTAGCTGTCCTTTTTTGGAGTGTTGCATACTGAAGCGATCCATAATCTTATCAATATAAGATCCCTATAATAGAGCTAACTTCTGGTTCTTCCGATCCTTCATCTCAAATTACTTTGACCGCAAGGTCTTAACCTCTGATAACTTTCCTACGTCATTCATACTGATTAGAGTCATCTTCCTATAGGACTAAGAAGGCCACCTTGCCATCGATTATCATCTTATAAATGTATGGCTCATCTAGTGACTGCTGAAAGCAAAAGCCTTTTACAGTCTCGTCGAATTTGATATTACACGATTTAGATGCTTTCTTTAGTGCATAAATGGACTTAAGCAACTCATAAACATTGCCATGTTGGCCTTTCTCCATGAACTCGTCTGGTTGAGCTAGATAAATCCCCTCATCAATATTCCCATTCACTACTACAAAACTGTTGGGATTGGTGCCCACAGAAGAAATATTGGACATTGAATTACTTTTTGTATTTGATTTTGCTGATACAATTATATTAATAAATATTCATTCTTTATTATGTTTGTGTTCATGTATGAATGCTACGCTCTGAAATTGTCATCAATGAAAGGGGTGCTAAGTATAGACTTGACAAGATAGCCCCTTGTAACTAGTTTAAACATTTGTTCGCAATCTTAAGATCGATAGAGCAATTGAATCTAGGTATTGATTGTTAGAATAAATCATGATATTTAATCTTGTGATATAGAGAGTTGTGATTCTATGATTCATACTTGATATCTTAAGATATTGAACAAGACCAATGATACTTAGACGCTTGAGATAAAACTGTTTAAACACTCGAAACATCAAGATCACATACGAAGGGTACTTTGGTACTTACCTTAATCCTGAAGTTAATATATAATTGATATTATACTTTGTGACATTTGATTTGTCAATGGGAAATGACTAAGTTTTAGTTTCATCTGACCCGACGGTTGGTGTCACGAGCATATGATATTGGGTTATATGCAAAGATATGGAATTCATGTTGAAACAATGCAGATGCATTAGTATCACAATATGCTTTGTTATGAGAGTGTGAATGAATAAACCTATCCAGGTATTCATTGAGTAAAAAAATTCTTTGATTAAGGGCATTAAAATTTAGGTTTAATGACAACTTTTGAAATTTGTTTGACTAGTTGGTGTTGGCGTATTTATATGATTACTTTTTGCATTGTGAATGCTTGAATTGTGTGTTTGTATTTATGGATGGATCCTCATTTATTTTCGGTTATCGTCCTGGGTTTTAAAATAATATATTTAAATTGTGAGCCTCGATTGGCAAGGACATTTAAATTGTAAATTAATTTTATTGTAATTCGACGACAAGAAGACAAGGAGGCTGCACCTCAAGCTTCGCCGCACGTTGGAGAACGTGTGGGGGCTAACCCAAAACATCTGATGATGCGTCACAAGTCTGCTTGACGATGAAGATTAAATTAATTTAATTTTCATTTAATTTCTTTTTTGGGTTGTATTTAGAAATGGGCCATTTCGTGTGTTAAATATTTTATGTTTTTAAATTATTTATACTCATTGCGTAGCACCTCACATGTCATATAGAATAGAACGCCAATATCATTTTAAAATGAATTTCATGTAGTTTATAATTATAAACTGTTTCTAAAGAATATGATTCTTTGCAAAAACTAAGTGGGAGGGTTGTGCATCATTGAAGCAACCCAAGGTCCCCGACACGAATATAATTAACTAAATATGTGATGAGCTAAGAGTCACCCATAGTGGTCCTCCCTTCAATGGGAGTACTTCGGAAGTATTTAGGGAATTATATTGATAAGAACTAAGTCTTAAAGAGGAACGATGAAACAGGGTCTCCACATAGGCGAACCGTCTTCAAAGTAACTTCAGTAAAGACCCACGTGTCGATTGCACACTTAGGCTTATGTTTTAAAGTAATCCTCACATAGAGGCCCTGGATTTAAAATGAGTGGCCAAATGTTTATGGTAATTAGTAAGAACTAGAAGTTGTGACATCTTGGATTGTTCGAACTAAACAGTTATGTGCCACGACTGTGAAAGACGGTTGATTACGGTTTCCCCATAGAAAAATTAATTAACCATTGATGTTCATAATACCATGAATTATTTATCGCTTTCCTCACCATATTAAGATGTGTCATGCATGCATATATTTCGAAAAAGTAGCACATACTAAAGTTATTTATTTTATTCATGTTTTCAACAAAATGTCTTTTAATCCACTTCAAACGATTTTAAGTTCTAATAAACTTGATGGTGAGAATTACGTTGACTGAAAACGTAACCTCGACATTGTACTGATGGTGGAAAAGCACAAGTATGTTCTCACGATCCCATGTCCTCCTGCTCCGAGTGCTGAATCGAGTAAAGAAGACAAGGACGCCTACGATGCATGGATGAGGTCTAACGAGATTGCTCGATGCTACATTTTGGCATTGATGAGGAATGTGTTGCAACAATCTCATCGAGACATCTCCACAGCATATGACATCCTATTCAATCTCCATGAGATGTTCAGATGCCATGGGCGTCAGGCGACGCAGCAAGCTATCCGCAGTTTTATGAACTGTAGGATGAAGCCAGGATCTCTTGTTCAGGAACATATGTTACTGATCATGGGTCACCTGAATGATATGGAGATCCTCAATTCTGAGATCGACGGAGAAACAAAGATTGACATGATCTTGAATACTCTAACAGAATCTTATGATAGCTTCCGTCTGAACTACTCCATGAACAAGCTCAATTACACTGTAACTGAGCTCATGAAGGAGTTGCAGACTGCCCAGGGACTTCTCCCTAAGAACAAGAAGAAGTCAGGAGATCTCAATGTTGCTGAACACAGACCCTCGACCTCTGGTTCTAAGAGTATAATGAAAAGGCCCAAAAACGCCAAGAAGCCTTACAAGAAGGCTATTGATGCTAAGGGCAAAGGCATCGCAAAGGTCTACAAGTCTGAGCACAAGTGTATGTTGGAATTTAGTTAACAATTATTCCAATTAATTATGAAACATATCAACATATGGCGGAAATTCCTAATTCAATTTAACATGTTAAAATGTTTTAAAACATGTTTAATAACCATGTCATTATATCTAATCTAGTATATTATTAGGAAACATATTTCGTCGGGCCTAATCTAGCTAGCACGCGCGCGTCCAAAGACACACGGCCATGCTAGGGTATTGGCCGATCCAAACAGCCCTCATGTGTCTCATACACAGATCCTTGGGCCATTCGGAATGGTCCGGGATAGCTCCCACGTGTTCCATAACGCGCGGCCATTCCCGGTGGTAACCTCCTTTCTTCTTATCCTCCCAGATTACAAATTACCAAAATTTAAATTTACAACATATTACATATTTAAATAAAATAAAATAAAACCGGGACGTAACCTGAAAATAATCCTAGGGCCAAATAGAATAAGGATCCATCCATAAAACGCACATACATTCACAACTGCAATTCATACAAAAACGCCAACACATAAAATCAATTTTAATGACAATTATGGTTCTGATACCATTTGTTGGAATTTAGTTAACAATTAACCCAATTAATTATGAAACATATCAACATATGGCGGAAATTCATAATTCAATTTAACATGTTAAAACTTTTTAAAACATATTCAATAACAATGTCATTATATCTAATCTAGCATGTCAACAAATTTCTAAACATATTAATAAATTCATTCAAACATGCAAACGAGTGATTTAAAATTTCTAACAATCCTACAATGATTATTATATTCAGATCCAACTTGTTTATATGAGACTTACAGTGGGTTTGGATCTGCGAGAATCAGCCCAGGGGGTACGTCAACAAGCACGGCCGAAACTCCTTCCCACGGCGTCTAGGATGTCCTGAAATCTGTCATTGCTTCGATGCTCTAAGAAGTGGCCGGTCATGTGGATCAAATGTCACTCAAACAACCACAAGATGAATCAATGATAATTCTTTAGCAGTGTTTAGGAGATCAAGAGGGTGGGCTCTTTGTGGGAACAAGGGAAGAAGGGGAAACTCAAAGAAAAGGAAGGGCTGGCGGGAAACAAATTTCCTCTCTCTCTCTTTCTCTCTAAAGTTCGGCCAAAACCTCTCAAGCACAAGGGGGAAGAAGTTTGGCTGAGTGTTGGTCAAAATTAGGCTAGGGTTATCAAAGAGAGACTCTTTTTATATCACAGAGAATGGGCTTAAGTTATGTCAAAATTAAGCCCAATTAGACTCCTTTTAATGAGTTTAACCAATTTTTTCAGTGCATAAAACCCTTATTATGGCCGGCCATATTGTCTTAATTATCTCCCAAATTTATTGATTTATTTCTAAAATAATATTTAATTAATTTAGAACATCTCATTTATTTAATGAGTTATTTTCATACTAAACAATCTAGTACAAAACGAGAAAATATTTATTTTCATGTTTTATTTAATTGAATCATCAAATTATATTATTTTCAATATAATAACATAATATGATTCGTTAAATAAATATAATAATAAATAACCAATTATTTATTTAATTACTCATAAAATAATTTTCTTAGCTTAAATCACAATTTACGTTGATTGAGAAAATCAATAATTTCTTGTTCACCAAAATCTCGTCCGAGAATCTATCATTGAGACCTTATAGACCCACATGAACGAAGCCTTAGAATAAAGCTCGGACACAAAAGTTCACAAACCTTTTCCGACTTTTAATTCTTAATATTAGTCGATTCCACTAAAGGACCAATATTGAACATCTCTAAGTTCATATGCGTTTATATTTCCGTTTGATGTGACAAAACTATTCTTCACACGGTCCACGGTGTATTTTACGATATTACCCTTTGTGTGTATCATTAACTCAGAGGAATGTAAAATTATCGTTTTACCCCTGAGTTATTATTTCACCAAGTCCTCTATTATTAGTGAACGAAAAAAAATAAAGTGAGATATCTCAACAATGTCACATGTTTTTATTAAAAAAATTCTTTATTTGATGAATACCAGGCGTGGTATTTTCGCTCACACTCTCATAACAGAGTATGATGTGATACTTGTTGGGATTGGTGCCCACAAAGGAGATATTAGACATTAAGATACTTTATGTATTTATATTTTGTTGAAACATTGATAATAATAAATGTTCATTCTTTATAAGATTGTGTTTAGTAATGTTTAAGCTATGCTCTGAAACTGTCATCAACGAAAAGGGTGTTAAGTACAGACTTGACAAGATGACCCCTTGTGACAAGTTTAAAACCATTTGTTCGCAATCTAAAGATCGATAGAGCAATCGTATCTTATTATTGATTGTTAGCATGAATCATGATATCTCATCTTGTGATATAGAGAGTTGTGACTCTATGATTCATACTGAGTATTTTATAGAAGATACTGAACAAGACCAGTGACACTTAGAAGCTCGAGACAAAAACTGTTTACACACTCGAAACTTCAAGTTCACAACTAAAGGAGTATTATGATACTTACCTTAATCCTGAAGTGAATATGTAATTGACATTGCACTTTGTGACATTTGATTCGTCAATGGGCAATGACTAAATTTTAGTTGCATCTGACCCGACTGTTGGTGTCACAAGGATGCAATGTTGGGTTACATGATTCACAGATATGGAATTCATGTAACAACAATGCAAATGCATTAGTATCACACTATGCTTTGTTATGAGAGTGTGAATGAATAAACCTGGCCAGGTATTCATTGAATGAGTTCATTCTTTGATTAAAACATGTGACATGTACAGACATCTCACTCTATGTTTTTCTCATTCACAAATAACAAAGGAGTTAGTGAAATAATAACTCGAGGGGTAAAACAGTAATTTTACATTCCTCTCAGTTACTGATACACATGAAGGGTAACATCGTAATATACTCTGTGGATCGTATGAGAAATTGTTTCTTCATATCAAACATAAAAGATACGCACATGAACAGAGAGATTATCAATATTGGTCCTTTAGTGGAATCGATCAATATTAAGAATTGAAAGTCGGAAAAAGTTTGTGAACTTTTGTGTCCGTACTTTATTCTAAAGCTTCATTCATGTGGGTCCATGAGGTCTCAATGATAGACACTTGGAAGAGATTAAAAGAACTTGAAAAGTTGATTTACTCATTAAATATAAATAGTGATTTATATTGGGAAAGTTGTTTTCTTGAAACTCGATAAATAACTAGTTATTTATTTTGTTTATTGAATCACAAGATAACATCATATTGATGATGACATTCTCGAGTGATTAAATATGTTAAAAGAAGAAAGCAAATTGTTTCTCAATTCGTACTTATTCGATAACTACGAAATATATTTAATGAAGTGTCATTAAATAATAATGAGAGTTCTAAATTAATTTTAGAAATTAAATCAAATAAATTTAGGAACAAAAATCAAAGACATGGACGAGTAAGGAGAGAGTGTTTGGCCGGATTCCTTAAGTGAATAGGGTCATGGGTTTGACCCAGCTTAAGCCCATTTATAACCTGTATAAACAAGGCTAAGAAACCCTAATCACCTAAGCCTAACCCTAAGTGATTTTCGGCAACTCTCTCTCCCTTTCCCCTTGTGCAATTCTCGGCCAAAACCCCAAACAAAGAGAGAAAAATTGTTTTCCCTTTTTCATCTTTGATTCCTAATTGTTCTTGAGAGCCCACACTCTTGATCTCAATATTTTCCTTGTGTAATATTGTTGATTCATCACTTGTGGTGTTTGAATAATTTAGAAAACTGTTTTGGAATTTTTAAAATTGTTTTAAAAAGGTTTCAGCCATCACAAAACACCCTAGGTCGTTTTCTGTGCATTCTGGCGACCTTCCAGCCTCCAGGAGCCCATTCCGGCGACCCAGATCCAATCCGGCGAGGGCTACCAGTCAGGCGGATCCAATCCGGCGAGGCAGAGGCAATCCGGCGAGGCAGATCCAATCCGGCGACTCTGTCTGTCAGGCGAGGAGATCCAATCCGGCGAGGGCAATCCGGCGAGGGCATTCCGACGAGGGCAATCCGGCGAGGTCATCAGGCGAGGGGTCCCAGTGATCTCCAGTCCGGCGAGAAGTCCCAGTCCGGCGAGGCTCCCAATCCGGCGAGGTCCCTGTCAGGCAGGTCCCTGTGCGGCGACAGACTCCAGTCCGGCGAGGCTCCCAGTCCGGCGAGGATACCCATTCCGGCAGGCTCTCTGTCAGGCGAGAAATCCCAGTCCGGCGAGGCTTCCAGGGGCTGTGCAATCCGGCGACAGCTCCCATTCCGGCGAGGACGCTGCTGAGCATTCCGACGAGCCTTTTCTCGGGATTTGGGCGTGACGTGGCATTCCGGAGTTAGCTAGCAACGTCATAGTTGTTTACAACTATTTACGTAAGTCTTTCTCAATTAAATAATTATATAAATGTTATATAATTTATTATTATTTGATTGAGCTTGGGAATTATAAATTGTTTATAATTACTTAATAAATTTTAATGCCTTAGGTTGTTAAATATATTAAAATTAGTTTTAATATATTAGATCTAATTATAATTTTCCGCCACATAGGATGTGTTTTATAATTAATATTGTTTAATTGTTAAATAAATTCCAACAATACTAATGCCTTAACATTGTTTCAACACAAATTCCAGAGCTGTGAATCACATATTTCAACGAAACAGTATTATGACACAAACCGTCGGGTCAATGAAACTTCACTTAGCCATTGCCCATTGACAAATCAAATGTCATAAAGTGTTACAAGAAGATATTTACTCACAATACCTCTCGTATGTGAGTTTGATGTTTCGTGTGATTAAACGGTTTTATCTCAAACTTCAAAACTTCACATGTCTTGTTCAATATCTTCATTAGGATATCAAGAATGAATTACAAAGTCAAAACTCTCCATATCACAAAATAAGATATGTTTTAATTCATTCTAACAATCATTACTAAGAATCGATTGCCTAATCGATCTTTAGATTGCGAACTATTATTTAAACTAGTCGTAGGAAGGTATCTTGTCAAGTCTGTACTTAGCACTTCTTTCGTTGATGACAGTTTCAGGCCGGTGACATTCATGCATAAACACAATCTTAAAATAAGAATGATTATTCAATTTTTATTTAAATCCAAAACAAATAAATACAGAAGTATTTAATATCAAAAATCTCCTTTGTGGGCATAAATGCCAACAAACTCATTATTTACTCAAAAAAGATGCAAATGATCTTTAAGTCCTAATCCTTCTAGGTGTCCCTTGAAGACCTTACTAGTTAAAGACTTCGTGAAGGGATCAGCAAGGTTTTCCAACGTTGAGATCGTCATAACCGTAGAGTCCCCTCTGTGAACTATATCTCGTACTAGGTGATATTTCCGCTCGATGTGTTTTGAGCCCTAGTGACTTCTTGGTTCCTTACAGCTAGCAACGGCCCCACTGTTGTCACAATAAAGGGTAATGGGTTCGTTCGCACTTGGAACTACTTCCAAGTTCATCAGGAATTGTTGGGATTGGTGCCCACAAAGGAGAATATTAGACATTTTATTTATTATTTGTAATATTTTGCTGAAACATTAATATTAATAAATAAGCTTTCTTTTCCTATAGTTTGTGTTTATGTATGTATGCTACGCTCTTAAAATGTCATCAACGAAAAGGGTGTTAAATACAGATTTGACATGACAACCCCTTGTGATTAGTTTAAACCATTTGTTCACAATCTTAAGACCGATTGAGCATTCGAGTCTAAGTAACGATTGTTTGAATGAATCATGATATCTTATCATGTGATATAGAAAGTTGTGACTCTATGATTTCATTCTTGATATCTTATAGAAGATATTGAACAAGACCTAGTGATTCTATGGAAGCTCGATATAAAACCGTTTAATCTAGAAGCTCCAAGATCACATACGAGGGGTACTTCGATAACTACCTTAATCCTGAGGTGAATGCATAGTCGATACTACACTTTATGTCATTTGATTTGTCAATGGGCGATGGCCGTGTAATGGCTGCATCTGACCCGACGGTTGGTGACATAATGTTGTAGTGTTGGATTATGTGATTCACAGATATGGAATTCGTGTACACATAATGAAAGTCATCGTATCACACTATGGTTTGTTACGAGATAGTGAATGAATTAATCTGGCCAGATAATCATTGAATATGAGATTCCTTGATTAAAACATGTGACATGTATTAACGTCTCACTTTATGTTTTTTCTCATTCACAAGTAACTAACGAGTTAGTGAAATAATAACTCTAGGGGTAAAACGGTAATTTTACATTCCCCGGACTTACTGATAAACACGAAGCGTATTTTGGTAAAGTACACCGTGGATCGAGTACAGAAAAGTTCTGTGACTTCAAACGAAAAAATATGCGCGCATGAACTTAGAGAATTTCAATATTGGTCCTTTAGTGGAGTCGACCATTATTAAGAATTATAAGCCGGAAATAATTTGTGAATTATTGAGTCTGTGCTTTATCTCAAGCTTCGTTCATGTGGGTCCATAAGGTCTCAATGATGCACATTTAGAAGAGATTAATTGAACGCAATAAATTGATTTACTCATAAAATACAAATTGTGATTTGTATAGAGAAATTTATTTTCCAAATGAATTAATGAATAATGTGTTATTCATTAATTATTGATTTTGTGAATTAAAGAACTTTATTATTGTAATAATAATTTTCTTGAGAATTCATAATAACAATATTAGAAAATAAATCGTTTCTCGTTTTATGTTATTCGATAACCATGAAACAATTTAATAACGAGTTATTAAATAGATGAGAGTTCTAAATTAAGTCGAATTTGGAAATTAAATCAAGGCAATTTGGGAAATAAAATTGAGAAACGAGTAGGAGATACAGGCCGGCCATTAACATGGTTTTGGGCTGAATATTGATTCAACAAAAGCCCACATGAAAGCCCATTAACAATGTCTATAAATAAAGGGTTTGAGGAAACCCTAGAAAATGCTTGCTCTCTCTCTCTCTCTTCCTCTCCCTCTTGGCCGACCACCCTATCACTCGAGAGGACGGAAATTTTCGTTTCTTGTTTTCTCGTGTGCGTTCATCTGAGCCCACACTCATCTTCTCGTTTTTCTTCTTGTGTTATCGTTGAATAAACTTGTGGTTGTTTGGTCCATTTTCGTTTTCTGGAAATCTGACCTCCGAACCAAAGGTTCAATGAATCCGACGAATCTGAGTCCGCAAACCCAGATCTCTCTCCGAACCCATTTAAGTCAGTTCGTTGCCGACGCAACGCAAAAAAACGGCGTCCCGATCCGAGCTTCCATGAGCTCTCAGCGTCGTCGCGAAGTTTCGCCTGCGATCTGCCTCCGCCCATCCGCGCGAACCTGCGCCTGACTCAGCCCAACCGCCCCTCTGCGTGTCCCAGCAGCCTGCCGCCTTTGTCCAGCCGAGCCTGCCTCTGCCCAGGACGCTGCCGACGTCGCCGTTGTTCCTCCGCCTGAGCCTAGAGGTGCCTGCCCCTCTCAGCCGCTCCGGGGTCTCGTAGGGCCGCTGCCTTCTGCGTCGGACGAGTCCAGCCGCTGCCGTCCGTTCCCAGCCTGCCGAGGACCGCGCGCCATCTGCTGCCAGCTTCCCGGACTAGCCCCAAGGACGCGCCTACTTGCCGCCTTCGCTGCCCGTGTTGACGAGCCGAGGAAGTGTCTTGCAAACCTGGAATTGGAGAAGCTTGAAGATTCTCGCATCGAACTCGTTTTCAATTCCTCGACTGAGTTATTTATAACTCGACGATGTAAGTTTCGATAATCTTAAATACTCTTAATTGATATAATTGTTATGATTGTTTGGAGTGTTTGATTTTATTGAAATAACATGTTTAGAATTAAATTGTTAATTAACATGCTTATGATTTTAATTCCAATAGGTTTTTAGATATTAAATAGTTTAATATGCTAGATCGTTTTTATTATTAATTCCGCACGTAATTAGTTATGTTTAATAATAATTTACTTAAATCGTTAAGTAATTTCCAACAGGAATTTCCTCAGCCACACAGCCTCCTTCACAGCTTCGCAAGTTGCCACATACTCGCCTTCCATGGTCGAATCAGCAACCCAAGATTGCTTTATACTCCTCCAGACCACGGATCCACCATTCAGTGTGAACACAGACCCTGATGTGGATTTCATGGAATCCTTATCCACTTGAAAGTCGGAATCGATATACCCCGTCATATTCAGGTCTTCACCTGAATATGCAAGCATATAGTTTATCGGTCTCCAAAGATACTTGAGAACATGCTTGACCGGAACCCAGTGCTCGGGTCCAGGATTCGATTGGAATCTACTCAACACTCCCACTGCGTAACAAATATATGGCCTAGTGCAAAGCATCGCATATATGAGACCTCCCAAGGCTGAGGCGTATGGAATGTGTCTTATGTCCTCTATCTCTTGAAGAGTCTTGGGAGATTTCTCACTAGATAGATACACTCCATGTCTGAAAGGTAGCTGTCCTTTCTTGGAGTTCTGCATACTGAAGCGATCTATGATCTTATCAATATAAGATGATTGAGAAAGCGCTAACTTCCGGTTCTTCCGATCTCTAAAGATCTGAATCCCCAAAATGTAAGCCGCTTCTCTAAGAACCTTCATTTCAAACTGCTTTGACAGCCAGATCTTAACCTCTGATAACTTTCCCACATCATTCCCAATGAGTAGTATGTCATCTACATAAAGGACCAGAAAAAACACATTGCCATTGTTTATCATCTTATAAACGCATGACTCATCTACTAATTGATCAAAGTCATAGCCTTTCACAGTCTCGTCGAATCTAATATTCCACGATCTATATGCTTGCTTCAGTCAATAAATGGACTTCAGCAACTCACAAACCTTGCCATGTTGGTCTTTCTCCATAAACCCGTCTGGTTGAGCCATGAAAATGCTCTCGTCAAGATTTCCATTCAGAAATGCAGTCTTGACATCCATCTACTAGATTTCATAATTTAGGGCGGCAGAAATGGATAAAAGAGTATGGATAGACTTCAGCATTGCGACTGGCGAGAAGGTATCTTCATAGTCGATTCCTTCTTTCTGTGTGAACCCCTTCGCCACAAGTCGTGCCTTAAATTTCTCAACATTTCCATCCAATCCTCTTTTCTTCTTGTAGATCCATTTACACCTAACATGCTTAATGCCTTCAGGTAGATTTACAAGCTTCCAGACCTCGTTGACATACACCGAATGCATTTCAACGTTCTTGGCTTCTTGCCATAGGTTTGCTTCGGAACTTTGCATAGCTTGAGAAAATGATACAGGATCATCTTTGTCATTGTATGCGACTGCAGTAAAAGACTCTCCGACACCCATGTGCCAAACAGATTGTCGTACAATCCTGTTACTGCGACAAAGCACAGGAGCCTTTTGTTCCGAATATGGTTCTTCCACTGTTGGAATAGGACTCGTCCTATCTTTTGAAGTACCAGCTAGTTCACCCGACAGTTCCTTAAGCACAAGTCTCCTTCTCTGTACTTAATTCTTCATATAACTGCTTCCAGAAACCTAGCGTTCGTGCCAACGAACATTTTCTGATCAGCAGTACTATAGAAGACGTAGCCTTTAGTTTCCTTGGAATATCCCACGAAAAGGCATACCTCTAAACGACTAGTCAGCTTGTTAGACTTTTTTCTCAGAACATGTTCTGGACAACCCTAGATGCGAACGAGAAAATATATGCTTGCATACTCAGGTGGTGACCTGAATATGACGGGATATAACGACTCCGACTTTCAGGCGGATAAGGATTCTAGGAAGTCCATATCAGGGTCTGTGTTCACCCCGAATGGTGGATCCCTGGTCTGGAGGAGTATCAAGCAATCTTGCGTTGCTGACTCGACCATGGAAGCTGAGTATGTGGCATCTTGTGAAGTTACGAAGGAGGCTCTGTGGTTGAGGAAATTCTTTATGTACTTGGAAGTTGTTCCAAGTGCGAACGAGCCTATTACACTTTATTTTGATAATAGTGGGGCAGTCCCTAATTGTAAGGAGCCAAGAAGTCACAAGCGCTCTAAACACATGGAGCGGAAGTATCACCTGGTTCGAGAAATCGTTCACAGAGGGGATGCTGAAGTAATGAAGATCTCAACATTAGAAAACCTTACTGTTCCCTTCACGAAGCCTTTAACAAGTAAAGTCTTCGAGGGACACCTAGAAGGATTAGAACTGAAGGATAATTCGCATCTCCTTTGAGTCAAGTGGGAGTTCGTTCGGATAGGTGCCCACAAAGGAGATATTAGACATTGAAATACTTTTTGTGTTTGATTTTGTTGATACCTTGATATTAATAAGTATTCATTCTTTAATATGTTTGTGTTTATGTATGAATGCTACGCTCTAAAAGTATCATCTACGAAAGGGGTGTTAATTATAGACTTGACAAGATAGCCCCTTGTGACTAGTTTAAACATTTGTTCGCAATCTTAAGATTGATAGAGCAATCGAATCTAAGTATTGATTGTTAGAATGAATCGTGATATCTAATGTTGTGATATAGAGATTTGTTGACTCTATGATTCATACTTGATATCTTATAGAAGATATTGAATAAGACCAGTGATACTTAGAAGCTCGAGATAAAAATGTTTAATTACTCGAAGCTTCAAGATCACATACGAGGGGTACTTTGGTACTTACCTTAATCCTGAAGTGAATATATAATTGATATTATACTTTGACATTTGATTTGTCAATGGGAAATGACTAAGTTTTAGTTTCATGTGACCCGACGGTTGGTGTCACAATGATATGATAGTTGATTATATAATTCACAGATATGGAATTCATGTTGAAACAATGCAGATGCATTAGTATCACACTATGCTTTGTAAAGACATCTCACTTTATGTTTTTCTCATTCACAAATAACAAAGGATTTAGTGAAATAGTAATTGAAGGGATAAAACAATAATTTTACATTCCTCTTAGTTAATGATACACATGAAGGGTAATATCGTAAAGTATTATGTGGATCTTGTAAAAAATTCTTTTGTCACATCAAACGTAAAATATACGCATATGAATAGAGAGAGTGTCAGTATTGGTCCTTTAGTGCAATCGACCAATATTACGAATTAAAAGACGGAAAAGGTTTGTGAACTTTTGTGTCCGATCTTTATTCTAAAACTTCGTTCGTCTGGGTACATTGGGTCTCAATGATAGACACTTAGAAGAGATTAAATAAACTAGAATTGTTGATTTACTCATTAAATATAAATTGTTATTTATATCGAGAAAGTTATTTTCTTTATAACTTAATAAATAATTAGTTATTTATTTTGTTTATTGAATCATAGAGTATTATTATATTGATAATAATATACTTGAACAATTCAACTTGATAAAAGAAGAAAATAAATTATTTCTCATTTCGTACGTATTTGATAGCTATGAAATTATTTTAATGAAATGTCATTAAATAAAATGAGACTTCTCAATTAATTTTAGAAATAAATAAAAAGTATTTGGAATTAAATAAATTATTTTTTGGACGAGTAGGAGGAGGATTTTGGCAGAGATTTTAAGTGATTAGGTTCATGGGTTTCACCCAGCTGAAGCCAATTTTAAAGCCGTTTATAAAAGACTCAAAAACCCTAATCACACTAACCCTAACTAAATTATTCTCGGCCAAGTTCTCTCCCTCCCCTTGTGTAACACTCGGCCGAATTCCCCAAAGAAAAGAGATGAGAAAAATTGTTTCCTTCATCTCCTGATTCAATTCCGAGAATTCATGAGACCCCGCCTTCTAGATCTCAACAAGTTCCTTGTGTTATATTGTTGATTCTAAACTTGTTGTGTTTGATTAATTTTTTTTGGAATTTTGTTTTTAAAATCTGTTTTAAAAAGCTTCCAGCCAGCTAGGATCCCAGCCAGCCCCAATCCGGCGAGAATTCCAAGCCAGTGTCCAATCCGGCGCGGATTCCCAGCCAGACTCCCTGTCCGGCAGAAGTCCCAGTCAGGCGACCAGGCGTCCAGTATGGCCAAAATCCCAGTCCGGCGACCAGGTCCTGTCCGGAGAGTTCTTCCCAGTCCGGCGAGACGCTCCCAGTCTGGCGACCAGGTCCAGTCCGACCAGGTTCCAGTATGGGGGTCCCAAGTTAAAAGGCTCCAGTCCGCCGATGCATCCTACCCCGTGAACAGGTGTCCAGGCGTCCTGTCTCCTGTCCGGCGAGGCTTCCCAGTCCGGCGAAGTTCCTGTCCGGCGAGGCAGACTTCCCAGACGGCGAGCGCGCGTCCATCCCTGTTCGGCAAGCATGTTTTCTCCTTTGGACTTGGTGTGGCATTCCGACGATTGCGAGCAACGTCGGTATTATTTATAATCTCATTTGTAAGTCTCCCTCAACGATTTGGACTGCTAAATAATATATAAATTGTTTATATGGGTTGTTAGTATGTTTAAATGTCAAGTGACGTGTTTTAATAAATTAGTTTATTAAACATAGAATTAAATTTTAATGCCTTAGGTTGTTAAACATATTAAAATTGTTTTAATATGTATAGATCCAATTATATTTTTCCGCCACATAGGATGTGTTATATAATTATATTATTTAATTTGTTAAATAAATTCTAACAAAAACATACTTTTAGAAGCGACAAGGGGAATTGGAGCGACTATTCGCTTCTAATTAGAAGCGACATGTTATCATTAGAACGACTAGCCGCTTCTAACATAAACACCGCGATTTTTCCAAAAAAATGAAATTTTTGTCATTTAAAAGCAACATTGACTACTCGCTTCTATAGTCCTGATTTATTGGCTTGCACATCTGCGTCAAATATTTCGTATGTTTGGGCATTAGAAGCGAATAATCACTTCTAATGTTGCTTCTAATACCCAAACTATTTGGCTCCAAATTTCCTCAGTTAAAATTTCGCTAAGTATAGAAAAGTGTGCATTAGAAGAGACTCGTCGCTTCTATGCCTCAAATATTTGGCTCCAATTTTCCTCTGCCAAAATTTTGCTAAGTATAGAAAAGTGGGCATTAGAAGCGGCTAGTCACTTCTAATATCCCAAATATTTGGCTCAAAAACTCTTTCGCCAAAATTTCACCTACGGGATATTAGAAGCGACTAGTCGCTTCTAATGTCCCCACTTACCAAAACGTCGTCGTTTTCGTTTTGAGGAACATTAGAAGCGACTAGTCGCTTCTAATATCGCTTCTAATGTCCCTAGGGCTTTTTAAGCACCCGACAATCCCCTCTCTTTCCCCATTTCTCCTCCTCTCTTCCTCTCTCCCTCCCCTCCGAGTTCCAACCTCACACACACCTCCGGCCGCCTGCTCCATTGTCGCTCCCTCCCCTTCTGCTGCCTCGTCCCTCCTTGTCGGCCGCCTCTTCCCTCCCCACCTCCCTCCCTCCCTCCCCTCCCCTCTCTCTGGCCGTCCTCCTCCCTCACATCCCATCTCTCCAGCCGCCCTCCTCCCTCCCTTCCCCCCTCTCCGGCCGCCCTCCTCCCTCCCCCCCCCCCCCTTGTTTCCGGCCGCCCTCCTCCCTCCCCTCCCCCTCTTCGGTCGTCCCTCCTCCCCTCCACTTCCCCTATCCTATCTCCGATCTCCATCCCTCTGCCTCTCCGCACCTCCTCCCTCCTCCCCGCATCCCGCTCTGCCCCTGCACTGCCCTCCCTTCCCCCGTCGGTCCGCTCTTAGGCACTTACTCTCCACTGCTCTCCGACCCTACACCATCTTGCGGCCGCCCTCCGCCCTCAATCTCTCCTTCGCCGGTAAGTGTTGATTTACTTTTAACTTGGTTTGACTCAATTTGAATCGGTTTTGATCTTATTCTGTAGTTTCCGATTTCGCGACATTTATTTCCAGCTTCGGTGACGTTTATTTCCGTTCCTACTCGTTGTGTTGCCTCGCGGGTTGCTTGCTAAGGTATATGTTTGTTTTTAAAAATTATTTTAGTTATATTTTGGTTTATGGTTGTTTTATTTTTTTAATTTAGATTTTTGTGCCTTTGTTTCGTTGCGTCGCGTCGTTGCTATCTAGTTTGCTCGTCTTGTGCCTACCCGTCTCGTCTCACTTACAAGGTTAGATATTTATGTTTTACGTTTAATAATTTGAAATAGTAATTAAGGTATGTAATTGAAATAATAATGTTTTATAATTAATATTTTTATATATTGTTAATTTAAGTATGTAATTGAATAACTAATTTGTTAAATCAATAATTTGTTATGAATGTAAGTAATTAATAATTTCGTTAAATTATTATAGATATGTAATTTGTTTAGTGATATTAATTTGAATGTGATAATAATTTACTTAATTTGTTAATTTAAGTATGGAATTTAATTAGTTAATTTTTATATTAACTAAGTTTCTTAACTAGAAAATGTTATTTGAAAGTTATTGATTATGTAGGATAGTTCTGGCTGGTATATATATATGGAGATATTTGAAAATTCTGCCCAAATTTCTATAAATTTTTAAATAAATAAGTCAATCCTATTCTCTAACAGTTATCCATATCTCAAAACTCATCTAAATCAAATTCTTATCTGTCTTCTAATTGTTCACAATGTCATAATAATACTAATTTGCATTGTCCTAATTTTCAACATTCAGCGTCATGTCATACCCAAGTAGAAATTGGATTATTGAGAATAATTGCTGTGGTCTTAAATTTGAATTGGGCATGAACAAGTTTATTCGAGTTGTACGATTCCAAATGAACAACAAGCACAAAGTTAAATTTCATTATCGTAGTTGCAATAATGCGTTAAGACAAAACATAGGTGTTGTTCGAGCGCATCTCATGCAGAAAGGATTTACTCCGTATTACATTCCATGGTATCATCACGGCGAGTCACGTGAAGAAATCTTTGATGATTCAAACGATCAAGACAATGTTAGTGGAATCCATGACGCAGTCGACGATATTAGGAATGATCCTGATTTTTATAATGATCAAACTGCTGAAGATGTTGCTGACGAAGAGTACGCGGATCTATTTCCCGAGTTGAATGCATAATTGTATCTCTGTTGTAAGGAGTTTTCGTCATTATCTTTCTTTAATTAGTTAATGCACATTAAAGTGATGAATGATTGGACGAACAAGTCATTTACAGAACTCTACAACTCTTGAAAAAGTCTCATTCTGTTGGGAATAGATTTCCTGAAAAACATTACGAAGCAAAGTCAAAGCTGAAGCGATTTGGCATGGTCTACGAGATGATTGACGTCTGCTCGAAGGATTGTGTCTTGTTTTGGAATGATTTGAAAGGTGCAGATGTTTGTCCTGCGTGCAACGAAAGTAGATGGGTTGTTGGAAAAAAAAAATTACCGTTTAAAGTTTTACGGTACTTTCCTGTGAAAAATCGTGTCAAGCGGTTGTACGCTTCCCGACGCACAGCTGTTGAAACGCAGTGGCACGCGAAAGAACATGTGGTTCAAGAAGGTGTTCTACGTCATCTCGCTGACAAGAAAGCGTGGAAGAAGTTTGATGAAACATATCCAGAATTTGTCATTGAGTCGAGGAATGTACAACTTGGACTTGTTGCAGATGTTTTTAATCCTTTCCGAGAAATGAGCCTATCGTATAGCATGTAGCTAGTGGTGTCGACGGCGTACAATTTTCCACTGTGGTTTTGCATGAAATAAGAGTACTTGATGCTAGCTCTCTTGATTCCTGGTCCAAAATCGCCTGGGAAAGACATTGACGTGTTCTTGCAACCGCTCGTTGAAGAGTTGAAAGAATTGTGGGAATTGGGTGTTCGAGTGCGAGATGGGTGTAACCATAATCATGTCTTCCTTTTGCGGGCAACACTTCTTTGGAAAATTAACGATTTTCCTGCTCGAGGCTGTTTATCTGGGTGGAGTGGTCAAGGGTACCTTGCGTGTCCGACGTGCACCAAAGACACTCCATCGCGTTCTGTTAGAAATGGAGTTGTGTATTACGATCATCGACTATATTTTCTCGATTGTCACCAAATGAGAATATGCAGTGGTCACTACAGAACGCGTGTCGAGAAACAAAAGCCTCCGAAGAAGTTGACTGAAAGCCAGATTCTCAAGCACTTGAACAGTCTTCCTTAATTGATTCTGGGCCAACAGTCTATGAGATCGAAACGAAAGCGAGGCAAGATGTAGCTAAATTGGACCAAGAAAAGTTTCTTTTACGAGTTACCTTATTGGTCTGATTTGACGTTGAGACACAACATTGATGTGATGTGTGCAAAAACTTACTTGGGACGTTGCTCAGCATTGACGGGAAAGATAAGGACACTGATAAAGTGAGACAAGACTTAAAAGACTTGAAGATGAAGTCTAGTTTACACTTGGAGAAGCATGGAAACAGGTGGTTCAAACCACAAGCTTCATACGTTCTCAAGTCAATTAAGTTTCTCGACGTAATGAAAAATATTTTCTGAGTTTCTCAAGTCAATTAAGTTTCCCGACGGTCTCGCAGGAAATTTGGAAAAGAATGTCTCTCCTGATGGAAAAGTGACTGGGTTGAAGGCACATGATTTGCACGTGATAATGCAAAGGTTGTTGGTAGTGGGTATTGGTCCTTAGGTTCCGAAAGAAATCCAAGAGACGATTGCAGAACTTGGAAGCTTTTTTAAGCTCATTTGTTCAAGAACGTTACGAGTGGAGGATCTCGAGAAAGCCCAAAACGTCATCGTTGAGATATTGTGTAAGATGGAAATCATTTTATTGCCAGCTTTCTTTACGATCATTGTTCATGCCATCATTCATCTCCCCGAGGAAGCTCTCGACGGTTGTCCAATGCATATGAGATGGATGAATCCATTTGAAAGATACCTTGGAACACTTAAGCATTTCATTCGAAACAAAGCGAGACCTAAAGAATCTATAGCTGAGGCATACGTTGTATAATAAGCTTTGGCATTTGTTGCAAGGTACTTGGAAGATGCCTCGACCGATATCGTCCAACCTCATTAGTTCTATATTTTTCAATCCAATAAGTGTGTGCCTTATGAAAATATGAGTCCGACCCGGTTAGACGAAAAGTCAAGAGAGATGGCAAAGTCGTACATCTTGACAAATTGTACCGAAATCGATCAGTATATGACGTGAGTCTTTTTCTAATCGTATTCATAAAAAGTCATGGATTTGTTTTTTATTTCTCTAACTTCTTGAACGTATACAGTGAGCATTGGAATCTCGTGGAATCTGACGTTGTCATGATGTTGATGAAGCACATCAAAAAGAATTTAGAGTCTGCTTCGCTAAAAAATTGTACGACCAAAAAGTTGGTGGAGTCGATGTGTCTGAAAAGTTGTATGCATTTTCAGTCGGAACTTTACTAAATGTTATCATTTATCCGAGTTGTGTGGTGAACGGCGTCAAGTTTATCACTTCTCGTGTTGATGAGATGCGTACTACTCAAAATAGTGGTGTTTGCGTACCTGTGGACGGCTACACGTTGTTACGAACGATGGACTATGTTGTCATGCTTAACTATCGACATGATTGCCGAGTTGTAATATTTTGGTGTCGTTGGTATGGTGACAAGCATGATTCACGTAGACGCTTCGCAAAGATAAAGTATGTGGAACGAGTAGTGCTTATGTGGCAAAATAATGGTTTCCAAACGAACCACTTATACTCGCTACTCATGCCAAACAAGTGTTTTACTTGCCCGATCCTCGAAATCCTAAAAAAGGGGAATGAAATGTCGTCGAAGATGATAATCATCGATTCGTATGGGATTTGCCTGACATTGATGTTTCATCATCGGCTGTAGTTCCATTGTCCGTACAAAATATTAATTTCGATCGTTTGTCTCATCTTCACAATAATTGTAAACCAGTTCTAGTTGATGATGCTATCGAAGATGAGCCTATCGACGACTTCATAGACGATGATGATCATGACGATGACGTTGATCGTTTCCTTGGAGATATTGTTGACGATGATCTTGAAATAGATAAAACTGATTTTGTAAGTTACGATGACCAAAATTGAGTAAATTGTTTAACTACATTTAATATAAACTAAATTTAATGTATTTCATAAACTAAAATTCTAATTTATCTTTTATGCTTTGCAGTACGTCGACTAGCGGAGATGAGCCTCCGACGCCTTTTTCCGGACGAGGTGCGACTACGGGTCAAAGCTCGCAAAGAGCTAGAAGAGGCAAGAAAGTCAAGATTTTACTCGACCCCTTCCATCTCCAATTTTATCCGCCTCTCAGCAGAGGTGATGAAGAGAGAGTAAAAAAAGGAGAGCGCGTTGGCACGTTTGCCAATAGTCTTTGACTTTTGGTGCGAGAGATCATCCATCCGACGATGCCAAGCTGGAATGACGTCTCGGCGCAACAAGTAGCGGCCATTTTGTCCGGTATATACGCAGATTACGACTTCGTGTACGAGGACGAGTCGGGAAACCTTATTTCGGCAGCGTGCTACTCGAGTCTTATTGAGAAGACTATTATCCGGGACGCGAAGAAGCGTCTGCGTGACGAAAAGGAAATATATAGTCGGTTTTACCGGATCACGTGCAGCGGAGATAAAGAGGAGGCGCTCGAGAAAACGCGCAAGGGTTTGACGCGATAACAGTTGTTTGAGATGATTGATAGGATGAACACAGAGACGGTTCATGTATAAATTAGATTAAACGCATTAATTTAATTGTTTTATTCTTAAAAGTAAATTTTTTACTCTAACCAATATTGTTTTCTAAAAGAAGTCCAATCAGAATAAGGAGAATCAAAAGAAGAACACCACGAAGAGCCGACAAGGCACGATCTCATTTTTAGAGTATCGTCAAGGTCACATAAGTATATTTTCATTCAATTTCAAATTACATAAGTTATATATTATAGTTATAATGTGTTCAATGCAGCGGGTGGGAGAAAGCAGGCAGATGCTAGGGCCGCTCGGTGCGTGGGAGAGGATGCACACGATTCCCAATGGTTAGTGGAATACTCCTGCTGCTGGAGAGTATCATGTAAGTATATATGTTATTGTCAATTTTACCTTACAATTGTTGTTATTAATAATTAATTAATTTCTGTTGTGTATGTAGGCTCGGATAGTAGCTCGGGTGGGTGATCGACAAGAACAAGCTCGGTAGTCAAGACGTCAGGTGAACTTGACTAGTTTGGAAGAGATTGTTATGAGCGAAGTCTTAGGGACGCGACGTCATTTGGCTACGGGAATTGGGCCACTAATTCTGCGCTCGAACAATCTTGAAGCCCAAGTCAATGACAGCTCATCGTCTTTCGTAGGGAACACGAGTTCGAAGTCGTCCTCTTACATGGAAGAGAAGTTGGCGGCTCTCCAAGGAACTGTGTTGGCATGGCCGCTGGATTGAGCCAGACCCATAACTTTAATCCGGATCCCGTGTTAAGGGCGACTTTGGACCAGTACATGACCCAGTTCGGACCCAATGTAGGCGCTCCGGGCAATGTAGGCGCTTCGGGTTCGCATCAGAGGTTAGATCGACCTTCGACTACCACCGACACTGAACCAGATGAGCCTCCACACGGACCCGGCGGAAGACGCACAGGACGAGGACGTGAAAAAGGACAAGGACGACAAGGATGATTGTAATTTATTCCATATCTTAGACTTATCAGTTTATGTTTATTTACTTATCGACTTTCGTTTATCTTATTACCAGTGTACGCTTATGTTATTATCGACTTTAGACATTGTTTATGTTATTATCGACTTTTGATTATATCTAGTTTATGTTTAATTTGATTTCAATTAGTAAACTTTAATCTTATTAAATTTAATGATATTTTATAATAATTTTAATTAAATAATAGTATTATTTAATTAATTAATTAATAATAAATCGGATAATAAATTTTAATTTTTTTAAGTTGTAGAAGCCGACAAGTCGTTTCTAAAGTCGCTTCTAAAACTGTGGCAGGTAACAATTAAAAGCGAGTAATCATTTCTAAAGTCGCTTCTAAAGTTGTGACGGGTAACAATTACAAGCGACTAATCGCTTCTAATGTCGCTTCTAAATGCTACCCGCCATATCTTCCCACTCGTTTTTTGGAAATTTTCGGGACACTTAGAACCGACATTAGAGGCGATTAGTCGCTTCTAAATTCATCACTTCAAAATATTAGAAGCGACTTGTCTTTAGAAGCGACAATGTTGCTTCTAATGTTGCTTCTAAAGCCGAATTAGAAGCGAATTTTTTTCTTTAGAAGCAACTTTTGTCGCTTCTAAAGACCTTTTTTCTCCCAGTAATTCAGAAATGCAGTCTTGACATCCATCTCATATTTCATAATTTAGGGCAACAACAATGGATAAAAAAGTACAGCTGGATTTCAGGATCGCGACTGGAGCTAAGGTATCCTCATAGTCGATAACTTCCTTTTGTACGAACCCCTTCGCGTCAAGTCGTGCCTTAAATGTCTCAATGTTTCCATCTGGTCCTCTTTTCTTCTTGTAGATCCATTAACAACAAACATGCTTCATGCCTTAGGGTAGGTCTACAAGCTTCCATAGCTCGTTGACATACATCGAATACATTTCAACAATCATAGCTTCTTGAAATAGGTTTACTTCGGAACTCTGCATCGCTTGGGAAAATGATATTGGATCATCTTTTTCCTTGTATGTGGTAGCAGAGAAAGCCTATCTGATACCCATGTATCGTTTAGGTTATTGTACAATCCTATTAGTCCGACGAATCACATGAGGCTTTAGTTTCGAATGTGGTTCTTCCATTTTTGGTATAGTACTCGTCTTATCTTGCGAAGTACATGTTACTTCACCCAACATCTCCTTCAACACAAGTCTGCTTCTCGGTTAAAAATTCTTAATATAGTCCGCTTGGAGAAACCTAAGGTTCTTGCTAACAAACATTCTCTGGTCAGCAGGACTATAGAAGGTGTACCCTTTCGTCTCCTTAGAATATTCCACGAAAAGGCATAATTTTGAACGACTAGCTAACTTGCTAGTTTTTTATCTAAGCACATGTGCTGGACAACCCCAGATTCAGACGTGGTGTAAAACATTTTTCTACCACTCATTCTCTCATAGGGAGTTCCAGGATCCGTCTTCGACGGAACTTGGTTTAGAATATAAGTAACCATTTCTAGGGCATATCACCAGAACGAATCAAGAAGGGATGAGTAACTTATCATCAACTTCACCATATCTAGCGTATTTGATTCCTTCGCTCTAACACGCCGTTTTGCTGTGGAGTGCCGGGTGCTGTATGCTGAGAATGAATGCCTTCTTCTTTAAGAAGGTATTTGAACTCTCCAGACAAGTACTCTCCCCTCGATCTGATCGAATGGTTTTGATCTGTTTCTCCGTCTGGTTCTTAACCAAAGCTTTATGCTCTTTAATCTATTGAAAACTATCGGATGTGACCAAATCTATAGTAGTCATCAGTGAAGGTTATAAATTATTCGTAACCTCCTCTTGCCTGGATGTTAATTGTGTTGGCAGAGATGACCACAAGAAGATTGTTTATTTACATATTAATGTAATATATAAGACTTAATAAAGTCCTTATTGTAAACTTCTGATTAAATTAATAAAAGTTGAAACGTTCATTCATTCACTTTTAGTTTGATTGGAGATTTATGATATTCAATAGTCTTATAGTCCTTAATCAAACCTAACAATGTATGATGAGCCAAATGTAGATTTGCGTGAACAAACTCTTCATGGTGCTAAAACGATATATTCACAATCTAAAGATCAACTGAATATTGATCCCAGTATGATTGTAGGAAGAATCTATGATGTCTGATTACGAGGCAGAGAGAGTTAGGAACTCTATAGTTCTTCCAGTGTATCTTTCGAAGATACTGAATTGACCAGTGCACCTTTAGAGACAATGGAAGAACAAACCATTTAACATCTTCTGTCTCGAGGTCATTATGTATGAATTGCATCATGCTTACCTTAATCCTGAAATGAGAAATGTCATTTCATAGAATTAATACTCTCATTTGTGAACGTCAAATTCTAGATCCATTACGTGATCTAGACAATGCCTATTCGTGAGATATTAAGTTATGAAGATGTCATGAACCAACTTTGTGAAATTCTCATAGATATGGAATTCATGTACAAGATTGCTGAGATGCAATATATATCACCTCATGCTTTATTACTTGGATTGTGAATAAATGAACTGCCCAGTATCGAAAATTAAGTAGAGACTTTATTTGGATGAAACAATGTGACTTGTTAGCTCATCGTCAGTACATTATTTCTAACTTCTTCACAAGTACTAAAGGATTTGAGGAAAAAACAACTAGAAGGGTAAAATGGTAATTTTATAAATCCCATCTAGTTGATGATATTCATGAATGGTAAACATAGATAACATTCAATGGATCCGCTCAATATAATTAAGTTGAATTTGAGTAGAAAACAAATTCATTTGAACCAAGAGATTCTCAGTGTCGACTCTTTAGTAGAGTCAGTTCACATTAAGCTAATACTCGGAAAAGGTTTGTAAACTTTTGAGTCCGAGTATAGAATCTCAAGCTTTGTTCATATGGATCTATAAGGTCACTATTACAGGTCATTAGCGTAGGATTGTTAAACTGAAAGCTAAGTCAAAATAAGTCCAAATGTTGAACTTGACTTTTTCTCGGAAAATGTCTAAAGGGTATCTTTGTCCACATGGACATAAAATGATGTGAATGTCAAAATACGATTTTGAATATTTTCATATGATGAAAATATAAATTATTTTCTAAACCGAAAAGTCGTTTGAGGCATTAAGAATTTAATTTCATTATTTGTGCAATAATAATTCTAGAATGGGTATTTTAAGAATTGTCTTAAAATAAATAAGGAAGCATTTAGATGTTCCTTCCCTAGCTATAGAATTCGTCCAACATGCATCAAAGAGGAGAGATTTATTTCCCTTTAGTTATAAAGATATTTACCCAAAAGTAAAAGAGGAAATAAATTTCCTTGACAAGGAATTAAATAAAATAAGTGAGGAAACAAACTTCTCCTTACCTGTTTAAAATTGGCCGGCCATATTAGAAGAGAAAGGAGAAGGGAAAATTAAATATTGTGTCATGAATAAACTATTCTTTCATGAGTGAATAATAGACCTTTATAGATCTTCCTTCTCCTATAAATGTGAAGTTTAAGCTTTTTGCTTGCTCTCTCTTGGTCTTGGCCGTCCCTCTCCTCTCTCTCTCTCTCTAGAAAATACTTCTTTAATTTTGGCACCTAAGTCCTCATTAGACTTAGGCTTAATTAGCTCTCTAGATCATGGACTTGTTCTTGAGTTATTGTGTTTAATTGTGCCCACACACAAGTCCTTCTAATCCTCTATAGACTCTTGTAATAGAAATCTTAGGTTTCTCGAGTTCACATTTAGGCTTGAAGGAATCAAGTTAGAAGAGAAATTCAACCTTTCTCAATATCCATCCAAATGAAGGTTCAAGTAAGTAAGGTTAGTATTCAAGCTCTCTAAATAATGTGTTTTAATTCTAACATGTATAGATGTATATGCACTTTGTTTAATTTAGTAAAAATTATTTTGCTAGTAAAATAAATTGTTATATTCTGCTATTAATGTGTTAATGATAATGTTTTAGTAAAATTAATTTTGCTAATAAAATTATTTTGCTAGTAAAATTATTTTGCTAGTAAAATTATTTTGCATGTATAGATGTATATGCACTGTGGTCAACGTATAAGCCTGTACATGTTATTTTAAAATCATTATAAGAAAATTGTTCTTATTGAAAAGTCCTTATTGAAAGATTGTTCATTTACATACTGATGTAATATATAAATCTTGGTAAATTGCTGATTGAATTAATAAAAGTTGAAACGTTCATTCATTCCTTCTAGTTTGATTGAAGATTTATGATATTCAATAGTCTTATAGTCCTTAATCAAACCTAACAATGTATGAAAAGACAAATGTATATTTGCGTGAACAAACTCTTCATGGTTTGACTAAAACGGTATATTCGCAATCTAAAGATCAACGGACTATTGATCTCAGTATGATTGTTGGAAGAATCTAGGATGTCTGGTTACGAGGCATAGAGAGTTAGGAACTATGTAGTTCTTCCAGTGTATCTTTCGAAGATACTGAATTGACCAGTGCACCTTAAGAGACAATAGAAGAACAAACCATTTAACATCTTCTATCTTAAGGTCACTACGTATGAATCGCATCATCCTTACCTAAATCCTGAAATGAGACATGTCATTTCATAGCATTAATACTCTCATTTGAGAAAGTCAAATTCTAGGTCCCATGTGTGATCTAGACAAGGCCTATTGGTGAGATATTAAGTTATGAAGATGTCATGAACCAAGTTTGTGAAGTTCTCATAGATATGGAATTCATGTATAAGATTGCTGAGATGCAATGTATATAACCTCATGCTTTATTACTTGGATTGTGAATAAATGAACTGCGCAGTGTCCAAATTTAAGTAGCGACTTTATTTGGATGAAATAATGTGACTTGTTAGATCCTCGTCAATACATTGTTTCTAGCTTATTCACAAGTACTAAAGGAGTTGAGGAAATAACAACTAGAAGGGTAAAATGGTAATTTTATAAATCCCAACTAGTTGGTGATATTCATGAAGGGTAAACATAGATAACATTCAATGGATCCGCTAAATATAATTAAGTTGAACTTGAGTAGAAAATAAATTCATTTGAACCGAGAGATTCTCAGTGTCGACTCTTTAGTGGAGTCAGTCGACATTAAGCTAATACTCAGAAAAGGTTTGTGAACTTTTGAGTCCGAGTATAGAAGCTCAAGTTTTGTTCATTTGGATCCATAAGGTCACTATTACAGGTCATTAGAGTAGGATTGTTAAACTAGAAGCTAAGTCAAAATAAGTTCAAATGTTGAACTAGACTTTTTCTCGGAAAATGTATAAAGGGTATTTTTGTCCACTAAGACATAAAATGATGTGAATGTCAAAATAAGATTTTGAATATTTTCATTTGATGAAAATATAAATTACTTTCTAAAGCCGAAAAGTCGTTTGAGGCATTATGAAATTAATTTTGTTATTTGTGCAGTTAAAATTCTACAACGGGTATTTTAAGAATTGTCTTAAAAGAAATAAGGAAGCATCTAGATGCTCCCTCACCCTATGAAGAATTCGGCCAACATAGCATCAAAGAGTGGAGTTTTATTTCCTATTTCTTATAAGGATAATTACCCAAAAGAAAAAGGGAAATGAATTTCCTTGAGAAGGAAACAAATGTGCTAAGTGAGGAAACAAATTTCCTCACTAATGCACCCATATGGCCGGCCATACAATGAGGGAAAGGGGAAGGGAAAATCAAATATTGTGTCATGAATACATTATTCATTCATGAATGAATAATTGACCTTTATAGATTTTTCCTTCTCCTATAAATAGAGCCTCATATAGAGATGTGAAGGTTAAGCAATTTTCTTCTTCTCTCCCTATTGTGGCCGAACCTCCCTCTCTCTCTCTCTATAAAATACTCTTCTTATTTTGCACCTAGATCACATTCAATCTAGAGAATTCGCTTATGATCCAAGAATTATTCTTGGTTCATATGGTTTAATTGTCCCACACACAAATCCTTCTTAAACCTCTTTTGACTCATGTAATAGAAATCTTAGGTTTCTCGGGTTCAAAATTAGGTGCGAAGGTGACGAGCGAGCCAAGGAAGAAGACCTACCTTCTCGAGACGCTTCAAGATCAAGCTACAAAGAAAGGTTCGTGTTCTAGTAAATTAAATAATGATTTTAATATATAAATTGTATATGCTTTTTTCTAGGTTAGTAAAATGGTTTTACTTGAAAAAGAAATTTTTAAAATCCGCCATTAATTTGATTAATGTTAAATTTTTCTTTAACCCTAGACTTATTCCAACACAACTGTCACCATTACAATGAGCCGGGAAACTAGCATAGGAACTGTCCTACGTACCTCAAGACTTAAGGGAAAGGTATTGTACTTATTATCGAAGCTTGTTTAGTAGCTGATAATGCATCATCGTGGAATATTGACTCCGCTGCGACTAACCATATTTGGTGTTCCTTGACTGGGTTCAGGAAAAGCAAAAGCTTAGAGGATGGCGACTTCTGCTTCAAGTGGGGTGATGGGAGTTATGTGTCTACTAAGGCAGTGGGATCCGTGACACTGTCTTTCGAAGACTTAATTTTAAATTTGAGTATTGTGTATTATGTTCCTTCCTTTGGGAAAAACTTAATATCTGTAGCTCAACTTGTTGAGCAGAATTCTTATTATTTAAAGTTTATCGATAATGGAATTTGTATTAATTTTTTGAATACATTTCTAACTGATGCATGTTTAAAGAATTGTTTATACTATCTTTATCCTACACAACCTTTGTTATAAGACACTGAAATAGATAATGATCTAATTAGGGAACCAAAGATGATCAAACTTAATGATTCCTCTGATCTAATAAAATCAACACATCTCTGGCACCTAAGACTTGGTCAAATTAGTCTAGATAGAATTAAGAGACATGTGAGGGATGGTCAACTCAAAGGCTCTGCAATAGGCTCACTGCTGACTTGTGAATCCTGTATAGAAGGAAAAATGATCAAACGACCTTTCTCTGATAAAGGCCGAAGAGTCACTGAGTTGCTGGAACTAATACATACTAATGTATGATGTACACTCAGAATTAAGGCACGGGGATGATACGAATACTTCTTTACCTTTACCGATGATTACTCAATATATGAATTTGTCTATTTGCTCAAACAAAAATCCGAAACCTTTAACGTATTTAAGGTTTTTCGGGCTTTAGTGGAAAAGCAGATTGGCAAACAGATCAAAACCCTTTGATCAGATCGAGGAGGTGCATACTTGTCTGAAGAGTTCGATGACTTCCTTAAAGAAGAAAGTATCACTTCTCAGCTTATAGCGCCTGGCACACCTCAACAGAACATAGTGTAAGAGAAAAGGAATCGAACTCTGATGGAGATAGTTAGATCAACGATGAGTTACTCATCACTCCCTAATTCATTTTGGGGATATGCCCTCGAAACTGCCGCATATATTCTGAACCAAGTTCCGTCTAAAACGGTCCCTGTTACTCCTTATGAACGATGGACTGGGCTTAAAACTAGTTTAAGCCAAATTAGAATTTGGGGTTGCCCTGCACATGTGCTAAGACAAAAGGCTAGCAAGTTGGCTAGTAGGTCAGAATTAAGTTTGTTCGTTGGATATCCAAAAGAAAGCAAAGGTTTCACATTTTATAGTCCCGAGGACGACAAAATGTTTATCAGCACTAATGCTCATTTCCTTGAGGAGGACTATATGAAAATACGAAACCTAGAAGCAAAATTGTTCTTGAAAAAAAGTTGGGTGAGGATGCTTCTACCTCGTATGTAAGAACTGTTCTTACCCCAACTGAAACACAACCTAACAATTCAGAACCTTGTCAAGAAGTCCTTCGACGTAGTGGGAGCGTTTCTGAAAAACGCAACAGGTACATGTCTTATGGAGATACTCTCGTAGCTGTCCCTGACATGGATGACCCTATTTCCTGCAGCCAAGCAATGGCTGGTTCTGAATCAAACCTTTGACTTGATGCCATGAAAGTTGAGATGCATTCGATGTATGTCAACAACGTCTGGAAACTTGTAGACCTACCTGAAGGGGTTAAACCTATAGGGTGTAAGTGGATTTATAAAAATAAAAGGGGTCCGGAATGGAACGTTGATATGTTTAAAGCGCGACGTGTGGGCAAGGGTTATACCCAAATGGAAGGTATCGATTATGAAGAAACCCTCTCGCCAGTCGCAA
Organism: Urtica urens; assembly: GCA_958296335.1. Taxonomy (NCBI): domain Eukaryota; kingdom Viridiplantae; phylum Streptophyta; class Magnoliopsida; order Rosales; family Urticaceae; genus Urtica; species Urtica urens. Next base: position 15,765,024 of record OY282526.1, read on the forward strand.
TGCTTAAATCCATCCAAATACTTCTATCCATAGCTACCGCTCTCGAATACGAGATCTGGCAAATGGATGTCAAGACTGCCTTTCTAAATGGCAATCTTGACGAGCGCATTTTCATGGCTCAACCAGACAGTTTCGTAGAAAGTGATCAAGAGAACAAAGTTTGTGAATTGCTTAAATCCATTTATGGATTAAAGCAAGCATCTAGATCATAGAATATTAGATTCGATGAAACTGTAAAAAGCTTCAGTTTATAACAGTGAATATATGAAACTTGTGTCTATAAGTTGATACACGAGGGCAAGGTTGTGTTTCTTGTGTTGTATGTCGATGATATTGTTGGAATTTAGTTTAAAATTAACCTAATTAATTATGGCAGAAATTCATAATTCAATTTAACATGTTAAAACGTTTTAAAGCATATTCAATAACCATGTCATTAAATCTAATCTAGCATGTCAATAAATTTCTAATCATATTAATAAATTCATTCAAACATGCTAACGAATGATCTAAAATTATAACAATCCTACAATGATTATTATATTCAGATCCAACTCGTTTATAGAAAACTTACAATGGGTTCAGATCTGCGAGAATCAGCCCCGAGGATTCGTCAACAAGCACGGCCGAAACTCTTTCCCACGCACGTCTAGGATATCCTGAAATCCGTCCTTGCTCCGATGCTCTAAGAAGTGGCCGGCCCCATGGATCAAATGTCACTCAAACAACCACAAGATGCATCAATGATAATTCTCTAGGAGTTTTTAGGAGATCAAGAGGGTGGGCTCTTTGGGGGAACAAGGGAAGAAGGGGAAACTCAAAGAAAATGAAAGGCTGTCGGGAAACAAATTTCCAAGGGGGAAGAGGTTTGGCTGAGTGTTGGTCAAAATTAGCTTAGGGTTACCAAAGATAGAACCTCCTTTTATATCAGAGAGAATGGGCTTAAGTTCGGTCAAAATCCAATTAAGACCCATTACTCAAACTTAAACCCAAAACTCCTTTTAATGAGTTTAAAAAAAAATTCCAGCACATAAAACCCTTATTATGGCCAGCCATATTGTCTTAATTATCTCCCAAATTTATATGATTTATTTCTAAAATAATATTTAATTAATTTAGAACATCTCATTTATTTAATGACAAGTCATTAATTATTTTCATACTAATCAATGTAGTACGAAACAAGAAAATATTTATTTTCATCTTTTATTTATTTGAATCATCAAATTATATTATAATCAATATAATAACATGATACGATTCGTTAAATAAATATAATAATTAATAACCAATTATTTATTTAATTACTAAGAAAATAATTTTTTTAACGTAAATATGTGAAAATCAATCATTTCTTGTTCACCGAAATCTCGTCGGAGAGTCTATCATTGAGACCTTATGGACCCACACGAACAAAGTTTCAGAATAAAGTTCAGACACAAAAGTTCACAAACCTTTTCCGACTTTTAATTCTTAATATTAGTCGATTCCACTAAAGGACCAATATTGAATATCTTTACGTTCATATGCGTTTATATTTCCGTTTGAGGTGACAAAACTATTCTTCACACAGTCCATGGTGTATTTTACGATATTACCCTCTGTGTGTATCATTAACTCAGAGGATTGTAAAATTACCGTTTTACCCCTGAGTTATCATTTCACCAAGTCCTCTGTTATTTGTGAACGAGAAAAACATAAAGTGAGATGTCTCAACATGTCACATGTTTTATTTCAAAGAATTCTTTATTCGATGAATACTAGGCCTGGTTTATTCGCTCAAACTCTCATAACCTAGCATGGTGTGATAGTAATGCCTTAGCATTGTTTCAACACAAATTCCATATATGTGAATCACATATTTCAGCAAAACAGTATTATGACACAAACCGTCGGGTCAATGAAACTTCACTTAGCCATTGCCCATTGACAAATCAACTGTCGTAAAGTGTTACAAGAAGATATGTACTCACTTCAAGATTTTGGTAATTACTAAAATACCCCTCGTATGTGAGTTTGAGGTTTCGAGTGATTAAACGGTTTTATCTCGAACTTCAAAACTTCACAGGTCTTGTTCAATATCTTCATTAAGATATCGAGAATGAATTACAGAGTCACAACTCTCCATATCACAAGATAAGATATCGTTTAATTCATTCTAACAATCATAACTAAGAATCGATTGCCCAATCTATCTTTAGATTGCGAACTATTATTTAAACTAGTAATAAGAAGGTATCTTGTCATGTCTATACTTAGCACTTCTTTCGTTGATGACAGTTTCAGGGCGTAGATATTCCTGCATAAACACAATCTTATAATAAGAATGAATATTCAATTTTTATTTAAATTCAAAACAAATAAATACAAAAGTATTTAATATCAAAAATCTCCATTGTAGGCATAAATACCAACAAACTCCCACTTGACTCAAAGGAGATGCGAATGTAAGCGATTTCTCCAAGATCCTTCATTTCAAACTGCTTTGACAGCAAGATCTTAACCTCTGATAACTTTCCCACATCATTCCAAATGAATAGTATGTCATCTACATAAAGGACTACGAATACCACTTTGCCATCATTTATCATCTTATAAACGCATGGCTCATCTAATGACTGATCAAAGATGTAGCCTTTCACAGTCTTGTCGAATCTAATATTCCACGATCTAGATGCTTGCTTTAGCCCATAAATGGACTTCAGAAACTCATAAACCTTTCCCTATTGGCCTTTCTCCATGAACTCGTCTGGTTGAGCCATGTAAATGCGCACGTCAAGGTTTCCATTCAAAAATGCAGTCTTGACATCCATCTACCAGATTTCATAATCTAGGGCGATAGCAATGGATAAAAGAGTACGGATGGACTTTAGCATCGCCATGGGCGACGAGGTATCTTCATAGCCGATACCTTCTTTTTGTGTGAACCATTTCGCCGCAAGTCGTGCCTTAAATGTCTCAACATTTCCATTAGGTCCTCTTTTTTTCTTATAGATCCATTTACATCCAACAGGCTTAATGTCTTCGGGTAAATCTACAAGTTTCCAGACCTCGTTGACATACATCGAATGCATTTTAACGTTCATGGCTTCTTCCCATAGGTTTGTTTCGAAACTCTACATCGCCTGGGAAATGATACTGGATCATCTTCCTCCTTGTATTCAATTGCAGCAAAGGCCTCCCCGATGTACATCAATCGCTCAGGTTGTCGTACAATCTTGTTACTGCGACAAATCATAGGAGGTTCAGGTTCCGAGTGTGGTTCTTCTACTGTTGGTGTAGGACTCGTCCTATCTTGGGAAGTACCAGTTACTTCGCCCAACAACTCCTTCAACACAAGTTTGCTTCTCGTTACAGTATTCTTCATGTAATCCTCTTCAAGAAATCTTGTGTTCGTGCTAACGAACGTTTTCTTATCAATAGGACTATAGAATGTGTACCCTTTTGTGTCTTTAAGATATCCTTTGAAAAGACATAATTCTGAACGACTAGCCAACTTGGTAGTCTTTTGTCTCAACACGTGTGCTGCACAACCACAGATTTTGATGTGGTTTAGAACAGATTTCTTACCATACCATCTCTCATAGGGAGTGCCGGGAACCCTTTTTGACGGAACCTGGTTCAGAATCTGAGCTGCAGTTTCTAAGGCATATCCCCAGAACGAATCAGGAAGAGATGAGTAACTCATCATCGATCTCATCATATCTAGTAGATTTCGATTCCTTCTCTTCAACATACCGTTTTGTTGTGGAGTGCTAGGTGCTGTAAGTTGAGTTTCCGCCTCGATCTGATCGAAGAGTTTTGATTTGTTTCTCTCTTTGCTTCTCAACCAAAGCCCGATATTCTTTGAACATTTCAAAAGTATCAGATTTGTGTCGCATTAAGAAAACATGAAAAAAAACGTGAGTAGTCATCAGTGAAGGTTACAAAGTATTCGTAATCTCCTCTTGCCTGGATATTGATTGCACCATATACATCACTATGTATGAGTTCCAACACTTGTGTGGATCTTAGGTCTTTCGAAGAGAAAGGTTTCTTGGTCATATTGCCTTCAAGACAGGATTTGCACGTGGGCATAGATCCTACGTTTAGCGATTTCAAAGGACCATCCTTGGTTAACCTCTTAATCCTATCTAGGCTAATATGTCCGAGACGTAAGTGCCATAGATATGTGTCATCCGTTTCATCACTATGAAACGTCTTACGCTTCCTAATTGAATCACTATTCACCTCAGTATCCAAGATGGTCGGCTCATTCGGATATAGATAATAAATAGAATCTTCGCGATGAGCTTTAGTAATAAAACAACCATTAAGAATAAAATTCAATACCATTATTGACTTTAAATTCAAAATGTTGTTCTTCTAAACGACCAAAGAAATCAAGTTCTTGCAAAAATCTAGAACATAATAAACATTATTCAACAATAAAGTTTTATTCCCAAAATTCAGCTCCATGGTCCCGACAGATCTGGGTCTGACCTTCGTTCCAGTCCCCTAGTTGAACGTGAACTCCTCATCACTTAAGCGTCTGGTTTGCCTGAAACCATTCAGATTGCACACAATATGATCAGAAGTCCTGCAGTCAAAAATCCAGGGTGATTCTTTATATGTCGTGTAACATCCTTGCGTGACGAAAACTATACATTTCCCCTTGACAGTCTTAAGGTAGGCAGGGCAGTTCCTTCTCCAATGACCGACTTCTCCGCAATGGTGGCACTTGTGTTTAGACTTGTCCACCTTTGCGATGTCCTTGCCCTTGACATCCGCAGCCTTCTTGTAATGCATCTTGGATCTCGTTCGGTTGGCGTTTTTGGGACCCTTCAGCACTCTCTTTGAACCAGAAGTGGAAGCCCTATGTTCAGTAACATTGACTTCACCAGTCTTCTTCTTGGTCTTAGGGAGAAGTCCCTCGGCAATCTACAACTCCTTCATGAGTTCGGTTACAGAATAATCGAGCTTGTTCATGGAATAGTTCAGACGGAATCTATCAAAAGATTCGGTCATAGTCTCCAAGATCATGTCGACCTTGGTGATTCCATCAATCTTCGATCCGAGAATCTCCATATCGTTCATGTGACCTATGATCACTAGCATGTGGTACCTATTTGACGTTCCCGGCTTCATTCGGCAATTCATGAAATTGCGGATTCGATGTTGCCTCGCCTGACGCCCATGATATTTTTTCATGAAGATTATAGAGCATGTCATATCCCGTGCCAATGTCCTTGTGAGATTGTTGCAACACATTGCTCATGGAACCCAAGATATAACACTTGGCAATCTCATCGGACCTAACCCACGTGTCATAGGCGTTCTTGTCAGCACTCGGAGCTGGAGGACACGGGGTAGTGAGAACATACTTGTGCTTTTCCACCGTCAATATGATGTCGAGGTTACGTTTCCAATCAACGTAATTCTCACCCTTGAGTTTGTTATAACTCAATATAGATGCAAGTGGATTCATGATATATTCCTGAAATTAAATAAAATGAGTATATTTAGCATGTGCTACAATTTCGAATTATGATGCATGTACAATCCATTACGTGATCTAGACTAGGCCAATTGGTGATATATTAAATTATGAAGATGTAATTAAACAGATTTGTGAAGTTCTCATAGATATGGAATTCATGTACAAGATTGCTGAGATGCAATATATATCACCTCGTGCTTTATTGCTTGGATTGTGAATAAATAAACTGCGTAATATCCAAAATTAAGTAGCAACTTTATTTGGATGAAATAATGTGACTTGTTAGCTCCTCGTCAATACATTGGTTCTAACTTACTAACAAGTACTTAAGGAGTTGAGGAAATAACAATTAGAAGGGTAAAATGGTAATTTTATAAATCCCAACTAGTTGATGATATTCATGAAGGGTAAACATAGATAATATTCAATGGATCCGCTCAATATAATTAAGTTGAATTTGAGTAGAAAATAAATTCATTTGAACCGAGAGAGTGTCAGTGTCAACTCTTTAGTGGAATCAGTTGATATTAAGCTAATACTCGGAATAGGTTAGTGAACTTTCGAGTCTAAGTATAGAAGCTCAAGCTTTGTTCATTTGGATCCATAACGTCACTATTACAGGTGATTAGAGTAGGATTGTTAAACTAGAAGCTAAGTCAAAATAAGTTCAAATGTTGAACTAGACTTTTTCTCGGAAAATGTCTAAAGGGTATTTTTGTCCACATGGACATAAAATGATGTGAATCTCAAAATTAAGATATTGAATATTTTCATATGATGAAAAGATAAATTATTTTCTAAAGCCGAAAAGTCGTTTGAGGCATTATGAAATTAATTCCGTTATTTGTGCAATTATAATTCTACAATGGGTATTTTAAGAATTGTCTTAAAAGAAATAAGGAAGCATCTAGAAGCTCCCCCTTAGGTAGAATTTTGGAGAAACAAGCATCAAGAGTAGAGTTTTATTTCTCTTTAATTATAAGGATAATTACCCAAAAGGAAAAGAGAAATGAATTTCCTTGAGAAGGAAATAAAAAAGCTAAGTGAGGAAACAAATTTTCCTCATTGCTTGAGGTGTATGGCCGGCCATCCTAAGAGAGAAAGGGGACGGAAAATAAAATATTGTGTCATGAATACATTATTCTTTCATGAATGAATAATTGACCTTAATAAATTTTTCCTTCTCCTATAAATAGAGCCTCACATAGAGATGTGAAAGGTTAAGTTTTTGCCTTGTTCTCTCTTGCTCTTGGCCGACCTTTCTCCCTCTCTCTCTCTCTAGAAAATACTTCTTTTTATTTTGGCACCTAAGTCCTCATTAGACTTAGGCTTAATTAGCTCTATAGCTTATAGACTTGTTCTTGAGCTAATGTGTTTAATTGTGCCCACACACAAATCGTACTAAACCTCTATAGACTCTTGTAATAGAAACCTTAGGTTTCTCAAGTTCAAGACTAGAAGTGAAGGAATCAAGCTAGAAGAGAAGATCCACCTTTCCCAAGACGCTTCAAGTTTGAAGACACAAGAAAGGTTACTATTTAAGTAGATTAAATAATGTTTTTAATTCATAACATGTATATGCACTTTATCTAGGTTAGTAAAAATTGTTTTACTAGTAAAAGAAATTTTTATATTCCTCCATTAATATGATTAATGATAAATTTTTCTTGACCTTAGACCTATTCTAACAAATATGTCCAAGACGTAAGTGCCATAGATATGTGTCGTCGGTTTCATCACTATGAAACGTCTTCCGCTTCACGAATGAATCTCTATTCACTTCGGTGTCCAAGATTGTCGGCTCATTTGGATATAAATAATAAATAGAATCCACGCGACGAGCTTTAGTTATAAAAGAATCATCAATAAAAAATCTCAATACCGTTATTGATCTTAAAATTGAAACCATGTTCTTCTAAACGATCAAATGAAAAAAAATTCTTGCAAAAATTCGGAACATAATAAACATTATTCAATAATAAAGTTCTTGGTCTCTAGACTTGAGTTTCATGGTCCCGACAGATATTGAACCAACTCTAGTTGCACATGAACTCCCCATCACTTAAGGACCTGGTTTTCCCGAAACCATTGAAATTATACAAAATATGGTCAGAAGCCCCGCAGTCTGAAATCCAAGGTGATTCTTTGTTTTTCGTGTTACAAGCTTAAGTGACAAAGCTCATACCTTTCCCTTGACAGTCTTGAGGTAAGCAGGACAGATCCTTCGCCAGTGGCCAGCTTCTCCACAATGGTGACACTTGTGCTAAGACTTTTCCTCCTTCGTGACTCCTTTGCCCTTGGTATCCGCAGCCTTCTTATAACGCTTCTTAGATCCCGTTCGGTTGGCGTTTTTGGGTCCTCTCATAACGCTCTTAGAATTAGAAGTCGAAGCCCTATGTTCAGCAACATTGACTTCACCAGATTCTTCTTGTTCTTACGGAGAAGTCCCTCGGCAGTCTGCAACTCCTTCATGAGCTTAGTTAGTGTGTAATCGAGGTTGTACATAGAGTAGTTCAGACGGAAACTATCGCACGAGTCTTCAGATTTTCCAAAATCATATCGATCTTCGTCTCTTTGTCAATCTCATACCTGAGAATCTCCATAACATTCAGGCGACCCATGATCAGTAGCATGTGTTTCCGAACATAAGTTTCCGGCTTCATCATGACATTCATGAAAGTATGGATAGCTATGCTTCGCCTGACGCGCATGTCACCCTAACATCTCATAGAGATTGTAAAGAATGTCTCATGCTATGGCGATGTCTCGATGAGATTATTGCAACACGTTACTCACAGATGCTAAGATGTAGCATCTAGCAATCTCGTCGGACCTCATCCACGCACCATAGGCTTCCTTGTCCTCCTTGCTCGAGTCAGCACTTGGAGGAAGAGGACACAAGATCGTGAGAACGTACTTTTTCTTTTCCCCAATCAGTACGATGTCCAAGTTAAGTTTTCACCCTCAGTTTGTCCGAACTCAAAATAGGTTGCAATGGGTTAAAACATATTTTGTTGAGATTTAAATAAAATAAATAAATTTAGTATGTGCTAGAAATTCGAATTATATGCATGAACAATCCTAATATGGTGAGGAAAGCCTTATGGTATTATGAACACAAATGGTTAATTACTTTTCCTAGGGGAAACCGCAATTAACCGCCTTCCATAGTCGTGAAACATCACTTTTAGTCCGAACCATCCAAGAAGTCACAACTTCTAGTTCTAACAAATTACCATAAACTTTGGTCACTAATTTTTAACACATTTCCTTTATGTGAGGATTACTTTAAAACATAAGTCTTAGTATATAACCGACATGTGGGCCTTTAATCAAGACACTTTCATAATGGTTCTCTAAGGGGAGACCCCGCTTCATGTTTCTCTTTAAGGCTTAGTTGATAACAGTTAAATTAACAAAATCCTTCCAAAGTACTCCAGTTAAAGGGAGGGCCACTATGGGTGACTCTTAATTCATCGCACATTAAGTTAATTAAACTCATGTCGGGGACCGCGGGTTGCTTCAACGATAAACAACCCTCCCACTTAGTTTTTGCAAAAATCATATTTTTGATTAAAAAAATATTTTACGTTTTATAATCCTTTTATAACTTTAAAGTCTATGAACATTTCATTTTAATGTGATGTTGGCACTCTATCATATATGACATGTGAGGTGATTATGGTATGAGATTAAATAAAATAAACATAAAATATTTAACTCATCTTATGGTCCATTTCTAATTACAACCCATAGGAAAATAACATTCAAAAATAAACAATTTAATCTTCAATGTGAGGCCAGCCAAGGACTCGTTGTGACGCGTCATTGGATGTCTCGAGTCAGCCTCCACAGGTTTTCCAAAGTGCGGCCAAGCCCGAGGTGCTGTCTTCCTTGTCTTCTCGTCGATGGATTACAATTTAAATAAATCAACATAAATTTGTCCTCGCAAATTGAGGCTCGCATATTTAAAATTTAAAATTTTCAAATAAAAATCCGGGATGATAACCGGAAAATTTCTAGAGCAATAACAATGAGGATCCATCAATAATCACACACGTAAGCATTCATAACGCAATTTCAAATCATACAAACAAAGCCAACACCAAAACTAGACAAACAATTTCTAAATTAGTCATTAAAACATAATTTTTAATGCTAATTATAGCTCTGATACAATTTGTTGGAAATTAATTAATGATTAAAGTATTAAATTATGTGAGATATCCAAATATGGCGGGAACACACAATTGATCGTAATATGTTAAAACACATTTTAATTATATTCAATTAACATGTCAAAAAATTTATTCTGAACATTTTAATCAACATACTGAACACACTACAACCTATAACATTTATATGATTACATATCCAATTCGTTAGAAGACTCACATGTGATATTATAATAATCTGTTGCGTTGCTAGCTTTCACCGGAAGGCCTCGTCGAGATTCACGATCTGCGTCAACTTCCTTGATTTGATCGAGAACGACGAATAGGTCGTGGGATCTGTGGGGTATGGGTATGTGTCATGGGTCCTCGCAATGGCCGAGACTTGCTGGAAGAGAGGCAAACATACATGGGCAAGGCAGATCTCGATTCCCCTTCACGCACCCATCTACGAAGATAAAAATCGTCCTCGCTCCTTGATCAATGAAACCGGCAGTATACTCCAAAAATCACTCAAACAACCACAAGTTGATTCAACAATAATACTTAAAGAATTTTGGGAGATCAAGAGGGTGGGATCTTTGTGTGAACAATGGAAGAAGGAATTATAGAAAATAAACCAAGACTTTTAGAGAAATCAGATTTCTTTCTCTTACTCTCTATGGTGTGTTTGGCCGATTGTTTTCTCTTGGGGAGACGAAAAATAAACGGCCAAAATCTATTTAGGGGAGATAGAGCTAGGGGTAGAGAGAGTTGAAGCGCTTCTTTTATTTCAGGGAGAATGTGCTTAATTTAGGTCAAAATCAAATAATGGCTCATTAGTCAAACTTAAACCCTATAATCCATTTAAACATTTTTTCAGCTCATTCCTACCCTAGATATGGCCGGCCAATCTGTTCAAATATTATTCCATATTTAATTGATTTATTTCCAAAGTAATATTTAATTAAATTAGAGAATCTCATTGTTTTAATGACACGTCATTAATTTTGTTATGTTCATACTATGTAAACTATTACGAAATCAAATATTTATTTTCATCTTTTATTTCTTTGAATCATAAAATTGTATTATTATCAATATAATTATACAATATAATTCATTAAATAAATGTAATAATAAATAACCAATTATTTATTTAATTACTTAGAAAATAACTTTTTTAATGTAAATCACAATTTACATTTAATGAGAAAATCAAATGTTCAAGTTCACTAAATCTTGTCCGAGAGTCTATCATTGAGACCTTATGGACCCATACGTACGAAGCTTTAGAATAGAGTACGGACTCAAAAAATAACAAATTTTTTCCGACTTTTAATTCTTAACATTAGTTGATTCCAATAAAGGACTAATAGTGAAACTCTCTAACTTCATATGTGTTTATTTTTCCGTTTGATGTGACAAAACAATTCTTCACACGATCCACAGAGTATTTTAAAATATTACCCTTCATGTGCATCATTAACTTAGAGGAATGTAAACTTACCGTTTTACTCTTGAGTTATTATTTTGCTGACTCCTTTGTTATTTGTGAATGAGAAAAACATAAAGTGAGATGTGTGTACAAGTCACATGTTTTATTCAAACAATATTCTACTCGATGAATACTAGGCTCGGTTTATTCATTCACACTCTCATAACAAAGCATAGTGTGATATTAATGACTCAGCATTGTTTCAGCACGAATTCCTTTTCTATGAATCACATAATCCAATGAAACAACGTTATGACACCAACCGTCGGGATAGATGAAACTTCAATAAGCCATTGCCCATTGACTAATAAAATATCATAAAGTGTCACATCACTTATGCATTCACTTCAGGATTTAGGTAAGTACCAAAAGACACCTTGTATGTGATCTTGAAGTTTCGAGTGATTAAACGGGTTTATCTCGAGCTTCAGAGAATCACAAGTCTTGTTCAATGTCTTCTTTAAGACATCAAGAATGAATTACAGAGTTCTAACTCTCTACATCACAAGATAAGATATCCCGATTCATTCAAACATTCAATACTTAGATTCGATTGTCCTATCCATCTTTAGATTGCGAACTATTATTTAAATTTGTCACAAGATGGTACCTTGTCAAGTCTGTACTTAGCACCCATTTCGTTGATGATAGTTTTCGAGCGTAGCAAACATACATAAACACAAACTTAATCAAGAATGAATATTTAATTTTATTTAATATTTCAGCAAAACCAAATACAAAGTATTTATAATTTCTAATATCTCTTTTGTGGGAACCAATCCCAACAAGGTTATGGTGCATCGCCTGAACAATGATCGTAACGTACCCGAGCAGGTACAGCCCAAAAGGCCCTTCAGTGGGGAAAGATACCTCGCCATTAGAGAGGAGTTGATAAACTCCTTGCCACTGACTTCATAAGAGAAGCGGAACACACCAAATGGGTGTCCAATGTGGTGATATTGAAGAAACCCAACGAGAAGCGGAACAAAGCATGCCTGAAAGATAGTTTCCCCCTTCCCCAAATAGAGCAACTTGTGGACGCGACAGCGGGTCAAAAGCTATTCAACTTCATGGATGCCTACTCCGGCTATAAAGACGACTTTTATGACGAATACGGGTCTCTACTGCTACAGGGTGATGTCATTCAACCTCAAGGAGGCTGGCGAAACCTACCAGCAACTGGTCCATCGTATGTTTTCCGATCAAATCGGCAAGACCATGGAGGTATACGCGGATGATATGTTAATCAAGAGTTGACATGCCTCTAACCATGTCCACGACTTAAGGGCAATGTTCAATAAACTCCACCAATATAGAATGAAGCTCAATCCCAACAAATGGGCGTTCAAAGTGGATTCGGGGAAATTCCTCGGCTACATGGTCAGTAAAAGGGGAATCGAAGCGAACCCCAAAAAAATCACGGCCATTCTCGAGATGAATTCCCCTCAAAAGCCCAAAGAGGTGCAGAGTTTGGCAGGAAGCATTGCAGCCTTGGCTTTGTTTGTATCTTAGCCAACTGACAGGTACCAGCCTTTCTTCCAAGCCTTGAAAAGTAAAGATGGGTTCGAGTGGACAAAAGGGTGCGAGAAGGCATTTCGCGAAATTAAGATATATTTTGCGACGCCCTCCTTTATGTCAAAACGCCTCGATCACGTGCCCCTTGTGCTCTACCTTGCAATGTCTGAGAGGGCCGTGTGGTCCTCGTACGCGAAGAGGATCGAACCAGTGGCCCGTCTATTATGTTAGCAAGCCTCTCCTGGAAAGGAGCTGGCTCTGGGGTGGTCGTAACAAATCCCGATGGGCCGCTTCGAGTTCAAAGCTTCCAACAACGAAGCGGAATACAAAGCACTAATAGTTGGTTAAGAGCTGGCTCACCGATTGGGAGCCGAGAACCTACGCATCTTTTGCGATTCGCAATTGATGGTGAACCAAGTGAAAGGAATATACTCCACCAAGGAGCCAAATATGATCGCGTATTTGGCCAAGTCCCTCAGGAAGATAGAAGCAATAGCTTGGTTCGAGATCGTATAAATTCCCCGAGAGGAGAACGCTGAGGTCGACGCTTTGCCTCAGGAATCGACAAGGATGAGGATGGGATTGTCTCGATCGAGGTACTAACTCGGCCCTACATTTCAAGAGGCGACATTGGGACTGTTAGTGACTCTCTGACCCCATCCTGGATGAATCCGCTAACGGAGTACATAAGGAACGGCGTCCTACCGGAAAAATGTGAGGACGCTAAGAATTTGAAAAGCCTAGCGTCAAAGTACACCATGCACGGGAACGTGCTATACAAGAGGGGATTCTCAATGCCTCTCTTATGCTGCCTTCACGAGAGTGAAGCAAAGTGAGCCATGAGCGAGGTGCATGAGGGCTTGTGCGGAAACCACGCCGCAAGAGAATCGATGGCGTTGAAGCTCTTAAGGCTAGTTTATTTCTGGCTGACCCTAAAAAAAGACGCACATGATTGGGAAAAAAATGCCACACAATTTCCAATGGTTTGCTCATGTGCCCATACTGCCCCTGTCTCCATATTGCCCCATTGTCATTCCCCGACCTTTCACCAAGTGGGTAATCGACTTGATTATGAGCTCCCCATGGCTCCAAGGCAGTTCCGGTTTGCCATAGTGGCGATCGACTACTTCATCAAGTGGGTCGAGGCGGAACCCCTGGCAAAGATTACTGAAACAAACATGAAAAACTTCATCTGGAAAATCATAATATGCCGCCATGGAGTCCCTGAGCCAATCGTGATGGATAACGGCAGACAGTTTGATAACGGGTGACTGCACGAGATTTGCGAACACGTCAGGATCATGAAGATTTTTTCATCCCTTAGACACCCACAGGCTAATGGCAAGGTGGAGGCCATCAATCGCACGATCAAAGAGAACTTGAAGAAAAAACTAGAGGCCGGGAAGGGCATTTGGGCAAATGAATTTCCATTTGTATTATGAGCATACTAAACCACAGCGCGGAACGCCACGGGGGAGACCCCATTTGCTCTCACCTATGGGGTTGAAGCGGTGGTGCTGATAGAGATCATCCTCCACACGTTCCGCATCTAAACCTTCGACAAAAAGACAAACAGAGAAGCGATACGGGCAGAGCTCGACCTCATCGATGAAAAAAGGGCTGACCCACTCACCCGCGTTGCTGCCCAAAAAAGGAAGGTCGAGTAATACTACAATTCGAAGGTCAAACTCAAAAGCTTTCCCAACGGTAGCCTAGTCCTGAGAAGGGCGTTCCAAAACACCAAAGTACAAGGCGTCGGAGTACTGGGCCGACTTGGAAGGGTGTTGGCAGAGATGCCCCCAAGAAGATTATTTATTTACATATTGATGTAATATAAATATTTATAAGTCCTTATTCTAATTGCTTATTAATTTATTAAAAGTTGAAACGTTCATTCATTCCTTTTTCGTTTGTTTGAAGATTTATGATATTAAATAGTCATATAGTCTTAAATCAAAACCTAACAATATATGAAAAGACAAATGTAGATTTCCATGAACAAACTCCTCATGGTTTGGTGAAAATGAAATATTCAAAATCTATAGATCAACGGACTGTTGATCCTATTATGATTGTTGGAAGAATCTATGATGTCTGGTTAGGAGGTATAAAGAGTATGAACTCTATAGTTCTTCCATTGTATCTTTCAAAGATACTGAATTAACCAGTGCACCTTTAAAGACAATGTAAGAACAAATCATTTAACCTCTTCTGTCTCAAGGTCAATAGTATGAATTGCATCATGCCAACCTAAATTCTTATATGAGACATATAATTTCATAGTTTTAATATTCAAATTGGAGAAAGTCAAATTCTAGATCCATTAAGTGAAATAGACTAGACTAATTGGTGAGATATTAAGTTATGAAGATGTCATGAACCAGGTTTGTGAAGTTCTCATAGATATGAAATTCATGTATAAGATTGCTGAAATGCAATGTATAACACCTCATGCTTTATTACTTGGATTGTGAATAAATGAACCTCACGGTATCCAAAATTAAGTAGCGACTTTATTTTGATGAAACAATGTGACTTGTTAGCTCCTCGTCAATACATTGTTTCTTACTTATTCACAAGTAACAAATGAGTTGAGGAAATAACAACTAGAAGGGTAAAATGGTAATTTTATAAATCTCATCTAGTTGATGATATTCATGAACGGTAATCATAGATAATAATCAATGAATCCACTCAATATAATTAAGTTGAATTTGAATAGAAAATAAATTCATTTGCACCTAGAGATTCTCAGTGTCAACTCTTTATTGGAGTCAGTTGACATTAAGCTAATACTCAGAAAATGTTTGTGAACTTTTGAGTCCGAGTATAGATGGTCAAACTTTGTTCATTGGGATCCATAAGGTCACTATTATAGGTCATTAGAGTAGGATTGTTAAACTAGAAGCGAAGTCAAAATAAGTTCAAGTGTTGAACTAGACTTTTTTTCTTGGGAAATGTCTAAAAGGTATTTTTGTCCACATGGACATAAAATGATGTAAATGTCAAAATAAGATTTTGAATATTTTCAAATGATGATAATATAAATTATTTTCTAAAGCCGAAAAGTCGTTTGAGGCATTATGAAATTAATTTCATTCTTTGTGTAATAATAATTCTACAATGGGTATTTTAATAATTATCTTAAAAGAAATTAGGAAGCATCTAGATGCCCCTTCCCTATCTATAGAATTCGGCCAAGACACATCAAGTGAGGAGAGAATTCTTTGCCTTTAATTATAAAGATAATTACCCGAAAAGGAAAAGAGGAAATAAATTTCCTTTAGAAGGAAATAAATATGCTAAGTGAGGAAACAAATTTTACTCTCTTGTGATAGCATATGACCAGCCATGTTAGAAGAGAAAGGGGACATAAAATCAAATATTGTGTCATGAATACACAATAGAAAACGGTAATTACCTTTTCTTGATTTTCCTTCTCCTATAAATAGAGCCTCACATAGAGATGTGAAAAGAAGCTTTTTGTCTTGCTCTCTCTGTTCTAGCCGACCACCCTCTCTCTCTCTCTCTCTCTCTCTCTCTCTCTCTCTCTCTCTCTCTCTCTCTCTCTCTCTCTCTCTCTCTCTCTCTCTCTCTTTCTCTCTCTCTCTGTCTCTCTGTCTCTCTCTAAAAAAAATTATTTTGGCACCTAAGTCCTCATTACACTTAGGGTTAATTAGCTCTCTAGCTCATAGACTTGTTCTTGAGCTATTGTGTTTAATTTTTCCCACACACAAATCCTTCTAAACCTCTAAAGACTCATGTAATAGAAACATTAGGTTTCTCAAGTTCAACAGTAGATGTGAAGTAATCGAGCCAAGAAAGAAGATAAACCTTTCTCAAGAAGCTTCAAATTAAAGGTACGAGAAAGGTTTGCACTCAAGCACTTTACATAATGTTTTTAAATTTATACATGTTTGTGCATTATTTTACTTGTAGCTATATAAATACAATAAAAACATTTTTATTTATTTTATGTTTAGCATACTCGAAATCAATTTTTTGACAAGTTTGGAAATTTGTGTACATAGTTTAAACTAGTTTTTGCACCTCTATTTTAAATTAGTTATTGAATATTTTATAGAATATTTTTTGTTTTATTTTTTGTAAACTATTAACATGTTAATATAACACACAATTGAAATCAAAAGATATAAATAAAATGTTTCAATAAACCTCTTTCGCTACACGTCTAGATCAGACGTACTTTTTAATTGTTTTTCAATTTTTGGATAAATTGTTGTGGTTCAGTAAAACGGGCATAATTCTTTGCTCCGAACTTGAAAATTAATGATTCTTAAACTAAATTAAAGGTACGGAAGTTAGCTATCCAATGAAATTGGTTTCAGCTCAATCGGATACCGGATGTGTCATTTATGACGTTTTATGTCTGAAGTGTTTGGCAGTCCTCGAATCCAGGATTTCGAATCCGGATTTGCGACTCTTACGTTCTTCCCCTCTTTTTGATGCTATCGTGGCTTTCCGATGTTCAGGCACTCAACCACAATGATGATTCCTTGAAGGAAGATATCATGAGGATGAAGAAATTAGTGTTAGGAGATTTTGAATCTCAAAAATGTTCAAGTGCAAAAGTGAGATTTATTAATCTCACACACTTTCCTTAGGAAAAATAAATTAATAGACAAAAAGATCCGAGTATGTTCCTTGTGCCTTAGTGTATTAACACTGCTCTTCCCTCACAAATATCCATTTTAGGGTTCTTTTTTCTAGTGATCAACTCTATCTCTCTATACTCATGGAAACGTATTTCTAAACGTACAAGAGTAGATGTGCATTATTCCAAACACTAAGTGAGAGGGTTATACTTATTGTTTGCAACCCACGATCCCCTTATTCCAAAAACTAAGTGGGAGGGTTGTACTTATTATTTACAATCCACGATCCCCAACGCTAATGTTAAGTGCATATGTCGTAAGACTAAAAGTCACCCTCGTGACCCTCTCTTTAATGAGACTACTCAAAGACGCATTGCCCTTAGCATTTCTTGTACAGCTACGTTCAAAATTGAAACAATGAGACAAGGCCTCCCCTCGGCGGATTGTTTTCAAAGTAGATCTTGTTGAACTAAGTGGTTGGTTGTTGGAATAGGTCTAGGGTTAAACAAAAATTTAACATTAATCAAATTAATGGCGGAATTTAAAAATTTCTTTTTCAAGTAAAACAATTTTTACTAACCTAGAAAAAGCATATACATGTTATATAGTAAAAGCATTATTTAATTTACTAGAACACGAACCTTTCTTTGTAGCTTGATCTTGAAGCGTCTTTAGAAAGGTAGATCCTCTTCCTTGGCTCGCTCGTCACCTTCACACCTAATCTTGAACTCGAGAAACCTAAGATTTATATTACAAGAGTCTATAGAGGTTTTGGAAGGATTTGTGTGTGGACAAAATTAAACAATATGAACCAAGAACAATACTTGGATCATAAGCTAATTCTATAGATCAAATATGGATCTAGGTGCAAAATAAGAAGAGTATTTTCTAGAGAGAGAGAGAGAGGGTCAGCCACAAGAGGGAGAGATTAAGAAAAAAGCTTAACATTCACATCTCTATGTGAGGCTCTATTTATAGGAGAAGGAAAAATCTATAAAGGTCAATTATTCATTCATTCATGAATAATGTATTCATGACACAATATTTGATTTTCCCTTCCCCTTTCCCTCTTTGTTTGGCCGGACATGCACCTTGCATTAGTGAGGAAATTTGTTTCCTCACTTAGCACATTTGTTTCCTTCTTAAAGAAATTCATTTCCCTTTTTCTTTTGGGTAATTATCCTTATAAGAAAAAGGAAATAAAACTCTCCTCTTGATGCACCATCTTGGCCGAACTCTACCTAGAGGGGGAGCATCTAGATGCTTCCTTATTTCTGTTAAGACAATTCTTAAAATAACCATTGTAGAATTATAATTGCACAAATAACAAAATTAATTTCATAATGCCTCAAACGACTTTTCGGCTTTAGAAAATAATTTATATTTTCATCAAATGAAAATATTCAAAATCTTATTTTGATATTCTAATCATTTTATGTCCTTGTGGACAAAAATACCCTTTAGACATTTTCCGAGAAAAAGTCTAGTTCAACACTTGAACTTATTTTGACTAAACTTCTAGTTTAACAATCCTACTCTAATGACCTGTAATAGTGACCTTATGGATCCAAATGAACAAAGTTTGAGCTTCTATACTCGGACTCAAAAGTTCACAAACCTTTTCCGAGTATTAGCTTAATGTCGACTAACTCCACTAATGATGCGACACTGAGAATCTCTCGGTTCAAATGAATTTATTTTCTACTCAAGTTCAACTTAATTATATTGAGCGGATCCATTGAATGTTATCTATGTTTACCCTTCATGAATATCATCAACTACTTGGGATTTATAAAATTACCATTTTACCCTTCTAGTTGTTATTTCCTCAACTCCTTTGTTACTTATGAATAAGTCAGAAACAATGTATTGACGAGGAGCTAACAAGTCACATTGTTTCATCCAAATAAAGTCTCTACTTAAATTTGGACATTGCGCAATTCATTTATTCACAATCCAAGTAATAAAACATGATGTGATATATATTGCATCTCAGCAATCTTGTACATGAATTCCATATTTATGAGAACTTCACAAATTTGGTTTATGACATCTTCATAACTTAATATCTCACCAATAGGCCTTGTCTAGATCACACATTTGACCTAGAATTTGACTTTCTCAAATGAGAGTATTAATGCTATGAAATGACATGTCTCATTTTAGGATTTAGGTAAGCATGATGCGATTCATACGTAGTGACCTTAAGATAGAAGACGTTAAATGGTTTGTTCTTCTATTGTGTCTAAAGGTGCACTGGTCAATTCAGTATCTTCAAAAGATACACTGGAAGAACTACAGAGTTGCTAACTCTCTATGCCTCATAACCAGACATCCTAGATTCTTCCAACAATCATACTGGGATCAATAGTTCGTTGATCTTTAGATTGCGAATATATTGTTTTAGTCAAACCATGAAGAGTTTATTCACGCAAATCTATATTTGTCTTTTCATACATTATTAGGTTTGATTAAGGACTATAAGACTATTGAATATCACAAATCTTCAATCAAACTAAAAGGAATGAATGAACGTTTCAACTTTTATTAATTTAATCAGCAAATTACAAAGATTTATATATTACATCAATACGTAAATAAACAATCTTTTAATAAGGACTTTACAAAGATTTATATATTACATCAATATGCAAATAAACAATATTCTTGTGGGCATCTCTGCCAACATGGTTGTGCACTTAGACTCAATCTCTAGTAGTCCTCCTTCGAGGCCCTGCGAAAAGATTTGAGTGATCACACATTTTTTAATAAGGTAGATAGTCAAACGTTTATGTATTGACATCATGACTATGCATTAATGATGTGTCATTTCCTTATGAAAGGCAGCTCTTTGCGGCCTTCGCTCGAAGGAATAAAGTGTCATTTTTGTTCATAGCACCTTTGGATTTTTTCTGCCTAATATTAAACTGAAAATCTTAAACAAAAGACACATCATGCATTGTTTCAAGAAATCAACAATTCGTGTCTAAAACACTTTCTCAACAATCCTTTACTCGAATAAACTGGAACGGAAAATCTACGTACATTAGAAACGTAACTTAGACATCGTCCTTTCTATGGAAAATCACAAATGGGTAGTCACCACCCCATGTCTTCCTGAAACGAATAATGATTCGACTCAAGAAGACAAGAAAGCCCTAGTGGACTGAATTCGATCAGAGGAGATTGCAAGGTGCTATGGTTTAGCATCAATAAACAATATGTTGCAACAATATCAACCTGATATTGATTCGGCCTAAAGCATGTTCTTCAATCTCTATGATATATTTTGAAAGGTAAGGGCGTCATGCTAGATAATAAGCGGTTCGAAAGTTTGTGAACTGTTGTATGAAATCTAGGACTCATGTTAGACATCACATTATCCTAATCATAAGTTATCTCAATAACATGGAAATGTTTGGATCTGAGATTGCTGGAGAAACCAAAATATGATATTGGAAAGTCTCCCTGAATCTTTTGATACTTTCAAACTAAAATAATCCATCAACAAGCTAGGGTACACTATTACCAAGTTTATGAAGGAGATTCACACCGGTGAAGGGCTCTGCATAGAAATTGTCTTGCCTTCCTCAAGACTAAAGGGAAAGGTATTGTACTGATTAGCGAAGCTTCTTTAGTAGCTGATAATGTATATTGTTGATTCCTGACTTCACTACTCCTAACCAATTTTGTTGTTCCTTGAATGGGTTTAGGAAAAGCTAAAGCTTAGGGGATGGCGACTTTTGTTTCAAGTGAATGATGGTAGGTTGGTGTCTGCTAAGGCTGTGGGATTCGTGACATTGTCTTTTGAAGACAAAACTTTATATTTGAATAATTTGTATTTTGTTCTTTCCTTTGGGAAAAACTTAATATATGTAACTCAAATTGTTGAGCAGAATTATTATTTAAAGTTTATTGATAATGGAATTCAAATTTCTTTTTCGAATTAATTTTTTACTGTTGCTTGTATGAAGATTAGTTTATATTATCTTTATCCTACACAACCTTTGTTGTTAGACACTTAAATAGATAATGATCTAATTAGGGAACCAAAGAGGATCAAACTTAATGACTCCTCTGATCTAATAAAATCACTACATCTCTGGCACCTAAGACTTGGTCATATTAGTCTAGATAGGATCAAAAGGGATGGTCCACCCAAAGCCTCTGCAATAGGCTCACTTCCGACTTGTGAATCCAGTATAGAAGGAAAAATGATCAAACGACCTTTCTCTGATAAAGGTCCAAGAGCCACTGAGTTACTGGAACTAATACATTCTGATGTATGTGGTCCACTCAGAATTCAAGCACGGGAGGATACGAATACTTTGTTACCTTGAGCGATGATTCCTCAAGATATGGATTTATCTATTTGGTCAAACACAAATCCGAAACCTTTAACTTATTTAGTGGAAAAGCAAACAGGCAAAGAGATCAAAACTCTTCAATCCGATTGAGGTGGTGAGTATTTGTATGAAGAGTTCGATGACTTTCTTAAAGAAAAAGGTATCGGTTCTCGGCTTAAAGGACCTGGCACACCTCAACAGAATAGAGTGTCGGCGAGAAGGAATCGAACTCTGATGGAGATGGTTAGATCAATGATGAGTTACTCATCACTCTCTAATTCCTTTTGGGGATATGCCCTCAAAACTACAGCATACATTCTGAACCAAGTTCCGTCTAAAACGATCCTTGGTACATCTTTTGGATGATGGACTGGGCGTAAAGCTAATTTAATCTACATCAAAATTTGGGGTTGTCCTGCACATGTGCTAAGGCAAAAGACTAGCAAGTTGGCTAGTAGGTAAGAATTATGTGTATTTGTTGGATATACAAAGGAAATCAAAAGTTTCACATTATATAGTCCCGAAGACGACAAAACGTTTGTTAGCACTAATGCTCGTTTCCTTGAGGAGGACTATATGAAGAATATGAAACCTAGAAGTAAAATTTTGCTTGAAGAAAAGTTGGGTGAGGAAGCTTCTACCTCAACTGAAACGCAACCTAACAATTCAGAACATCGTCAAGTAGTACTTCAACGTAGTGGGAGGGCTTCTGAAAAACCCGATAGGTAAATTTCTTATGGCGATGCTCTTGTAGACGTTGCTAACATGGATGACCGTGTTTCCTAAAGCCAAGGAATAGCTGGTTCTGAGTCAAACCTTTGGCTTGATGCCATGAAAGTGGAGATGCATTCGATGTATGTAATCAAAGTCTAGAAACTTGTAGACCTACCTGAAGGGGTTAAACATGTAGGGTGTAAGTGTATCAATAAGAAGAAAAGGGGTCCAGATGGGAATGTTGAGACGTTAAAAACGCGACTAGTGGCTAAGGGTTATATCCAAAAGGAAGGTATTGATTAAGAAGAAACCTTCTCGCTAGTCGCAATGCTTCAATCCATCTGAATACTTCTATCCATTGCTGCCGCTCTCGATTACGAGATCTGGCAAATGAATGTCAAGACTGCTTTTATGAATGATAATCTTGACGAGCGCATCTTTATGGCTTAACCAGATGGTTTCGTGGAAGGTGGTCAAGAAACATAGGTTTGCGAGTTGATTAAATCCATTTATGGATTAAAGCAAGCATCTAGATCATGGAATATTAGATTCGATGAAACTGTAAAAAGCTTCGGTTTTGAACAGTAAATAGATGAACCTTGTGTTTATAAGTTGATACACGAGGGCAAGGTTGTGTTTCTCATATTGTATGTCGTTGATATACTACTCATTGGTAATGATGTAGGTAAATTATCTGAGGTTAAAATCCGGTTTGCTAAGCTGTTTGAAATGAAGGATCTAGGGGAAGCTGCGTACATTCTGGGGATTCAGATCTTTCGAGATCGAAAGAACCGGACTCTGTCGCTCTCTATATGGATCGCTTCGCTATGCAAGACTAGAAGAAGGGCCAAACCCCCTTTAGACATGGAGTCACACTCTCTAAGGACCAGTCTCCCAAGACTGCACAAGAGATTTAGGACATGAGAAAGTTCCCTATGCTTCAGCCATAGGAAGTCTCATGTATGCTATGATGTGCACCAGACCGGATATATGTTTCACCGTTGACATAGTTAGCCATTTCCAATGAAATCCTGGACCCGAGCACTGGGTTGATGTTAAGCAGGTTCTGAAGTATCTTCGAAGAACTAGGAACTTGATGCTTACATCTGACCTGACTATGGTGTGGTATACCGATTCCGACTTTCAGGCGGATATGGATTCCAGGAAATTCACATCAGGAGCTGTGTTCATCCTGAATGGTGGATCAGTTGTTTAGAGGACTATCAGTTGTTATGAGGCATAGAGAGTTAGAAACTCTATAGTTCTTACAGTGTATGTTCTGAAGATACTGAATTGATCAGTGCACCTTTAAAGACAATGTAAGAAAAAACCATTTAAGCTCTTTTGTCTCAAAATCACTATGTATGAATTGCATCGTACTACCTTAATCCTGAAATGAGAAATGTCATTTCATAACTTCAACATATTCATTTGACAAAGTTATACTCTAGATCCAAATTTGTGAACTACATGCGCTCTACTGGTGAGATATTGGGTTATTAAGTTGACATGAGTATACTTTGTGAAGTTCTCATTGATATGGAATTCATGTACAAAATTGCTGAAATGCAGTGTATATCACCTCATACTTTATTACTTGGATTTTGAAAAAACGTACCAGCCAGTGTCCAAATAGATTAAAGGATTCTTTTTTATGAAACAATGTGACTTGTTAGCTCCTCGTCAATACATTGTTTCTAACTTAATCACAAGTATTAAAGGAGTTAAGGAAATAAAAACTAGAAGGATAAAATGGTAATTTAAAAAATTTCATCTACTTGATGATATTCATGAAAGGTAATCATTCGATAATATTCAGTGGATCAATTCAGTACATAAAAAGTAGTTTTTTTAGTAGAGAATATATTCATTTGAACCGAGAGATTTCAGTGTCAACTCTTTAGTGGAGTCAAGTGACATTAAATTAGACTTGGAAGAGTTTGTGAATTTTGAGTCCAAGAGTCCAAGTTAAAGCTTTGTTCATTTGGGTCCATGAGGTCACTATCACAAGTCATTACAGTGGAGTTTGGTAAAATAGAAGCTAAGTCAAAATAAGTTCAATTGTTGAACTGGACGTATTTTCCGAAAATGGTCTAAAGGGTGTTTTCGTCCTTAATGATGATGTAAAAATGTAAAAATAAGGTTTTGAATTTTTTTACAAAGTGATTCAAAGTCACACGACTGAAAAATTGGTTTTCAAGTTAAGTGAATTAAATTTTGTGACATGTTATTGTATGGCAATAATGAAGGTTTTTCCTTATTTTGTTGTGAACAAATTAGGAACTCGATATGTGTGTGTAGACACCCATATGGATCATATTGTTCTTGGTTCATATTGTTTAATAGTGCGCACTTACTAAACTCTTCAAACGCTCGAAGACTCTAGTGGTAGAAACTTTTGTGGTTGCTCAATAATTCAAAAACAAGAAGCAACGAAGCGAGACATAGGATCTTCATCCGAGAAGGGTCTTCAAGATCCAGCAACAAGAAAAATGTACAAAGTATTTTTTTTCATATTTATTATATGTTTTTAATTAACAACTTCTTCATGCACTTTGTCTAGGTAATAAAATAGGTTTACACGTGTTAATTTTTTTTATATTCTGTCATATATGCTATGATAATTAATTGTTAAATCATAGATCGATTCCAACAAAATTTCAGAGATTTGGAAAACTTTCAGAGACCTGGTCTTCAGATCCCTTGCTTCGACCTTAGTGTGTCATATCTGGTGTCTCGGATCGTCTCTTAGCTGTTGTATGATCTTTGAGTCCTTCTGTTATCTGAAAAAAAGTAACGTGAACTAAGAAGGGAAAAGAGAGGGGAGTCATCTGTTTACCTCTCTGACGCTGAACATTAGTAGAATGTTGGCGGAGTTATAGGATGACGAAGAGGGATCGACAAGATCGAAGAAAACAGAGACTCTTGGGTCAACCTCGTTTCGGAACTCGGTCTAGGATCTTTAGAGAACTAGTCCGATCGGAAGTTGTTCCCTAACTTACCTCATGTGGGAAGCAAGGTAGAGAGAGAGAAAAATCACAAACTATTATTTTACTAAGGTTTCGGGTGCAAGATTGCATCTACCTTTGGTGGAGGGTGTAAGGGGATATTTATAGCCTTAAGATAGGTCACGGGGCCGGCCTAAGCGGCATTGGTCGCATGAGGATGAACAGTGGCCGGGCGGGGGGCGTCCACGCGTCCTGGAGATCACCAGGGGGAGCTAGGTGGCGGGTGGACGACCAGGGGGAGCCAGGCGGCCATTGGACCAAGGTGGTTCCAAGCAGCAGTGGTCGACCAGGGGGAGCCAGGCAGCCAATGGACGACCAGGGGCGAGCCAAGTGTCCAATGGACGACTAGGGGCCGTCCAGGCGGCCAAGGAAGGCTAGGCAGGGTCTCGCCGGCTAGCCAGGGACCTGGGATGTGTCTAGGTGCACTAAGAACTCTCCGGGGCCTCCGGTGTGGGTCTAATCTCTAGGTCGATGGGGAGGGGCGACGAGAAAAGTATATATCAGGGTTGCCGCCAGAAATACGGCGACAACATTATTGTATGGTTCATAATATAAATGTCTTTCCTTATTTTGTTGTGAACAAATTAGGGAGTAAATTTGTGTGTACACACAAGCAAATACTCGACCAAGATTGCATCAATAAGAGAGGATTTATCCGGCTCGAATAAAGTCAAATAGAGAGAGAAATAGCTCTTGCTATTTTGTGCATTATTATATATAGACGCTTGCCACAAGAAAATAGGAAACAAACTAATATGAGATCAATTTGAATAATGATGTTCGGCCAAAATTGTATTTTGGGCAAGCATATACTCGCCCAAGGTGGTTTAAGGGGAAATATAATTGTTCTCTTTTATTGATATATTTAGAGAATGGGAAAGTAAGAGAAAGAGGTAACTACTTATTTCGGTTATTTCATTCTTCGATAAATAGAACAACCCTCTCACAAACACATACACATTCTTGTTCTCTCTTGACCGAACTTCTCCTTCTCTCTACACTTTAAATTACTCATTTATTTAGGCACCTAGATCCTCAATTGATCTAGAGAATTAGCTCTTGATTTATAGCGCTTAATAGTGCCCACTCATTAAACTCTGTAAACACTCAAAAACTCTTATGATAGAAACTATTGTGGTTGCTCGAGAATCAAAATACAGAGAGATTTTCTCTGAACTAGTCGAAGACACCTTGCGGACAATAGAATTTGGCAAAGCAAACAGGCCAAGACAAGTACTAACACGGTGTTTGAAGGATTTATATTTGCGACAGAGTCAAGAACGCAATTGCACCGCATCTTCAGGAAGGTGAGACGATTTTACTATTATTCATAAAATCGCATAATATAGCTCGCTTTGCTGTTAATCATGGCTCGAGTTCGACTTGGATGAGACTTGTCCCTCCATGTTCGGAGGAGGCTATCGGGGCCGATGATCAAGACTTACGATCCCGCTTAGAAGGTTTGAGGTCTAATTTTTTGGGATAAGTAGTATAATAGCCATTAGAAACATATTAATTGCTATATAGGAAACGTTTGAAAAAAATTGATTAATAGCAATTAACCAAAATAAGTCGGTATATATCGACTAGTCTATCTCTATAGGTATTAAAAACTGCTATAATAACTGTTTATTTATAGTGAATTAATAACCACAAAAACAAAAATTATCTCTCCTAAATAAACAGAATAAAGATCAAAAAAAGACAAAATGGTACAAAAAAATATCCAATAAGTGATACCTCATCAAATATGGCTATACACTAATTAAATGAAAAAGTTTGGCCAAATTGCAATTTAATGCTTCCTTTGATTAATTAGACCAATTTTTATTTTTTTAAATTGATTATTTTTATACGTGTGGTTTCCGGTTATCATTTTTACATCTCTTATAATAACGATATTCCTTTGTAATATGTGAGAGATTTATACGATATTTTTATGGTACCCACCACGATTTAAAGCAAAATGCAATTCGTTAAGATATAAATGTCTGCCTTCGTATGCACTTCTTGTTTTGTGTAGACGCGTTACTGTGGTCATTGGATTGCAAATTTGTTCATGTACTCTAAATATCTTTTGTGTATTTTAAGCAACAACATAAAAAACCGGGACGAATAAAGGCACGCCATACAGAAGCAATTACAATAAGAAGGTAAGAATAATCGCGAGACATATGCATATTAATTATGGTTTAATAGATCTCGCTATTTAATAATAAAAGAAATACACAATATGTCATTTTTTTTTTAGGAAACCTAACCCTCATTCGCTTATTCAATGTCTCGAGATCTGTTTTCATATATGCATATATTAATAAATATACTGAAGAACACCCAAGAACACACAACTTAGTGAGCAGGTGAATTTCAGAATGGCCACCCCTCGCCAGCTTTGCCTGCTTCCTTCTAAAATTCACAAAAATCATTGTTAAGGTAGGATTTCGTCAAATCCCTCTTAACACTGTTACATGTCGTTTCGGCTCTCAAAACGACGAAATGCGAGGAAGTAAGCGGGGACCGCGGCTGGCGACAGTAAAATGAAGAGAGAGATTCATCCCCGCGAGGAGGGTCCAGCTCCGAGCGAGGAGAAGGGAAGGATTGCGAGGAAAGCTCTTCGCGAGGACGCATTTCTATGAGGCGATACTCCTCGATGGAGTTTTCCCCTTTTCCCCTCGAAGGGGTCCTGCCTTAAAAGGAATGTCGTCGCTGAGAAAAGAGCGGGAAAACGGAAGCGTGCACGAGAAGATTTGGCGTCAGAGAGTCCGTCGAAAGAACGGAAATCACGGGATTTAGTAGGTATAGTTCAGGAAAGAATTGCGGAGCCGGTCAAAGAAAGGCCGGGCCGAAATGGGAAACCCTAATGGAGGGACAAACCCTAGAGACCTCACACACGAGAGGGAGGAACTATAAATACCAATGTAAAGACCATATAGAGGGGGATCGAAACCCTAAAGAGAGAGATATTAGCCGCCACCGTACACCATTGTCTGTATTCTTTGACAAGCTTCCAAGCTAATAAACGAAAGAGACCGAGCTCCCATAAACATAAACTCAAGGATATTAACGCATTAATTTGGCCTTCACACATATAAATTATTAACGTTAATCCTTGTGACTGTAAGAGATCCGGTGAAAATCGACCTCTACAGTTTGGCGCCCACCGTGGGGCCCCGTCTTTTTCTATCTCACAGCCAGGAAGCTCGCGAAGTCTGAAGATATGGAGATCAACGATAGCAGCGCAGGAGGGAGTCAAGAGGAGACTACGGAGGCAGGATTGCTCCGGCTGCAGTTGGCCGAAGCCTTGGCGACAGCGCAGGAGGCCAACAGGAGAGCCGAGGAGCAGGCCTAGTTGAATAGGGAGCTCGCGGCCCGCCTGGATTGGTTCATGACCGGCGGAGGGATGGAAGGATGGACGGCGCCGGTAGCCCCAGTCCACAGAAACCTCTTTCAGACCACTGTGCTCACGCCGTCTACAGCGGAGGAGGAAGACCCGGTGGCGGCCTTGAATGTCCATCCCATCTTGACGCCTCTCATGGCGGAAGAAGTAAGGAAGATGGTAAAGTAATTATCCTCGGGCATCGATTCCAGGATGGGGCAGGTCGCGTCTCGAGTGCACCAGGCGACGAGCTCGGCGCCGGAGATCGACTGAATGGTCAGGGAGGCGAGAGCCACCCCCTTCTCGTCCAAGATCCGCGGTGTGGAGTTAGGAGAACTCCCAAAGGTCAAGATCACGCCGTACAAAGGCACCTCGGATCCAAACACCCACGTGAAATCGTTCCGAATCGTGACGGAGCGTATTACCGGGGAGACGGAGAAAGTAGAGGTCATCCTCTGCCGCCTCTTCGTCGAGAACCTGCAAGGTCCGACGAGCGACTGGTTCGCCAAGCTACCCTCGGAGTCCATCGACGACTCCGACGACCTCGTCGCTGCCTTCCGCCACTACTCGATGTACGTTCAGAGCGACGCGATGATAACCACGTTGTAGAACCTCGCCCAGGAGAAAGGAGAAACGCTCCGCCACTACATCGAAAGGTTCAAGGCTGTTATGGTCAGAATATCAAACCTGGAAGGGATGATCGCGATCCAGGCATTGAAGAACGGCCTGTTCTATACCTCTCCTTTCCGACCGTAGTTGGCGAAGATGCACCCCTCGACGATCGAGGACGCCCTTCATCGGGCCTCAATTTTTATGGAAATCAAGGAAGAAGAAGCCGCGTTGAGAAAGATCCACGAAGGAGGCGGGAGAGGGAAGCATCCTGTGAAGAGGGATCATCGAGACGGAGCTGAGGTCCGAGCGACAAGAGCGCGTGGGGACGACTAGGGAGCGCTTGGGGAGCGAAGGGGACGAGAAGCCCCAAGAAAAGGGGTCTATCAGGTAGAAGAAAAGTCAGACCCCATCGAGGGAGCCCGACCGCGAGGAGATTTCTCGGGCGAGCCGAGAAGTGGTCAGCGAGGAGGCTTCATGTCGAGCCGAGGAGGATTTACCGGAGGACGAGGAGGCCACGCCGAAAGGGGAGGAGGACCCTCAGGAGGGCGAGGGAGTTTCGAGAAGAAACCCTGGCCAAAAGATGCGAGCAAGTTCTGTGAGTTCCATAACATGAGTGGGCACGCCACCGAAGAGTGCGCCATGTTGAACCGCAAGCTTCAGAAGAGGTACGCGCAAGGGGAGCTGAGGGATTTGGCCCCTAGCCATCGGGAACCATGGAGGAATGACAACCGAACGTGGCAAAGGCCGCAAGGTGCTCAGGCGCGGGGCGCCGAAGGTGCTCTATAGGGAGCAAGGAGAGACCCGACCGCAGGAAGACAAGTGGTGGAGCGGGCCCCGGAAGATAGGCCGGCGACGAGAGCAAGGATAGAGGTGATCATGGGTGGGTCGCGCTTGTGTGGCGACTCTGTGAACAGTATCAAGGCTTTCCAGCACCGGGGAAAAGAGCACAACCGTGGGGATCCAGTGGCGACTGGCTCCCAGGCGAAGATCAAGTCCGTCGAGACCGGAGATTGTGCGGAGATGCACGACGACGCGCTGGTCCTCGTGCTCAAGATCGGCAACGCCGACGTGTGCCGAGTTCTTGTTGATAACGGGAGCGCCGTCGACGTCATTTTCTACGAATGCCTCAAGAAGATGAAGATTGAAGGCCTAGAGATCGGGGGGCGGCGGCGGAAGGTCTCCGGATTCAATGGAGATGTGCCTATCTCCCTGGGCACGGTCCATCTCCCGGTCCGTGCGAAAGGGGTGCAGAGGATGGTGGAGTTCATGGTCCTGGACGTACCCTCGCACTTCAGTGTGATCATCGGAAGACCTTGGATCCACTCGATGATGGCCGTACCCTCCACCTACCACCAATGTATCAAGTTTCTTGGGGAAGCTGGGACGGTGGAGGAGATACGGGGCGACAGGGACGCTTACCGTGTCTGCTACATGATGCACCACCGACAGGTGCATGGAGAGAAGACGCCGGCAGAAGTGAACGAGGAGGAGACTGCCAATTTATAGCAGCTAGCATCTAGCCCCCCAACCAAGGCGGGTGAAGGGGCGAGGAGCGGCTCGCGAGGACAGGAAGGGAGAGGTCCAGCGAGTCTGCTCCTCGGGCCATCGGCGATCGAGACGTTCGAGGAGCGAGCGGCCGATATAGGGCGACGAGGACCGCAGGTCGAGGCGGTCGAGCAAGTCTGTAGTGACGAATCCGACCCAACTCCGACGACCAGTATAGGGGCAGAGCTCGACCCCGAAGTCAGGGCCAAACTGATAACCCTCTTGAGGGAGAATCGGAAGAGCTTCGCCTGGACCCATGAAGACATGCCGGGCGTGGATCCGTCTGTGATCGCCCACCATCTCAACACCGACCCAAGCCATCGGCCCGTCATCCAGAAGAGGAGGATGATGGCACCGGACAAAAATAGGGTAATCAACGAGGAGGTCGACAAGTTGCTCTCTATGGGCACCATCAGGGAGGTAAAGTACCCCAAGTGGTTGGCTAACATGGTTGTCGTCAAGAAGAAGAACGGGAAGTGGCGAGTCTGTGTGGATTTCACCGACCTCAATAAGGCCTACCTGAAGGATAGCTTCCCCATGCCGCACATCGACCGCCTCGTCGAGGCCACTCAGGGGTACGAACTCCTCAGCTTCATGGATGCCTATTCGGGGTACCATCAAATAAGGATGCACCCAGACGACGAGGAGAAGACCGCCTTCATCAGCGAGCGAGGAACCTATTGCTATAAGGTGATGCCGTTTCGCCTGAAGAACGTCGGTGCGACCTACCAAAGACTGGTGACCAAGATATTCCACGAGCAGATTAGGAAGACCATGGAGGTGTATATCGATGATATGGTCGTCAAAACGATGAAGCCGGAGGGGCACATCGAACACTTGGCGGAGTGCTTCGAGATCTTGAACCGACATCAGATGAGGCTAAACCCCTCCAAGTGTACTTTCGGCATCTCCTCGGGGAAATTTCTGGGTCACATGGTCACCCGACGAGGAATTGAGGCAGACCCCGAGCAGATTGAGGCGATCAGAAGCATGCCGTCTCCGCGAAACCGGCGAAAAGTGCAGAGGCTGACGGGAAGGATCGCTGCTCTGGGCCGTTTCATCTCGAGGAAAGCCGATAGGACGCTCGTCTTCTATGAGTTACTAAAGAAGAACAAGAAGTTCGAGTGGACCGGCAAGTGCGAGGAAGGTTTCCAGGCTCTGAAGACGTATCTCTCATCGCCCCCCGTGATGACGAAGCCACTTCGCATGAGGTCAGCCATCCTAGTACTACTCTCGCCCAAGCACGCTTAACTTCGGAGTTCTGATGGGATCCGGTGCATTAGTGCTGGTATGATAAAGAGGCGAGAGTGCCCAAAATAAAGAGGCGAGAGTGTCCAAAAGTTATCTAAGGCATATATCGCCAATAATAAAACCTCCCAGTGAGCAAATAAAGCCTCCCAGTGAGCAATCAAAGCCTCCCAGCGAGCACATACAGATGAGGCCCGTCTTTAAAAGACAGGGAGCCATCTTCAAATAAAGCCTCCCATCGAGCAAATAAAGCCTCCCAGCGAGCACAATTAAAAGACTCCCAAGTGAGCATAAAAGAGGAGATAGTGCCCACAATAAAAGAGGCGAGAGTGCCCAAAATAAAGAGGCGAGAGTGCACACAATAAAAGAGGCGAGAGTGCCCAAAATAAAGAGGCGAGAGTGCCCAAACGTCACCTACGGCATACATCGCCAATACGAAAGACTCCCATGCGAGTACGAAAGACTCCCACGCGAGCACGAAAGGCTCCTGTGCGAGCACAAAAGGTTCCCAAGCAAGCAAAGTTAAAAGCCTTTCAACAAGTGCAGCTAAAGCCCCTCCAGCTAAGGCCCCCTTTCTTTAAAAAAAAAAAGGGGGCGGGGAGGGGAGGGAAGATGGCATCCCATCATATCTACACTACCCCATGTAAGTATCTACAATTACTGAAAGTGTTATTCTATTCGCATCGTCCAATATATATCAAGCACTTCTTCCAGACGACAGGATAATAGACAATCATAACATATCGACAAATAAGGATGGCAAAACAAGTTATTCAAGGTAAATCCCACATAAGCAAAAAAAAAATATTATAATTACAGACAAATATTTTATATCATGCGATCCGAAGAGAGAACGGATTACACAAAAGAGAGCCTACACCTCCGGAGGCGCGGGCTGAGCGCCCTCCGCCACGATGGCGTTGCACGGCGAGAGAGGGGGGGACTCAGGATTAGCATCGGCTCTCCTCTCGAACTCATCGGCCTGCGCCTGCATCTCCCATCGAGCCGCTGCCATTTCGGGAGCTTGGATCGAAGCAGTTCAGCCGAGGGCCCAACGGGAAGAGCGTTGATCATCGCGATATTGGCTTGGTACGACGCGGCGAGGCGATTGGAATCGATACGAGTTTAAAGCCCGGAACCTAGCCAATGCTTTGCCAAGCTTGATGTGCGCCCTCTCGAAGAGACGCAACCGGGCATTGCGTTCTTCCCCTCCCACGGCTCGAGCCGCTGCAAGCTCGTCGCGGAGCCCTTCCACGACGGACTTGGCCACCGCCGGAAAAGAGACTCCTTCAGAATCGGCTGCGCCCAGGATCTCACGCACATGGGCGAAGAGCTCATCATTCTCCTTCAGGACACCCACGGCCCCCAGGTGCTTCTTCTTCTCGTCAGTTAGAGCTTCTTCGCGGGCGACCAAATTCGCGCCAAGCTCCTCGATCTCCCGATCCATTTTGACTTTTAGGTCAGCAAGCTCGGTCTGGAAAGCTTTCCTTTGAGCAGCCTCGTCCGCCAACTCGGACTCAAATTTCTCGATTCGCTCGCAGTTCTGGTAATCCCGACCAATGGACGCTTTGAGCTGCTGGCTGGCTTCCTGGAGTTTCAGCTTATCACCTGCCGACTCCACCGCGGCCAAGATTCGTTGATCACGTTCGAGGAGGATCAAGTCATTCAGGTAAGCCACACTCAGGAACATGTGGCCCATGGCGTCGGAGTACTGCTCGTATTGGCTGAGGACCAAAGGGGACTTAAACGTACCAGGCGCATGTCGCGATAACCCATGGCACGTAAATACGGAATACGTCTTCCAAACCTCTTCGGGCGCATCTGCGGCAGGAACGCAAGGAGGACCCTCAGTAAACCGGAGAGGAGACCAGTACGTCCCGCCTTTGGAAGACGAGGGAGACTCGACGGCGGGAGCAGTCTCTAACGACGCGGGGGGATCCGCGACTGCCGGTTCCTCGGGCTCGAAGACTCTTCCCTCTGCTGCCTGTCCGCCCCGGTCCAGGTGATCTGAGGCCCCGGCAGGAGCAGTCTCCGACGACACAGGAAGATCCGCGACCGCCGGCTCCTCGGGCTCGAGGACATTCCCCTCCGCTGTTCACCTAGCCGGGTCCAGGGGATCTGAGGCCCCGACGGAAACGTCTACCTTCTTAGAAGACGTCGCCTCCCCATCCCCGGTCTCCTCCGTGCGACCGCGAGGCCCCGTAGAACCTGCGGTGGCGGCCACAACATCCGCCCCGTCTGCCGCGGCCGTAGGCGCAGGGGTTTCAACGGCGACCTCCACCAAGATTGCTAGCCTTTTCCTCGAGCGCGTGGAGGAACTTTTGCCTCCGACAAACCCTTTGACGGGGAGCCTACCCTCATCCTTGGGAGGGGGAGGCGGAAGATCGCGATTCCCCTTCGTAACGACCTCCGCCTCGCGAGAAGGAGGAGAAGCGGAAGGAGCAGTCGGAGTCTGCTCTGACGCAAGACTCTTCGGCGTCGACGTCGGCACCTGAGTTGGAGAAGCGCCTCCCGGGAAATTTGACAAGTCCCGGGTTCCGCCAGGCGGAGGGGCGACCCTAGCCCTCTTAGCGGGAAGGCCGCCTCTCGGCCCCTCGAAAAAATGCCCACCAGAATCTTTCGATTTATGGGGAGCACTACTCGCAGGGTCCCCCTCACCACGGGACCTCCTCGTGGAGGACCCATCTGAAGAGATGTTCCCTGTCCGCGGCAGACCGTTCCCGCTGTCAACCGGGACTCCCCGGGATCTTTTTCCCTTCCTTAGATCCTGAACACCCCCTCGGAGGCCCTGCGACGGAGCCCCGGGCGGTGGAAGGTCGCCGAACCCAGAGGCCGGGAGAAGATCTCGGGGCTTCATTCCGGAGGGATAAGGCCAAGAAAAAATCGCAGAGTTCTTGACCCTAGCATTTGAGAATCCCGAATGCCAATCGCGATCAGGATTGGAGAGGAGCTTCTTGTGGATCACCTCGAAACGACGAGCGGCCTCATCATCAGTGCTAGGAACATACTTAAGGGGGGACAAGTCGACAAGCCACTCCTTGGGCAAAAGCTCGTGAAAGCACCCGAAACTGTGCTCATCAACCGAAACAAAGAAAAACTTATCCTCCCACCCGGATTCGTTTGAAGGAGTGTTGTCGATGACGTGGCCAAGGATCCGGTGTGAGAGAGAGTAGCGGCCAGGGTTCTTGGCGTTCTTGGAGAACTTGAACAGACGCATTAGGTCCTCCAGAATAATGTCGACATTTACCTCCAACGCCACGACTATGGTACAAACAAGGAGACGAATCGAGTTCCGACTCACCTAGATGATGGGAAGCCCTAAAGGCACAGAAAAAGGCCACGACGAGAGATGGGATGGGAAGGCGGAACCCCGTCCTCCGGAAAAATATCTCGTAGAGGGCGATGAAGTCGTCCCTGGGAGTGTCGGCGAGCTCGCCGTCACGAGGAAGGCGAAGGATGATCTGCGGCTCCAGGACGAACTCCTCCAAAAACCGCTCCAGGTGCTCCACCGTCATCGCCGAATGAGGAGACCGATTTTTGAAGATGGGACCGGTGCCGAGGGTGCGAGCCATAGTCAACCGAAGTTTCAAGGCGAAAGAAGTTAAGAGGAAGGTGGAAGAAGAGGGAAAATGGCGTTTGAAGGAAATGAAAACTGTGCCGCGAGGTAGGTTTTTCAAATTTATAAGAGAAGGAGGCAAGGCAATGCGAATCGACGCGTCTTGACCCCACAACTTGTGAAAAGACATGTGGATCGACAAAAGGAAGCAAGGACCCAAGAGTCGTTGGAAGTGATAGGGGTTCTAAAAAGTTATTAATACTCAAGTACATGTATTAGTTTTAATGAGGAAAGAGAAAGTCGCAGAATTCGAGGGGACGCGCCCAAAACAATAAAACAAACCGAATAGTGAAGGCGACACGTGCAGAAAGGAACCCCCTCGAGCAGCTTGTCGGGCTGGGATTTTTACCAATGCTTACACTTGATAAAACAAAGGGGGGCTGACCTTCCCCACGCCAACACTACCCACATCAGCTCCAAAGTTGATCGCGTCGGTTAAAAGGGTCGTCAAAGCGGACAACCTCGAGAAAGGCCAAGCAAGAATAGCAAAATAAGGCAACACGAAGGGGCGAGCAAATCGATAACCACGCTCAAATGCGAAGAAAGGTAAAGAGACGAAAAACTTAAAGAGGAAAGGAGTGTTTTATTAAATATCAATGAGTTACAAGTAGGGGGGACTAAATTACAAGCACAGCAACGAAACAAAACCCTACAAGAATCGACAAAAGCCCTACAGCGAAAAGATGAAGAACAAAGTTTACAAGCTGCAAAGGGCCTAAGTCACCAAGAAGAGATCAAGCCTCGGTAGTTCCTCGCTCGCTCAGCGACCCGAGGGACTCCCAATGACGAGGGGTGGCGAGCAAGGAGCCTCGATCGACTGGAGACCTCCAGGATACAGAGGAGGAGAGTCGGAGTCGGCCGCGGCCTCATCCTCGAGCGTCAAGGCAAGGGCTTCCTCCCGAGTGCGGCCCTGCTCCCACTCTGGAATTTTCGCCCGGAGAAGGGCGACTGGCGCCCCAAGAGGAAGCGCATTGACCGCACTTGAGTGGGGCTGATAGGAGGCCGCCATACGATTGGCCTCAACGGAGTCCGCAAGAGCCCGAAAGCGAGCAGAAGCTCGCTCGAGCTTATCTCTGGCTTTCTCAAAGAGGCGCAGCCGAGCTTGGCGCTCCTTCTCCGCTTCGGCCCGAGCCGTCTCCAGCTCATCAGCGAGTGTCCGCAAGACGCCGCGAACCTGAGAAGGCAGACCCTCCTTCACGACAACAGGGACGCCCACAGCCTCGCCTATCTGAGCAAGGAGCTCATCCTGGTGGCAGGAAAGCTCCAAGGCCTCCTGATGACACCTTCTTTCCTCGTCCAGGAGAGCCCCGCGAGCGGACAGCCGCCGCTCGCATTCCTCGATCCGCCGCCCCGACCGAGCTTTGAATTCCGACAAGTCTACCTTGGCGGAAACGCGATCCCGCGTCTCCTCGGCCAGGGCAGACTCCAGCCTCGCGATCCGCCCCCGAGAAAGGCGCTCGTTGTGGACGGAGAGATCGAGCTGCTCCCGGATTGCTGATATCCGACGGGAGGCGTCGATAGACTCGCCTGCCATCAAGGACCTGTCGGCCTCGTGGAGGACGAGGTCGTTCTCCCGAGCAATCCCCTCGAACAGAAAGGCCATCGCCTCGGAGTATCCCTCGACCTCTTCAACGGAGCGACGAGCGGCGGAAGAGCCGGAGGTCCCCTTTGACAGGTTTCGGCACATGCGCAAGGAATACTCCCTCCAGACCTCGACGGGCGGATCCCAGTCAGGCTCGCCGGGGGTAACGAGAGGAAGCGGACGAGGACCGGCCAAGGGATAACGGCAGGGAGAGCGAGGAAGACAAGACGAAGGAGAAGGTAGAGAGCGAGAAGAAGCCAAAGCGAGGGGCAAAGGAGAAGGTGAAGGCTGAAGAGAAGCCGAAGCGAAGGGCAGAAGAGCGGGAAGAGAGGGTGAGAAGTGAGAAGGAAGAGAAGGCGAGGAGTGAGAAGAAACGGAGGGTGAGAAGTGAGAAGGAAGAGAAGGCGAGGAGTGAGAAGAAACGGAGGGTGAGAAGTAAGAAGGAAGAGAAGGTGAAGAGTGAGAAGAAACGGGAGGCGAAGAGTGAGAAGAAACGAAAGATGAAGGAAGAGGAGAAGTAGGATGCTGGCGGTCCGGCCGTCGCTGCAGGGGATCCAGTTGAGGAGATCTTGGAAAACCGTCCGGAGGAGCACATTGCTGCGTAGCAATACGGACCCCCACGGCGCGCGGCTTTGCGCCGGACACGCCCTCGCTCCTGGCCCTCTTTGCAGGACGGTCGTTAGCACCACTTCCGACGGGTCGTTTTCCCGCAGCAATCTCAGCACGAGAAGAGGTCCCCGCAGGGCCCCTCGGCGTGCGAGGGGCGTGATTATGCCTCAGCAGGAGGGGTCGCTCGGGCGAGCTCTCTTCGTCTTCGAGGTTCTTCCCTTCGACTCGCGGTACGAGCAAGCTCCTTCCGCGGTCACGTCGGAGGAAGAGCCACCAACCAGCGGCACCAAGCCACGGAACCCGACCGGGAAGCAGTCGGGAATAGGCGGACCATTGATGAACCCCTCCCGGTATATCCCAAGTTCCACCAGCCGCCGAGGGTCTCGGAAAATTCTTCCCCAATCGCGACGCGTGCTCGCAAGGAGAGCCCGACGAATCCCCTTTAAAATGGTCTCGTGAGGATCGCTTGAGCTAGGCGAGTAGGCTGGAGGTGATTGGTTGATCTCGATCCATCGCGTGGGCAGTGACTCGTGATGGTAGCCAAAGGAGCTATTGTTGATTTTGACAAAGAAATAGTAGCTCTGCCATCCCGGCGCGTCGGAGGGAGTGTTGAGGAAGATCGGGTCCCGATCGAAGGGGATGAGCGTGAAACGCCCCGCGTGCCTGGTAACCCGGAATGGCCTGTAGAGGTGCATCAGATCCTCCAGAGCCAAGAAAACCCCCCTCTCGGCAGCGACACCCATGGTACACAAGACGAGGCGGATGGCGCTGAGATACATATGGCCAATGGGAATGCCGAACGCGTGAAGAAAGGAGAGGAGAAGATATGGAATTGGGAAGCGGAGCCCCCCGTTCGAGGAAGAAACCCTCATAGACGGCGACCCACCATTCATCCGAAGGGTCTTCCGGCCGCTCGCCGGGGTACGGAAGACGAACCTGGCAGACGTCCCCGTCACAATACATCTCCCGGA
Source organism: Urtica urens (assembly GCA_958296335.1). Taxonomy (NCBI): domain Eukaryota; kingdom Viridiplantae; phylum Streptophyta; class Magnoliopsida; order Rosales; family Urticaceae; genus Urtica; species Urtica urens. The sequence continues at coordinate 15,803,910 of OY282526.1, forward strand.
TGACGCGGAGCCGCTCGGAGGTCATGGCGGAGCGATCAGGGCCACCCTTAAGGACGCGGCCGAGACCCGGCGAAGTTGGGGTCAGGGCCATAGTTGAAAGCGGGAAGATAACATTGGGGCAAATTTGAATGACAAGGATTAGGCGGGATACCAAATTGAGGGAGTACAGTAGAACGAAAGGACACATGGTTTGAAGTCCCACTCCCATTAAGACCCGCAATTTATAGGAAGGGAACAGGCAGATCCAACGGTTGGAATCCGAAGCGACGCAGGCAAATCAACGGCTGGAATACGAAGAGAGGCTGAGGGAAAAGACGTCCTGGGGAATTGTTGTACGGCTGGGAGCTGTGAAAGGAAAAGACCTATACAGAGACAGGCACTCGAGTACTCTACCCACGTTTGTTTGAAAAAGGAAGAAAGAGGTTCACGGAAACCAAGGCCACGCGCCCAAGAAGGGCGACGGGAGCAGAAATGACTACGAGCAGTCAATCAACAAAGGGCTTGACGCTGTGAAAGGGGCCTATCGAGAGGATTTTTCTTATTATTTTACCAAGTGCCCACACTTGATAAAATGGGGGACTAACTGTTAAGGTAGGATTTCGTCAAATCCCTCTTAACACAGTTACATGATGTTTCGGCTCTCGAAACAACGAAATGCAAGGAAGTAAGCGGGGCCTGCGGCTGGCGACAGTAAAATGAAGAGAGAGATTCATCCCCGCGAGGAGGGTCCAGCTCCGAGCGAGGAGAAGGGAAGGATTGCGAGGAAAGCTCTTCGCGAGGACGCATTTCTATGAGGCGATACTCCTCGATGGAGTTTTCCCCTTTTCCCCTCGAAGGGGTCCTGCCTTAAAAGGAATGTCGTCGCTGAGAAAAGAGCGGGAAAACGGAAGCGTGCACGAGAAGATTTGGCGTCAGAGAGTCCGTCGAAAGAACGGAAATCACGGGATTTAGTAGGTATAGTTCAGGAAAGAATTGCGGAGCCGGTCAAAGAAAGGCCGGGCCGAAATGGGAAACCCTAATGGAGGGACAAACCCTAGAGACCTCACACACGAGAGGGAGGAACTATAAATACCAATGTAAAGACCATATAGAGGGGGATCGAAACCCTAAAGAGAGAGATATTAGCCGCCACCGTACATCATTGTCTGTATTCTTTGACAAGCTTCCAAGCTAATAAACGAAAGAGATCGAGCTCCCATAAACATAAACTCAAGGATATTAACGCATTAATTTGGCCTTCACACATATAAATTATTAACGTTAATCCTTGTGACTGTAAGAGATCCGGTGAAAATCGACCTCTACAATCATCTCACTTTCCTTAAGCCAAACCGTACTAATTCGCCCAAATTTCTTTCAAACAAAGTGTTCAATTCACAATCGATTTTGCCACCAATTTCTAATCAGGTTTAATTATTTTTCTCATTTGTTCAATTGTGCATTTAAATTTTTAAATATATATTTTTAAATTTTTTCATTCATATTATTATATATTGCAAAACTCACAACTAAATTAAAAAATCAAAAACAAGTTACATTAAAAAAATCATAAACAAGTTCAATTAAAAAAAAACCATTTCTATTTTTTGGTTATAGGATGTGCCAGCTATTGTGTTTGGGGAGGGGTCGGGGTCACAGCTCTATCCGCTTACGAAGAGTAGATCAGAAGGAGCCATCCCAATTGCAACGAAATACAAGCTTGTTGACGCGGTTGTGAGCAATTGTGTAAACAACAACATAAGAAATATTTATGCTCTCACCCAATTCAACTCTACGTCTCTCAATTCTCATCTCTATAGAGCTCATTCGGGACGCGTCCATGATATTGCAGCTTATCAGAGCCCCGACCACGAAAATCGATGGTTTCAGGTTCGTTTCTGCTTTGCCATAAATTATATAGCTAAAATTAGGTCAATGTGATTAGTAAATTGTGAAAATGTTGTGCGGGTAAGTACTTTGAATTTGTTATTATATTTTTTCAAAAAAAAATTGTTATTTATATAAAAGAGTATTATTTTTTAAATTGGTGGATAGTAGGTCTCCCCATGCTGGCTACTATACTAAAATTTATATTTTTCTAACCTAGAGAAAAACGAATTTATTTAAAGAAAGTGAAAAATATATAAGTCCATAGTTATAACTATTGTCGTCGGTTTTTCCAGACGACAATGAGTATAAATATACCGTCTGCGGACGACCCCAGGCCCGACCACCGGAGGATGCCACGGGCTCTCTCGATGCATCGACCGGCCCCAGCGGGTCCCGATTAGCCCTTGGCCGACCGAGAAATGCCCCCGGCCGGCCCTAACCCGCCTCGGCCGGTCCCGACACGTTCTGGCCGGTCCTGGCAAGGCCTTGGCCGGCCCTGGCACGCCCTGATGTGCCTTAGCCGGCCTTGGCCCTCCCTTGGCCGGCCCTGGCCCTCCCTTGGCCGGTTTTGGCCCTTCCCTGGCCGGTCCTGGCGCTCCTTGGCCGGCCCTATCTCGTCTTGGGCATGCATGGTCGATCGCCTAGGCTATAAATAGCCCAAGGCGCCTCTCACCAAAGGTAACGAACAAAAAAATAGCTAAAAAGAGAATTCTCTCCCAAGTATTCTCCCGAGATCCGAGGCTTGAGCTTGGAAACGACGCTGATTTCATAGTCTCCGTTTCTACCTCACCTCGTCGATCTTCCCTCGTCATCCTACAAACTCCACCCACATTATACTATGTTGAGCGTCGGAGAGGTAAACAGAGGACCCCCCTCTGTTTTCCCTTCTTAGTTCACGTCTGTTTACTCTTTTCAGATAACAGAAGGACTCGAAGACCACACAATAGCTAAGAGACGATCCGGGACACCGGATTTGACACGCTTAGGCCAAAGCGAGGGTCACCCGCTCAGAGCGAGGATCTGCCCGCTTAGGTCTCTGAACGTTGTCCAAATTTCAGCGACAACATTTTGGCGATAGAAGGAGGGGCTCAAATTTGTCGATCGCAAATTGGCTCATTCAACACTTTTCCATTTCATCCCCTTTATGTTCCACTCATTCGAAAATGAGTGACGTTCCGGCAACTTCCGCAACTGCCCGATCGAGCAATCCCTTCGTTCGAGCTGCTAGCTCACGATACGAGTTTCGACGACTCCCCCACTGAGGGACCGGGCAACAACCCGGGACCAGGGGTTTGAAAAGCGACATCCCCGCCCCTCGTGAGAACGAAGAGTGTTTGAGAGACGAGACCAACCGCCGCTTGACGGAATTGTTGGCTCGACCAGGGGTGACCAAAGGCCTACTCGTGAACCTCCTCGGATACGGGGAGGGAGGCAGTTCGACTTAGGACGAAGATTACGCCATGGACGATGCCGTCCCCGAGACAAGCGAAAGCTTGGCGCTCACACGCTCGCCCGTGGAGAATGTGAAGGACGTTCCATTCGACCCACAGGCTGATCCGCGGCAGGAGGTTTCGCGACGGGAGAGTTTAAGCAACCCCCGTCCTGGGGTGGCGCAAGGTGCTTCGCGGAGCGGGCAATCTCGACGCGCGTGCCATGCATCCTCCCGACGGGGTGTGGATAGTCGTAGAGCCCGTCGCGAAAACCGCCTGCATCCACTTGGACCTTCGCGCTCCGCCGAGGAAGATCTAAGGACCCGCCTTAATTCACGGCGGGGTCCCCAAGGGGAGGACTTAAGGAGAAAGTTGGACGCCCGTCGGACCATTGCCGGGGCTACGACACTCGAGAACCCTCCCCCAAACGCCTTGGACCAGGGCTCCAATGAGCGACAGGTTCCCACGCTAATGGGACAAGAAGCGGCAAACGGGCTCGAAATGATCACCATGATTCAGGGTCTCCAGAATCAGATCATCGAGCTGCGGGGGAGAGGCTCAGGAGGTTCCAGACCGTATAATGGTTTGGAAGGATCATACTCACCTTTTACGGCAGCGATCCTCGCGCAACCCCCGGGACGGGGATTCAAACTCCCCGCCATGTCACCCTATGACGGGCGCTCCGACCCCAATTTCCATATCCAACACTATGAGACTTGGATGACAATGCAAGGACTCTCGGGGGCAACGCTTTGTCAAGCTTTTAGCTTGACACTGGCAGGGTCAGGGTTCGAGTGGTTCTGAAACTTGAAGCCAGGCAGCATCGGCTCGTTCCACGCCCTCAGGGAATCCTTTCTCGCTCGATTCGCCACGAGGGTATCGCAGAAAAAGTCAAAAACGCATTTATGGACAATTAGGCAAAAACCAGGCGAGAGCTTGCGTGAGTACCTGGCTCGGTTCACCGAGGAATCCCACAAGGTGGAGGATTTCGATGACCGAGACGCCATCGTGGCCATCACGGAAGGCTCCGAACCGAGCGACTTTTTAAAGTCGATCGTGGGAAGGGTCCCAAGGGACATGGCCGAGCTCATGACATGTGCTCGAACGCACATGGGGGTCGAAGACTACCTCAACAGCCGGAAGGGCGAGGGTCACAGGGATAATTCTCGATCGAGCGATCACCCCAATGCTCGAGGGAAGCGGGGAAGGAACACCAACATCGCCAAGACTGGCCCCCTCCCTCGACCAAGGAAGCCCTTCGCGGATCAATTCCGGGGGGAAGCTCTCACCCCACTCAATGCGTCCCCAGCTCGAATTTTGGCCTGAATTTTGGCCCTTCACAGGGACAAGCTCGGGTCCCCGATGCCATTGAAAAAAGGTTCTGCAACGCGGGACAAGAGCAAATACTGCGAGTATCACCGGGACCACGGACACATGACCTCCGAGTGTTATCAGCTAAAACGACAAATACAGGCCCTGATTCAGGATGGCAAGCTCAAAGAGTTTGTCATGAGAGCCGCCGGGGTGACGATCTCGGAGGATCGCCTACCTGCCCAGTATGGGGGTTCGACCAAAGGAAAGGCCCCGACCGTCGCCGCCGTTAGCGGCGAGCACGAAAACCCCGAGATGAACATTGTGAGAACAATCACCGGGGGGCTTGATTGTGGCGAATCAAGCAACCAGAAGAAAAAGTATTTGAGGGCGGTGACTAACGAGAGGGTGAGAAATGGCATCAACCTCACGTATGTCGCTCCGCCGCCTACTCCCTTTGAAGACATCCGCTTCACCGAGGAGGAAGCGAGACGAATACTCCATCCGCATAACGATGCTCTCGTCGTAACTGCAACGGTGGCTAACAACAAGGTTCGACGAATCTTGATTGACAACGGCAGTGCGGTGGACATAGTGTTCAAATCGGCCCTTGAGCAAATGAAACTCGACGGAGTAAAGCTCGCCCCGATTCGGACCCCGTTATATGGCTTTTCAGGGGAAAGAGTGTGGACAGAGGGATCAGTAGATCTCCCCCTCACCTTTGGAACCCGAGGTAGCGCCGAGGTCACTCGGATTGTAACGTTTTTGATCGTCGACGAGCCAACGGCCTACAATATGATAATCGGGAGGCCAAACCTGGTGGGCCTCAAGGCTATTACGTCGATATATCACCTCATGATAAAGTTTCCCACCGAGAGGGGGATCGCATGCATGACCGGGGATCAGGCCATGGCACGATCGTGTCACGTACATGCCGCCAGTAACAAAATCGCCAAACCTGAGGGAGTGAAAGAGGTCTGCACCGTGTACCAACTCAGTGACGAACTCCCATGCAAGTCCGGGGAGGAGGGAACGTTCGGCGAGTTGGACCAGCGCGACGAGATCGAGCGTCGGCGCATGGAAACTCCGGACGATCTCGTCGCGGTTGTCCTGGATCCCTCCAAACCTGACCAATTGGACAAAATCGGCGCACAACTCTCCGTCGAAAGGCGGGAGTTGATGGCTTCCTTCCTTAGGGAACATAAGGACATCTTTGCGTGGACACACGTGGATATGTCGGGCATTGACCCGAAGGTCATGGTTCATCGCTTAAACGATGACCATAACATACCCGCAAGGGTTCAACCCAGAAGAGCATTTAGCGGGGAAAGATATCTCGCCATAGGAGAGGAAGTTGAAAAACTCCTCGCCGCCGACTTCATAAGAGAGGCTGAACACCCCAAGTGGGTGTCGAAGGTGGTGATGGTAAAAAAGCCCAACGGGAAATGGCGCATTTGCATAGATTACAAAGATCTTAACAAAACCTGCCCGAATGATAGCTTCCCCCTTCCTCGGATAGAGCAACTTGTGGACGCGACAGCAGGTCACGAGCTCCTTAGCTTCATGGACGCCTATTCAGGCTACAATCAAATCCGGATGCACGAGGATGACCAGATAAAAACAACCTTTGTGACGAACAAAGGCTTGTATTGCTATAAGGTAATGCCATTCGGTCTGAAAAATGCCGGGGCAACCTATCAGCGTCTGGTCAACCGTATGTTCGCCGACCAAATCGGGAAGACCATGGAAGTCTACGTGGACGACATGTTGCTTAAAAGCCGACTGGCTCCCGACCACGTCTACGACCTCCGAACCATGTTCACGATCCTCCAAAGATACGGGATGAAGTTGAATCCCAACAAAGGTGCATTCGGGGTCGAATCGGGAAAATTCCTCGGTTACATGGTCAGTAAGCGGGGAATCGAAGCCAACCCCGAGAAGATCACGGCCATTCTCGAGATGAGGTCCCCGCAAAAACCTAAGGAGGTCCAAAGACTGGCAGGGCGAATTGCGGCGCTAGCCCGATTCGTCTCCAAAGTCACCGACAGGTGCCACCCTTTCTTCCAATCTCTAAAGAAGAGAGATGGGTTCGAATGGACTGCGGAATGTGAAAGGGCGTTTCGCGAGATGAAGTCGTACCTCGCGGCCCCCCCATTCTTGGCAAAGCCCATCGACCACGAGGTCCTCATATTGTACCTCGCAGTGTCTGATAAGGCCACAAGTGCAGTCCTCATACAGGAAGAAGTCCAATGCCAGCGGCCGGTCTACTACGTCAGTAAGTCTCTCCTGGACGCCGAGACTCGGTACCTGGAAATCGAGAAACTATCATTGGCATTGGTCGTGAGCGCACGAAAGCTGCGCCCGTACTTCCAAGCACACCAGATAGTGGTGCGCACCGGACATCCTATCGAAAAAGCTCTTCAGCGAGGCTCCTCGACGAGGATGGCGATTTGGTCGCAAGAGCTCAGCGAGTACGGGATAAAATTCCACCCACGAATAGCCATCAAGGGCCAAGCTATGGCTGACTTTGTGGCAGAATTCACACCCGCAGAGATCGAAGTCGAATTAGACAACAACCCGTCGGACCCCCCGAGGAAAAGGGACATCGGACCGATAGGCCCAACATGGTCCCTGCACGTCGACGTCGCTTCGAACGCCCGGCGAGCGGGCGCCGGGGTAGTTTTGACTAATCCGGACGAGAACAAATTGAAGTACGCCCTGCGCTTCGAGTTTCGCGCCTCCAACAACGAGGCCGAATACGAAGCCTTGATAGTCGATTTAGAGCTAGCTCGCCGATTGGGGGTCAATAACTTGCGCATCTTTTGCGACTCACAGCTGATCATGAAACAAGTAAAGGGCGAATACGCCGCCAAGGAGCCTAGCATGATCGCATATTTGGCAAAAACTCTCAAAAACCTAGAAGCGATAGCTTGGTTTGAAGTCGTACAAATATCCCGAGAGGAAAATGTCGAGGCCGACGCGTTAGCGCGCCTCGCCTCGGGAATCGATGAAGAAGAGGACGGCGATGTCCCTATCGAAGTCTTGACAAGACCTTACGTTTCCAGAAGTGACGTAGGAACGATCGGCGACTCCCCGAACCCGTCGTGGATGACTCTGCTACCGGAGTACCTCGGAGGCGGAAAACTACCCGAGAACCGCGACGATGCTCGAAGGCTGAAAGGCTTAGCATCGAAGTATGCCATGCGTGGGGACACGCTATACAAGCGCGGTTTCTCGATGCCGCTCCTGCGCTGCCTGGGCGAGGCCGAGGCAAGGCGGGCGATGTGCGAGGTGCACAAAGGGTTGTGCGGAAATCACGCCGCGGGGCAATCAATGGTCCTGAAGCTCTTAAGGTTAGGCTATTTCTGGCCAACCCTAAAGAGGGACGCGCACAACTGGGCCCGGCGATGCGACAAATGTCAGAGGTTTGCCCATGTGCCTAGACAACCGTCGGCCCCCCTCTGCCCCATCGTCGTACCCCGACCATTCGCCAAGTGGGGGATCGATTTGATAGGGGAACTCCCCATGGCTCCGAGACAATTCCGGTTTGCCATAGTTGCAATCGACTACTTCACAAAGTGGGTGGAGGCCGAACCACTGGCAAGGATTACCGAGGCAAATACGACAAACTTCATTTGGAGAAGCATAATATGCCGACATGGGATCCCAGAATCCATCGTGACCGACAACGGACGACAGTTCGACAACGCCCGCCTACGCGAGTTGTGCAAGCAGTTGGGGATAAGCAAGAATTTCGCTTCCCCTAGGCACCCCCAAGCCAACGGCCAAGTGGAGGCAGTCAATCGCACCATTAAGGAGAACTTGAAGAAGCGATTGGACGCCCGAAAAGGCGCCTGGGTGGAGGAACTCCCGTTCGTACTATGGGCCTATCGGACCACAGCTTGGAACGCAACAGGGGAAACCCCATTCGCCCTCACCTTCGGGGTCGAGGCAGTGGTCCCGATAGAGACCACACTCCCCACGCTTCGCACCGAGACCTTCCATGAGGTGGAAAACGAAGAGGCAATGCGGGTAGAGCTCGACCTAATCGATGAGAAAATGTCTGACGCACTCACCCGTCTTGCCAACCAAAAAAGAAAAGTGGAACGGTACTACAATTCAAAAGTCAAGCTACGAAGCTTCGCGAACGGGAGCCTGGTACTAAGAAGGGTATTCCCGAACACCAAGGTACAAGGAGCCGGCGTCCTGGGTCTAACGTGGGAGGGGCCATATCGGATTCGAAAAGCCATTCACAGCGGCACTTACGAACTCGAAAATCTGGATGGCCTCGTATGCACCCACCCGTGGAACGCCGAACACCTAAGGCAGTACCACCAATAGCGGCGTCAGATCTGCGCCCAACCACGTTTCATGTAAACATAGTAACTTAGTCCAATTGTACTTCTTTGAACATGGAAATAAAAGCGTATTTGTGTCATCATGTGCTGTACTTTAAGTTTCTAAATTTTTTGTTTTTATTTTATCAAAATTTTATGAAACTTGGGGGGCTAGGGTACTTTGGTCACAACACCGACCAACCCAACCAACAAAAAAAACGGTAACGAGGCCACAACCTCGCATCCGGTTGCCCATGGATCTGAGGAAAACCGACGAACGTCGGGCCCAATCCTAAGGCGATACTCGAATTCCCCTTGAGTAAGGTGCGCGCGATTCCAACTAAGGACAGATCGTAAACCGATCGGTCATCGACACGCTCGTAAACCTTCGGTCATCGATCGCGCCAACCCTCGGGATTCCCCATCCTCTGTAGAACTCAATCGTAAGCCAACAGGCCATCGATGAAAGCGTTCACGGGACAAAACGCTCGAAACACGGTCCTAACGCTAATGTAAACGAGCCCGGACGTGACGTCGCCTCACAAATGGATCGTAAATTGGCAACACAGCCGCCGCCCGCAAAACTTGAGTTCCTGAAAGGACTCGGACGAGCGAGCTGGCAAGACTGCCCATCATCGACCATACGAAGCGCACAACATTCCGAAAGAAAAAACAAAACAAACTCCAATATATGGAGAAATGGTCTTCTTTGATAAAAAAAAAGGAAGGTCTACAAAGCAAAACAAAAAGCGCTAAACAAATGGCGCAACCAAAGCAAAGAATCTACTCAAGGCTTCAATCGACACGTTCCTCACCGACCGAAGAAGGTGCCCCCACCTGCGAAGGCGATGTGCCAACAGAGGAATGAGTGGTATCCGCTGGACGAGAGTCCGTAAGATCATCGGCATCTGCATCATCCTCCAATGGCGGGAACATCGTGTCGAAGAACGCAAAGGAAATCTTGCGCGGCCCGTTCTCTGCTATTGTGGCATCCCGGACCCGCACCGCTGCAGCATGCCGGGCCTCGTACAAAGCCACCTCCCAGTCCTCCTCGGCCCGAGCCTTGGAGCGGGCAATCTCGTCGCGTTCCTTGGTGACGGCCCGCATCTCCGACAGGAAAGACTCGTTCTCCTGGACGGCATCCTCACGCTCGATTTCGAACGCGGAAAGCTTGCCGCGAATCGCCTCCAATTCCACGTCTCGAGCTGCCACCGCCCTCTCAAGCGATCTCGTCTCGGCGGCAAAGGCAACAGCCGATCGTTCCGCTTGTTCCCTCGAGGCCTTCTCTTCCGCCAGCTTTGCCTTCGCGACCTCGAGCTCCGCAACGAGTTTCGCCACAGCCTCGGCATGTTGTCGCTCCCTCTGGTCGTTCGATTCCGCCGACACGCGCTCACGACGGATGACCTCCAGCATCAACGACTCCATTCGTTCGTGACGAGCTAAGGCCTAAAGGGAACATCGTATAAGCATATAACTCATATGAAGAAAGAAGTTGGGAGGTCTACCTTTCGAGCGTCTCGAGTCCCTTGGCGGAAGATTTCCATGTCGCTCACCACGACGAGCTCCTTGAAGCATCTCGGCGACGAGTCCAATATACCTCGAACTGTGATCCCTCAAACGCATGGCTTCCTCCATAAAGGACGATGCTCCCCCGCTCGGCGAAGGCGGATCAACTAAACGACGCGAACTCGAGGGTACGCCGCTCGCTGAAGAGACCGCAGGGCGCTTCCACAAAGTGCCGCCCTCCTCCCGTGGTCGGTCCAAGACCTCGGTAGCCGCAACTGGTTGACCGGCGGGGAGGCGGGCTCGATCCGAGGAATGAGCCCCAATGCCCGACGATGGTGCATCGCCACTTCTCCGAACGCGCCTTCGGGAACCACCTGAGACATAAATAATGGACAGCATGAGAAAAACTCGGCAACTCGGCAATAAAACGAGGGATACCTCGTACCACGAGGGCGATAGATCACGTGAGTTCCCCGTCTGATCCCGAATTGGAATCTCGCCGATCCCTTGCCCGAGGACGTGGAGGCGGAGAGATCGATGAAACAAACCACCCCGTTGTGGCCATCATGTCAGGCGATACAAAGATGGACGCCTGGCGCCGGGCCGCCGGGAGCCGATGGACCGCTTGTCCAAGTTCGGTAAGCTCAGGATCGACCACCGGCGCAGGCACCCTCGCCGGTCCGAAGGTGAGGGGGCGGTCCTGAACGCGGCCTTAGATACCCAGATCCAATGATATCGGTATTTCGATGGCGTGTTGGTGACCACCGCGAAGTTCCTAGCGTGATTTCCCCGATATGACCCAACTCGCGACGGCACTTCCATGATCGGCAAGAACCCCAAGAAGTCGTCCGTCGTCATCACTCGCCTCTTCTCGCGAAAGAGGATCATGTGGCAGGCAGCGACAAGGCGATAGAAGATCGGCGCCATCTGTGCTGGGTGAACTTCCAACCTGGAAAGAAGGTCATGTAATACAGGTTGGAGCGGCAGTCGAAGCCCCGCTTGAAGACTCGCAACGTGTACGGCGGCATAACCAAGTCGAGGGTAGGTCATGCGATCGTCGGGGATGGGTCGGAGAATATCAAAGCAAGAGGGAATGCCGAACTCCTCATGAAGCTTCTGAAAGGCGGAGAGGGTCGGGACCCACGCAGCGTCGATCCAGTCACACGAGAAATCCCCACTGACCCGTTGTGCTGTGATCGCATAGGAAATCGTCCTCTTGTCCTCCTCCCTCGCCGTTAAGAGACGAGTCGCGGTCGCCTCGGACGTTTCGCGACCGACTCCGACGAGCGTGGGTAGAGTCCCCCGACTCGATGGCAGAACTTGAGAGGCGCGGCCACCCGACTGCGAGCTAGGGGCCACCCTGTCCGTCGAAAGGTCTCCACCCGACGAGGAACCTTCTTGGGCGGGGACGGTCGGCCGATCGATAGTCGCCCCGAGGTCGACCGACAAGGCAGCTCCTGGACGTGGGTCGGTCGACCCCGAATCGACCCAGGTCGGACCGACCGATCGGGTTTCGGTCTGGGCAGGTCCGGCTGTCCTGGATTCGGCCCGGGTAGGGCCGGCCGACAGAAACCTTGCCGGGGTAGGGCCGGCCGGCCGCGTTCCGGGCCACCCAGGGCCGGCCGGCGCAAACTCCTCCTGCGTAAGGCCGCCGGCCGCGTTCCGGGCCACCCAGGGCTGGCCGGCGCAAACCCCTCCTGGGTAGGGCCGGCCGGCGCAATCCCCTCCTTGGTAGGGCCGGCCGGCCGCGTTTCGGGCCACCCAGGACCGGCCGGCGAAAACCCCTCCTGGGTAGGGCCAGCCGGCCGAATTTCGAACCGCCTAGGGCCGGCCGGCGCAAGCCCCGCCTGGGCAAGGCCGGCCGGCCGCATTTCAGGCCGCCCAGGGCCGGCCAAAAGAGCCGGGGCCGGATCCCAGGCCACCGAAACCAACTTTGTCGCGGCAGGCGGGGCCGCCAGTTCCCCTGCGGGCTCGTCGGGGCCGCCGACGCCAACGAAGGAGACGACCCGGGAGGTCCCCGCGTCCCCCCCGCCTGGGTTCTCCCGATCCGGGATCGGTTCCCCCCGCGCGGCGCCGAGCTCGTCCCCGCGACCCACGGCCGCACACAGCATGGCCGGCCTAGCCACGGCTGGCCCCTCTCCACAATCGTCCAGGTCTGGCTCGGCCAGATATGGTCTCCCCCGCGCGACGACCCGCGATCGGCCGGCGGTGAACCCCGTGCCGCCCTCACGCGACGCGGCCGACCCGGGCGCGCCCGGCTCTCCCGATTGCGCCGCGACGATCCGCCTGGCGGTGGTCTCCGCGCCGCTGTCCCCGCACATGATCGGGTCACCGACGGCCGGCACCTCGCAACCGCCGCCCGCGACTGCCCCTCCCGCCGGCGTTGTCGCCGCCTCGCCGCCTACGCTCGTCATCCACGTGTCCAACGCTTCCTCGTCAAAGAACAAAGGGGAAAAGGGCTCGGGGTTTCGGGGGGAAGTCAAAGAATGATCAATGTCGTCAGGTTTGGACAAGAATGAACTAATAAAGTCCTCCATGAACCCACCATCAACGGTAGAAGACAAAGGATCCATAGCACGTGTGAAACAAAATAATAAATAAAATAGAGAGGAAAAGGAAGAATCAGCCGCTTATATTACCATTCCTCCTCCCCCTTCGAGAGGGGCCTCTCGCCAGTTGACCCTCGGCCCGGCCCGCCGGAACTCGCTCGGTGCTTCGGCGCGGGAGTCCGCAGACGGTATATTTATACTAATTGTCGTCGGGAAAAACCGACGACAACATTAGCCCCCCGAGTTCAATGTCCTCCTCTTCTGAGTTTATTCCCGACCGAACGCTCGACATTGAACTCGGGGGGCTAATGTTGTTGTCGGGTTTTCCCGACGAAAATGAGTATAAATACCCCGTCTGCGGACGACCCCAGGCCCGACCACCGGAGGATGCCACGGGCTCTCTCGACGCATCGACCGGCCCCAGCGGGTCCCGATTAGCCCTTGGCCGACCGAGAAACCCCCCCGGCCGGCCCTAACCCGCCTCGGCCGGTCCCGACACGTTCTGGCCGGTCCAGGCACGGCCGGCCCGTGCACGTCCTGGCCGGTTCTGGCAGGGCCTTGGCCGGCCCTCGCACGTCCTTGCCGGTCCTGGCAAGGCCTTGGCCAGCCCTGGCACGCCCTGATGCGCCTTGGCCGGCCCTGGCCCTCCCTTGCCCGGTCCTGGCCCTTCACTGGCCGGTCCTGGCGCTCCTTGGCCGGCCCTATCTCGTCTTGGGCATGCATGGTCGATCGCCTAGGCTATAAATAGCCCAAGGCGCCTCTCACCAAAGGTAACGAACAATTAAATGGCTAAAAAGAGAATTCTCTCCCAAGTATTCTCCCGAGATCCGAGGCTTGAGCTTGGAAACGACGTTGATTTCATAGTCTCCGTTTCTACCTCGCCTCGTCGATCTTCCCTCGTCATCCTACAAACTCCACCAACATTATACTAATGTTGAGCATCGGAGAGGTAAACAGAGGACCCCCCTCAGTTTTCCCTTCTTAGTTCACGTATGTTTACTCTTTTCAGATAACAGAAGGACTCGAAGACCACACAACAGCTAAGAGACGATCCGGGACACCGGATTTGACACGCTTAGGCCAAAGCGAGGGTCACCCGCTCAGAGCGAGGATCTGACCGCTTAGGTCTCTGAACGTTGTCCAAATTTCAGCGACAACAATAACGTTTATCTTATTTATCATTTTAAACTAAAAACAATATCATTTTACTCTAAATATAACAAAGTAACATTAATATGCATCAACCACAACAGTAAGGATAATTAGAGAACTTTGATTATGGTATTCCAACGCTAAATTCACTGCCAAAATAATTTCCAGAAGTAAGAGAAAAGGTACCAAATTAATGAGATTGTAGTTATTTTTGTTGAGAAGATTTCCGTAAATATATTTAGTGAGAGTAGGGAGACGCAGATGCGGTGCGAAGATGCATGTGGATGGTGGCGGAGGAACAGCCCTCAGTTAAGGAGATTTTGCTTCTCCCGAGCTACCATCTCTACAAAATGGACTACCAGCAACTCATACACGCCCATCGCAGCACACATGCCGATATTACGATTGTTGTCTCAAGTTTCGCCACCGTAGCTCACGACCCTGGCTACGGCTTCCTAGATTTGGACCCCAGTAATAGAGTAACCGCAATAAGATTAAAGTCCCACGGCAAGTGCATTCGTTCTGTATCTTCTTTTGTAAGTTGTTTCTCTTAATGCATTAACCAAGAGTGAAATTAACAACTAAATTTGTGGTGGACCATTATTATTTTTTAAGGTATAATACCAAATCTATGAAATAAAATCACAGTTAAAAATGAAAAGTAGTTCAGGAATCAATATGAAATCACTCAAATCTTCAGTAATAGTATATTACTAGGTAGAAAACTAAAATTCGTTAAATTTTAATTTGTACTATTTGAGAATATCCTGCCCGCGTGATCATGAAATAGGGACGCAAATTAAGGGATTTGGGGGGTCATACCTTGCCAAGCATGGGAATCTATGTTATAAATAAGGACGTGATGGCAAGGCTTGTAGAAGAATACTTCGTCAACGCAAATCACTTTGCCACCCAAATAATTCCTGGAGCAATATCTATGGGTTTGAAGGTAATGATAATAATAAATGTTATGATCACCGTTCATCACAAAATTGACTATTTACCTACTTTTATGTGTAGTGTTTTCAAAATATCCAACGTTTTATAAATTTTTTGTATACCCACTCAATTTTGTTTACACGGATGTTGGGTTCAAACTATATTCATCTATCAGCTTTATAAACAATTTTAAATTCAGGCAAAAATAGTTCAATAAATTAATAAAACGTTATATATTTTAAAATTAGTAAACGTTTTTATGGGTACGTAGTCAAAACACCGTATTTTCAAACTACCTTACGTTTAATAGGATAAACTATAAACATGACTCCGTTGTTGCTCAATCATTTTATATATTATCTTAATTTTCGGAAACAATCCTACGAATAATACGATAGATAGGTATCAGTAATGAAAATTTTGGATATGACTTAGTTAGTATAATTTTTCTAATTTAAATTGAAGATAATTAATGGACACTTTAAAAGCAAATTTTTCGAGTGATAATTGCCATAAACTAATTGTAATTCCACCATGAGTGCATTGTTACAATTTAATTTTACATAGGTGTCCAACTTTTATTGACGGAATATGAATTTGTTTGGCCTTTTTAATTTTATCTTGGTCAAGGGTATAAATACGTAAGTATAAGTTGGTATAGAATTGGTAAAGATCATAATTAGAGTCTAATAAACTTGAACTATAAGCTTTCTCCGCTCTGCTAAACTCCCAAATCAATGGTCCATTTCCTTCCAAATCGTCAAACACGTAAAATAAGTAACCTAACAACAACAAAAATCTCACAACTGAGAAAAGAAACCTTTACGTACAAGATTATTTTTCCTTTTACGAGTAGTGTTCTCATTCATATTGCAATCAAATATTACTCTATCCCCCTCCCTATATATATATATATATATATATATATATATATATATATATGTCACAATGGTTGAACATTGTTCGTAACAGTATCTAATAATAATCATCCACATATTAACTAAATCTATATATCTATCTATACGTATATATGTGTGTATATATATATATCTATACGTATATATGTGTATATATATCTATATGGATATCATACATATTTCATTGTTTCACTTCAGTCGTACCACAACATAAATCAAGTAATATAACCTAACATAGATCATAAATTTGGTTGGGAATCTTTTAGTTGTCAAGAAAACAGACTTTAATCGGTCTCCAAATTAGTAGAGCTCATTGCCAACTGTTTTAAGCTTCCATTAAAGTATTGTTCTCTTATCCAAAACAACCAAATAGTACAATTTTTTCGTTTTTTTCTTCTTCAGATTGTGAACATGATAGCATAGGAGGCTTCTTATCCAATATGTCCCTTGGATCGTCAAAATGTAGGGCCATACCAAGTAAGTTGATCAATTTGACTCACTCTTGAAAGTTTATGGGAAGTGTGGGGTATACTATATTATTCAACTATTTTAAGTCATTTATATTAAAGTCTTTGATATCACGGCTGCGACAAGAAACAAGCTGTCGAATTTGACTTGGCACGTGATACATGTATTTTATTTCCGTGTACAAGACTAAAATATATCAATAGTAATTGAAAATTAATGAATAAAACCAGAAACATTAGCCCTAATTATATGGTAACGATGCAAAATAAATAATAAAATAAGTGATGGATGCCTAGCTTGCATGAAATTACATAGTTTAATCCCATAGCGCCGACCAATAAGTGTAATCCTATAAGTTATGTCAACAATTAATAACAATATTATATAGTATTATACATCTCTTTCGTCTAAACAGAAACTTTTTTAATCAGAAAAACTTTGACAAAACACTGAATATGTTGTCCAGGAGCTTAATTGTAGACCATTTTTCTCAACGAATACCTCTCCACCCTCGTCACTCCAAAGTCCAACCACAAAATTAATATAGAGACTAATAAATAAATAAAAGTACATCGTCGCTCCTTAACCTTTGGGAAAGAAAAATAAAATTAAACTATGGAATTTTACAAAAATATTAAAAGATATATATTAACTATTGACAAATTTTAAATACTAAACTATTGTCGTTCAGTTTTGTCAATAGTTTTCATTTGTTATAGTTGAGAATCTCATCTTAAAAAATACTATAACTACCAAAAAATAAATAACAAAAAATTTGAGTAATTAGCCATCGTAAACATAAAGATTTTAATATAGCCAATAATTTTGTTAATTAATCATAAATAGTCAATCTGTTTATGTGGCATCAAATTCTTGAATATTTGTTCTTTGTTTACCCATTCGATTTTTTTAAGTTTTATTTTCAAATTTTAATTTTAAATTGCTTTATTCATTTCAAAATTGAATTTGAAATTCCTTTATTCGTTTCAAAATTTTGAATTTCAATTTGGCTATTAAGTTCTCTAATTACGTCGTATTAAATTAGAAGTTGTATTCAATTTAATAGTTGAGTTTTGTTATTTTGTATCCTACATTAATGGCAATAGTTATTTACGTGTAAATTAGTATAGAATACTTTTCGGAATGATTTACATTTGTTATCTCGATTATTTGCTTTCATGGTGATTTCAACGTTGTTATGAACTTAACTCGAATACATTATGTTCGCACATTTATTAACTAAACATTACAAAAACTTACAAATGTTTACAAAAATTAGCTAAACATTTAAAGAACACGAAAATGTCATCTCATCTCATCTCAATCCAACAACATTCTCCTCCTCTGACTCTCTAACGACTTCGGTGGTCACTCCTCCATCAACCACCTCCGATCTCTTTTAGTATCAATCTCTGATTTCCCCTTCGCGGCCCACCTCACCCACCTATGGGACATCAATCTTCGACAAGCATATTCAATGCAGAAGTTGTTGATGTCCAGTTTTTTTTCCTCTATTCCTCCTTAAAATTTCAATGTTTGGGTTGTGTTCCTGTTCAACGACAACAACATGTCATGAAAGATCTCAGTTATCAAACACTGTACAAAAGAAAAAATATGCTTTGTCTGTGATTCATTAAAGTCTTGTTCATTTCTTTTAATCTTTGGTTGCCCTTAAAATTTTTGGGTTTCAGAAATTTTCTTGTCTTCAATTTCATGTGAAGGTTGATTTTTTGTTTGTAGGATTTTTTTAGTTCTAAATGAATCTAATGCAATAGTTCAGTAAGTATTCGGTTCATCGATTCACGGTATGCAAATGAATGGAGTTGTAACTTATTAATCCTTTAATCTCGAATAATAGAATGAGCAGGTAAATGTTTTTGGGTTATTTTGGTCATCGAAAACTTGTAAACGGATTGGTCCCGTTATTTACCAAAAAAATAATTTTGTATTCTGTCTATAATTTTGTATTTCCATGATATTTTAAAAAAATGGACTTTTATGAATATTGACATTCAAGAAAAAGAATGTTGGTCAACAAAGAGGAAGCTTGTACTTGTTAGGATTTCTATCTAATCCCTATCTTGCGCAAATCTTGGAACAAATAAAATACATTATAGAACACTAAGAAATATTGACGAGATTCAGCCAAGATATGCCTACTCCCAAAATTCCCTCATATGAAATTTGTTACACATTATTTTCGGTCAGTAACAAATCCACAATACCCAAAGAGCTAACAATCTGAGTCTTCGAATAACAAACACATAGAAATTGTGCATTCTAAACTACCCAAAGAAAATTATTTACCCAATTCTTACCCCTCAAAACTCTCCAAAATTCTCATATGTATTTTGTATATCGCACCAATTAATCTTTTTGAGCTTATCTTAGAAAAACATATGAGACTACCTAACTAATTGTTGGCAGAGATGCCCACAAGAAGGTTATTTATTTACATATTGATGTAATATTTAAATCTTTCATAAAGTCCTTATTGTAATTTTCTGATTAAATTAATTAAAGTTGAAACGTTCATTCATTCTTTTGTTTGAAGATTTATGATATTAAATAGTCTTATAGTCCTTAATCAAACCTAACAATATATAAAGAGACAAATGTAGATTTGCGTGAACAAACTCTTCATGGTTTGGTTAAAACGATATATTCACAATATAAAGATCAATGACTATTGATCCCAGTATAATTGTTGGAAGAATCTATGATGTCTGGTTACGAGGCATAAAGAGTTAGGAACTCTATAGTTCTTCAAGTGTATCTTTCAAAGATACTGAATTGACCGGTTAACCTTTAGAGACAATGTAAGAACAAACCATTTAACCTCTTCTTTCTCAAGGTCACTATGCATGAATTGAATCGTACTTACCTAAATCCTGAAATGAGACATGTCATTTCATAGCTTTAATATTCACATTTCAGAAAGTCAAATTCTAGATCCATTAAATGATCTAGACTAAACTAATTGGAAAGATATTATGTTATGAATATGTCATGAAGTAACTTTGTGAAGTTCTCATATATATGGAATTCATGTACAAGATTGCTGAAATGCAATGCATATCACCTCATGCTTTATTACTTGAATTGTGAATAAATGAACCGCGCGGTATCCAAAATTAATTAGCGACTTTATTTGGATGAAACAAAGTGACTTGTTCACTCCTCCTCAATACGTTGTTTCTAATTCACAAGTAACAAAGGAGTTGAGTAAATAACAACTAGAAAGGTAAAATGGTAATTTTATAAATCTTATCTAGTTAATGATATTCATAAAGGGTAAACATAGATAACATTCAATGGATCCACTCAATATAATTAAGTTGAATTTTAGTAGAAAATAAATTCATTTGAACCGAGAGATTCTCGGTGTAAACTTTTTAGTGGAGTCAGTTGACATTAAGCTAATACTCGGAAAAGATTTGTGAACTTTTGAGTCCGAGTATAGAAGCTCACTTTGTTCATTTGGATCCATAAGGTCACTATTAAATTTCATTAGAGTAGGATTGTTAAACTAGAAGCTAAGTCAAAATAAGTTCAAGTGTTGAACTAGACGTTTTCCCGGAAAATGTCTAAAGAGTATTGTTTTTCCACATGGACATAAAATGATGTGAATGTCAAAATAAGATTTTGAATATTTTCATATGATAGAAATATAAATTAATTTTTAAAGCCGAAAAGTCGTTTGAAGCATTATGAAATTATTTTCATTATTTGTGCAATATTAATTCTACAATGGGTATTTTAAGAATTGTCTTAAAAGAAATAAGGAAGCATCTAGATGCCCTTCCCTGGTGTAAAGTTCGGCCAACACCCAAGAGTAGAGAATTTTTTGCCTTTAATTATAAGGATAATTACCCAAAAAGAAAAGAGAAAATGAATTTTCCTCAAGGAAATAAATAAGCTATGTGAGGAAACAAATTTTCATTCACTCTTGCTTAGGATGGCCGGCTATGTACAAGGGAGAAGAGGAGAGAAAATCAAATATTGTGTCATGAATGCACAATTGAAAAGGGTTACTACCCTTTCTTGATTTTCCTTCTCCTATAGATAGAGCCTCACATTGAGATGTGTAACTAAGCATTTTTGCTCTTGTCTCTCTCTTTTTGGCTGACCCCGCTCTCTCTCTCTAGAAAATCTTTTTTTATTTTGGCACCTAAATTCTCATTAGACTTAAGCTTAATTAGCTCTCTAACTCATAGACTTGTTCTTGAGCGATTGTGTTTAATTGTGCCCACACACAAATCCTTCTAAACCTCTAAAGGCTCATGTAATAGAAACCTTAGGTTTCTCGAGTTCACGTTTAGGTTTGGAGGAATCGAGTCATACGAGAAGATCAACATTTGTCAAGACTCCTCCAAATCAAGGTACAAGAAAGGTTTGCAGTCAACCACTTTAAATAATATTTTTAAATTTATACATGTTCATGCACTTTGCCTAGGTTAGTAAAAATTATTTTACTTGTAAATAAATTTTATATTCCGCCATTAATATGATTAATGATAATTTTTCTTAACCCAGACCTATTCCAACACTAATCTGCCAGCGTAACTACTTACTCAACAAACACCACCTCAATAGTCTTGTTGACAAGTCCAACTAAAATAACTCGTGGATCATCGCTCGTCCAATCAGTTTATGTTAAATGGCACAAGCAAGTTCAAACAATATATGAACTTTCCAAAAGGTAAAACCTTGGCTCCATCCACAAGATTGTCTTCAATATAAACTTTCTCCTACTTGATCACACGTTGATATATACTTTTTCTAATGAAAGGATACTTGATCTTTGGTTCTATTGTAGAACATTTGATTCGTACTCATAAGAATCGCACATTGACTATACAAGTATATGAAAACAATACCATCATATACCATCAATTCTCTCAACAAACCTTGAATCCAAATTTTCTTTTCACTGCTTATGTATTTGTAAGATCATACTTAGTTATTGAAAGAGTTACTAATGGTTGAAATTGTGACCTCTAATTTACACAACTTCAACAAACAGGAAAAAAAAATTATTTGACGTGAATCTCTCGTGTCTCTATCACCGGAATAATTTGGATCCACATATCCCTCCTATTACCTCTTCTCATTTATGACGTATGTTTATTAAACCATATGTGTTGATAAGGCTAAGTACATGTCATTGCATACATGATAGATTCTACTACATTCGACTAAGGCTTATCAATCATACCCACCATATGGTCTTGATTGTTTGGATGTTGATCTTTGGACATCTGAATCTGAGGACCAAGCAGAAGGTTGTTGACCTAGACAGCTCCAAACTTGAACTTATTTTTAAGCTTATTAAAGTGCCCTTGACGGTTTACGAACATATTTCCTTTACCACGATCTCTCTCATTTATCATTTAATGAAATTTTTCACGTTTCTTCTAAGGCTATCATGTCAAACTCCGAGACCACTATTTTCTTTATCTGATCAACTATTAAAAGCATATAATCCATACACAAAAACTAACATTTTCTTCCCTAATAAATGACGCTATGAAATAAAGACGTAAGTATCATATAAACAACTTTGAACTCTTTCTTGGTTATTGAGGTACCAAACATTATGTATCAATGCCGAAGAGATTGCTTCTTTCATACAAAGTTCTGTTTAGCATAAACATTAGGTACTTATTTTTCTTGTTGACTTCATAACCTATAGGTTGATCCATGTATATAACTTTTTTGAGCTCACCATGAAGGAATTACGTTTTGACGTACAACTGCTCAAGTTCAAGATTGAATTGAGCTAGAAGAAACATCACGATACTTATGATCTTTTACTTTACCACCAAAGAGAAGATCGCATTATAATTCACAGCTTCTTTTTGTGTAAATTCCCTTAGTCAACAGTGTGTCTTTGTAGACCCATTTGCAATCGATCACAGACTGGTTCTGAAGCCTCTCTACACCTTTCCATGAATTTATTATCTAGATAATTTTCATCTTCTAATCCATAGCAGCTTTTTTTTTATGAGATTCAAAAAATCTCATAGCTTAATCATATGACTCGTGCTATGTCTTGATAACCTCCATAATAAAAAGAGGGCATACTCCCACCGCTTTTGAATAAATATTTTTTATTTCTCTGCCAATATGATAATTGACAGGATATCAGGCGAGCTCTCTTAAACTCCATTCCTAAGATCACTAAAACTTTAAGGAGCTTGATTTTCACGAAGGATTGGAAGCTGATTCAACAATACTAAACACTAACATACTCTTAACAAACATAAACTAGAATATGCATCTTCTTGTTAATTATTTATCTTAGTTCCTAATCTATCAAATTTATAGCATAAACCTAATGGTTCACTATTCCTAAATGTATAAATAATTATGTTTTACTTAATTTTTATAATCACAACTCCTTATATTTTTAAAGTTATACATATATAATATATATATATATATGTGTTACCTGAGAATTTACCTACCACTGGGATGTTCCTCGGGACACCGAGGAACATAACCGTCCCAGGAATAAAAGGCTCAAGGACAATGAAGTCACGGGCAAACTAAGTTAAGGAACCTCACGTTCATAAGTCAATAACGGACCCTATCTATCAACACTCCGAAGATGAGATAATATGATAGGTCAAAGAATAGTCAAAATAGAATAACACGTGTAACTAAGAACGCTCGGATTGCCAAAGCGATCAAGCACGAAAAATGCTGATAGGATCCTATCACCACGAAGGTGGGATTGATCACCCCACGATCCACACAGAAAACACCCACTACTCAGGATAACCGCTAGGCGGTTGGAGACATAGACTATAAAAGGAAGACGAAGACACTAGAATAAGGACGACTGAGTTTAACGGAGAACTTGTTGGAAATTATATAACATGTAACCAATAATATTATATAACATATCAGTATATGGCCGAATTATATAATAAGATCTAAATATATTAAAACACATGTTAACATATTAAACAACCTAGGCATTAAAATTACTAACATGTCGATATTTTATTATAAACATGTTGTTAACAAATTGATCACACTAGCAACCTATAAATTAATTTATAATTTGCGTCGCAGATCCAATTCGTTAGAGGGAATTAAATGTGAGGCTGTAAACAATCTCGTGCGTTGCTAGCTATCGCCGGAATGCCACACCAAGAGTTCGCCGGACTAGAAGTCGATGGTCGCCGGATTGGAAGTTGTCCGGCCGGCCAGAATTTTGCCTGTGACGCTGTGACTTTCTCCGGTGGAATTTGGCCTTGAAAATTTGTAGGAACGTGGATGAGACCTGGAGTCGGGCTGGCCGGTTGGCTGTCTAGTCAGAAACTTGCATGTGACGCTGTGGCTTCATCCAGGGAAATCTGACCGCGAAACTTTGCAGGAGCGTGGAAGAGACCTAGGGCTAAGTCCCTGTAAAAGGGCTTGAGCAGAAACTTCGGAGTCGTCTGTGGTCGCCCAGGCACTCCTGGGGTCCAGCGAGTGCTGTCCGGCCGGCCAAAAGGCTGAAATGCGCCTTGTCGCGTTTCGCTCAATTTCTTCGCGTCTTGAGTGAATACCTGCGTGCACAAAGTCACTCAAACACCACAAGAAGAGTCAGAGATAATTCTCTGGGGTTTTTGGGAGATCAAGATGGTGGGCTCTTTGATTGAACAACGGGAGAAGGGGAACACTAAAGAATCAAAATAAAAAATCAAGAAAAGTTTTCTTGATCTTTCTTTCTCTCTCTAAATCTCGGCCAAACACACAAGGGGGGAGGTCTGGTCAATTCATCTTCTCTTGGTGTTAGTATTTCACAAAATCCCTTTTATATATGAGAGAATAGGCTTCAGTTAGGTCAAAATCCAATTTTGGCCCGTTAGTCAAACTTAAGCCCAAAGATCATTTTAATGAGTTTTAAAGTAATTTCCCAGCCTAATTCTCTTAATTATGGCCGACCAAAATTATTTTATTTTCTCTAAAAATTATTTGATTTTTTTCTAAAATAATATTTAATTAATTTAGAACATCTCATTTATTTAATGACAAGTCATTAATTATTTTCATACTATGCAAACAAGTACGAAACGAGAAAATATTTATTTCCATCTTTTATTTATTTGAATCATCAAATTATATTATTATCAATATAATAACATAATATGATTCATTAAATAAATGTAATAATTAATAACCAATTATTTATTGAATTACTTAGAAAATAATTTTCTTAGTGTAAATCACAATTTACATTCAATGAGAAAATCAATCGTTCTAGTTCAGCCAATCTCGTCCGAGAGTCTATTACTGAGACTTTATGGACCCATATGAACGAAACTTTAGAATAAAAATCGGACTCAAAAGTTCACAAATTTTTTCGTCTTTTAATTCTTAATACTAGTCGACTCCACTAAAGGACTATCTTGTCACAAGGGGCTATCTTGTCAAGTCTGTACTTAGTACCCCTTTCGTCGATGACAGTTTCAGAACGTAGCAAACATACATAAATACAAATTTAATCAAGAATGAATATTTAATTTTATTTAATGTTTCAGCAAAATTTAATACAAATGTATTTATAATTTCTAATATCTCCTTTGTTAGCACCAATCCCAACACATGTGCCAGTTATTATTCTTTTATTCCTTTGTAACGCTCATATCATTTTTCTCTCTTCTATTAAACATATTTGTTATAAGAGAAAGTCTTGTTCATATTCTCTGGTTTGTCTACTCGATATCCCGAAGACTTTGTTCGAGATATTGTTCTACCATTTTTACAGGTTAACAATATATATATATATATATATATGTGTGTGTGTGTGTGCGCGTGTGTGTGTGTAAGTGACAGTATTCGTCAAGATTGCACGATATCAAATATTAGGAGTATAAACCCAAGTAGAACTACAAGCCAATATTACATTATATGAAACATGTGCAATAAGCTTCATGTAAATGGGCATGCATTTCTGCAGATTAGGGAGTTCGAATTCAACCTCTTCGTCAAGGTATGTGTGATTTCCACTTTTAATTTATATATGAGCAACCAAAACTCAACCAATTAACTATGAGCTCTAAAAAATTATCATGATTATCATATGACAAATTAAAAGAGACAACAACTGTCTGAGAGACCTTGTGAATCTTCAGAGCTGCCGAAAAGGCGTCACCTTCTTGTAAGGTATGGAGGATCTTTGTGATATGTGGAAAAAGTGTCAATGTCACGGAGGAAGAAGAGGATATCTTTGTGGCTGAGGAAGAGGACATTGAAGAGGGGAAAAAAATGGCTGAGACACTGCTACTAGGGAAACTCTTGACCGATAGACAGTTCAACAAGAGGGCACTGAAAGCGGTAATAGGAAACTTGTAAAATTTTAAGGGAGGTCTGGAGGTCAGTGAGTTGCCTAACAACGTATTCAAGTTCACCTTTGGGCTAGTGGAAGAGAAGAGAAACGGGATCGAGAATGAACCATGGTTGTTCGATAAGACCCTTCTCTGCCTCACCGATCTGGCGAATGATGACGAGGATTCGCCGGGGACGTTTACGAGGGCTAGATTTTGGATACAAATCCATGGCCTACCTATGGTTTCCGTAACCACGAAGTTGGGCAAAAGGCTGGGTAATAGAATCGTGAAGGTGCTGAGGGTGGATTTGGACCGGAATGGCTGCTTTCGCGATGATTTCTTAATAGTTAAGGTGATCCTCGACATCACTAAACCCCTAAAACGTAGAGTAGTTGTTCAGTTTGGGCGAGGGAAGGAAACAAAGTGGTGCAAAGTCGTACGAACAACTTCTCGTTCTATGTTTCAATTATGGAGTCGTGGGTCATCGTTGGGAGTTGTGCACAGCGCGAATGGCACCCATAGAGGTCCCAACAGGGGGTTGGGGCTATGGAGCCTTCATGGCTTGCCTTGCCCCAAATCGGTTTGCGGCACCGATTATCCGATCGCAAGCATGGAGAGTGAAGGGAAAAGGAAATCCAGAGGGGCGGAAACCTCCTAGCGTCATGGCCCTTCGTTCTAGCGAGCGGCCGAAAGGGGACAGAAGGTGGCGGAAGCTGAGAAGGGTGGGGCTGGAGAGGAGCAGAGCGGTTCGAACCCCAAGAATTCTACGGGAAACCCCAATCGTGCTCAAAACAATTGCCAAAGCATAGGGAAGGACAACCAACCGGGTGAGAGGGAGCATTCGTTGAAGGAGGTCAGTCCCGAGGGTTGCACCCAAGATTCAAGAGGCTCTCCCTCGGGAACGGAAGTTCAAAACCCTCCCTCCAAAGACAATGCTCATACTTGTGGGACCAAACAACGTGTCTTTAATGTCCAACAAAAAATATTGTCGTTCAACAACAAGGCCCACTAATGTTTAAACCAAACATCCTCCCTGGTGGCTAGCCACACTCCATGAAGCCCTCAACCCAAAATGAGATGACTCCACAGTGGAACCCAGAGATAGGGTCTTCGCCAGAAGGACAAGAAAAGAATCCGACCTTCTCATTCACTATAGACGGAAGCGGCTCCAGGGAGAAGGGACGTGACAATGGGTTGGATCTGCAGAAGCGTGCATCAGGGTTTGGGGATAAATTGGAGAGACTACCTTCTTGCCTCGATGGCCCCCGACAAGAGGTTGGCGACGGAGGAGAAAAGAAGCGTGTGGCTCGAAGGAACACGTGGAAGAAACAAGCTTTCCGTTCTTCTTCACTCTGAGGCTCACCGGAGACCACCCTAACGATGAGTATTGGTTCTCGAAGAGACGGGTCAGAAAGCGAAGAAGAGGAGGGGGCCAAGGCAGCTAAGCTAGACCAGGAATGGAGATGGTCAGGATTTGCTGCCGTGCTGAACACTAGCGCTCTTGGGATCCATAGGTAGTCCCAAGAGCTATCAAATAGGGCATCCAATAGTAACACAGTCCCTGTTGTTTCCTTACCCGAGGATTCGGTTCCGGACACCCAGACAAATGAAGCGGTACCCCAAGAGGTTGAGGGCCGCCGAGCGCAATGATTTGCCTTATCTAGAACGTCCAGAGGTTGGGAAACTCCCGGACGAAGGGGACCCTCCGATCGCACATTCTAAAGTTTAGACCCAATTTTATCTTTATATCAGAGTCTAAACTAAGGAAGTGTTTGGCAGAGAGGGTTAGATTAATGTTGGGGTACGATGGTTGTTTTGCGGTAAACTGCGTGGGACACAGTGGAGGGCTCATGCTGCTTTGGAAGTCAACAGTCCGGTTCGCGCTAGGATCCTTCTCACGTTACCACATTAAAGGCTCGCTGACGGAGGAGGACGACAGATTTTCGAGAATCCTGGGGCTGTATGGAGACCATGTGGCGGTGGGCAGGAGAAACTCGTGGGACGTGGTCAGAAGAGTGGTGAGCTCGGCCTTGGGCCCTTGGCTTGTGGGCGGGGATCTAAACGAAGTCTCGGAGAACAACAAACTAAGTGACAGCAGGGTTAGAGATCCTCATCTCTTGGATACCTTCCGCCATATGATGGAAGACTGCGACCTCGTCGATTTGGACTATGTGGGCAAGGATTTTACTTGGCGGTGCAACTCCACTCCTACCTGCACGCAAGCAAGGCTGGATCGCTGCCTTGTTAACCCAGATTGGTGTGCGATGTTTCCGGGAGCCAAAATCCATCACTTGGATTATTGGAACTTGGATCACAGGCCATTGCTCGTTTCTACAGAGGGGAAAAAGACGGGGCTTGGGGAGAGAAAACCGAGCAGATTTTTCTTTGAAGAGGCATGGTGTGACGAAGAGGAATGTGAGGCGCAGTTCACCAAGCTTGGGACTCTGGAGAGGACGGGTCTGCGATGAGGAGTCTTCTTTGTTCCCTTGAGAGCTGTAGAGGGAGTCTTAAGGAGTGGAACAACACGAAAAAGGCTGACCTAAAGGCAAGGATCGAGAGGCAGATCGATGCCGTGAAGAGACAAGGTGATGAGAGGTCCGGAGCGGACCGATGCTTACTAGGTAGGGAATCCCGACAACTCGACGCCCTCCTTGAAAAAAAAAAGGTATTGGAGGCAAAGAAGTAGAATGAGTTGGATGAAATGTGGCGACAAAAACACGACTCTCTTCCAACGTAAAGCGAAAACGCGCTAGAGGAGAAACTCGATTGCGGGGATTTACGATGACTCGGGTGCTTGGGTCCAAGGCGCTAGGAAAATCGAGGGGGTGGTCTCATCCTATTTCAAAGAGATCTTCACTTCCACTCTCCCATCCCCGGAGGCTTTGAAGGTGGTCCTCACGGGGGTGGACCAGAAGGTGACGACAAGAATGAATGAGAAGCACCTACGCCCCTTTGATGAGTCCAAGGTAAAAAGGGCCCTAACCCCCTAAAGGCTCCGGGTGGGGACGGTTTCCCGGCCTTATTTTTTCAAAGGAATTGGGTTGTGGTGGGACATAGTGTGACGAAGACGTGCTTGGGAGTCCTAAATAAGGGTCACTCGATGGAAGATATCAACGACACGGTGATCGCTCTCATACCAAAGATTGCTAAACCCTCCAAGGTTAGTGATTTTTGGCCTATTAACCTTTGCAATGTTGTGTATAAAATGATATCAAGTTTTATTGTGTGGAGATTGAAGGGAATTATGGGGAGCGTCATCTCGGAAAACAAAGGAGCTTTTGTGGGAGGTCGCCAAATATTCGATAATGTGATGGTCTGCTTTGAGGGCATTCATACGATGATGAGGGGCCGGTTTGAGAATGGAAAGTGGGCTGACCTCAAAATAGACATGGACAAACCATACGACCGGGTCGAGTGGCCTTTCATCGAGGGCATGATGTTGAAGTTGGGTTTCAAGAAGGAGTGGGTAGCGCTGATTATGAGATGCGTCTCGTCGGTTCGTTTCTCCTTCATCGTCAACGGAGAAGTGCGGGGGAGAATTATTCCGCAACGAGGCCTTAGGCAAGGGGACCCACTGTCCCCCTTCCTCTTCCTCTTTTATTCGGAAGAACTCTCCTCTCTCCTCCGGGGGCTAATCAATGGAGTCAAGTTTGGGCATGGGGACCTACGAGTGTCACACCTCCTCTTCGCCGACGACAGCCTCGTCTTCCTTAAAGCGGAGGTGAAAGAAGGAGAAGCTATTGCGGACTGTCTCTTGGCATACGCGGCGGCTTTGGGCCAACTCATCAACTTCTCAAAGTTGGACGTATGCTTCGGTTGTGAGATGTGTTGGAATTTATTTAATAAATCAAACAATTTAATATTACACATCTTATGTGGCGGAAAAATATAATTAGATATATATATATATTAAAACTGTTTTTAATATATATTTAATAACCTATGCATTAAAATTTAATAACATGTTTATAAACAATTTAACAAAACATGTTGCACAACAATTTGAACACACTAACAACCTATATAAACAATTTATATAATTTAGCATTCCAAATCGTTGAGAGAACCTGGAACACGCTGGCGCCTCGCCGGACTGGAACCTGGACGCTTTCGCTGAACTAGAGTCTGCAGGAGGCCAACCGGACAGGAAGCCTGGTCGGACAGGAGTCTGATCGCTAGACTGGGGGGACCCTGTTCGGACAGGATCTGGTCGCCGAACTCGAGAACCCTGGTCGGACTGGGCCTAGCCGAACAAGGATTCGCCGGACAGGGACTTGCTAGACTAGGAATCACACCGGACTGGAGTTCTGATCGCCTGATCGCCGGATGATCAGGCTGGAAGGATCCGGCAGGCAGGAAATTTCCAAAAACCTTTTTAAAAACAATTCTAAAACAAGTTTTCAGAATTAAAAACACACCAAACATCACAAATATGAATCAACAATAATACACGAGGAATATACTGAGATTTAGAGGGTGGGCTCTCATGAACTCTCGGGAATTAATCAAGGGAAGATGAAAAGAATTTTCACTTCTCTTTTTTCTTTGGGAGATTCGGTCGATTGTCACACAAGGAGAGGCAGAGAGCTTTGCCGAAAATTATTAGGGTAGGGTTTTTAATTCATTAGGGTTTTCTTAAGTGCTTTTATAAACATTTTAAGTTGGGCTTAAGTTGAGTCAAACCCAATGCCCAATGACTTGTAATTCTCGGCCAAAAACACCTCACACTACTCAGCCATATATATTTAATTTATTTGCAAAATTTTTTGATTTATTTCTAAATTCAATTAATTTAGAACTCTCATTTTATTTAATGACATTTCATTAAAATAATTTCATACTTTCCAAATAAGTACGAAATGAGAAATTATTTATTTTCTCCTTTTATTTATTTGAATTTCTCAAGTGTATTATTATCAATATAATAATACTCTATGATTCAATAAATAAACTTAACAATAAATAACTAGTTATTTATTAAGTTACTTAGAAAAATAACTTTCCCGATTTAAATCACAATTTATATTCAATGCAACAATTCTAGTTCATTGAATCTCTTCCAAGTGTCTATCATTGAGACATGATGGACCCATATGAACGAAGCTTTAGAATAAAGATCAGACTCAAAAGTTCACAAACTTTTTCCATCTTTTAATTCTTAATATTAGTCGATTCCACTAAAGGACTAATATTGACACTCTCTGTTCATACGCGTATATTTTCCGTTTGATGTGACAAAATAATTTTTCACACGATCCACAGAGTACTTTATGATATTACCCTTCATGTGTATCACTAACTAAGGGGAATGTATTGCCGTTTTACCCCTTGAGTTATTATATCACTAACTCCTTTGTAATTTGTGAATGAGAAAAACATAGAGTGAGATGTTTTTACATGTCACATGTTTTAATCAAAAAATGTTCTTATTTGATGAATATCTGGCCAGGTTTATTCAACATGAATTCCATATCTGTGAATCATATAACCCAATATCACATCCTTATGTCACCAACCGTGGGGTCAGATGAAACTAAAACTTAGTCATTGCCCATTGAAAAGTCAAATGTCATTAAGTGTAATTTCAATTATATATTCACTTCAGGATTAAGGTAAGTACCAACGTAGCCCTCGTATGTGATTTTGAAGCTTCGAGTGTTTAAACAGTTTTATCTCGAGCTTCTAAGTATCATAGGTCTTGTTCAATATCTTTTATAAGATATCAAGGATGAATCATAGAGTCACAACTCTCTATATCACAATATCAGATATCATGATTCATTCAAACAATCATTACTTAGATTCGATTGCTCTATTGATCTTAATATTGCAAACAAATGTTTAAAGTAGTCACAAGGGGCTATCTTGTTAAGTCTGTACTTAGCACCCCTTTCGTTGATGACAGTTTCAGAGCGTAGCATTCATACATAAACACAAACATAATAAGGAATAAATATTTATTAATATTAATGTTTCAGCAAAATTAAATACAAATATATTTCATTGTCTAATATCTCTTTTGTGGGCATCAATCCCAACAAGGTGCAGGATCAATCTAAGGAGCTTGTTACGTCCACCCTTTGCGTCTCCATCATGGGCTGCCACTAGCGCTACCTCGGGATCCCGACCTTCACCGGTAGAAGGAAAATTAAGATCTTTACCTTTGTCAAAGATCGTATTTGGGAGAAAATTAAGTCGTGGCGGGGCATCCACTTCTCGCAAGCGGGCCGGGAAGTCCTCATTAAGTCTATCCTTCAAGCGATCCCGAGTTTCGTAGCAAGCGTTTTCCGGATCCCAAAGTCTCACATTAAAGTCATCCACAAAGCGGTTGCTAAGTTTTGATGGGGGAGCAACGGGGATGACCATAAAATCCATTGGTGCAAATGGAAAAACCGTGTCCAACATAAATCGGGGGGTTGGCTTGGATTTTGAGACCTCGAGAAATTCAACCAAGCCCTAATTGCAAAGAGTGTTTGGCGTCTCCTCCAATGATCGGAGAGTCTTGTTGGGCGTTTCTACCGCGAAAGCTACTTCCCCTACGGGGACCTTCTTAGGTCCAAGTGTGGGTTTAACAGCTCATCCATGTGGAGAGGACTTGTATGGGGGAAGGAGATCATTAAAGACGATACTAGATGGAGGGTTGGGAGTGGAGAGAGAGTCAGTCCTTGTAAGGGATGATAAGTGGATCCCCCGTCCACATACCTTCTCCTTTATTGATCCTCCTTCGATTCCCGTAGACATGAAGGTGGCCGAACTCAAAGAGAATAATGGAGATTGGAATGAAGCCTTGGCCCGAGTTATGTTCGTTCCGGAGGATGCAGAGGCTATCCTCGGAATTTTGACGAGCGGGTTTGAAACTCCCGATGTGAGACGATGGAATTTCTAGAAGGATGGTGAGTATACGGTGAAGAGCAGGTATAGGGTGGCCATGTCCTCACACTTAGCTGCAAGCTCTTCTTCTCGGTCCTCTACGGAGGAGTGGTGGGGAACGCTTTGGAAGCTTCACATACCCCCCAAGTTGAAGCTCTTCGTTTTGGAATTTATTTAACAATTTAATTGTATTACACATCATATATGGCGGAAAAATAAAATTTAGATCTAGGATATAAAAACCAATTTAATATGTTTAAACAATCTAGGCATTAAAATTTATTTACATGTTCATAAACAATTTATTAAAACATGTCACTCAACATTTAAACACACTAACAACCTATATAAACAATTTATAAATTTTAGCAGTCCAAATCGTTGAGGAAATACTTACAGTTGAGATTACAAATAATCCCAACGTTGCTCGCTATCTCTGGAATGTCACACCGAGTCCAAAAGTGGAAAGAGGCTCGTCGGAATGCCCTAGGCAAACGCTGGCCGGACAGGGAAACATGGTCGCCGGACAAGACCTTCGAAGGACTGGAAACTGCTGTGACTTGCCGGACTGGAACCTGGTAACTGGACCTGTTCGCAGGACTGGAATCTTCACCGGAAAGAGACCTTCGCCGGACAGGGACCTTCGCCGGATTGGGACCTAGACGCTTCCGCCGGACTGGAACCTTCGCCAGACTGGGAGTCTCCGGACTGGAACCTTTGCCGGACTGGGAGTCTAGCCAGACTGGAGCACCTGCTGGGGATCACGCCGGACAGGGACGATGGAAGGGATCTAGCCGGACAAGGACCTTCGCCGGACAGGGAACCTGCTGGTCGCCGGACAGAATTTTGCAAAACCTTCGAGACTTCAAATTTAATTCTAAAATTCAAAATTTCACAATATTAAAAACACCAAACACCACAATGAAGAATCAATGATAATACACGAGGAATTGGTTGAAATTTAAAGGGTGGGCTCTCATGAACTCTCCGAAATAAATCAAGAGAAGATGAAAACAATTTTCTCTTCTCTTTTTCTTTGGGTGATTCGGCCGACTTTCACACAAGGAGAGGGAGAGAGCTTTGCCAAAAATTATTAGGGTAGGGTTTTGAAGTCATTAGGGTTTTCTTAAAATTTTTTATAAACAGTTTAAGTTGGGCATAAGTTGAGTCAAAGCCAATGCCCAATGACTTATAATTCTCGACCAAAAACACCTCACCCTACTCGGCCATATATATTTAATTTATTCCAAAATTCTTTTCATTGATTTCTATATTCAATTAATTTATAAACTCTCATTTTATTTAATGACATTTCATTAAAATAATTTCATACTTTTCAAATAAGTACGAAATGAGAAATTATTTATTTTCTCCTTTTATTTATTTGAATTTCTCATGTGTATTATTATCAATATAATAATACTCTATGATTCAATAAATAAACGTAACAATAAACAACTAATTATTTATTAAGCTACTTAGAAAAATAATTTTTCCGATATAAACCACAATTTATATTTATTGAGTAAATCAACAATTCTAGTTCATTTAATCTCTTCCAAGTGTCTATCATTGAGACCTTATGGACTCATATGAACGAAGCTTTAGAATAAATATCAGACTCAAAAGTTCACAAACTTTTTCCGTCTTTCAATTCTTAAAATTAGTAGATTCCACTAAAAGAATAATACTGGGACTCTCTCTTATCATACGCGTATATTTTTCGTTTGATGTGACAAAACAATTCTTCATACGGTCCACGGCGTACTTTACGATATTACTCTTCATGTGTATCATTTGTTGGAATAGGTCTAGGGTTAACAAAAATTTATCATTAATCATATTAATGGCGGAATATAAAAATTTCTTTTAGTAGTAAAATATTTTTTACTAACCTAGATAAAGTGCATATACATGTTATAAATTAAAAACATAATTTAATCCACTTGAATACTAAACTTTCTTGTGTCTTCAAACTTGAAGCGTCTTGGGAAAGGTGGATCTTCTTCCTTCGCTCGATTCCTTCACGTCTAGACTTGAAATTTAAGAAACCTAAGGTTTCTATTACAAGAGTGTATATAGGTTTAGAATGATTTTTATGTGGGCACAATTAAACACAATAACTCAAGAACAAGTCTATAAGCTAAAGAGCTAATTTAGCCTGAGTATAATGAGGACTTTGTTGATAGAGATGCCCACAACAAGATTGTTTATTTACATATTAATGTAATATATAAATCTTTATCAAGTCCTTATTGTAATTTGCTGATTAAATTAATAAAAGTTGAAATGTTCATTCATTCTTTTTTAGTTTAATTAAAAATTTATGATATTCAATAGTCTTATAGTCCTTAATCAAACCTAACAATGTATAAAGAGACAAATGTAGATTTGCGTGAACAAACTCTTCATGGTTTGACTAAAACGATATATTCGCAATCTAAAGATCAACGGACAATTGATCCTAGTATGATTGTTGGAAGAATCTATAATGTCTACTTACGAGAGAGTTAGGAACTCTATAGTTCTTCCAGTGTATCTTTCGAAGATAGTGAATTGACCAGTGCACCTTTAAAGACAATAGAAGAACAAACCATTTAACATCTTCTATCTCAAGTTCACTATTCATGAAGGGTAAAGATAGATAACATTCAATGGATCCGCTCAATATATTTAAGTTGAATTTGAGTAGAAAATAAATTCATTTGAACCGAGAGATTCTCAGTGTCAACTATTTAGTGACATTAAGCTAACTCGGAAAAGTTTGTGAACTTTTGAGTCCGAGTATAGAAGCTCAAGATTTGTTCATTTGGATCCATAAGGTCACTATTACAGGTCATTAGAGTAGAATATTTAAACTAGAAGTTAAGTCAAAATAAGTTCAAATGCTGAACTTAGACTTTTTCTCAAAAAATGTCTAAAGGGTATTTTTGTCCACATGGACATAAAATGATGTGAATGTCAAAATAAGATTTTGAATATTTTCATATGATGAAAATATAAATTATTTTCTAAAGCCGAAAAGTCGTTTGAGGCATTATGAAATTAATTTCGCTATTAGTGCAATTATAATTCTACAATGGGTATTTTAAGAATTGTCTTAAAAGAAATAAGGAAGCATCTAGAAGCTCCCCCTTAGATAGAATTTTGGCCAAAACATGCATCAAGAGGAGAGTTTTATTTCACTTTAATTATAAGGATATTTACCCAAAAGGAAAAGGGAAATGAATTTCCTTGAGAATGAAATAAATACGCTAAGTGAGGAAAAAAAAAATCCTCCTTGCTTGAGGTGTATGGCCGGCCATCCTAAGAGAGAAAGGGGAAGGGAAAATCAAATATTGTGTCATGAATACATTATTCTTTCATGAATGAATAATTGACCTTTATAGATTTTTCCTTCTTCTATAAATAGAGCATCACATAGAGATGTGAAAGTTTAAGTTTTTGCCTTGTTCTCTCTTGCTCTTGGCCGACCTCTCTCCCTCTCTCTCTCTCTAGAAAATACTTCTTTTATTTTGGCACCTAAGTCCTCATTAGACTTACGCTAAATTAGCTATTTACCTCATACACTTGTCCTTAAGGTATTGTGTTTAATTGTGCCCACACACAAATCATTCTAAACCTCTATAGACTCTTGTAATAGAAACATTAGGTTTCTTAAGTTCTAGACTAGAAGTGAAGGAATCAAGCCAAGGAAGAAGATCCACCTTTCCCAAGACGCTTCAAGTTTGAAGACACAAGAAAAGTTAGTATTCAAGTAGATTAAATAATTTTTTTAATTT
Source organism: Urtica urens (assembly GCA_958296335.1). Classification (NCBI taxonomy): domain Eukaryota; kingdom Viridiplantae; phylum Streptophyta; class Magnoliopsida; order Rosales; family Urticaceae; genus Urtica; species Urtica urens. Next base: position 15,840,366 of record OY282526.1, read on the forward strand.
ATAACATGTATATGCACTTTATCTAGGTTAGTAAAAATTGTTTTACTAGTAAAAGAAATTTTTATATTCCGCCATTAATATGATTAATGATAAACTTTTCTTAATCCTAGACCTATTCCAACAAATGGTATCAGAGCTATGGTCAAAGTTAAGCATGTACATGTTATTTAAAAATCATTATAAGAAAATTGTTTTCTAAAATTGCTTGAATAATAGTTTTTCAAAGACTAGATCTTACAAAATTTTTATTTTTTGGTACGACCTTTAAAATGAATTTTGTGTTGATTTTCCACATGTTAAATATGCTATATAAATACATTAAAAACATTTTTTTATTATATTATGTTTAGCATACTCAAAATGAAATTTTTGACAAGTTAGAAAATTTGTGTACATAGTTTAAACTAGTTTATTGCACTTCTAGTTTAAATTTGTTATTGAATGTTTTATATTATGTTGTTTATTATATATTGTGTTTATTTGAAAAGTTAGAAAATCGTCTTTCATAAGTAAACGACACATCACTAATGCATAGTCATAGGGTGTCCTCTCTATATGCGTGGATGCCTCCATCAATGACCGGGCTGGAAATTTTGGAGTCGGATGTGTGGTTTGCGATCATAAAGGGTACGTCCTCGCCTCGGAGATAGCCTCGAAACACCGCAGACTTCCCCCCTTCTTGCCGAGGCCACTGCCATCCTTCGGGGAGCCAAGTTAGCCTTGTCTTTGGGAGCTAACAGGGTAACCCTTCAATCGGACTGCCTAACGGCGATTCGGGAGGTGAGAGGCAGGTCTTCCCCTTTGACGAAGCTCGGGTCCATAATTGAAGAAATGAAGGTTGTTTGCTCAAACTTCTCTCTTGTTAGTTTTGAATTCCTCCCTCGGTTGTGTAACGCAGCGGCTCATAATCTTGCCCGGTATGCTCTTAGAATGGGCTCGGATATTACGTGGTTAGCATTAGTTCCTCCTTGTGCCTTGTCGGAAGTTCTTAGAGTTCAATTTTTTTGTGTGTAACCACGATTTTCCTCCGCCATACGTGAGAGCTTTAATATATTTTTCGTGGTATCGCTCACGTTTTCAAAATATATATATATGAGCTCTAAAAATTCTTGAGTGGGAGAATTTCTAGTTACATTTTATTAATCAATTTAGAAAGTCATAGTTTGAGGAAATTATCGGGGGGATATTTTTCACTAAACAAGGTGGCTCCTACACTCCTTCTTGTGGGATGTTCGTGGATATGTTCTTCTGGCTGTTTCTTAAGTGGTGAGATGTTGATTGAGCCAATCACGATCTAGGCTCTTGGCAAGTTTGAGAAAATTATGTACCTCAACAGCTTTATTGTCGATATCTTAGTCTATTAATGAGGTTCGATCAGAGAAGAGTGATGCCCAAGGTCTTTGTGCCTTTCTAGTCCATTATGGTCTCATGTAAAGAGCTCTTTTAGTAATTTTATTGGTAGAGATATTTATTGATTTTTTGGCTTGTGAGCCGTTCATTCTTAGATTCACCATACACTTCAAATGACATTAGCCAAGTAAATGTATAAAATATATTCCAGATGCTTTATGGGCATTCGGTTTAAGGTGGTGCAATAAATCAGATTATTGAGATCCTTATTAAAATAATTAGGATTTAGAGAAATGCAAGATAACAATGTTTAGTCGTAGAATGTAATCAGTAAAACAAATTTATTAAAATATTACATTATTATAAGCCATCAATAATATATCTAAAAATTTAAGTAAATGGTCATAACGAAAAATAAAAATAAAGATGATTATATCATATATTAAGAGTTGTAGAATACCTTGAAATTAAGCACTTTCTACAACCGTTAGTTATAAGTGTTGTGGAATAATTTGGAATCAACCACTTCCCACAACCCTGAGTAATAAGGGTTGTGCAATTTTTGAGTCCACAAGTCTTATTAATAAAGTTGTGAAAAGTCGGTTGTGGAATTTAACATTTGTAGTAGTGTTTAAAAGTTATAAAGAACAGATCTGATCGGTTTTACATCCAACTTTCGGACATCAAAATATGTTTCAAACGCGAATGATTTTCAAAAGAGATTCTACATAAACATGTGAAAATATAGATTTTTAACTAAAAAATACTACATTTGTTTATTCCATTTTGCAAACACTTGGTTGATAATTGAATATAAAATTATGAGGATGTGTCAAGTGAAGTAAATTATTTTATAAGTATGCTTATAATTTGAGTACTCTGATTGAAATTTTGAAATAAAATAATAAAAAGTGTTCTTATCGATATATTCAATTAATTAAATTGTTTAATTTATAAATTTGAGCACTACAACCTCACACTTTATAATCTCTCCCTCAAATACTAACTTCACTTCATATTCTAACTCCAATTTTACAAAAATCCATATCAAAACAGAAACAATGATTTCGACTGAGGATCAATCACTCACCAAGTCCAACTATATAAACCGGCTCCTCGAGGCTTGGATATCTGTGTGTGCTGAGATGAACACTGACATTCTTGCATAAAGACTAAGACACACTACAACTTTACTTGTACAGGTTTCAATAACAATATTTGTTTGGACATGCTGATCAAGTCTTGTTCTTGAGACAAACTCGTTGAGATATAATAGAGACCGAGAATATCATTAAGTGATGTGCTTCCGTAGCCAGCGAGTCTCTTATCGAAGTATATTAACTTTTAAAAAAAGTTAAAGTGACCTTAATAATTGTTACCAACGCACCCATAATGACATAATTTTCTTGAGAGCATGTTCTATGGTTCTCGGTAATTTGGAGGTACAATATTTATTTTGCGAATTCGAAATATCTTATTTTTCGTTTTTATTAATTTTGTTAGCATCGAGATCTCTTTGTATTTGTTCTCTCAATAATTATATAGATTTTTGTCAAATGTCGATATTGTGTTCAATATTTTGTTATATAAAATGTTAATAATTCATATTAGAAACCAACACACGTTTAAACTTCAGAAACGTTTTTATTTTGTTTGTATGAATTGGTTTAATTTGCATGAGCATTCAAAAAATCCAGATTAGCCTAGTATTGTATAATTGATTTAAAAGAAAAAAAAAACGTGTAATACACAAACAACACCCCACCGGTAGAAGAAAAAGAGAACAAGCCCAAATACATTTCAACTCGGTTCACTTCTATAAGCAACTAAAAAGTCCAAAAAAACGAATTGAAAATGAATGACCCTGAAATCCCACATGACACGCCTCCCACATCGCTCTTACTCCGCGTATGTGCCGTTCACCTTCCCTCTCCTTCTCTGTCACCCTCTCCTCTTTCCAACCAAAATTAATTACACATAATCATGTAATACATGTCAATTGCATATAAAAAGAAAAACTCAATTACTATTTCTTTAAATGTCCTTGCCAACTAATATACTAATATATATATAAAACTCAACCCCTCTTCAAACCCCCAAATTTTGTCTCAGACACAAAGGAACATTTCATTTCTCTCTCTCTCTCTCTTGAAATTGGCAGTTTTTTTGTCTTTCCCCCTCTCTCTGCTTTTGTCTCTCTAGGCGGTTGAGAGAGCAATGGCTGCAACCGAGGGAGTGTTGAAGAGCGTATGCATGTACTGCTGCGACTCCGAGATCGACCGCCGTCCCTACCATCGGAACTGCAGCTGCGCGCTCCACAGATCTCGCCGCTCCGGCGACACCAAATCCGGAAAGAATTGCTCTCACGGCCTCCCGAAATCCAAGACGATCTCTTATCCCATGAGGAAGTCGTGGAGCGAGGGATGTCTCTCCCTTGCCTCCGCCGCTGGGACTGGATCTTCCGCCGACTCTTCGCCGGCGGGATCGCCGGCGATCGGACCACCTGCGACGATTCGAAGCCTCCATAGGAGGCTGAGCTCCTTCGACGAGGTGGAAGAGGATCAGAGTCTCGGAGGCGGCGGTGTGTTCTTCAAGATCTGAACTTCTGGTTTTGATTTTTTTTTTCTCTTTGAGATGAGAGGTGAGATTTGTGATTAGGAAAAAAAACTCAGGTCTTTGTTTTCTGTTCGCTATTACGTTTGGTGTTGTTTTCATGTTGTTCGAAATGATGAATCAAAACTGTACTTAGTAATGTAAATATCTATGGTTGGTTGATGGTGACTTTCGTTCTGTTTTCTTTTTCACTTTATTTTTTCTTCATCGTTATTATGGTGGAATTCGTTAGTGCAGAACGTTCCGGTTGATCATGCTTGAAATCTGGTCTTTGCTCTTCCCGTTTGCGATCACTCTTTTGATGCTGTTGTGAATGTTGGCTTTTGTTTTACTAATTTTTTTATTTGTCTTAGGAATTCGTTGCAGTAACATTCTTATTAACTTATTACTGCATAATTTTATTGTTGATCCTGGTGTCTGAACTCTATTTTCAATTTTGTTATTATCTCTGAATTGGATCCACTTTAATATCTCTGTTTTTTTTATAACTTGAATTTATGGTACCATTGACGATTGTGGAATCGATGAGAAATGAAGTATGCTTCGGTGATTGAGCTTTGGAAGAAGATCACCATGTGCAGTTCCCACATGCGTTATTTGATTTTCCCAAGGTTTATTGCTTCTATTTGGACCATGTTCCATGCATTTCTCGGGAGGTTTATAATATTTTATGGAGAGAAAAGGATGAGAGATCTCAAAAAATAGTGGGAGGTTTATTTTAGTTAAAATATGTATACTAACTTAAAAGTAATGCCCAAAAAAAGAATCTTTTATAACTATACCCAGGCTATCCAGCAAAAAAGTTTCAAAAAGTTTTTCAAGATGGAAAACTAATCGAATAATTAAATTTTTTAAATGTGTGCTTTTGTTAATTAAGAATCTTTCTCAACTAAATCCAGCGAAAAAAATTTGGGTTTGATAAAGGTTTTTATTTATTTTTATGGGTGTAGAGAGAGAACTTTATTGTCAGCAATGCTGGCCACATGGGGCGGTAAACTGGTGTATGCAACTTCCATGCAAAAGACAATTGTCACATGACCCTAATTTGACAAGAAACGCAAATTATATCTTTATTAAACTGATTAATCAAGTATTAATTATTATGAATTCTTGTCGTATTATGTTATAAACCTTCCTGGATCCTTCTCAAATGTTCAAAATCTGCACTCGAGGCTGACTTTGCTGACGATGTCTAGCGGTAGTTTATTTTCGTTGCCGACGTGCACTATTATGTATTTATTACTTAGAGCAACACTCCCAATGGCAGAAGACTCCTGAAAAATGGAAGCCTAAGTCGTTTAAGGGGTTCTGTGAGTAAGCTGTCGAGTGAGTCTGGGGTCCTACGAGTGTGTGAGTCGGAGTGTGTTTCCTTTCGTCAAAGTGTTCTTCCTTGAGTCACGACGGTTCTATGAGGCTTGATTAGTTTGCGTTTTGCTTATTTTTGGGGTTTTGGGAAAGGGTGTTTGAGTATGGCAGAGTCAGAAGAGTGGTATGAAAAGATTGACTTCGCAGAAAACTTTATTGACAAAGTAACTTAGTTATATCTAGGGTAGGGGGCTTGACAGAGAAGGGAAATGCGACGAGATGTGTTAGTTACATATTATGTTATAATGATATCGGTCAGTATTAATTGCTTTGGTTAATTTTTTTTCGTATTAATCAACGATTAAAATTGCGCGCGTCGGTAACGTGCCGATGACTCGAAAATACGAAAATTGCGGTGGCCGATGGAAATTGCGACGGAAAAAATGTGGAAATTTGAAAAAAAAAATTGCGGGAGAAATTGCGGTGGCCGACGGAAATTGCGGTAATTTACGGAAATTGCGGTAATTTACGGAAATTGCGGTAATTTACGGAAATTGCGGTAATTTACGGAAATTGCGACGGAAATAATGTTGCGAAATAATAAATATGAAATATAAAAAACATACATATGAGCAAGGATTAAAATGTCATGAAATTCATAAAGCATACATAAGTAATCTTCAAATTCAAGCACACACAAGTTTTAGACATATTTCAAGTTCATACAAACATTAAATAGTTCGAAATTGAAAATACTCAATAATAACTCGAGTGACGATGTGATTGATGGAATCCCCCGGTTCGTGCTTGTAACTTGCAGTAGTCCAACCACGTCATGTAGCTCGCGTAGTTAGATGTGTAGTTGATCACGTGGTTGTTGTAGTTGGATTGATCACCCCCAACGACATTGCAAATGATTGGAAACTCGGGTATTGCTCCTTGAACTTCAACGACGGGCACGGCGACGGCAACGGGATATGGATACGGGTATGGGTAAGGATATGAGTACGAACCTTGACTCTCTTGTGATTGATTGGACATTTGATCAAACGACATTTATCCGAATTGGGTAGACATAGAGTCAACGTCGTAATCACGCGCCGCTTGTCTACCGCAGTGTAAACCTCCGTATCGAAGTCGAAGAAGTCATCCGTAGTCCTAAAATACATTTCAATTTGCATAAGAAATAAATTGATGCACTCATAATAAGAGAAAGGTACCTCTCTCGTGCTCCGTGATCCTGATCTTGAGTAGGTTGATAGCCGGATTCCAAAGTCCAAGGTTCATACAGTGGACGAGGAGCAGTACCGCTACCACCCGCACCAACATCACCAGTAACTGTACCAAACACCTCCACCAACGTCACCACCGCCGTCACCTCCGTCGTCATCATCAGAGGAAGAAAGACCGACCTCTTCACTAAGTACTCGGCTACCATCAATACCTTCCGATCGAGCTTGCGAAGCCACTTGCGGGTCGGGTTGTTGAGAGTCATCATCAAGGTGAACCGGTCGAATCCAGTCAAGCATAATATCATCGTCCACTTGCTCACACATCCTCTGCATAGCCACCTCTAGGAGTTCCAATTCATCTCGCCTCTCGTTGTTCTCAAACCTATCTTTTCGATCTCGGAGTTGTAGCTTCATGTTATAAGTACAGAAAACAAGTGACTCCAACCTCTTGTACGCTAGACGATTTCTTTGCTTTGTGTGGATTAAAGCAAAAGTGCTCCAGTTTCGTTCACATGTTGAAGAAGACGACGTCTGGGACAAGATTCGTATGGCTAACTTGCGCAACGTGGGTGTCTCAATCCCAAACATAGCCCACCATTCCGCTACACAATAAACATTTCAATCAAACAATCAAACATTGTATATCGTATGAACTATGAATTAAAACAATGTAAGTCATCTTACCGGGTGACATGTCGTCACGGTTAGAAACCGCGGTTTTCTTTCCGAACAATCCTCGGGCGTCGCGAAATCGTAAGAGCTGAGAAATAAGATATAATTATAGAGCTGAACTATCCATATACGACGATAGAATATCATACCTCATTTCCGAGGGTGGAACAATCATCGTGTGGGTGCAAGACTTCAAACACGGTCGTCACGGCTGTTAAATCCTCGGGTTTCATTCTAATGTCCGGGTTGTATTGACATTTTGGATTAAGATAATAGATGGCTTGATGTAAGGGGTGACAAAGTTGTCTCTCCCACCGTTCGGTCACGATATCAACAACCCACTGTTTGTTAGGAATCTTCTCCAACTTCGCCTTCATCAAGTTGAACACGTGATATAACGAACCTAGAGTCGGTACGACCTCAATATCCACGAAGCGTAAAGCGGTGTACAATGGCTCGAATACCTAAAACAAATAAATGTTACTAACATAATAGCTTCCTAAGTATTGATAATAAAACACGTACCTTACAAACTCCATCAAGATGTAACCAAAATGTCGAGTCAATAACTTTGGATGCCACAAATCTTCCCGCCGGAGTATTACTAAACGTCGACTCCTCCTACCAATCTGAGCTAAACATCCGTTTCAATCCGGCCTTATTGCTTCGTAGGCTAGTAAGAGCTAAGTAGTTGGTGGCGAAACGTGTTGGACCTGGACGAATAATTTCTCCTTCCCCTTGCTCCCTCATCTTTGACAATACTATTCCATGATTGTAGATGAACTTCGTTATTTCTCTCGCGTCCTTCACGACCCGTGAAATGGTATCACGCTTCCCGATGTCTTCCAACATCAAGTCGATGCAGTGAGCTGCACACGGCGTCCAATACAAGTTGAACTTCCTCATCAACTTCTTCCCAGCCTTTTCATACGCCGATCCGTTATCCGTCACGACTTGTATCACGTTGTGCTTTCCAACGTCGTTAACTACATCGCAAAGCGCCTTGTAGATGTACTCCCAGTTCTTGATTTGGTCGGACGCATCGATTGACTTAAAAAAAAAAGTCTTTCCGGCTGAATACACCATGAAGTTGATAATACTCAATCTCGTTGGCCCGGTCCACCCATCGGACATTATGGTGCATCCATACTCTTCCCAAATTGGTCGTTGCTCGTCCACATATCGTTGTGCTTCCATTACCTCTTCTTTGAGATAAGTGTTGTGAACCTCGTACGGAGAAGGTAACGGAATCCCACGACCTACAAAATGAAAATAAAAAAACAAGAAGCGGATTAACTTTAACGTTGACATAAATCAACAAAACATAACAACTTACCAATCTCGGCCGCTTCGTGCATCATATTCTTAAAATGATGCGATTTCACCTTGTTCTCCGGTACGCTTTCGTGTATGAAGAACCGGCTTATAATCTTTCCAAGACGTTTCTTCAACGACGACTTCGTCTCGGGACTAATTTCTGGTTGACGTGCACTCGAGGATCGATACAGAGATGGTGAAACTGGGCCAGATCTCGCACTTCCCAGGTCTCGTTGAGAAGCCGAACCACCACCAGGGCCGGATCTCCAAGTAGCTGCTGCCGCTTCTTGTCAACTTCTCTTCATTGTCTTGTACAACTCATGTTCCATGTCGACCTCATACTCTCCTTCTTCGTCAACTGGACCGAGGGTATAACGCATTTCTCTCCGTATATTCTCCTCCATGGCTACCTTGCTTTTCTTTTTCATCTCGTTTTCCTGTAATAATGCGCGCATCTCATCCCTCACTTCTGGAAGACACTTATCGCAACGCTTCACGTTTTTTTTTGGATCGTATCCGCTCAAATGAAGTTTCATTCGCGTCACTCCACCTCCCTTTGTTGTCATTCCACAATAGTTACAAGTGAAATGATTTAATGTCCCGGCTACTTTTGTACAATACTTATGTACTCCTTCATCCACCATTTTCCTACAACAATACATATTCCATTTCAAATTTCATTTTCAATTCTAAAATTGTTGAAAAAAGTGAATCTAAACTTCAATTTCAGTCTGGATTTTCAATTCTAAAATATTTCCGAAAACAAAATCTAAAATCACACAAAGATCTACAAACCTTTAAATCTTGATTTCAACTAAACAAACACAATATCACACATCTTAATCAGATTTCGTAACTTCGAATTTCCGAAAAAAAATTGAAAAATTTATATGTTCACCACATCGTCATTACAAACATTTTTCATTTCACAAACTTTTTCTAAAAAAATTACTCACCTAACCAAATCTACAACATTCTCTGGGACGGACACGAAACCGTCGGCAACCGGTGGACACGACACCGAAATTACCGCAATACCGGCGAAATTAAGTGGAATTTGTACAGAGGGCGTCGAATTACCTGGGCACGTTGGAAATGTCGTCGTCTTGTCCCTTGTCCCCGGTTCCGGCAAAAACGAAAATTTTAGGGTTTTCCCCAAAGAAATGTCGCGGAAATGCCGAAATGTTTTGGGTTTTTATACCTGGACAAAACGAAATTCGACGACATGTCGTTGGCGCAATTTCGCCGACATTTCGCCGAGATTTCGACGACAAAATATCCCGAAACGAGAAAAGGCAATAAACGTGCCGGTATCCTCCATTTTCCGAAATTTCGGCGAAAAATCGTCGAAATATCGCGAAATTTTAATCGTTGCTATTAATAAATGGTCGAGATATCTTTTAGGCATATTTATTTATGATAAATTTATTACCTTCCAGTCCAGAATGTTATCTTTGAGAAATTTTTTATTTTGACAGTTATCGTATCGTCATAATATTGCAACATTCGTATGCTCTTGTTTATTTTTGAAAGGTTGCATTAAATGGTAAGGAACCTCTAGAAAGACTTCAACTTTGTAGAAGTGCTATAAAAACCGAGTGAATCTCCCTTAGCAACAAAGAAAAACATCATTTCAACATACCTATAGGATTTTTAGCCGTGCTCGATTGGCGGACTGAGAAACTATTGATTTTTATATGTTTGTAATTCTCTAAACAATTATTCATATCTACAAGATTAGAGAAGTGTGGATTTTGTGATTGCGTGGTTGAAGACCTCATAATGTTCATTGAAGCGACCAAATATCAAGTGAGTGTTTGAAGAGTGAAATTGACAGTGGTCTCAAATTCAGGAGTAGTGTTTGATTTAGTTTTCACATATAGTATTAGCCAATTGACATTGATGTTGCGATTCATATAGGGTCATTGTCGTACTATTAACTAATATTAATGAATTTTTTTCCACTGGGCTGAAAGCCCCCCGCAGATGTAGGTGACGTTGCACCAAACTAAGTTACCACTTCTTATATTATTTATTATTCTGCACTCGTTTTTACTATTGTCTTGCATCATTTTCGTGTAACATATCACATAGCGGCTATCAAAATTTTAGCCGGTATTAGAGCGGGCAGCCTGAACTTTAGGGTGGTTTCTCGTGGTTAATAATTATGTTTGAGATGTACAGTACCAGGGTAGGAGGCTCAGTCAATCGACCTCTATTGTTAGAAGGATCTAACTATGACTATTAGAAGGCTCGAATGTGTTCATTCTTAAAATTGTTCGACACATGGACATGGAAGGTTGTTATCAATGGGTGGTCTCCGCAGACGATTGTTGACGCCTAAGGTTCTATCACTGGTATTGAAGTCGAGAAATATTGGAGTACCGCAGAAGATGAATCTACAATGTGAAACTCCCGTTTTCACTCCCGTGCTCTTAATGATATATATGTTGAAAATTAGTTAAACAATTAACCAATAAAATTATATAACCTATCTAAATATGGCGGAAATATATAACAAGAACTAAAATATATTAAAACTCATTTTAACATATTAAAAATCTAGACTTTAAAAATTCATAACATGTCAACAAATTGATACTAACAACCTATAAACAATATATTGTCACAACTAATTCGTTTAAGAGTGACTTACGTGTGAACTTGTAAACAACTTCGTTCGTTGCTAGCTCAATCCCGAATGCCTCGTCAATTTCTTCAAAAAATTAAAATTCGACTCGCCAGATGGGTAGGCACAAAATTCTCCGGACTGGATAATCTGGCTGGCCGGATACGATGCTGGCCAGCCGGTTTGAATTGGCATGTGAGCGTACAAGGGACTCGAGTTCGATCTGGGTGTGGGACCTGTCCAGGAATGTAGAGGGCACCTATATCCACGTGTCGGAGTCGTCGGAATTCACAAATTCGAGACATGGAGCTCGCAGGAACCTAGGCCCACTTGTGGCTGACTGGCCATATTGGCTGTTGACTGGCCAGTTGGCCTGTCTGTCCGGCCGGTTAGGCTGAAATCGAGCCTAGGTCGATTCTCCTCGATTCCCATGTGTTTTTCTACAGAATAAAACCACTCAAACACCAGGAGTTGATTCAATGATATAAATCTTGAATTTATGTGGGAGATTAAGAGAGTAGGCTCTTTTAAATTGAACAACAAAGAAGAAATTTAGGGAGATCACTCAAGAACCGAAAATAGGAATCAAGAAATGATTTATTGATCCTTTTCTCTTCTTCTTTCACTCGGCCAAAGCAATCACAAGCGAGGGAGAGAAAGTGGCCGAAGTTTAGAGTGATTAGCGTTATGATAAGGTTTTATTTGATCCTTTTATATAAAGAGTCAAATGGGCTTATCCTTGTTGAAACCCATAATCCAATTTAAACTATTTTAAACCATTTTTATCAATATTAAAAATTAATTTCAGCCAAATAAATATCAATATACTCGGCCAACTTAAACCCCTTTAATTTCAAATAATTTTGATTTATTTCTAAATATAATTAATTTAGAACATCTAATTTATTTAATGAAATTTCATTAAATATTTTCATACTTTTCAAACAAGTACGAAACGGGAAAATATTTATTTTCATCGTTTATTTATTTGAATTATTAAATTATATTATTATCAATATAATAACATAATATGATTCACTAAATAAATATAATAATAAATAACTAATTATTTATTTAATTACTTAGAAAATAATTTTCTTAGCGTAAATCACAATTTACACTGACTGAGAAAATCAATTGTTCTAATTCAATAAATCTCGTCCGAGAATCTATCATTGAGACATCATGGACCTACATGAACGAAAATTTAGAATAAAGTCCGGACACAGAAGTTCACAAATTTTTTCCGACTTTTAATTCTTATTATTAATCGATTCCAATAAAGGACTAATATTAAAACTCTCTAAGTTCACATGCGTTTATTTTTTCGTTTAATGTGCAAAAGCAATTCTTCACACGATCCACATAATATTTTACGATATTACCTTTCATGTGTATCAGTGTTGGAATAGGTCTAGGATTAAGAAAAATTTATCATTAACACATTAATGGCGGAATATAAAAATTTCTTTTACTAGTAAAACAATTTTCACTAACCTAGATAAAGTGAATATACATGTTATGAATTAAAAAAATTATTTAATCTACTTGAATACTAACCTTTCTTGTGTCTTCAAACTTGAAGCGTCTTGGGAAATGTTGATCTTCTCTTCTAGCTTGATTCCTTCAAATCTAAACGAGAACTTGAGAAACCTAAAGTTTCTATTACAAGAATCTATAGAGGTTTAGAAGGATTTGTGTGTGGGCACAATTAAACAATATGAACCAAGAACAATTCTTGGATCATAAGCAAATTCTCTAGATCAAGTATGGATCTAGATGCAAAAATAAAAAAGGAGTATTTTCTAGAGAGAGAGACAAGATCGGCCAAGTGCAAGAGAGAACAAGGCAAAACTGTAACCCTTCACATCTCTATGCGAGGCTCTATTTATAGGAGAAGGAAAAATCTATAAAGGTCAATTATTCATTCATGAAAGAATAATGTATTCATGACACAATATTTGATTTTCCCTTCCCTTTTCTCTCTTAGGATGGTCGGCCATACACCTCAAACAAGGAGAAAAATTTGTTTCCTCACTTAGCTTATTTATTTCCTTCTCAAGGAAATTCATTTCCCTTTTCCTTTTGGGTAATTATCCTTATAATTTTTAAAGGGAAATAAAATTATCATCTTTTATGCATGTTGGCCGAATTCTAGCTAGGGAAGTGGCATCTAGATGCGTACTTATTTCTTTTAAGACAATTCTTAAAATACCCATTGTGGAATTATAATTGCACAAATAACGAAATTAATTTCATAACGCCTTAAACGACTTTTCGGCTTTAGGAAATAATTTATATTTTCATCATATGAAAATATTCAAAATCTTATTTTGACATTCACATCATTTTATGTCTATGTGGACAAAAACACCTTTTAGACATTTTCCAAGAAAAAGTCTAGTTCAACACTTGAACATATTTTGACTTAGCTTCTAGTTTAACAATATTACTCTAATGACCTGTAATAGTGACCTTATGGATCCAAATGAACAAAGCTTGAGCTTCTATACTCGGACTCAAAAGTTCACAAACCTTTTCCGAGTATTAGTTTAATGTCAAATGACTCCACTAAAGAGTTGACACTGAGAATCCCTCGGTTCAAATTAATTTATTTTCTACTCAAATTCAACTTAAATATATTGAGCGGAATGTTATCTATGTTTACCCTTCATGAATATCATCAACTAGTTGGGATTTATAAAATTACCATTTTACCCTTCTAGTTGTTATTTCCTCAACTCCTTTAGTACTTGTGAATGAGAAACAATGTATATACGAGGAGCTAACAAGTCACATTGTTTCATCCAAATAAAGTCGCTACTTAATTTTGGATACTGCGCAGTTCATTATTCACAATCCAAGTAATAAAGCATGAGGTGATATATATTGCATCGCAGCAATCTTGTACATGAATTCCATATCTATGAGAACTTCACAAAGTTGGTTCATGACATCTTCATAACTTAATATCTCACCAATTGGCCTAGTCTAGATCACATGATGAATCTAGAATTTGACTTTCTCAAATGAGAATATTAATGCTATGAAATGACATGTCTCATTTCAGAATTTAGGTAAGTATGATGCTATTCATACATAGTGACCTTAAGGTAGAATATGTTAAATGGTTTGTTCTTTTATTGTCTCTAAAGGTGCACTGGTCAATTCAGTATCTTCGAAAGATACACTAGAAGAACTATAGAGTTCCTAATTCTCTATGCCTTGTAACCAGACATCATAGATTCTTCCAACAATCATACAGGGATCAATAGTCCGTTGAACTTTAGATTGCGAATATATCGTTTTAGTCAAGCCATGAAGAGTTTGTTCACGCAAATCTACATTTATCTCTTCATACATTGTTAGGTTTGATTAAGGATTATAAGACTATTGAATATCATAAATCTTCAATCAAACTAAAAAGGAATGAATGAACGTTTCAACTTTTATTAATTTAATTAGCAAATTACAATAAGGACTTTATAAAGATTTATATATTACATCAATATGTAAATAAACACTCTTCGTGTAGGCATCTCTGCCAACAAACTCCCACTTGACTCAAAGAAGATTAGAGTAGTCCTTCACGCCTAATATGTCTCGATGTTGGTCGAAGACCTTGTTGGATAGGGCCTTGGTGAAAGGATCTGCCAGGTTCTCAACCGTTGAGATTTTCTTCACCTCCACGTCTCCGCGCTGCACGATCTCTCTAATCAAATGGTATTTCCTCTCAATATGTTTAGAGCGCTTATGGCTTCTAGATTCCTTTGAGTTAGCAACAGCCCACTATTATCACAACAAAGTGTCATGGGCTCGTTGACATTTGGAAAAACTTCCAAATACTTAAGGAATTTTCTAAGCCATACAGCCTCTTTGGATGCTTCACAAGCAGCCACATATTCTGCTTCCATGGTGGAGTCAGCAATGCAAGATTGCTTGATACTTCTCCAAACTATAGAGCCACCATTCAGGATGAACACAGATCCTGAAGTGGATTTCTTGGAATCCTTATCCGCCTGAAAGGCGGAATCAGTATACCATGTCATAGTCAGGTCATTACCTGAATATGTAAGCATCAAGTTCCTAGTTCTCCGAAGATACTTAAGAACATTCTTAACAGCAACCCAGTGCTCGGGTCCAGGATTTGATTGGAAACGGCTCCGCCAACGACGAAACATATATCCGATCTAGTGCACAGCATAGCATACATGAGACTTCCTACGGCTGAAGCATAGGGAATCTTTCTCATGTCCTTAATCTCTTGTGCAGCCTTGGGAGACTGGTCCTTAGAGAGTGAGACTCCATGTCTAAACGGGTTTAGGCCCTTCTTGGAGTTTTGCATAGCGAAGCGATCCAACACCTTATCTATATAAGATGATTGGGCGAGCGACATGGTTCGGTTCTTTGGATCTCAAAAGATCTGAATCCCTAGAGTGTACGCAGCTTCCCCTAGATCCTTCATATCAAACTGCTTAGCTAACCAAATTTTGACCTCGGATAATTTGCCTACATCATTACCAATGAGTAGTATATCATCGACATACAATACCAGAAACACAACCTTGCCCTCGTGTATCAATTTATGGACACAAGGTTCATCTATTGATTTTTCAAAACCGAAGCATTTTACAATTTCATCGAATATAATATTCCATGATCTAGATACTTGCTTTAATCCATAAATGGATTTAAGCAATTCAGAAACCTTGTTCTCTTGATCACTTTCCACGAAACCGTCTGGTTGACCCATGAAAATGCGCTCGTCAAGATTGCCATTCAGAAAGGAGGTTTCGACATCCATCTGCCAGATCTCATAATCGAGAGCGGTAGCTACGGATAGAAGTATACTGATGGATTTAAGCATTGCGACTGGCGATGGCGAGAAGGTTTCTTCATAATCGATACCTTCCTTTTGGATATAACCCTTAGCCACTAGTCGCGCTTTGAACGTCTCAACATTCACATCCGGACCCCTTTTCTTCTTATAGATCCACTTACACCCTACATGTTTAACCCCTTCAGGTAGGTCTATAAGTTTCCATAATTTGTTGACATACATCGAATGCATCTCAACTTTCATGGCATCAAGCCAAAGGTTTGATTCAGAACCAGCCATTTCTTGGCTGTAGGAAACAGGGTCATCCATGTCTGCGACGGCTACGAGAGTGTCGTCATAGAAGATGTACCTGTCGGGATTTTCAGAAACCCTCCCACTACGTCGAAGTACTACTTGACGAGGTTCTGAATTGTTAGGTTGCGTTTCAGTTGGGGTAAGAACAGTTCTTACAGATGAGGTAGAAGCATCCTCACCCAACTTTTCTTCAAGCACAATTTTGCTTCTAGGTTTCGTATTCTTCATATAGTCCTCCTCAAGAAAACGAGCATTAGTGCTGACAAACGTGTTGTCGTCCTCGGGACTATAAAATGTGAAACCTTTGGTTTCCATTGGATATCCAACGAACACGCATAATTCTGACCTACTAGCCAACTTGATAGTCTTTTGCCTTAGCACATGTGCAGGGCAACCCCAAATTTTGATGTGGCTTAAACTAGCTTTACGCCCAGTCCATCGTTCAGAAGGAGTACCAGGGACCGTCTTAGACGAAACTTGGTTCAGAATATATGCGGCAGTTTCGAGGGCATATCCCTAAAAGGAATTAGGGAGTGATGAGTATATCCTCATTAATTAAACCATATCCATCAAAGTTCGATTCCTTCTCTCTGACACTCCGTTTTGTTGAGGTGTGCCAGGTGCTATAAGCTGAGAAGCGATACCTTCTTCTTTAAGAAAGTCATCGAACTCTTTAGACAAGTACTCACCACCTCGATCAGATCGAAGGGTTTTGATCTGTTTGCCAGTTTGATTTTCCACTAAAGCCCGAAAAACCTTGAATACGTTAAAGGTTTCCGATTTGTGTTTGAGCAAAAAGACAAATTCATATCTTGAGTAATCATCGGTAAAGGTAACGAAGTATTCGTATCATCTCTGTGCCTGAATTCTGAGCGGACCACATACATCATAATGTATTAGTTCCAGTAGCTCAGTGGCTCTTCGACCTTTATTAGAGAAAGGTCGTTTGGTCTTTTTTCCTTCTATACAGGATTCACAAGTCGGCAGTGAGCCTATTGCAGAGGCTTTGAGTGGACTGTCCCTCACAAGTCTCTTAATCCTATCTAGACTAATATGACCAAGTCTTAAGTGCCAGAGATGTGATTATTTTATTAGATCAGAGGAGTCATTGAGTTTGATCCTCTTGGGTTCCCTAATTAGATCATTATCTATTTCAGTGTCTAATAGCAAAGGTTGTGTTGGATAAAGATAGTAAAAACTATTCTTTAAACATGCATCAGTGAAAATGAATTGGAAGAAGTAATATGAATTCCATTATCAATAAACTTTAAATAATAATTTTGCTCAACAATTTGAGCTACAAATATTAAGTTTTTCCAAAGGAAAGAACAAAATACATATTATTCAAATTTAAACTTTTGTCTTCAAAAGACAATGTCACGGATCCCACAGCCTTAGCAGACACCAAGCTCTCATCATCCCACTTGAAACAGAAGTCGCCATCCTCTAAGCTTTTGCTTTTCCTGAACCTATTCAAGGAACAACAAAGTTGGTTAGTAGTGGTGGAGTCAATAATCCACGATGATACATTATCAGCTACTAAACAAGCTTCTGTAATCAGTACAATACTTTTCTCTTTAGTCTTGAGGTAGGCAGGAGAGTCTCTATGCTAGAGTCCCTCAGCGGTGTGAACCTCCTTCATCAGCTCGGTAACAGTGTACCATAGCTTATTGACAGAGTAATTCATCTTGAAAGTATTGAAAGATTCAGGGAGAGTTTCCAAGATCATATCTATTTTGTTTCTCCATCAATCTCAGATCTAAGGATTTCCAATTCATTGAGATAACTTATGACAGTATCATGTTGTCTCTAATAGGAGTCCTAGCTTTCATACGACAGTTCACAAACTGTCGAACCGCTTATTATCTAGCGTGGCGTCTTTGCCCTTAAAACATCTCATAGAGATTGAAGAGCATGGTTTAGGCCGAATCAATATTAAGATGATGTTGTTGCAACATATTATTCATCGATGCTAAAACATAGCATCTCCCAATCTCATCTGATCGGATTCAGGCTGCTAGGGCGCCCTTGTCCTCTTGAGTCGAATCATTATTCCTTTCAGGAGGACATGGGGTGGTGAGTACCTAATTGTGCTTGTCCTTCGAAAGAACGATGTCTAGGTTATGTTTCTTATTTACGTAGTTTTCCGTTCCAGTTAATTCGAGGAAAGGATGATAGAGAAAGTGTTTGGAGACATGTTGCTGATAGTTGAAACAATTATGATTAGTCTTTTTGTTTAGGATTTTAAGTTTAATTTTATTTAGACAAGAATAAATCCAAAGGTGTTATGAACAAAATGACAATTTTACTCCTTCGAGGGAAGGCCGCAAAAAAGTCGTCTTTCATAAGTAAATGACACATCATTAATGCATAGTCATGATGGGTTTGACTAGCCACCTTATAAAAAAAATTGATCACTCAAAACTTTTCGCAGGGCCTCAAGGGAGGATTACTAGAGTTTGAGTCTAAGTGTGTAACCAACTGCTTAGTTCAACAAGATCTACTTTGAGAACAATCCGCCGAGGGGAGGCCTTGTCTCATCGTTTCACTTTTGAACGTAGCTATAAAAGCAATGTTAGGAGAAATGCGTCTATGAGTACTCTCATTTAAGAGAGGGCCACGAGGGTGACTCTTAGTCCGGCGACATGTGCACTTCACATTAGTGTTGGGGATCGTGGGTTGCAAACAATAAATACAACCCTCCCACTTAGTTTTTAGAAAAATAAGGAGATCCTGGATTGCAAACAAGTGCAATCCTCCCACTAAATTTTTAGAAAAATGGCACGTCTACTCTTGTACATATAGGAAACATGTTTCAATTAGCAAAGAGTGGATCACTAGAAAAAAAAAAAAAAAACCTAAAATCGATATTTGTGAGAGGAGAGCAGTGTTAATGCACTAAGGCACAAGGAACATACTCGGATCTTTTTGTATATTAAATTTATTTTTCCTAAGGAAAGTGTGTGAAATTAATAAATCGTCACTTTTACACTTGAAAGTTTTTGAGATTAAAAATCTCCTAAAACTAATATATTCATCTTCATGACACATCTTCTTTTACGGCGTCTTCCTTCATGGCATCTTCATGGCGTCTTCACGTCGGAAAACCACGATAGCATTGAGAAGAGGGGAGCAAGCTTGGCGTCGCAAAATCCGGATTAACAAATCTGGACTCGCGGACTGCCGTACACCTCGGACTTAAAAGGTCATAAATGAGATATCCGGTATCCGATTGAGCTCAAATCAATTGCATTGGATAGCTAATTTCCATACCTTTAATATGGTTCAAGAACCACTAATTTTCAAGGTCTGAGAAAAGAGGTATGCCCGTTTTACTGAGCCATAACAATTTGTCCAGAATTTGAAAAACAATTAAAAGGTACGTCGGATCTAGGTGTAAAGAGAAAGAGGTTTATTGAAACATTTTAATTGTATGTTTTGATTTAGATTGTGTGTTATATTAACATATTAATAATTAAACACAATATAAAATAAACAACATAATATAAAACATTCAATAACTAATTTAAACTAAAAGTGCAATAAACTAGTTTAAACTATGTAAACAAATTTTCAAACTTGTCAAAAAATTGATTTTGAGTGTGCTAAACATAAAATAATTAAAAGCTGTTTTTAATGTATTTATATAGCATATTTAATAAGTGGAAAATCAACACAAAATTAATTTTAATAGTCGTACCAAAAAATTAAAAAAATTTAATATCTAGTTTTTGAAAAACACTTATTCAAGTAATTTTAGAAAACAATTTTCTTATAATGATTTTAAAATAACATGTACATGCTTAACTTTGACCATAGTTCTAATACCATTTGTTGGAATAGATCTAGGGTTAAGAAAAATTTATCATTAACACAATAATGGCGGAATATAAAAATTTCTTTTACTAGTAAAACAATTTTTACTAACCTAGATAAAGTGCATATACATGTTATGAATTAAAAACATTATTTAATCTACTTGAATACTAACTTTTCTTGTGTCTTCAAACTTGAAGCGTCTTGTGAAAGTTTGAACTTCTCTTCTAGCTTGATTCCTTCAAATCTAAACGAGAACTTGAGAAACCTAAGGTTTCTAAATACAAGAGTCTATAGAGGTTTAGAAGGATTTGTGTGTGGGCACAATTAAACAATATGAACCAAGAACAATTCTTGGTTCATAGGCTAATTCTCTAGATCAAGTATGGATCTAGGTGAAAAAATAAAAAAGAGTATTTTCTAGAGAGAGAGAGGATCGGCCAAGAGCAAGAGAGAACAAGCCAAAAGCTTAACCCTTCACATCTCTATGTGAGGCTCTATTTATAAGAGAAGGAAAAATCTATAAAGGTCAATTATTCATTCATGAAAGAATAATGTATTCATGACACAATATTTTATTTTTCCTTCCCCTTTCTCTCTTAGGATGGTCGGTCATACACCTCAAAGCAAGGAGGAAAATTTGTTTCCTCACATAGCTTATTTATTTCCTTTTCAAGGAAATTCATTTCCCTTTTCCTTTTGGGTAATTATCCTTATAATTAAAGGGAAATAAAGCTCTCCTCTTTTATGCATGCTGGCCGAATTCTAGCTAGGGAATGGGCATCTAGATTCTTACTTATTTCTTTTAAGACAATTCTTAAAATACCCATTATAGAATTATAATTGCACAAATAACGAAATCAATTTCATAATGCCTTAAACGTCTTTTTGGCTTTAGGAAATCATTTATATTTTTCATTATATGTAAATATTCAAAATCTTATTTTGACATTTACATCATTTTATGTCCATGTGGACAAAAATACCCTTCAGACATTTTCCGAGAAAAAGTCTAGTTCAACACTTGAACTTATTTTGACTTAGGTTCTAGTTTAACAATCCTACTCTAATGACCTGTAATAGTGACCTTATGGATCCAAATGAACAAAGCTTGAGAGTCTATACTCGGACTCAAAAGTTCACAAACCTTTTCCGAGTATTAGGTTAATATCAACTGACTCAACTAAAGAGTTGACACTTAAAATCTCTCGGTTCAAATGAATTTATTTTCTACTCAAATTCAACTTAATTATATTGAGCGGATCCATTGAATGTTATGTATATTTCCCTTCATGAATATCATCAACTAGTTCGGATTTATAAAATTACCATTTTACCCTTCTAGTTATTATTTCCTCAACTCATTTAGTACTTGTGAATAAGTTAGAAACAATGTATTGACGAGGAGCTAACAAGTCACATTGTTTCATCTAAATAAAGTCTCTACTTAATTTTGGATATTGCGCAGTTCATTTATTCACAATCTAAGTAATAAAGCATGAGGTGATATATATTGCATATCAACAATCTTGTACATGAATTCATATCTATGAGAACTTCACAAAGTTGGTTCATGACATCTTCATAACTTAATATCTCACCAATTAGCCTAGTCTAGATCACATGGTGGATCTAGAATTTGACTTTCTCAAATGAGAATATTAATGCTATGAAATGACATGTCTCATTTCTGGATTTAGGTAAGCATGATGCGATTCGCACATAGTGACCTTGAGATAGAAGATGATAAATGGTTTGTTCTTATATTGTCTCTAAAGGTGCACTGGTCAATTCAGTATCTTCGAAAGATACACTGTAAGAACTATAGAGTTCCTAACTCTCTATGTCTTGTAATCAGACATCATAGATTCTTCCAACAATCATACTGGGATCAATAGTCGTTGATCTTTAGATTGCGAATATATTGTTTTAGTCAAACCATGAAGAGTTTGTTCACGCAAATTTACATTTGTCTCTTCATACATTGTTAGGTTTGATTAAGGACTAATTCATGGTAATATGAACAAAAATGATTAATTGCTTTTCCTGTGGGAAACCGCAATGATCGCCTTTTATAGTCGTGACACATCACTATTTAGTTCAAACCATACAAGAAGTCACAACTTCTAGTTCTTGCTAATTACCATGAACTTTGGTCACTTATTTTTAAGGCATAAGCGTGTAACCAACATGTGGGCCCTTATCCAAGTCACTTTGAAAACGGTTCTCCTATGGGAGACCCCGCTTCATCGTTCCTCTTTAGAGTTTAGTTCGTAACAATTCAAGTAATTATGTGCTTCCGAAGTACTCTCATTAAAGGGAGGGCCACAAGGGTGACTCTTAGTTTATTCACACAATTTAATTAAATTCATGTTAGGGACCTTGGGTTATTTCAACGACAAATTACCCTCCCACTTAGTTCATTTTCATAACTAGTTTATAAATTAAACTACGATGATGCATGAACAATTTCATATAGTGTTGGCGTTCTATCCTATATGACATGTGAGTGAATATGAGATAAGTTTAAATAAATAAAACATAATATTTAACTTATCTAATGGCCCATTTCTAAATTTACAACCCTTTACAAAAAGAAAAATAAACAAACTATTTAATTTCTTGTCTTGTGTCGAGCCGTCGAAAATTCCGAGTTTTAAAACTTAGAGATCAATATCTCCCAAATAACTAAATTTCACTATTATTATTCCAAAAATAATATAAGCAAATTTAATTATTCAAGATTTTAAATTTATTCGGAAACAATTTCCGAATCTCGGTCGTCGAGCCTAATCCTAGCTAGCACATGCGCGTCCGGAGACACACGGCCACGCTAGGGTTTTGGCCGATCCAAACAGCCCTCATGTGTCTAATACACAGATACTTGGACAATTCGGAATGGTCCGGGATAGCTCCCACGCGTTCCATAACGCGCGGCCATTCCCGGTGGTAGCCTCCTTTCTTCTTGTCCTCCCGGATTACAAATTTTCAAAATTTAAATTTACAACATATTACAAATTTAAATAAAATAAAATAAAACCGGGACGTAACCCGAAAATAATCCTAGGGCCAACTAGAATAAGGGTCCATCCATAAAACGCACATACATTCACAAATGCAATTCATACAAAAACGCCAACACATAAAATCGATTTTAATGACAATTATGGCTCTGATACCATTTGTTGGAATTTGGTTAACAATTAACCTAATTAATTATTTAACATATCAATATATGACAAAAATTCATAATTAAATTTAACATGTTAAAACGTTTTAAAACATATTCAATAACCATGTCATTAAATCTAATCTAGCATGTCAATAAATTTCTAAACATATTAATAAATTCATTCAAACATGCGAACGAGTAATCTAAAATATCTAACAATCCTACAATGATTATTACATTCAGATCCAACTCGTTTATAGAAGACTTACAGTGGGTTCGGATCTGCAAGAATCAGCATCGGGGTGTGCATCCAAGTCCACGGCCGAAACTCATGCCTACGCGCGTCAAGGATGTCACGAAATCCGCCCTCGCTCCGTTGCTCCAAAAAGTGGCTGACTCTGTGGATTAAATATCACTCAAACAACTACAAGATGAATCAATGATAATTCTCTAAGATTTTTTAGGAGATCAAGATGGTGGGCTCTTTGTGGGAACAAGGAAAGAAGGGGAAACTCAAAGAAAAGGAAGGGCTGCCGGGAAACAAATTTTCTCTCTCTCTCTTTCTCTCTAAAATTCGGCCAAAACCTCTCATGCACAAGGGGGAGAGGTTTGGCTGAGTGCTAGTCGTTAGGCTAGGGTTATCAAAGAGAGAGCCTCCTTTTATATCAGAGAGAATGGGCTTAGATTAGGTCAAAATCCAATTAAGACTCATCAGTCAAATTTAAGCCCAAAACTCTTTTTAATGAGTTTAAACAATTTTCCAGCCCATAAAATTCTTATTATGGCCAGCCATATTGTATTAATTATCTCCCAAATTTATTTGATTTATTTCTGAAGTAATATTTAATTAATTTAGAACATCTCGTTTATTTAATGAAAAGTCATTAATTATTTTCATACTAATCAATGTAGTACGAAACAAGAAAATATATATTTTCATCTTTTATTTATTTGAATCATCAAATTATATTATTATCAAATATAATAACATAATATGATTCGTTAAACAAATATAATAATAAATAACCAATTATTTATTTAATTACTCAAAAAATAATTTTCTTAGCGTAAATCACAATTTACGTTGAATGAGAAAGTCAATCATTTCTTGTTCACCAAAATCTCGTCAGATAGTCTATCATTGAGATCTTATGGACCCACATGAACGAAACTTTAGAATAAAGCTCGGACACAAAAGTTCACAAACTTTTTCCGACTTTTAATTCTTAATATTAGTCGATTCCACTAAATGACCAATATTGAACATCTCTAAGTTAATATGCGTTTATATTTCCGTTTGATGTGACAAAACTATTCTTCGTACGGTCTACGGTGTATTTTACTATATTACCCTTTGTTTGTTTCATTAACTTAGAGGAATGTAAATTATCGTTTTATCCCTGAGTTATTATTTCACCAAGTCCTCTATTATTTGTTAACGAGAAAAAACATAAAGTCAACATGTCACATGTTTTATTTCAAAGAATTCTTTATTCGATGAATACCAGGCCTGGTTTATTCGCTCACACTCTTATAACAAAGCATGGTGTAATAATAATGTCTTAGCATTGTTTCAACACAAATTCTATATCTGTGAATCACATATTTCAACGAAACAGTATTGTGACACCAATCGTCGGGTTAATGAAACTTCACTTAACCATTGCTCATTGACAAATCAAATGTCATAAAGTGTTACAAGAAGATATGTACTCACTTTAGGATTTAGGTAATTACTAAATACCTCGTATGTGAGTTTGAGGTTTCGAGTGATTAAACGGTTTTATCTCGAACTTCAAAACTTCAAAGGTCTTGTTCAATATCTTCATTAAGATATCAAGAATGAATTACAGAGTCACATCTCTCCATATCACAAGACAAGATATTGTTAGATTCATTCTAACAATCGTTACTAAGAATCGATTGCCCTTCGATCTTTAGATTGCGAACTATTATTTAAACTAGTCATAAGAATGTATCTTTTTAAGTCTGTACTTAGCACTTCTTTCGTTGATGACAGTTTCATAGCGTATACATTCATGCATAAACACAATCTTAAAATAAGAATGAATATTCAATTTTTATTTAAATTCAAAACAAACAAATACAAAAGTATTTAATATCAAAAATATCATTTGTAGGCATAAATGGCAACAAACTCCCACTTGATTCAAAGGATATGCGAATGATCTTTCAGCCCTAATCCTTCTAGGTGTCCCTTGAAGACCTTTCTAGTTAATGGCTTCGTGAAGAGATCAGCAAGGTTGTCCAACGTTGAGATCTTTATAACCGTCGCGCCCCCTCTATGAACTATATCTCGTACCAGGTGATATTTCTGCTCGATGTGTTTTGAGCGCTTGTAACTTCTTGGTTCCTTACAGTTAGAAACGGCCCCACTGTTATCACAATAAAGTGTAATGGGTTCGTTCGCACTTGCAACTACTTCCAAGTATATCAGGAATTTCCTCAGCCACACAGCCTACTTCGCAAGCTGCCACATACTCGGCTTCCATGGTCGAGTCAGCAACGCAAGATTGCTTTTTTACTCCTCCACACCACAAATCCACCATTCAGGGTGAACACAGACCCTGATGTGGATTTCCTTGAATCCTTATCCGCTTGAAAACCAGAATCGGTATAACCCGTCATATTCAGGTCATCACCTAAGTATGCAAGCATATAGTTTCTCGTTCTCCGGAGATACTTGAGAACATGCTTGACCACAACCCAGTGCTCGAGCCCAGGATTCGATTGGAATCTACTCACCACGCCTACTGCGTAACAAATATCTGGCCTAGTGCAAAGCATCGCATACATGAGACTTCCCATGACTGAGGCGCACAGAATGTATCTCATGTCCTATATTTTTTTAGGAGTCTTGGGTTATGTGATTCACAGATACAGAATTCATGTTGAAACAATGCTAATGCATTACTATCATTTATTGAATAACATTTATTGATTAAAACATGTGACATGTAAAGACATCTCACGCTATGGTTTTCTCATTCACAAATAACAAAGAAGTTAGTAAAATAATAACTTAAGGGTAAAACATTAATTTTACATTCCTCTTAGTTATTGATACGCGTGAAAGGTAATATTGTAAAGTACTTCGTGGATCGTGTGAAGAATTATTTTGTCGCATCAAACGGAAATAAACACACACGAACTTAGAGAATTTCATTATTAGTCACTACGAAAAAAAAGTCTTTAAAAGCGACGAAAAAAGTTGATTTTAAAGTCCAAAAAATCGCTTCTAAATGGCCTATAGAAGCGACATTAAAAGCGAGTCGCTTCTAAGTTTTGAAGCGACAAATTAGAAGCGACTTATCGTATCTAAAGTATCTTCTAAAGGTATAAAAATAGGGCATAAAAAGCTTTCAGGAATATTTGTTTGCTTTAAAAGCGACTTTTTGACCTTTAAAGGTAAAAAAAAATTAAAAATTTAAAAAAATTATTTTTTGGCAGCACTTGGTGATGCATGGCGTGCCTCTAGTGCCAGAACATATTCGCAAATGTTGAAATATTGAAGAAATATCTTATCAGCTAAACCAGTAAAAGCTACTACGATTGAAATATTGTTCCGAATTTCAACATCAACGGACATAACTATTTTCTAATTCTTGTTAACTTCTTTTCTCCGCATATCTGAGATACCAAGATAGTAAAAAAATAAAATAAAAAGTGAGAACCAAAGGAAAAAATACCATTCACAAATGTTCAAACCAGTGGTTCGATCAAGAACTTGCAGGATCTCCTGCACAAACACACACATACAGTCATATCTATCACAAAAAGGTTTGATTCGAAGGAAGAGAAATGTGTCTAAACTTCCACAGATCATAAGGATGTCAAGTTCTATCTTCTAAAGCGGGAGTTAAACGAGTTGACATACTTACATTAGGAGTACCGAGAATAACTTTGCCCACAGCTTTCTTACAAGCAATTAATTCTTCCATAAGACTGTAATTAGTGTGTAAACCCTTGAAAAACACAAGATAAGTACACCTTGTGAAACAAACATTTCACGGAAGAAGAAAAAGAAGAGTCAAAACAAACACGATTCGTACAGTGAGAGCTTACGTCCTGAGGTATCATACAAGACAATATCTTAACCTTCTTCGTTCCTTCTCTTCACGGCCTGTGAAAGAACTACCACGAAAAACTTAAAAAAAATCACAATTGAAAGAACGATGGGTGCATGGATTGAACGAGTAAAAAACAATTGGATAAAATTTAAAAACAAACTACCTTTTCAATGAAGGATCAAACCATAATCTCGATGTCCTGCACAATGCTATCCGGCTGACCCTATAATTTTCACAACTGGAAAGGTCAAATAAAATAAGAGCACACTAGTTAATGTGAATTTGTAGACATATTAGCATAACAGCAGCTTCATGGAAATGCAAGCAGAGAAAAAAGATAAAAACAATTTATCACAACTCAATTTCTCAATATTTGATTTCATTTCATCAGTTATCGCAGCAGCTTAAGAACCTACAACAATAGTGCAACACTTGATAGCAAAATAAGCACGATAGATCACCATCATCGTCGAAAGAGTATCTCAACCTAAACATAACTAGATTTCTCAAATCAAATTCATTACATTGGCTATCGAAGCTCAATACTCTAACAGAGACTTGTGAATAAAACAAAAAGAGACAGATCTAGAGAGAGAGAGGCGGATTGTTGAGCCATCAAGCCATCGACCGACGTTGTCGAAGGTGGTCCAACGAGTGATGTCGTAGACAATGAGAGCTCCGATGGCGCCACGGTAATAGGCGGAGGTGACAGTGCAGAATACCTCCTGCCCAGCGGTGTCCCAAATCTGAGCCTTGAATTCCTTGCCGTCGATGTTCATGCTCTGCGTCTGAAATTCCACGCCTATCTTGGCCTTCTAGTGAAACTACACGCCGATCTATTTTTGAAACTCTACGCGGATTTGCGTCTGAAACTCCACGCCAATCCTGGAGAGATAGAGAGAGCGTGATATAGAGAGCGAAAATCAAAACTAAAACAAAAACCCTAGTCTCGGCACTGGAAGGTAGACGGAGTTGCACTGTGCAGCGATTCGTTCGGCAAGAGACTTAGTCTCGGCATGGAAGAAGAGGCAAACCTTCTTCACGGTCATCGTTTCCTAGGCAGATACTGAGGCGATGATGGGAAGCGATGACAGCAGTGGGTCAGGACCGCCTCTAAAATAGGTGGCCCAAGTGAAGACGAGAGCAGCGACGGCGAGACCTAAAGCTTTGATGAAGAACATGATCGGAAAACCAACCACCAGAGCCGATCCCATTCACCGGCCTTTGCTGGTTTTTGGCAGTACGAAGTTAGAGAAAGCGTCCATGCCTCATCAATCTCTTTCCAATGGACACGCAGAGGCCGGCGGGAAAGGAAGCGATGGTCGGAATTGTGGCTGGGCAGAGAGAAAACTGGTTTTGGGGGTCAGGAAGAAGAAGGAAGCACGAGGGTTTAATGACTTAGGGAACAATACGCTGACGTTTTATTCAGTGGGACATTAGAAGCGACATTGTCGCTACATTATGTCGTTTCTAATGTCCCCAAAAGAGAAATTTTGGCGGAGAATGTTCAAGCCAAATAATTTGGGCATAAGAAGCGACTAGTCACTTCTAATGCCCAATTTTTTATACTTAGTGAAATTTTGGCGGAGAAAAGTTCGACCTAATTTAGGCATTTTAAGCGACATTAGAACGACTAGTCGTTTCTAATGCCCAATCTTATATACTTAGTGAAATTTTTGGCGGAGAAAAGTTTGAGCTAAATAATTTAGGCATTAGACGCGACATTAGAAGTCATTTGACGCTTCTAATACATAAAAATACTAAAAAATTGACGGAAAAAAAAGGTGAGCCAAAGATTTTGGCCTTTAGAAGCGATTAATCGCTTTTAAAAGTAAGAAATTTCATTTTTTCGGAAAAAATGGGGTGTTTACTTAGAAGCGACTAGTCGGTTCTAATGGTAAAAAGTCGTTTCTAATTAGAAGCGACTAGGCGCTTCTAAAAGTCATTTTTGTAGTAGTGAGTCATTTAGTGGAATCGACTAATATTAAGGATTTAAAGACGGAAAAGATTTGTGAACTTTTGAGTCCGATCTTTATTCAAAAGCTTCTTCCATGTGGGTCTATTAGGTCTCAATAATAGACCATCGGACGAGATTTATTGAACTAGGACGATTTAATTTTCTCATTTAAAGTAAATTGTGATTTACACTAAGAATATGTTTTTCTATGTAATTGAATAAATAATTGGTTACCTATTATTACATTTATTTATTGAATCATATTATGTTATTATATAGATAATAATATATTTAAGTGATTCAAATAAATAAAAGAATAAAATAAATATTTTCTCATTTTTATGTACTAATGAATAGTATGAAAATAATTGATAATTTGTCGTTAAATAAATGAGATGTGTAAAAATAATTAAAAGAATATTTTCAAGTATATTAGGATATCACTCGGCCATATTAATGAATTAGGTCGAAAATTAATTTTTGAAATTAATTTAAAGGAACATCGGGCTTAAGTTTTACTAATTGCAATTGTAAGTATTCTAAATGATTTGGATCTGCAATATAAAATTATTTATAGGTTGTTAGATTGAATTGTTTAATTATTGTCTTGTATGTAATAAATTTTTTTATTGACATATAGTGATTTTTAATGTATGGGTTAATTGAATATGTTTAAATGAGTTTTAATATATTATGATCGATTATGTGTTTCCGCCATATTTAAATATGTCACGTAATATTATTGTTTAATTGTTAAATAAATTCCAATAACACCATTGAAGAGGTCCATGATTTGTCTACCATGAAATTAAATGAACTTGTTGACTCTCTCATGACATATGTCTCTTCCTATGTTTGAAAAGGAGCATAATATCTCTTCTTGCGAACAAAGAGATAAGCTAGTCTCTGATTCTAATGAAGACATATATGACTATGTTGCTCTGCTTTTTAAGAATTATAACAGGATTATGAAGAAGTTTAGTAAGCTGCCACAACAAATGTTTCACATCATGTCAGAACCATTGAGAGCAACAACTTTGATAGCAGAAACAACGAAATAAGAATTCAGTGCCATGAATGTGAAGGTTTTGGCCACATTCAAAATGAGTTACTAAACTTCGTGAGGAAAAAAAATAAAGGTCATGTCGCGACTCTCACTGACGATGAGTATATAATGAATTTGAGCCAACTAATTTTGTTGCGTTTCCGAGATCTATTAATCTTCTATCTGATGATCATGTTGATGTTGCTAGAAGATTAATTCTCCGCTGATGATTTTTTATGATGTTCATGATCAAGTCTATAGTGTATTGAATTACAAACAGGTTGAAGAATCTAAGGTTGTGGATAAGCTAAATGACATAATTCTTTTTTTTTTCAACCAACAAGTAGAGGTTGTTGGAGATCATTATTGAATAAAAACTTCAAATCGCTTGTCTGAATGGTGAACTTGAGAAGACGAAATTTTTTGTGAGGATGATGAATTCAAGCCTTTGGTGATCTTGATAAGAGAATTACTCTTGGAAAATCTTCCAAAAATATGGAAAGTATTGGTTTTACTCATGGTGCATCAATCTCTAAAATTGTCTTTGTTCCGCTGAAGAGTGGGCTCTCGTTCCAACTGTCGCACAACATTTGGCCACGACAACTCGCGTCTCCCTAAAAAACAAAATTATGAGAGGTCTCTTGTCAGTTGACTTCACTGGGTTTGTCATCAATGTGGGCGCCCATGACACATATGTCTCTTCAGTTATGGTCTCTATGGAAGGAAGTTTCATCAACATCAATCCTTCCATAGAACTCGGAAGATTCAAGTCGTTAATCCACGCATAGTATGGAGAGAGAAAACCGATAACATAGCCAATAAAGACTTGAAGAAGTGTGCATTTATTTATTACTCAGTTTGTGGATGTTGAGAAGTAAGATCATGGATTTAATTACATCAACAAGCTTCGATGGTTCAAGCGGAGGTGCTTCTGATGATAATCCGTTTCCCCCCGTTGTTTGTTTATTTGTGTCTTTGGTATGTTTTTGAGGCAATCAGAGGAAGAAGTATTTGGATAGGATCTGTCTTGATGGGTTTGCCCAAAAAATAGCCAAACGGGGAGATTGTTGTTACGGTATTGATTGATATTAATTGTGTTGGCTTATTTTTTCAAAGATCCAAATCGAGTATATCATGATTTATATACTAACTTCCCCAAGATATCCTTTATGCATATTTTGGAAAGTTCTATATGTTAACTTATTTAGTGATAAATCCCCAAGATATCATTTATGTATATTTTGGGAAGTTCTACATGTTGAATTATTTGGTGATAAATGAATTATTTCGTTTCCTATTTTGACAGATTTTGTCATAATGCCTCATCATAAAGTTGCAACATTCGTCTCCTACATTTTTCTATTTTGGGAATGTTGCATTGAAAAGTAAGGAAATCCCAGGAATACTTCCACTTTGTAAGAGTGCTATAAAAGTCGAGTGGGTGTTCCTTAGAAGCAAGGAAAAAATGCAATTTTAACATATTTATAGGGTTTTTAGCCGTGTTCGATTGGCGGACTGAGAAACTGTTGATTCGTACATGGTTGTAATTCCTTAAACACTTATTCATATACTACAACATTAGAGAAGTGTGAGTTTTTTAATTGCGTGGCTGGACCTCATGAATGTTTATTGAAGCGACCAAACATCGAGTGAGTGTTTGAAGAGTGAAACTGAGAGTGGTCTCACAGTCTGGGAGAGTCCTTGATTTAGTTTTCCATATAGTATTAGTCAAAGTGACAAGATTCATATAAGGCTACTGTTGTAGTATTGACTACTGTTAGTGAAATTTTTTCACTGGGCTGAGAGCCCCCCAATGTAAGTGACGTTACACTGAACTGAGTTACCACTTCTTTTATTATTTATTATTCCACACTTATTTTTTTTTTATTGATATCTCATATTTTCTCAGCAAAGTCTTACGCACACTGTTGCATCATTTTCGTGTAACATTTTGCAGAGTGGGTAACATAATTTCAAGATGCATTGCTTAAGTTATGAGAAATTTGTGACGATTCTAAAATAAAGAGTGAAATCAAATGTCTAACGGTGTGTGAATAATTAAATTTTGAATTTTTACTAAGTATGATCATTTGATATGATATATTGTTTGCTATTAATTTTGTAAGGGAAACCTTACAAAGTGAAAATATATGTATTGAAATTGTTATAGATCAATTGAAAGCTCTTATCTAGTTACAAAATTATAGAGAAAATGAATTTATAAATGTATTGATTTCGACAAAAAAAATTACAAATGAGATGGATCTCGAACCTAAATTTCGAGAAAACTTTATGGTTTATAGGAAAAAATAATATGGAAAAAGTGTTGATTATGGTGAAAAATTAATTTTTGAAGAATCAATTCGAATTAAATATTTTATCATTATCGGTGATCAAGTTATATTTCACTTACCAATAAATTTGAGCAATTTGAAACATATATAAACATTTTTGGATTTCATTTTAGTTTCAAAAGGCTAAAATCGATGAATGAATGTATTTTGAAAGCAAATTCATTGAATCTTGAAAACTTGTTAAAATATAAAGGAGTTTCTCACATTGGAGTAGATTCGTTTTATGAACTTAAAGTAACTAGAGAAATTTTAGCAAAAGACAAAGTAGTCCAATAGAAACATGTGATTCAATGCATGCATTTCTTATATGATTTTAACTATTATTGTAACTGTGGTTTCCCCTAAAAGTAGTTTTTCAAATTTAAAATTAATTAAATTTTGCTTGAAATCAATTATGTTGCAAAAAAAACTTAAACAAGTTAGCTATGTTATTAATTTAAAAAACATGTTTTATGCGCTTGAATTTAAAGATGTAATTAGTGTGTTTGTATCACAAAAGTTTAAAAAAGTACAATTTCTTTAAATATTTATTTGCTAAATTTTTTGTTTGTATGTTGATTTATTTTGATAAGTATTTGGATAAAAAGAAATAGACAAGTTGAATACGCGTGTTCACAAGACGTTTTTTCGATTTTTTTCTATAAAATCTCATTTTTACGTGTCGTTTAAAGTCCGGAAAATGATTAAACCGACCTTGCAAGTGGAGACTTTGTTCAAATTAAATCGGTATGTGTACTGTTGGGTAATCTTCGTCTCATGTGCAAGACAGTTTATCAAATAATTTTATGTCGATCAATAGAAAACATTGTTTCTTCCCGCTAGTTTGGATGAAAACAAAAAACATAAGAAAACTTATAAAAAAAAACTTTTAATCTTTGATTTACGTAGAATAGAATGACATACAATGAGGTCCACACTTGATATGAGTGTGGGAGCTGAAAGTCTAAACTTAAGTTGGGAAGTATCTTTCGCGACTTTAATAGTATCGTTTCTCTTTTCTATAGCTCTTCATACCTTCGGAGTTTCAGCCTCTTGTGGCGGAAGCTATTGGCTATGCATCGGGATTTTGGAGAAGAGCTTAGTAAAGACCTCGCTTTAGTGGTCATCAAATCGAATTATGAAGTGGCGTTCAAAGGTATTGTGGATAGAGTTTTGCCGCTTATGAAAGTTGGCCTAGTTTTGACGGATATTAAATTTCTTACTTCTCGGTTTCACTTTTGTGTCTTTACATTTATTCCTCATACTTGTAATAGCTTAGTCCATATCTTTGTCAAACGGGCTCTTGCTTTCGATTCAAGTGTAATATACACTCAAATTTCAAGCGGGAGCTTTGACGAATATGCCAAATAATTGAAGTCGTTGACCTTTTTCCCCTATAAAAAAAGAAGGGCAAAGTAACCATATAGCACTCTCAAACTTAAAACTTGTAATATAGCCAAACGTTTAACAGATTTTGGTTTATAGCCATAATCGAATATAAACAACAATGAAAAGACACAAATGCCCTAAAATTTAAGCGGTAATGTTTAAAATTTGAAAATTAATGGTTTAAAATTTCTCTCTCCTACAAGGATTATATTGGTCAATAAAATAAATAATAAATGAACACCTCATCAATCAAAGCTATTTATTTAAAAATCACAAACGTTTGGCTATATTGCAATAACCATATTTGTTTTGGTTAATTGAAGCAATTTTTCAAAAAAGAAGTAGCTAAAATGCATCAATGAAACTTTTGCCTCCTTCGTACAAAAGAAAACTTAATCCTACTTATACTTATAAATTCATATTTCACATTTCCTCAAATAAAAAAGATTCATATTTCACATATCCTCGAATAAAAAAGAGTCATATTTGACATATAGCAAATGGATGGTTGAGCAGTGCCACGTCATCAGTAGGAGGTCCCACATTGGAAATAAAGTATGACCACTCCTCACCCATCCAGTTCCTCTCCCCCTCCCCCCCCGAAAGCCAAAGATGGGCTCCTCCTCCTCCCCGTTCCTCCCCCTCCCGCCGGCCTTCACCCGCCGCTCCCTCCTCCTCTCCTCCGCCGCCACGTCATCCCTCTCCCTCCCTCCGCCACCGGACACTACCGTCACCGACCGGGTGTTCATGGACTTCAGCCTCTGCCCAAACTTCTTCCAGCCCGACCGCACCCTGGCCGACTCCTCCTCGCTCTCCGCGCTCTGCAACCCCGACTCCGACCCGGACCTCCAGTCCTCCTTCCTCCTCGGCCGCGTCGTCCTCGGCCTCTTCGGCCGCCTCGCCCCCACCACCGCCTCCAACTTCAAGTCCATGTGCACATCCGCCAATTCAGCCCCTTCCTATCGCAACACTCTCGTCCACAAGGTTTTCCCCGGCGAGTTTCTCCTCGCCGGACGCCAGGGCGACAAGCCCGGGGAAGTCCGCCGCCCCGTCGGACTCCCCCGCAACCTCGAGGCTGTAGATCCACGCTGCTTTGCGCTCACGCATTCACGCCCTGGCCTGCTCTCGCTTTGTTTGTCTGAAAATGACGACTCCGATGAGGTCAGGCTTGATCCCGAGTATCGGAATGTCGAGTTTTTTATCACTACCGGACCTGGTCCCTGTCCGCATCTCGATCACAAGAATATCGTCTTCGGCTCCGTGCTTGAAGGTATTCTTCTGATATTTTTTGGGTTTTGGTTTCGAGTTTGGTTTTAGGTGGAATGGAAACGCGTTTCATAGATTAGTTAGCGGATTGGTTTGCTTTGCTCTTAATCATGACATTGTGTTAATTTGATCTCTTGATTGGAGGATTGCTTTGCCTTACTGAAAAGAAAATTATAAAAACAATAAATTAGGCGGAACCTGGAATCTATGAAACAAATTGCAAAGGATAGTATCAAAGCCTCTCTTTTGTTTGACAGTCGAGGAAATTGGAAGAGACTTGTGTTTGGAAATAGATCTCTTAGGTATTTAGCAGATTGCTTGCTTGGGTTTTGTGACGCTCGGTTCGGAGTGTTTGTGCCAAAGAATATCATCGTCAGTTTGACTATTCTATATATCCGCTGGTCTGAACTATTAGCCGCACAGACAAAATATTTAGGAAATTATCTACTAACTTTAATGGTGCTCATATTAAATACATAAGCACCAACTTAATCTCGCTTAGCCGAGTTGATGCCTCGTCATAAATACATAAAAGTCTTATGTGAACTAATGATTTTACTTTTGACATTAAATCATGACTGGTACGTTGCAATTGAAATGTTTTTACTATAAATAGCTTATTCTATAAAGCCTATAAAAACTGAAAAAAACGGTTACCTGAGCCAAATCCAACTTTGATCAAGAAAAGAATGAAACAATGGGAGGCAATAACTGTGACAGGTTTGGACGTGGTGACGGCGATAGCTGCGATACCGACTTACAAGCCGTCGGAGAAGATAAGGCAGTTCAACGACTTGGCCGAGTTCTTCGGAGACGAGAGAGCTCAGAACGCTCGCGGGAGTTGGGATAAGCCTCTCAAGACCGTCTATATCAGCGATTGTGGCGAAGTCAAAGTCACAAAGCCTTCTCTCACGCCTAGTCTCCCTTGACTCGCCCTTGCATGTAAATCTTCTGAACATATTTATATTGCACTTAAATCTGATGCGCATAGAGAGTAAATAGTTTTGCACAATTTTTTATCTTCTTCTTCTTCTTCTCGCCATGTGTATTTCTCGCTCTCTGCGAGATTATGGCCAGAAGTTGGACGTGTTATATGAAGATTATTTTGTTATTATATGTATACATTTCCCTTGTAAACTCTATGTTTAGGTTTCCAATTCACTTGTAAATGAAAACTGCTATAATTCAGAGGTGAAATGTAGGAATGATCTTTTTTACAAGGTTAGGGTTGTAATTTTGTATGAGTTAGGCATCAGTTTTCAACTCATTGGGTGCGTTTGGTAACGCTTTTGAAGTCCAAATTCTGCTTTTTATAAAAGTTAAAACACCTTTAAGTGTTTGGTAAAAATAAATTTGGGAAAAATTTTCAAAAGTGATTTTGGTAGTTATTTTAAAAACAACATAAATAGTAGATTTTATAAAAAGCTAAAAAACAAAGCTTTTGGATTTCAACTTTGGCAACTTTTGGTTTGTTTACTTAACTGCCCTCATGATTATTAAATTATTTTATTTTTTCTATGATAAAAAATAAGTTGTGTCTGTTCAGTTTTAAATTGGTTATCCACGCTTTTTATCATGTTCAAATAAAAAACACATTTTTTTATGTCAAAATCATTCTGACATAATTATATACTTATGTTTTATATTTATATTGAAGACATTTGTATAACCTACGTGACAAAAAAAAAGTATAACGTTTATATAAAGACTGATAAGAAAAATCTAATATCTAGAAATATAACTAAGTTACCATATTTTATTATAATTAGGTAATATTTGTTATATAATTAATATTTTTTCTAATAAACGTGTTCAGTTTATTATATGTATTAAGTATTGTAATTTTATTACATTATATAAATTAAATATCAAAATATTGGCCAGAGTCGGAACCTTCTACCGTGTAGTTTTTAACACTGGCTATCTAGATGTACAGTCAACGGAACCTTAAGTTTTGTCTTATCTAGTCAATCATAAGTAAAGGGTAACAAAATTCTAACAAAACCAAAAAAACATGCATAGTTGAAAATATTCGTCACAACTGTAAATAAATGTCAGACTCCAAGGAAATAAATAAATTGTTAAAAATCTCCGAACAATTTTTAAAATTTACAAAAAGTTGATTATTTAGCAAATCTTCAAATTTTACTGCTTAATTGTTTTTAATTTGTCAAAGAAAACTATAAACATAAATAATAGACAAGTTGTGGCGCTTGAGCTTGAATAGCTAAAGGGAAATATAATAATAAGATAATGAAAAAACGAAAA
This sequence comes from Urtica urens, assembly GCA_958296335.1. Taxonomy (NCBI): domain Eukaryota; kingdom Viridiplantae; phylum Streptophyta; class Magnoliopsida; order Rosales; family Urticaceae; genus Urtica; species Urtica urens. The sequence goes on from OY282526.1 coordinate 15,877,955, forward strand.
TGAATAACCCGTGGCTTGAAAATAATTTTTATGTAAATAACTAGCAAATCATACAAATAAAATTGACAAAATAGCAAATTTTTAGTTTATTCTTGCGAAATATCCAAAAAATCATATTAACCAATTTGATAAGACAGAAACATTATTCTTTAAAATGAAGAGATCAAATATAAATTAATTAACTAAAATAAATTAAATAAATAAGTCTTCTATTAGTGGATTAAAAAGTTCTTTAAAAATATTACAATATTTTACCATCTATTCTGTTGTTACTTGAATTGGCTTATTTTTATTAGGCAAGTCTCATTCAGTCTCGTCAAGATTTGTTGCATATCTTCCGCATGATCTTCTGCATTAACTTTCTGCGATATTTCAGGATCTGATTATATTCAGCGTATATTTCATTTATCATGGCGGATAAAGGTCCTTCCTATTTTATGCTCGCGTGGTTAATGAGTATGGATACTCGAGCATTGACCTTTTTTCTTTAGGTGATCATAAAAGCAGCGGTAGCCACCATTGATCTCCTCGATGCTTTACTCTGAATCTGTAGGGTTTCTAGACGTGAAAGTTGGCGGATTGGAAAGCTACGAGTTCAGATAATTGCATTGTAAAATCTTTTCACCCACTGTGAAAGATTTGTGTTGTTGGTGTTTTGTTGTACTGTGTGAGTTCTTATAATACTCTACAAGTTCATTGTGACAAAAGAACACGTGTGAGTGTGTCTTGTGGATCTGTGAGTAGGTCACTAATTCAGGGGGAGGACTGAATTAGATTCTTCACTTCTTAGTTTGTAATTTGGCTTTGAGATTGTTGTTGGTTCATATAAGTCCATCTGTACTAAAAACTATTATATAGTGAAATCATTTCCACCGGGTTGTCACACCCCCCAGATGTAGGAGAAGTTGCTCCGAACTGGGTTATCAATCGTGTGTGTTCTATTTACTTTATACTGTTCTTATTTCATCTATATCTTGCTCGTTAATTGTTACACATATTGTCATAACTTCTGTGTGTGACAATTGGTTGAGCGGCTAACAGAATTTCAATTGGTATCAGAGCAGGCATCTTATTCAAGGTGGTTTCATGTAGTGTTTCAATTCTGTGTAGATGGAAAACTTCAGAGAAGGTGGTTCTGTCAATCGACCACCAAACCTGGATGGATCGAATTATGGATACTGGAAAGCTAGGATGTGTGCTTTCTTGAAGGCATTGGATAGCAGGTCGTGGAAAGCTATTCTTAATGGATGGGAACCACCTGTCGTCATTGATGAGGAAACAGGTGTGAGTACACCAAAACCAGAAAGAGAATGGACTGCTGCTGAAGATGAAGAAGCCCTCGGAAACTCCAGAGCTCTTAATGCAATCTATAATGTTGTTGACAAGAACATCTTCAGAATCATCAACACTTGTATTAGTGCTAAAGAGGCTTGGGAAATTCTTGAGGTTGCTCATGAAGGAACTGCTAAAGTTCGTAGTTCAAAACTTCAGATGCTGACCACTCAATTTGAAGCTCTCACTATGAATGAAGATGAGACTATAGCTGAATTCAATGTTAGAATACGTGATATTTCTAATGAATCCTTCTCTCTTGGTGTTCCTATGACAGATGAAAAACTTGTTCGCAAAATTCTCAGATCTCTTCCTCAAAGGTTTCAAATGAAAGTTACTGCCATTGAAGAAGTTCAAGATCTGTCTGCTATGAAGCTTGATGAACTTATTGGGTCTCTCATGACATATGAACTCTCTATTCCTCGTGTTGAGAAAAGGAACAAAAGTCTTGCTTTGAAGAGTTCTGTAAAGCAACCCACGGATCAGGTATCATCCGAATCTGAAGAGGATATTTATGACACTATTGCTCTCCTGTCTAAGAATTATAACAGGGTCATGAAGAAGTTCGCTAGACTTCCTCCCAGAAATGTCAACACTGAAAGTCGTGACAATCAGACTAAGTTTCAGTCCTTCAAAGGAAATTCCTCCCAAAGAAGTAGCAGAAATGGAGACAAATTGTCTGGGTATAAATCCAAAGGAGTTCAATGCCATGAGTGTGAAGGATATGGTCACATTCAAAAAGACTGCGCCAAATTTCTTCGTAAGCAAAAGAAAGGTTACAATGCCACTCTCTCCGATGAAGAAGATGAAAGTGATTCTGAGAGTGGGAATAATTTTCTCGCATTCACATCCATTATTGAGAATCTGGAGGAAAACGAAGCTGATCACACTGTAAGCTCTAATAATCCTTCTATTCATAATGCGGATATGAATGATGATTTAGATAAGCTTAACAATATGATTTTTACTCTCACAACTGATAAGACGAGACTTCTTGAAACAATTGTTGAACTGAAGATTGAGGTTGCCCGTCTAAATAGTGAACTTATCAAAATGACAAGATCTGTTAGAATGTTGAATTCAGGAACATATGATCTGGAAAAAATTCTGACTTCTGGAAAAGCTGGCAAAAGCATGACGGGAATTGGATACTCTCATGGAGCCTCTACATCTCATACCAGATTTGTTCCTCAGAAAAGGAAGGATATAAATGACAAGAACGTGTCTCAACGAAATATATTTGCTAATGTCAATAGATTACCCTGGATTTGTCATTACTGTGGAAGAAAAGGTCACATACGACCTTATTGTTTTAAATTGTTAAACAACAGGGACTATCGTACTAAAATTAAGTCTGAGACCCACAGAAAGATAAACAGAAGCAATCATTTTGTATGGAAAATCAAAAATGATCATTATGCAAATATTGCTTATACTTCATTACGTGCCTCTACCTATGATGATTGGTATTTTGACAGTGGATGCTCTAGACACATGACAGGTGTTAAAGACTATCTTACTGATGTGAAGCCATATTCAAACTGCTTTGTTACTTTTGGAGATGGAGTTAAGGCTAAAATAATTGGCAAAGGTACAATGAAGTTTAAAGGGTTGGTGTGCTTAAAGGAAGCTCTTTTGGTAGAAGGTCTCACTGCTAATCTTATAAGTATCAGTCAACTTTGTGATTCTGACCTAACTGTGAACTTTACCCGTGATGAGTGTATTGTTAAGACTTTTCAGGATGACATTCTTATGAAAGGAAAAAGATCTTCAGATAACTGCTACATGTGGTCCTCTGACAAAAGTCTCAAAGTTGAATCATGCATGATCTCTAAAGCTGATGAAGCTAAATTATGGCATCAACGCCTTGGTCATCTGAACTACAGAAGTCTTCGTAAGATTATCATTGAAAAGGCTGTAACTGGGGTTCCGGATATTAAAGTTATTGAGGGACAGATATGTGGTGAATGTCAAATCGGAAAACAGGTTAAAAGCTCCCATAAGCCTGTGAAAATATATACCACCACTCGTGTTCTGGAACTTTTACACATGGATTTGATGGGTCCAATGCAAACTGAAAGTCTGGGTGGAAAAAGATATGTTTTTGTCTGTGTTGACGATTTTTCTCGGTTTACCTGGGTTTATTTCTTAAAAGATAAATCTGAAACATTTGATGTTTTTGAAGAATTGTGCAGACTCCTACAGAGACAGAAAGAAGATTCAACAGGGAAGATTGTCAGAATAAGGAGTGATCATGGTAGGGAATTTGAAAATTCTCGGTTCTCTAATTTCTGTAGTGTGGAAGGTATTGCACATGAGTTTTCTGCTCCCATCACTCCACAACAAAATGGCATTGTGGAGAGGAAAAATAGAACCCTTCAAGAAATGGCGAGGGTTATGCTATTAGCAAAGAATATTCCTACACGGTTCTGGGCTGAAGCTTTAAACACAGCCTGTCACATTCATAACAGGGTGTCCATAAGACCTGGAACTACCACTACTCAATATGAAATCTGGAGGGGACGAAAACCCAATGTGAAATATTTTCATATTTTCGGGTCTACATGTTATATTTTGGCTGACAGAGAAACCAGAAGAAAATTTGATGCCAAAAGTGATGAGGGAATTTTTGTAGGCTATTCAAGAAACAGTGCTGCTTACCGTGTCTACAATCTGAGATCAAAAGCAATAATGGAGTCTGTCAATGTAGTGGTCAAGGATACAACAGATATTTATATGCCTGATGCTGAAGGAGATTTTGGTCATACAAAAGTCAATGTCAGACAGAATGTTACGCCATCTGATTCTGACATTGATAGGCAGAATGCTACGTCAACTGATTCTGATATTGTTAGGCAGGATGTTACGCCATCTGCCTTTGACATTGCTCGTCAAGAACCCTCTAGCAGTAATACTACTCACGAAAGCACAACTGCTGAGAGCAACAGCCAAAATGATGCTTCCTACGAACCTACTGAAACAGATTCGTCTATTGATATTAGTCATGAGTTAGTTCCTTCTACAAGAATTCAGAAGAATCATCCTATTGACAGCATTATTGGTGATGTGAATGATAGCATGCAGACAAGGAGAAAGGATCCTGTGAATTACAGAGAGATGATTGGAAATATATGTTTTGTCTCTAAGATTGAGCCAAGGAACATAAATGAAGCTGTTCACGACGAGTTTTGGATGAATGCTATGCAAGAAGAACTTGTCCAATTTGAGAGAAATTCTGTCTGGGATTTAGTTCCTAAACCTGAGCAGGTTAATATCATTGGAACTAAATGGATCTTTAAAAACAAATCAGATGAATATGGTAACATTACCAGAAATAAAGCCAGACTTGTTGCTCAAGGCTATACTCAGGTGGAAGGTGTTGATTTTGATGAAACCTTCGCACCTGTTGCCAGATTAGAAGCCATACGCCTCCTTCTTGGTATTTCGTGTCATTTTCGATTTAAATTATTTCAGATGGATGTCAAGAGTGCTTTCTTAAATGGCTATCTTAACGAGGAGGTTTATGTGGCTCAACCTAAAGGATTTACAGATCCACATAATCCAGATCATGTGTATAAACTCCGAAAAGCTCTCTATGGTCTAAAACAAGCTCCGCGTGCTTGGTATGAAAGATTGACTGAATTTCTTATCCTAAAAGGCTATATGCGAGGTGGTGTTGATAAAACTCTATTTGTGAAGAAGGAAGACGGTAAACTCATGATAGCACAAATATATGTTGATGACATTGTGTTTGGAGGAATGTCACATAAGATGGTACAACAATTTGTGATTCAGATGAAAAATGAGTTTGAAATGAGTATGGTTGGAGAACTCAGTTTATTCCTTGGATTTCAAATCAAGCAGATGACAGATGGAATTTTTATCTCTCAAAGTAAGTACGCCACAGCTATTGTCAAGAAATTTGGTCTTGAGAAATCTTCTCACAAGCGTACTCCTGCTGCAACTCATATCAAACTTACAAAAGATGATACTGGAGCCCCTGCTGATCAGAGTCTCTATAGAAGCATGATTGGAAGCCTTCTTTATCTTACTGCCAGTCGTCCTGATATAACATATTCTGTAGGTGTCTGCGCTCGCTATCAAGCTAATCCTAAGGCAAGCCATCTAAGCCAAGTAAAACGCATTATTCGTTATGTGTCAGGAACATCTAATTTGGGTCTTCACTACTCCTTCGATACTACCTCAACTCTGGTGGGGTACTGTGATGCTGATTGGGCAGGAAGTGCCACTGATCGTAAAAGCACTTCTGGTGGATGCTTCTTTCTCGGAAACAACATCATTTCTTGGTTCAGCAAGAGACAAAACTGCGTCTCTCTTTCGACGGCTGAAGCTGAATATATTGCTGCAGGAAGTGGTTGTACTCAACTGTTATGGATGAAGCAAATGCTTGCTGAGTATGGTGTGTCACAAGATGTCATGACATTATTCTGTGACAACCAGAGTGCTATCAATATTTCCAAAAATCCAGTTCAACATAGCAGAACTAAACACATCGATATAAGACATCATTTTATCAGGGAGCTTGTTGAAGATAAAAAGATTCGTCTTGAGTACATTCAAACGCAGAAACAGCTTGCAGATATATTCACAAAGGCTCTGGATGTGAATACTTTTGAAAATCTTCGTGCCTCCATCGGTTTATGCATTGTGGAACAATAGCAATTATTGATTTGTTGGGCCCTATCTGTTATGGCCCAAAATATGCCTCAGTCTGCACCGAACATTAAAAACGACAATAGTATGTGTCGTTTCCTTCATCACTACTCTGAGACGGTTCACGTTTTTTCTTTTTCAAGCTGTGAGTTATTTGTTTCCCATAGCATCTTGATCGACAGTTTCAACTGCCACATTTTGAATTTCTCTCTCAACTGCCTTTCCGCTTTCAACTTTATCACTATCATGGTTGGAACCCGGAGTGGTATACACACTTCCTTCCCTCGTAAACCGGCAAAGATGAAAAAGAAAAATGTTCCTCGTAAGATTGTTACTCCGCTTGTTCAAGACAAAGTGTCAGTGGGGTTGGGATCGTCCTCTGCAAATCGTGCCGATGGTCAGGCCGGAGGTACATCTGTAAGAGGTCGTGATTCCACTACCTCTCAGTCTTCGAAACGCCCCTTCACGATACAGGACCTCACGGGGTATTACTCAAGCAGTTCTGAGGATCGTCAAGCACCCGATACGGAGGATCATGAACAATCTCCTCCCCGCTCTGTTTCAGGTACCTCTGCTTCTCGTAAAGAAAAAGATCAGACTTGCATGCCTATAAATATGAAACCTCCTCCTGAGGAATTAGCAAGGATCAATATTCTTTTGGGCTTGAGTGAAGAAGGTCGAAAAGCCCCAATTGTCGACAAGGTTTGTTCTGACACCTTCGTGTCAGTTTCTGTGGAGAACTCCGATAATCATAGCCCTAACCGAGATGATGTTCCTGACGATGATGACATCACTATAAGTGCCCTACGTCAGACGAAGAAAAAGGCAAAACTGACTACCCCGGCTGAGGATGTGCATTCTTCCCCAAATGAGCCTACTCCTGCCGATGCTCCTCAAGATCCTCCTGTGCATAAAGTGTTTCTTAACAGGAAGAAGTCTGTTGCCTTCAAGGCTAAGAAGAAGAAGATCTCGACCCTCCATACCTCGAAGACTCCTCCTCCTCAGGATGTTCCCTTTGAATGTGATGAGCCTACTGAAGCTCCTCCCTCTCCCGTGAGAGTGAACCCGAAGTACAAAGATGGTCGGAAGCTTCCTACCAACATTCCATCTGCTCCTCTCGATAATGTCTATTTTCGGACTGAAGCTCAGGTAGCAAAATGGAAATTTGTTTATGCCAGAACAATTTATCCTGAGAGAGAACTGTCTGTGGATGCGACCAAATTCTCTGTCATTCTTGATCTCCTTCAAGAATCAGGTCTTCTATCCACTGTAAGTAATCTGGGTCCTTACTATCCGAAAATGATAAAAGAGTTTGTCATAAGTCTCTCCCCTGACATGAACATCCTCAGTAGCCCTGAGTATGGTAAAGTGAATCTTCGTGGCCATATATTTGAGTTCACTCCTGCCTTGATTAACACCACTCTGTGTCGGTCTACATCAACTCACTCGGATCCTCTGCCGAATCTTGACATTATTGTTAAAGTTATTACTGGCAATGAGACTGCAAAGTGGCCGATTAAGGGAGGGTTACCTGCATCGGAACTTACTGCCAAATATTCCATCCTAGCCCGTATTGCTGCCACTACGTGGTTCCCTACATCGAATGGTTCTTTAGTGTCAACAGATGTAGGCAAGTTCATCTATCAGGTTGGTACTCATTGCAAGTTTGATTTCGGAGCAATTGTGTATGATCATTTTGTACGACATGCAAAGTCCTATGCAGCCAAGATGCCTATTGGTTTTCCCTGTCTCATTACGAAGATCCTTCTTGATCAACGAAGGGATTTACTTCGTTCTGATGATGTTCTTGGAAAACCGGCCGTTCCCCTCATGTTCCACTTCCGACATTTTGAGGGAAAGCATCTCCTTGACATTGAGCCTCCTTCTGCTGAGCATGTCACAGATGAAACTGCTTCAGGGCCTGATGTCTCTCTTGGACAAACTGCACAGAAAGAAGTCCTTGCCCTCTTATTACAGGAGTCTACTTTTCTTCACGACATGATTCAGACTGCCACTAAGCGCAAGTTCACTGTTGATAATATGATCAAGGTCATGAAGAAATCTTCTACTGCTTCTACATCGACTGCTCAAGATCCGGCAAGTTCTTCTGATACAATATCTGCTTAAGTACTCTGATTTAAGTGTTCCCTGGGGGTTGTTTATTTTATTTCTTCTTGGATGATGCTGATGTTAAGACATTCGTGGTTTGTTTGCTTCTTCTTCCTTCTATGTCAAGACTCTTTTATTTTTCCCTCTGTTTTGGTCTATCCTTGCCTTTGACTTATATTTTGAGGCAATCAGGGGGAGAAATTTATACTGTTTGATTTTATGGTAATTTGATATGGATTTCGTTGTTTATCATATTTCCATGCTTGCCTAAAAAATAGCCAAAGGGGGAGTATGTTGTTACTTGAATTGGCTTATTTTTATTAGGCAAGTCTCATTCAGTCTCGTCAAGATTTGTTGCATATCTTCCGCATGATCTTCTGCATTAACTTTCTGCGATATTTCAGGATCTGATTATATTCAGCGTATATTTCATTTATCATGGCGGATAAAGGTCCTTCCTATTTTATGCTCGCGTGGTTAATGAGTATGGATACTCGAGCATTGACCTTTCTTCTTTAGGTGATCATAAAAGCAGCAGTAGCCACCATTGATCTCCTCGATGCTTTACTCTGAATCTGTAGGGTTTCTAGACGTGAAAGTTGGCGGATTGGAAAGCTACGAGTTCAGAGAATTGCAGTGTAAAATCTTTTCACCCACTGTGAAAGATTTGTGTTGTTGGTGTTTTGTTGTACTGTGTGAGTTCTTATAATACTCTACAAGTTCATTGTGACAAAAGAACACGTGTGAGTGTGTCTTGTGGATCTGTGAGTAGGTCACTAATTCAGGGGGAGGACTGAATTAGATTCTTCACTTCTTAGTTTGTAATTTGGCTTTGAGATTGTTGTTGGTTCATATAAGTCCATCTGTACTAAAAACTATTATATAGTGAAATCATTTCCACCGGGTTGTCACACCCCCCAGATGTAGGAGAAGTTGCTCCAAACTGGGTTATCAATCGTGTGTGTTCTATTTACTTTATACTGTTCTTATTTCATCTATATCTTGCTCGTTGATTGTTACACACATTGTCATAATTTCTGTGTGTGACAATTGGTTGAGCGGCTAACAGAATTTCATATTCTCAGTGCGAATTAACTTGTCATCCATCGCGAACTGTCAATTCTCCGATCGGAGACGCACATTGGCCAGATTTCCACTAATCAATCGAAATATACATTGAATAATTAAACTTGACTTTAGTTATAATATTAGGACCTAGTTATTTATAATTGTTGTATGGGGCTTAACCATTGTAGACATATTTTAATTTTCATGTTATAGAGTATATTTAGAGGTAATACATTTTAGATCAATCTTGTGATTCTAAGATAGTAATTCATAAGAAGAATTCTCCAAAAAATGGTTGTTATCTATATATACAGTAATGGGCGACAAAACTACCTAATCTTTTAACTTTGATACAATTAAGTATTTTAACTTTTTTTTGGCCGACTAGAGTACCTAAACTCAACAAATTTAGCATTACCCATATCTATTCCACATGCCACAGTTAGTTTTAATGCCACATGTCTGATTTGTATTCGTCTAAGAATAGTGTGGATCTGGTTCCTTTGTTGTAAAAAAATTGGAGTTTCACCTCCTCTTGTCCAAAACCCTTGGCCAACTCCGAAAGGAATTACCAACCACTTTGACTATTTTGGAGTCGCCTACAATGACAACTCCTCAACTACACCAACCTATGCCACCGCTTGAAGACTCCAGCTCGATCTTCTACACCACCTCCGACACCGAAGTCGTCCTCCACCTCATCACCACCTCAAAGTACCGACCTTTCCTCCTCCGCATCGTCGACTCATGCGAGCAGCTCCTCGGCGCCTACTCCATGCTCTTCGTCGTCGTCAGAGACCCTTTCGACTTCCGACCCTTACTCATGGGCCGCCGCAAAAATAACACCGTTGTCTTCGCCTCCAAAATCTGCGCACTCGACCTCATTGAGGCGGTCTACGAGCGCGAAATATTCTTCGGGGAAGTCGTATTCGCCGACTGCCACAAATTCCAATCCCTCTGTTTGATGACCCTCCCAAACAGTGCGTCTTTGACCACGTCTACTTCTCCCTCCCGTGCTCCACCGTCTATGACCGCTCTGTGTACTAGTTCCGCCACGTCTTCCGCAGCGAGCCGCCGCTCCGACGTTGGTTCCAGCAAGGGTAGATCTTATTCCAGAGATCTAAAATAAATTCCAATTTTTTTACAATAAAAGAACCAGAAACGAATAAAAATCAGACATGTCGCATTAAATATTTTAATTTAAAAACTAGTGCTGACACGTGTTATATATATGTATGGATGGTGCTAACTTTATTGAGTTTAGGTCCTTTAATTGGCCAATAAAAAGTTGGGAATTTAAGTGGATGGTTCTGCCGCCAATTAACTAGTATAATTAAAAGTCACTTTCTAAACTTCAAATCAAGCCAAAATAAAAATATCTTATATTTACAAAATAATCTCTTATCTATATAATTTATATTCAAGCATCTACGATCACCTTTTTTGACACCCGAGACGTTCAAACAATTCTTCCACGTATCTAAAGTTTCTTACAAAAAAGTGATTTTCCTAAAAATGATGTATAACAATGTTTTCTTCCAAGTCCGTATGTACAATAATAACTACACAAAATTACATTCTTAGAATGGTGACTTTCGTTGGTGCATACAACGTGAGGGAGATAGTCGAGAATGCCGACCCAGAAAATGAAAATAGTTCATCTCAAACTTAAAGAGATTAGTTTGAAGGACGCAATGAAAAGAAACAAGAAGGCTCTCTATCTCTTTTGATCAAGGGTTCGATGACGAGACGGTTGAGAAGGTCTCGGGAGCAACGTCGGCCAAAGACGCTCTGGAGAAGATTCAAACCTTATAAAAGAGAGAAAATACACTTGTACATCTTCAAACTTTAAGAGGGGAGTTTGAAGCCTTATATATGAGAGTAAGTTGAACTTTTCCTCGATTGCTTCTCGAGAGTTTTGAAGGTTACCAACAATTTCAAAAGTAACGGTGAGAAATTAGATATGTGATAATCATGGAGACGGTTCTTGGATCCGTGGATTCAAATAATTTGAGCATATTACATCTAAGCCCATAAAAATGGAGAAACTCTTTAAGTTTCTCCAATCTGTTGAAGAAGAAGAAGAAGAAAGTAAGAGGTGAATATAAAAATTGTGGTGGACGCCAGCAAATGAGAGGTGAAAATCGAGGACAAGGATATGCACGAGGTTGGAGGCCCAATGCAGACACACACACACACACACACACACACACACACACACACACACACACACACACACACACACACACACACACACACACACACACACACACAGAGAGAGAGAGAGAGAGAGAGAGAGCCCATGAAACAGTCATGGAAGAAGTGTTAGAATACGTCTATGGTTAACAAAAAACTATCATTAACAAGTTAATGGCGGAATATAAAATTTTCTTTATTAGTAAAACAATTTTACTAACCTGTCAAAGTGCATGAACATGTTGTTATTTAAAAATGTTATTTAATCACTTGTTACTAACTTTTTTTGTAGCTTGATCTTTGAAAAGACTTAGGAAAGGTAGATTGTCTTATCTTACTTGTTGCCTTCACACCTAAACGTGAACTTGAGAAACCTAAGGTTTCTATTATACGAGTCTTTAGAGGATTTGAAGGATTTGTGTGTGGGCACAATTAAACCAATAAATCAAGAAAAAGTCTATGAGATAAAGAGCTAATTTAAGTCTAAGTCTAATGAGACTTAGGTGCTAAAATTAAAGATATATTTTAAAGAGAGATAGAGGAGAGAATGGTCGTCTAGAGAGAGAGAGCATGATCAAAAGGTTATTTTCACATCTCTATGTGAGTCTCTATTTATAGGAGAAGGAAATACAAAAAATGTTAATTACCCTTTCCTATTGTGCTTTCATGACACAATATTTGATTTCCTCTTCCCTTTCTCTATCAACATGGCTGGCCATATGCAAGCATAAGTGAGAGAAATTTGTTTCATCACTTAGCGTATTTATTTCCTTCTCAAGAAAATTTGTTCCCTCTTTTCCTTTTGAGTAATTATTTTTATCATTAAATGCAAATATTGTTGTAATTTAGTTAACAATTAACCTAATTTAATTATGAAACATATCATTATATGGCGGAAATTCATAATTCAATTTAACATGTTAAAACATCTTAAAACATATTCGATAACCATATCATTAAATCTAACCTAACATGTCAACAAATTTATAATCATATCAATAAATTTATCTAAGCATGCAAACGAATAATCCAAATACATATAATCATTCTAAAATATCATATCATTCAGATCCAATTCGTTCGAGGGACACTTACATGGGGTTAGGATCTGCGAAGACGAGTATCGGGATGCGTCCAAAGAGTCGGCCGATCCTCTACACCACGCGCGTCAAGGAAATCCTCAAAATCGTCGAGCCTCCGTTGCTCCAAAAGTGGCCGGCCCTGTGGGAGAAAAAATCACTCAAACAACCACAAGTTGAGTCAATGATAATACTCAAGGGATTTTTAGGAGACAAAAAGGGTGGGCTCTTTCGTGGGAACAAGAGAAGAAGTAATAAAAGGAAAGACTCAACGAATTCGCTCTCTCAATTCTCTTTGGGATTTTGGCCAAGTATTTTACTCCTTGGGAGAGAGCAAATAGTCGGCCAAGAGGGAAGGGGAAAGAGAGGTTTTTGGCCGTGTGAAATTCGGTCAAAAGAGAGAGAGAAGAGTTCCTTTTATTTCAGGGAGAATGGGCTTAATTAGGTCAAAAACAATTAATGACCCATTAATCAAACTTAAGCCCAATAAATCATTTAAACAATTTTCCAACTCACTTATTAGAGATAAATGGCCGGCCACATTGTATAATTTATCTCCCAAATATTTTCGATTTGTATCTAAAATAATATTTAATTAATGTAGAACGTCTCATTTATTTAATGACAAGTCATTAATTATTTTCATACTAAACAATGTAGTACGAAACGAGAGAATATTTATTTTCATCTTTTATTTATTTGAATCATCAAATTATATTATTATCAATATAATAACATAATATGATTCGTTAAATAAATGTAATAATAAATAACCAATTATTTATTTAATTACTTAGAAAATAATTTTCTTAGCGTAAATCACAATTTACGTTTAATGAGAAAATCGATGTTTTCTTGTTCACTAATATCTCATCCAAGAGTCTATCATTGAGACCTTATGGACCCACATGAACGAAGCTTTAGAATAAAGATCGGACGCAAAAGTTCACAAACTTTTTCCGACTTTTAATTCTTAATATTAGTCGATTCCACTAAAGGACCAATATTGAACATCTCTAAGTTCATATGCGTTTATATTTCCGTTTGATGTGATAAAACTATTCTTCACATGGTCTGTAGAGGTCGGTTTTCACCGAGGCTCTTCAATCACAAGGATTAAATGGTTCTCGTTTTATTTATATGTGGGTCTCGTTATATGTTAATATCCTTGAGTTTATGTATATGGAGCTCGGTCTTTCTCGTTTATTAGCTTGGAAGCTTATCGAAGAAATACAGACGATGATGAACAGTAATGAATAATTTCTCTCTCTCTCTAGGGTTTCGATTGGGGATCCCCACTATGCGGTTTTCACCTTGATATTTATATCTCTCCTCTCTTTCGAGTCTGTCCCTCCATTAGGGTTTCCTCTTTTGGCCCGGCCTCGCTCTGACCGGTCCCGTGATTTCTTCCTGATCTTTACCTACTAATTTCCGTGATTGTCGCTCTTTCGACTGACTCTCTGACACCAAATCTTCTCGAGCACGCTTCCGCTTTCCCGCCATTTACACAGCGACGGTGCCTCTCTGAGGCAATACCCCTTTCGCGGGTGGAGCGAGGAGAGACTCATCGAGGGGATCTCCTCGCGGGAAAGACCCCTTTCGCGAAGGATCTTCCTCGCGAAAGATCCATCCTCCTCGCTCGGGGCTAAACTCCCCTCGCGGAGGCGAATCTCCCCCCCCCCCCTTCGTATAGCTGTCGCCAGATGTGGGCCCCGCTTGTTTCCAACCATTTCGTCGTTTGAAGGCCGAAACGACATGTGTTTTGGTTAAGAGGGATTTGACGAAATCCCACCTTAACAGTTAGTCCCCCATTTTATCAAGTGTGGACACTTGGTAAAATAATATAACGGATGCTGTTGATGGGCCCCCGCTTATTGGGCCGGGCCTTTCGTTGATTGACTACTCGTTGGCGCTTCTGTCCTCCTCGCTTCTTTTTAGGCGCGTGGCCTTGGTCCCCGTGAACCGCCCTGCGGGCAGGGTACTCGAGTGCCTGTCTCCGCGTAGGACTGCTCCTCTCCCCGCTTTTGTCCGTACAACAGTTCCCCAGGCCGTCTTTTCGCTCAGCGTCCCTTCGCATTCCATCCGTTGATTCGCCTGCGTCGTTTCGAATCTCCACCGTTAGATCTCCCCTTTTCCCCCCTATAAATTGTGGGTCTTAGTGGGGAATGGGATTTCAAACGTCGCATTTATTTTTTGTTCTGCAATACTCCCAAATTGGCATCCCGCCTAATCTTTGCTATTCGAATTTCATTCCGCCGTTACCCTCTTGCCTTCTCAATGGCCTTGATCCCGACTTTGCCAAATCTGAGCCGCGTCCTCCGACGTGGCCCTGGCCACTCCATCATGACTTGGGAGCGGCTCCGCGTCATCCAGGATGGGTGTTGTGACGGGGATATCTGTCAGGTCCGCCTTCCGTACCCTGGTGAGCAGCCGGAAGACCCTTTGGACGAGGGATGGGTCGCTGTCTACGAGGGTTTCTTCCTCGACGCGGGCTCCGCTTCCCAATCCCATACCTTCTCCTTTCCTTCCTCCACGCGTTCGGCATCCCCATCGGCCAGATGCAGCTCAGCGCCATTCGTCTCATTCTGTGCACTATGGGAATCGCTGCCGAGAAGGGGGTGTTCCTGGCTCTGGAGGATCTGATGCGCCTGTACAGGCCATTTCGGATTTCCAGGGACATAGGGCGTTTCATGCTCATCCCTTACGATCGGGACCTGATCGTCCTCAACGCTCCTGTCGAGACGCCGAGATGGCAGAGCTGCTATTTCTTTGTCAGGGTCGACCATAGCTCCTTCGGCTACCACCACGAGTCACTGCCCACGCGATGGGTAGAGATTGACCAGTCTCCCCCGATTTACTCACCCAGCTCAGGTGACCCCCACGAGGCCATTTTCCGGGGAGTCCGTCGGGTCCTCCTTTCGAGCTCGCGTCGCGACTGGCGGCAATTTTTCCGAGAGCCTCGGCGGCTGTCGGAACTCGGAATATACTGGGAGGAGTTCATTAGTGGCCCACCCATCTCCGAGTGCTTCCCGGCTAGGTTTCGCGGAACGGAGCTCGCGATTGGAGGCCCTTCTCCCGACGCGACCCTGGCGGGGGCGAGCTCGGCACCGCGAGTTGAAGCGGAAGATCCTGAAGACGAGGGGGGCTCACCCGAGCGGCCCCTCTTGCTGAGGCGTAACCGTGCCCCTCGCTCGCCGAGGGCTCTTCCAGGGGCCTCGCGTCGTGCCGAGATTGCAGCGGGAAAACGACCGGTCAGAGGTGGTGCTAGTGGCCGTGACGCAAAGAGGGCTAGGAGCGAAGGTATATCCGGCATAGCGCCGCGTGCCGTGGGGGTTCGCATTGCTTCGCAGCAATGCGCTCCTCCTGGCGCTTTTTCAGGATCTCCTCGTCCATCCGCTCCTTCTCCTTCTTCGCTTCCTCTTCAGGTCCTCTTCTCATCCTCCGCTTCCATTTCTTCTCACTCCTCACCTCCCGTTTCTTCTCACTCCTCACCTCCCGTTTCTTCTCACTCCTCGCCTTCTCTTCCTTCTCACTTCTCACCTTCTCTCCCCGCTCTTCTGTCCTTTGCTTCCGCTCCTCTCCGTTCTTCACCTCCTCCTTCTCCTTGCCGCCATCCCCCGGCCGGCCCTCGTCCGCCTCCCCTTGTCACCCCCGGTGAGCCTAGCTGGGACTCGCCCATTGAGACGTGGAGGGAGTACTCCCTGGCACGTACCGGGACCTATCCAAGGGGACCTCCGGCTCCTCCGCTACTCGTCACTCTGTCGCAGAGGTTGATGGGTACTCCGAGGCGGTGGCCTTTTTGCTCGACGGGGTTGCTCGGGTGAATGATGTCGTCCTCCGCGAGGCCGACAGATCCTCGATGGTGGAGGAGTCCATGGACGCCTCCCACCAGACATCGGAGCTCCGGGAGCAGCTCGATCTCTCCCGCCATAGTGAGCGCCTATCTCGGGGGCAAATCACGAGGCTCGAGTCGGCCTTGGCCGAGGAGCCCAGGTCGACTTAGCGGAGTTCAAAGCTCGATCAGGGCGGAAGATCGAGGAGTTCGAGCGGCGACTCTCCGCTCGCGGGGCTCTTCTGGAGGAGGAACGGAGGCGCGATCAGGAAGCCTCGGAGCTTTCTCGCCATCAGGGTGAGCTCCTCGCACGAATTGGCGAGGCCGTGGGCGCCTCTGTTGTCGCGAAGGAGGGTCTGCCCTCCCAGGTTTGTGGCGCTTTACGGACACTCGCTGATGAGCTGGAGGCGGCTTGTGCCGAGGCGGAGAAGGGGCGTCGAGCTCGGCTACGTCTCTTCGAGGAGGCCAAGGGTAAGCTCGAGCGAGCCTCCTCGCATTTCCGGGCTCTCGGGGATTCTGTCGAGGTCAACCGCATGGCGGCCTCCTATCAGGCTCACCAAAGGGCGGTCGACGCGCTCCCCCTCGGGGCGTCGGTCGAACTTCTCCGTGCCCAAGTCTCGGAGTGGGAGAGGACCGCATCCGGGAGGAGGCCCTCGTTTCAGCGCTCGAGGAGAAAATCTCGGCCGACCCCGATTCTCCTCCTCTGTCTCCCGGCGGCCCTCCGTCGACTGCGCCTCCTCACTCGCCACCCCTCGTCGTTGGGAGTCCTTCGGCTGCTCCCGGGTCGTCGAACGAGCAAGAGGTCACCGAGGCCTGATCTCGTCTTTGGTGGCTTGGGCCTTTTGCAGCTTGTGACTTTTGTTCTTTTTCTTCCTGCTGTAGGGGTTTAGTCGGCTTTTGTAGGGCGTTGCTTGATCGCTGTGCTTGTAATTTTATACCACCTACTTGTAACTTATTGAGATTCAATGAAAAAAAATCTTGTACTTCTTTTAAGTCTTGTCTCTTACTTCTTCTGCATTCGGACATGGTTAATTACCTGCTTGCCTCTTTTGCATCGCATTACCTTGTCTTACCTGTTTGACACTTCCCGAGTTTGTTTGCTTCATCGACCCTTGCCCTCGATGCGAACAACATTTATGTCGTTAAAGTTGCGGGGACGGCCTTTATGTCGTTAAATTTGCGGGGATGGCCAACCCCCCTTTATTTTATCAAGTGAAAACACTTGGTAAAAGAAAGAAATCCGTGCCTAACAACTGTTCGAGGTTGTCTTCTTCGATGGCCCCTTGCGTTTGGTGCGAACAACTTTGACGCCGATGCGGGGACGGCCACATCGATGCGAGCAGCTTCGGAGGGCGGCATTGACGCTGACGTGGGGACTGCCAGCCCCTTTGTTTTATCAAGTGAAAACACTTGATAAAAGAAAAGAAAGAGTCCGGGCCTTATTGGGCCGCTCGAGGTGGTGATCCCCCCGCACGTGACGTCCGCATTAACCCGCTCATTTATTACTTTTGGGAGCGTCTCCTCGGTTTCCGCGCTTTCCTCTCTCCTTATTAAAGTTGGTGCATGTACTTGAGTGTGGGTGACTTTTCAGAGCCCGTCACTTCGAACGGCTCTTGGGTTCCTGTTTCTTTTGTCGATCCACGTGTCCCTTCGCAGGACGTGGGGTCGAGGCGCGTCGATTCACCTGGCCTCGCCTCTTCCCATTATAAAATTGGAAACCCTACTTTGAGGTATAGTTTTACTCAAGGATTAAATTACCGATACCGATACCGATACCGAGGTTCTGATTTTTAGAGATAACCGCATATCGATGGATATACCGATGGGTATTCTATAAAAAAATTCTTACCGACTACCGATTATACCGACAAATTTTTGAAGGTATACCGAAAAATATCATATAACACATATATTTATAAAATTCTAAAATTCTAAATATGAAATTAGGTAGCAAGTTTTCAAGATCCAACATAAAAAACAATGAGAAATACAATACCAAATACCAAAGTTCTTAACTGTAATAGACAAAGAGAAAGATCAAAATACAAATATCACTTCAGTTACTTCAGTTGTAAGTCGAGTGTCGGGGCGGTTGGAACGTTCGTGGGTTCACCATCTGTCCTTGACAGTACATCGGCCACGACATGTACGACATGTAGTATTGCTCGTAGGTCTTGATATGCATTTCGTAGTTGTACTGATCTAGACCAATGAAAATGCTGAGGATAGGATAGCCCATGTACCGAATAACTTCCTTGGGTGTAGTCTTAGGTGGCTCATTTTCCGTGACCGACATCTCATCAAATTGAGAAGACATTCAATCAATGTCTGTGCTCGAAGACGCACCGGACATGGGATCTGGATATGCCGGAGGACCACAAAAAAAATAGTCAAATGTGGATAGTTTTTCTTGATCTAACCTGTCATCGCGTCGAGTAGGAATTTGAGGTTGAGAGAATGCACCACCATCACCATATTCACCTCCAAAATCACGACCATAGTCACGACTAAAGTCGTCGTCGTATCCACCACCAGTATATTCCACACCTCGTTGTGAACCACCCCCGTGAGTACTACCTCCGTGCGTACTACCCCCGTGAGTACTACCTCCGTGCGTACTACCCCCGTGAGTACTACCTCCATGAGAACTATCCCCGAGAGTACTACCTCCATGAGTACTACCCCCGTGAGTACTACCTCCACGAGTGCTACCTCTACCAACACTACCTCTGCGTGGACTACCACCTCCCCCAAAATCATGACCAAGACCAACATCCTCTCGCATAACTCGATCGACGTCGACGCCCAAATTTCGGGCCTCTTCAACTACTTCAGGATTTGGATTCCCATGATCATCATCGAGGTGCGAAGGTCGAATCCAATCAAGAATTTCTTCGTCTAAATTTTCGTTACCCACCGTCGTCATAGATCGTTCAAGGATTTCATAGGGATCTTGCCTATCGATCCCGTCATTCGCAGCTTCCATGTCTCTAATTTGCAACTTCTGATTGTAGCTGCAAAAAAACAAGTTTCTCCAAGCGTTTGTAAGCCAATCGGTTTCGTTGTTTGGTGTGAACCAATGCGAAGGTACTCCAATTTCTCTCGCACGCGGATGAAGATGCTGTTTGAGACAAGATGCGCATGGCCAACTTTCGCAAGGTTGGGCATTCATGCCCAAAGGCGTTCCACCATTCGGCTGCAAATAAAAACATATAAGTTACAAAAGGTAATCGCAAATGATTAAGTGTCTTATTAACATACCTGGTGCCATGTTTGTTCTTGCAGATACGGTGGCCCGCTCTCCAAATCCACCATTCGCATCACGAAAATAAACCATCTACGTCCATAAAATACATGTATAAAATCTCTAGAAAGAGTCAAAGTCAAATTCATAATTCGAACAAGTGCTTACCTCTTTTCCGATATCGGTAAAGTCATCGTGAGGATGTAGTCTATCGAAGACTCTAGTCACCATTTGCATGTATTCGGCACGCATGTTAACATCGTCTCTGTACTGAAGCCTTAGATTTAACCAATGAGCTGCTTCATGTAACGGATGGTGTAGTTGTTTTCTCCATCGTTCATTCACTATGTCAATAACCCACTGTTTCCCTTGAAGTTGTGACAATTTAGCAACCATGGTCTCGAACACATTAAACATCATCCCAAGAGTGGGCACGACTTCAGTGAACAATCCGTAAAGCTGCATACATGGGCTCAAAAATCGAACATACCATCTCTATCGAAGTCCAAAAAGCCGGATCCATCACGGTACGCTCCACTAATTTTCCAACGGATGTATTCTTTAGCTTCGACACTTCCCACGAATCGGATTGAAACATGTTACGCAACTGTCTTCTATTATTGTTTAGACTCCTACACGCTAAGTAGTTCGTTGCGAAGCGGGTCTTACCGGGATGAATCAACTCCGTAGGACAAAACTCCCTCATGGTTGCTAGGATGTTCAAGTGGTTGTAAATGAACTTCGTGATGTTGCGAGCTTTGGCAACCGGATCCGCGATACTGTGACGCTTTCCGATATCTTCAAACATGAGATCAATACAATGGGCAGCACACGGCGTCCAGTACACCGGATATTTCCGCATCAACTCTTTACCGGCTTTTACGTACGCCGATCCATTATCCGTAACAATTTGCACGACGTTGTGCACACCAACATCTTGTATGACCTCTTGCAACACACTAAAGATGTACGCCGAATCTTTGATCTTGTTTGATGCGTCAATCGATCGCAAGAATACCGTACGCCCAACAGAATATACCATGACGTTGAGAATACTCAACTTCGTGGTCCCAGTCCAACCGTCAGACATAATGGTACATCCGTATTTTTCCCACGTGGGTTTTTGCGCGTCCACATATTTCTTGAAATCTTCTACCTCCATCGGCAAATACACAGAAGATATCTCATATGGTGTTGGAATTGGTACACCGGGACCTGAAAACAAGACATGAACAATGTTTTATACATACATGAACAATATCATATCATATGTAATCACGCAAACAAATTATTACCCGCTTCGGCGACTCCAGCTATCATGTTCTTAAAGTGATGTGATTTCGCTTTATTGAAAGCAAGATTCGTGTGGATGAAGAATTTGCTAAGGAGACGACCTATCTTTTTCTTCTTTCCTGGAGTAACCATCTCTGGAATCCTTTGTTGTTTTGCACTCTCGGACCGATAAAGCGACGGAGCGACCGGCGAGGATCCCGATCCACCACCGGGACCTTCAAACCCACTAGCAAATCGCTGTGAAGCAGCATCATGACGTGATTTTTTGAATTCGTTGAACAACTGTCTTTCAATCTCGGCTTCGTCATCCGAATTATCAAGAGTTTGTGACAATCTTCGTCCGATGTTAATATCGGAACTCTTTTTCTTTTGCTTCTTTAGTGCGGATTCATGAAGCAATTCTCGCATCTCGTTTCGAACTTCGGGTGGCACTCTTGTGCATGCTCTCACATTTTTGCGGGGATCATTTCCACTCAAGTGATATTTCATCCGAGTAATCCCGCCGCCTCTCATTTCCCATTCACAAAAGTGACAAGTGAACCCATTCGCAACTCCTTGGATAGGCGTGCAATATTTCTTTGCGCCATCGTCCCCCATTTTCCTACACCAATACAAAATTATAATTCAATATAAAACTCTTTAAAGTAAATAACAATTCCATCATCACATAATCACAAATCTGTCACAAACTTATATTTTAAATTAAAATTCATTCAACAATTCTATAATCACATTTTAAATTCAAATTCAATTAAAAAATTTCATAAAGTTGGATCACCGGAAAAGGTCACCGGACGCCGGAAAAGGTCACCGGAAAAGTTAGATCTCGCCGGAACTTCGAAAAAAATTAGGCATCTTGAAAGTAATCACTTCCCGACCACAAAAACGTTGAAATTTTTCTCAAAAACATGCCCAAAACACCTAGATCTACAAAAGAAAATCAAAAAAATAAAAATCCTAAATACCGGCCGGTTACCGGCATTTACCAGCTACTACCGCCGGTATCCTATAAATTATAAACTATGTACGTCGGTTTTAGGTTGGTATGGAGCTCCCGAGCTTGAAATCGTCGGTATTCTATAAAATCTCCACAGCCGGTTTCGGTTTTTCTCGGTAAGCAAGTGCCGTTATTTTGAAAAAAAATGTCGGTATTTAGCCTTTTATAACTAGCCAAAATATCGCGGTAAGTTGGTAAAAAACGATATTTTGGCGATATTTTGGTCGGTAAATATAAAACTTGAACTTGAAACACCTTTTTTTTACCGAGTTTTTGTTTTTGGCCGGTAACCGGCGGTATGCCGTCGGTAACCGGCGGTATTTTAAACGTACTTTCGTTTAAACCAGATACCTCCGAAAACGCAGATTCGTTCTTTGTCTTCGCCTCTTTTCGCCCAACGTCCGTTGTTCTACAGGTTCGGTCGATTATGTCTCGCATCCACGGTGTCGGTCCCATCTTCGCTACCCGATCTCCTCCCTCGGTGATGACAGAGGAGACCCTGGAACGCTTTCTTTAGGAATGTGTCCTGGAGCCGAAGGTCGCTCTTCGACTTCCTCGCCATGGTGAGCGCGCCGATGCCTCGAGGGACGAGTGCGTCGCCCTGTATGAAGTTTTCTTTCGGAAGACGGGGCTCTGTTTTCCCATTCCGTCGCTCATCGTGGCTTTCTTTTGCGCCTTTCTGGTGCCCATCACCCAGGTGAGTCCAAACTCAATCCGTCTCCTTGTCTGTACCATAGTTGTGGCATTGGAGGCAAACATTGATCTCACCCTGGAGGACCTCATGCGGCTGTTCAAATTCTCCAAGAACCCCAAGAACATTGATCGCTATTCCCTCTCCCACCGGGTTACTGGCCACGTCATCGACAACACTCCGTCCAACGAGTCCGGGTGGGAGGATAAGTTCTTCTTCGTGTTAGTGGACGAGGACAGCTTTGGGTGCTTTCACAAGTATTTGCCCAGGGAGTGGCTTGTTGACCAGTCCCCTCTTAAGTATGTTCCCAGCACCGATGATGAAGCTGCTCGTCGCTTTGAGGTGATCCACAGGAGGCTCCTCGCTATACCCAACCGTGATTGGGCCGCGGACTTCTCCAATGCTAGGGTCAAGAAGTCCGAGATTTTCTCATGGCCTTATCCCTCTGGGATGAATCTCCGAGACCTTCTTCCGGCTTTTGGGTTCGGTGGCCTTTCGTCATCCGGGGTCTCGTCGCGGGCCGCTCGCGGTGGAACTCAAGACCAGCGAAAAAGAAAAGTGTCCCGAGGAGTCCCGGCCGTCGACGGGAGCGGTCTGTCGCAGAGAGGGAACGTTTCCTCGGATGGGTCCCCCGCGAAGAGGCCTCGCAGCGATGGGGATTCTGCCGGCGTTCCTCTTAAAACCAGGGGCACCGGCGGGCGTGTTTCCGATGGGTCCGGGGGCGGCCGTTCTCCCAAGAGGGCTAGGGTATCCTCCCCGGCTGGCGGAGTGCGGGAGGCATCGAACCCTCGGGAAGGTGCCTCCTTGAGCCGAGTGCCGTCGCCGATCCCAAAGGATCCTCCCCCGAAGCAGCCTTCGGCCGTTTCCCCCGCTGTCATTCCTTCTTGCGAGGAGGGTAACCGCTCCCCGAAGAGGGTCAGGGCGCCTCCTTCATCCAGTGGAACACGGGATGCGTCGAATCCTCAGGAAGGAGTTTCGTTGGGTCAGGCGCCGATGCTGACTCCAAGAGATCCTGCCTCGCAACAGAATGTAGCCGCTCCGTCCGCCACCGATCTTTCTAGCGAGGCGGGGGTCGTTCCGATGGGAACCCGTGATCTTCCACCTCCTCCTCCCAAAGATGAGTGTGGGCTCCCCGTGAAAGGGGGCGTTGGGGGCGGACGTTCTTCCTCGCGTTCGCGAAAGAGGCCGGCGGTCGCGGTGAAGGTTGGCATTGACACCGCCGAGGCCACGACCGCGGCGGTCGGGGCAGATGTTACGGCCGTCACCGCAGGTTCCCCACGGCCTCGCGGTCGCCTGGAGGAGTCCGAAGGTGTAGGGGCAACGCCATCTATAGAGGGAGACGCTCCCGCCAAGGTCTCGGATCCCCTGGACTCGGGTGTGCCGACGTCGGAGGGGGTTGCCCTCGAGGCCGATGCACCGGCGGTCGCGGACCCTCCAGCGTCGCCAGATGTCGCCCGCGCTGGGACCTCGGCTGTCGTGGAGCAGGCCGTGCAGGAGATGGAGGAAAGAGTCCTCGAGCCCGGGGGCCTGGTCGTCGCGAATCTTCCCGGGACCTCGGAAGCCGCTCCTGCAGACGAACTTTCCTCGCCTTCCGAAGGAGGGACGTACTTGTCTCCTCTTCGGTTTACTGATGGTCCGCCCTGAGTCCCTGCTGCGGATGCTCCCGACGGGGTGTGGGAAACATACTCCGCGTTTATGTACCAGGGATTGACGCGCTGCGCGCCTGGGACACGCATGCCTGGTTTGGCCCTCAGCCAGTACGAGCAGTACCTCCACGCCATGGGGCACCTATGTCAGAGCGTTGGCTATCTGAACGATTTGATCCTCCTCGAGCACGATCAGCGAATGTTGGCCGCGGAGGAGTCGGTGGGTGAGAAGCAGAAGACCCAAGAGGTCAGCGAATAGCTCGGCGCGTCTATGGCCCGGGATCGTCAGAACCGCGAGCGAGTCGAGCAGCTCGAGGCCGAGTTGGCGGATGAGGCTGCCCGGAAGAAAGCCTTCCAAGCTCAGCTCGCTGAACTCAAAGTCAAGATGGATAGAGAGATCGAGGATCTCGGTGCGAGCTTGGGTGCTCGCGAGGAGACTTTGGCCGACGAGAAGAAGAGACACCTGGACACGATGGGCGTGTTGAAAGAGAACGACGAGCATTTTGCCCAGGTGTGCGAGATCTTGGGGGCAGTCGGCTCGGAAAGGGTATCGCTGCTAGCGGTGGCCAAGTCCGTCGTGGAAGGGGTTCGTGGCGACCTCGCGGCGGCCCGAGCCTTGTCGGAGGAAGAGCGGAACGCCCGATTTCGCCTCTTCGAAAGAGCACGCGCAAAGCTCGACAAGGCATCAGCTAGACTTCAGGCCTTGGATTCGGCAATCGACTCTCATCGCCTCGCCGCGTCGCATCAGGCCAACATTGCGATGATCAACGCTCTTCCCATCGGGGCCTCGGCCGAGTTGCTCCGATGCCAGCTTCCGGAATGGCAGCAGCTCGAGGAGGAGAAGCAGGCGCAGGCTGACGAGCTTGAGAGGGAAGCTGAAGTCGATCCCGAGTCTCCTCCTCTTTCGCCGTGCAATCCCGCTCCGGCAGAGGGCGCCCAGCCCGCGCCTCCAGAGGCGTAGATCCTTTCTTTTGCAACCGTTTTCTTTAACGGGCCAAAAGATATAAACTTCTTGTCTGTAATAATAACTTATTTTCCTCCTTTGCGAGTTTGTTCATATTTTCGTGACTGCGTATTAACCTGTTGACTGGGAGTCGTTTTCTTCGTTTTGGATGGAGTCAATGGAATGATATTTTCTTTTGGCAAAATACATGAACTTACATGGGGCTGTGTAGACGCGGTAGGATGTTCTCGTTCCTCGCTTGCCTTCTGGATTGGCCTTAGCTGTTCCTGTTGGCTCATTTTATATGTTTTGCTCGCTTGGGAGCTTTTTATAGTGCTCGTTAGGAGACTTTCACCGGCGATGTATGCCTTAGGTGACCTTTGGGCACTCTCGCCTCTTTTATTGTGGGCATTCTCGCCTCTTTTATGCTCGCTGTGGTGTCTTTTAATTTGCTCGCTGGGAGGCTTTATTTACTCGCTGGGAGGCTTTATTTACTCACTGGGAGGCTTTAATTGGCGATGTATGCCTTAAGTAACTTTTGGGCACTCTCGCCTCTTTTATTGTGGGCACTCTCGCCTCTTTTATGCTCGCTGTGGAGTCTTTTAATTTGCTCGCTGGGAGGCTTTATTTGCTCGCTGGGAGGCTTTATTTGCTCACTGGGAGGCTTTATTTGCTCACTGGAAGGCTTTAATTGGCGATGTATGCCTTAATTTCTTTTGGGCACTCTCGCCTCTTTTATTGTGGGCATCTCGCCTCTTTTATGCTCGCTGTGGAGTCTTTTAATTTGCTCGCTGGGAGGCTTTATTTGCTCGCTGGGAGGCTTTATTTGCTCACTGGGAGGCTTTATTTGCTCACTGGGAGGCTTTATTTGCTCGCTGGGAGGCTTTATTTGCTCACTGGGAGGCTTTAATTGGCGATGTATGCCTTAAGTAACTTTTGGGCACTCTCGCATCTTTTATTGTGGGCACTCTCGCCTCTTTTATGCTCGCTGTGGAGTCTTTTAATTTGCTCGCTGGGAGGCTTTATTTGCTCCCTGGGAGGCTTTATTTGGCGATGTATGCCTTAAGTAACTTTTGGGCACTCTCGCCTCTTTTATTTTGTAGTCGTATGTTTCAAACCTTCGACCGGTATGTATATATATGATTTGCCGAAGCCATAACAGTGTTCCCGAGTAAAAAGGGTCGGGGTCCCCGTAAAAGAAATTTGACAGAAATTTTAGAATGCTTACAGGGATTTAAGGTAAGGCCACGGGAAACAGAAGATGGTCTCTCCCTTAGTAGAATTTCTTCAGGTGTTTCACATTCCAACTCCTCATCACTTTGGCGCCTTCGGTGTTCTCGAGCTCGTAGACCCCCGGTCGGACGACGCCAGTGACCCTGTATGGCCCTTCCCAACTTTGCCCCAGTTTCCCGGCGTTGGCCTCGGCGGTGTTCTGGAAGACTCGTCGAAGGACCATCTCCCCGATCCGAAAGCTCCTCGGGCGTACCTGCTTGTTGTAGTAGCGAGCGACGACGTTCTGGTAATTAGCGACGTGGATACTTGCCTGTTCGCGTCGTTCGTCTATATGGTCGAGCTAGTCGAGCAGGCCTTGTCCGTTGGCCTCTTCGTCCCCTGGGGCCAGTAGTCGGCGAAGACTCGGAATTCCCATCTCCGCTGGTATGACCGCTTCTACACCGTACGACAAAGAGAACGGAGTTTGGCCGGTGGCCGAGTGTGGAGTTGTTCGGTAGGCGCAGAGGACGCCAGGGAGCTCGTCAGCACAGAGTCCCTTCTTAGCGTCGAGCCTCTTCTTGATGTTGTCGGTTATCGTCCGATTGACCGCTTCGGCGTTCCCGTTGCCCTGGGGGTATCTTGGTGTTGATGTGTGCAGCTTCACCCCCCAGTGCGCACAGAATTTCCTGAACCTCTTCGAGATGAACTGCGAACCGTTGTCAGCGATGATCTCCCTCGGCAGTCCAAAGCGCGTAAAGATGTTCTTCCACACGAAGCCTTCCACATCGGAGTCCTTGATGTTGGCGTACGCTTCCGCTTCCGCCCATTTGGTGAAGAAATCCGTGACCACCAACATGAACCTCCTCTGTCGCGTGCTTATGGGCATTGGGCCGACGATGTCCATAGACCACTTCATGAAAGGATACGGGACAGTCACCGAAGACAGCTCTTCGGCTGGGCAATTTATAGCCGGGGCGTGTCGCTGGCACTTCTCGCATCTCTTGGCATGATTGGCGCAATCCGCCACCATCGTGTTCCAAAAGAAGCCCTGGCGCTTGGCTTTCCTCAGCAGGGACCTTCCCCCGGCATGGTTCCCGCACTCCCAGCTGTGGATTTCTCCCATCACGTAGTCGGCCTCTTTCTTGCCGAGGCACCTTAGGTAGGGTCCGGTGAAGCTTTTCAAGTTAAGCTTCTGCCTGATTATAGCGTACCTCGCGCTCTTGGCCTTGATTTTCCTCGCCTCCTGGCGATTATCTGGCATGACTCCCTCCTGGATATACCTCTTGATGGGCGTCCGCCAGTCCTCCTCATCGTCGTCCTCCACCACTCCTCACTCGTCATCCTCTGGCTCTCCGTTTTTGAGCTCGTGGATGATGAGCTCTTCGGAGGACTTGTCCTGCTCCTCGCCTACGCCTCGAGGCTTCTTCTTCGCGGGGCCCTCTTCCCTCCTTATACTTGGCCTCTCGATTGTTTCCACCGTAATGGATCGGAGCTCGCCTACCTCCGTCGTCGAGCCCAATCCTGCTAGCGCATCGGCATGGGTGTTGTCTCCTCGCGTCACCTGTGTCAAACTGAAGTATTCAAACTTCCTGGAGAGTGAATCTACGAGTGCCGCGTAAGCCTCCATCCTCTCATCGCTTCTCTCGTACTCGCCACTGACTTGCTTGACTACTAGCTGGGAGTCTGAGAAGATGCTGACGTTCTTCACGCCGATCGCGAGGGCGGAATTCAAGCCTAAGAGGAGGGCTTCGTACTCGGCCTCGTTGTTCGTGGCCCGATAGGCTAGGCGGCACGCCTTCTCGACGACTTCCCCCATGGGCGAAGTGAGTCTGACACCGGCGCCTGCTCCCTGCGCGGTGGAAGATCCGTCCACGTGTAGCTTCCAGGTCCCATCTTCATCACTCAGGTCGAGGGGTTCTCTCGGAAGCTCGATCAGGAAGTCCGCGAGGACTTGGGATTTGAGACTCATTCGCAGTCTGTACTCGATGTCTTATGCTCCGAGCTTGATTGACCATTTCGTGATCCGCCCCGACTGGTTTGGACTATGGATGACGGTGCGCAACGGTCTGTCAGTCATAACGACGATGGGATGCCCCTGGAAGTGGAACCTAAGTCTCTCCGAAGCGTCGTAGACTGCCAGGGCTAGCTTTTCCACCAGCGGGTACCTTGTTTATGCGTCGAGGAGCTTCCGACTGATGTAGGCCACCGGCTTCTGCTCTCCCTCATCTTCCCGCACTAATACCTGGCTGATCGCCTGGTCCGAGACGGCGACGTACAGGTATAGGGTCTCTCCCGGGTTCGGCTTCGTCATCACCGGGGGCGTCGAGAGGTACGCCTTCAGAGCTTGGAAAGCCTCCTCGCACTTGTCGGTCCACTCGAACTTCTTGTTCTTCTTTAGCAACTCATAGAAGACGAGTGTTCTGTCGGCCTTCCTCGAGATGAAGCGGCCCAGGGCGGCGATTCTCCCCGTCAGCCTCTGAACTTCTCGCCGATTGCGCGGAGATGGCATACTCTTGATCGCGTCGATCTGCTGGGGATCCGCCTCGATCCCTCGCCGGGTGACCATGTGGCCCAGGAATTTTCCGGAGGAAATGCCGAAAGTGCATTTGGAAGGATTCAACCTCATCTGGTGCCGGTTTAGGATCTCGAAGCTCTCCGCCAGGTGTTTGATGTGCTCTTCCGCCTTCATCGATATACACCTCCATACTTTTTCCAATCTGCTCGTGGAACATCTTGGTTACCAGCCTTTGGTAGGTCGCACCGGCGTTCTTCAAACCGAATGGCATCACCTTGTAGCAATACGTTCCTCGCTCGCTGATGAAGGCGGTCTTCTCTTCGTCGTCCGGATGCATCCTTATCTAATGGTATCCCGAGTACGCGTCCATGAAACTGAGGAGCTTGTATCCTTGAGTAGCCTCGACGAGGCGGTCGATATGCGGCATAGGGAAGCTATCCTTCGGGCAAGCTTTGTTGAGGTCGGTGAAGTCCACACAGACTCGCCACTTCCCATTCTTCTTCTTGACGACGACCGTGTTAGCCAACCACTCGGGGTATTTCACCTCTCTAATGGTGCCCATGGAGAGCAGTTTATCGACCTCCTCGTTGATTACCCTATTCCTGTCCGGTGCCATCTCCTTTTCTTGAGACGGTGGGCGATCACGGACGGGTCCACCCCCGGCATGTCCTCGTGGGTCCATGCGAAGCTCTTCCGATTCTCCTTCAAAAAGGCTATTAATCTGGCCTTGACCTCGGGATCGAGCTCCGCCCCTATGCTGGTCGTCCTCGTCGGGTCGGATTCGTCGATGCAAACTTGCTCGACTGCTTCGACCTGCGGTCCTGGCTGCTCTCTATCAGCCGCTCGCTTCTCGAGCGCCTTCGTCGCTGGCGACTCGAGGAGCAGGGTCGCCCGATTCTTCCCCTCGTGTACCTGCGAGCCGTTCCCCGATAACTTGCTTCCCTTGTTCGAGCGGGGAGAGGTTAGCTGCTATAAGTCGGCAGCCTCCTCCTCGCTTACCTCCGCCGGTGTCTTCTCCCCGTGCACTTGGCGGTGGTGCATCATGTAGCACACGCGGTAGGCGTCCCTGTCACCCCGTATTTCTTCTATCGTCCCGGCTTCTCCGGGAAACTTGATGCACTGGTGGTAAGTGGAGGGCACGGCCCTCATCGAGTGGATCCAAGGTCTCCCCATGATCACGTTGAAGTGCGAAGGCACGTCTAGGACCATGAATTCGACCATTATCTACACTCCCTTTGCGCGGACCGGGAGGTGGACCGTACCCAAGGAGATAGCTACGTCCCCGTTGAACCCCGAGACCTTCCGTCGCCGTCCTCCGATCTCCAGGCCCTCGATCTTCATCTTCTCGAGACAGTCATAGAAGATGACGTCTACGGCGCTTCCGTTGTCGACGAGGACCCGGCAGACATCGGCGTTGCCGATCTCGAGCACGAGAACCAGGGCGTCGTCGTGCATCTCCGCGCATTCCCCGGTTTGGACGAATTCGATTTTTGCCTGGGACCCGGTCGCCATTGGATCCCCGCGGTTGTGTTCTTTCCCCCGACGCTGGAAAGCCTTGATGCTGTTCACGGAATCGCCGCATAATCGCGACCCCCCCATGATCACTTCGATCCTGGCCCTCGTCGCCGGTCTATCTTCTACGGCCCGGTCCGCTGCCTGCCTTCCCCCGGCCGGGTCCCTCCTCGCTTCCTCAGGAGCCCCCTCGGCGCCTCGCGCCTGGGCACCTTGCGGCCTTCGCCATGTTCGATTATCGTTCCTCCACGGCTTGCAGTGGCTCGGGGCCAAGTCCCGCAACTCTCCCCGTGCATACCGCCTCTGGAGTTCGCGATTCAGCATGGCGCACTCCTCGGTGGCGTGACCACTCATGTTGTGGAAGTCGCAAAACTTGCTCGCGTCTTTCGGCCAAGGCTTCCTCTCGAAACTTCCTCGCCCTCCCAAGGGTCCTCTTCCCCCCTCGACGTGGCCTCCTCGCCCGCGGAGAATCCTCCTCGGGCCGACACGAAGCCTCCTCGCTGGCCTCCCCTCGGCTCGCTCGAGAAGTCCCCTCGCGGCAGCTCCCTTTCAGCGGACTCTCTCCTTTCCTCTACTTGATAGACCCCTTTTCTTGGAGCCTCACGACCTCTTCGCTCTCCGGGAGCTCCCCAGCTGTCCCTGCGTGCTATCGTTGTTCGGGTCTCAGCTTCGTCCCGGTGTTCCCTCCTCTCTGGGTGCTTCCCTCTCCCACCTCCTTCGTGGATCTTCTTCAGCGCCGCCTCCTCTTCCTCAATCTCCATAAAGATCGAGGCCCGGTGGAGAGCGTCCTCGATCGTCGAGGGGCGCATCTTTGCCAGCTCCGGTCGAAAGGGGGAGGTGTAGAACAAGCCGTTCTTCAGAGCCTGGATCGCGATCAGCCCATCCAGGTTCGATATCCGGACCATGACAGCTTTGAATCTTTCTATGTAGTGGTAGAGCGTCTCTCCTCTTTCCTGAGCAAGGTTCCACAACGTGGTAATCGTTGCGTCGCTCTGCACGTACATTGAGTAGTGGCGTAGGAACGCCGCGATGAGGTCGTCGGAGTCGTCGATGGACTCCGAAGCTAACTTGGCGAACCAATCGCTAGCTGGCCCTTGCAGGCTCTCCACGAACAGGAGGCAGAGGATGGCCTCCACCTTCTCCGTCTCTCCGGTGATGCGCTCCGTCACGATGCGGAATGACTTCACGTGGGTGTTCGGGTCCGAGGTTCCTTTGTATGGGGTGATTTTGACCTTTGGGAGTTCTCCCAGCTCCACCCCCCGGATTTTGGACGAGAAAGGAGTGGCTCTCGCCTCTTTGACCATTCTGTCGATTTCCAATGCCGAACTCGTCGCCTGGTGCACCCTAGACGCGACCTGTCCCATCCTGCACTCCATTCCAGAAGATAATTCTTTCACCATCTTCTTTACCTCTTCTATCATAAGGGGGTTCAGGACGGGACGAGCATTTACGGCTGCTGCCGGGTCTTCCTCCTCCGCTGTAGACGGTGTGAGTACGGTGGTCTGGAAGAGATTCCTGTGGACCGGGGCTCCGGGCGCCGTCCATCCTCCTACCCCTCCGTTAGTCATGAACTGGTCCAGGCGGGCCGCGAGCTCCCTGTTCAGCTCGGCTTGCTCTTCGGCCCTCCTGTTGGCTTCTTGCGCCGTTGCTAAGGCTTCGGCCAGCTGCTGCCGTAGCACTCCTTCCTCCGCCATCTCCTTCTGACTTCATCCCGAATTGTTGTTCGCCATGTGTTCAGTCTTCGTGAGCTTCCTGGCTGTGAGACAGAAAAAGACAGGGCCCCACGGTGGGCGCCAAACTGTAGAGGTCGGTTTTCACCGAGGCTCTTCAGTCACAAGGATTAAATGGTTCTCGTTTTATTTATATGTGGGCCTCGTTATATGTTAATTTCCTTGAGTTTATGTATATGGAGCTCGGTCTTTCTTGTTTATTAGCTTGGAAGCTTATCGAAGAAATACAAACGATGATGAACAGTAATGAATAATCTCTCTCTCTCTCTCTAGGGTTTCGATTGGGGATCCCCACTATGCGGTTTTCACCTTGATATTTATATCTCTCCTCTCTTTCGAGTCCGTCCCTCCATTAGGGTTTCCTCTTTTGGCCAGGCCTCGCTCTGACCGGTCCCGTGATTTCTTCCTGATCTTTACCTACTAATTTTCGTGATTGCCGCTCTTTCGACTGACTCTCTAACACCAAGTCTTCTCGAGCACGCTTCCGCTTTCCCGCCATTTACACAGCGACGGTGCCTCTCTGAGGCAATACCCCTTTCGCGGGTGGAGCGAGGAGAGAATCATCGAGGGGATCTCCTTGCAGGAAAGACCCGTTTCGCGAAGGATCTTCCTCGCGAAAGATCCATCCTCCTCGCTCAGGGCTAAACTCCCCTCGCGGAGGCGAATCTCCCCCCCCCCCTTCGTATAGCTGTCGCCAGATGTGGGCCCCGCTTGCTTCCAACCATTTCGTCATTTGAAGGCCGAAACCACATGTGTTTTGGTTAAGAGGGATTTGACGAAATCCCACCTTAACATGGTCCACGGTGTATTTTACGATATTACCCTTTGTGTGTATCACTAACTCAGAGGAATGTAAAATTACCATTTTACCCCTGAGTTATTATTTCACCAAGTCCTCTGTTATTTGTGAACGAGAAAGACATAAAGTGAGATGTCTCAACATGTCACATGTTTTATTTCAAAGAATTCTTTATTCGATGAATATCAGGCCTAGTTTATTCGCTCACATTATCATAACAAGCATGGTGTGGTACTAATGTCTTAGCATTGTTTCAACACAAATTTCATATATGTGAATCACATGTTTCAACGAAACAGTATTATGACACCAACCGTCGGGTCAATGAAACTTTATTTAGCCATTGCCCATTGACAAATCAAATATCATAAAGTGTTACAAGAAGACATGTACTCACTTCAGGATTTAGGTTACTAAAATACCCCTCGTATGTGAGTTTGAGGTTTCGAGTAATTAAACGGTTTTATCTCGAACTTCAAAACTTCACAGGTCTTGTTCAATATCTTCATTAAGATATCAATAATGAATTACAGAGTCACAACTCTCCATATCACAAGATAAGATATCGTTTAATTCATTCTTACAATCATTACTAGGAATCGATTGCCCAATCGATCTTTAGATTGCAAACTATTATATAAACTAGTCATAAGAATGTATCTTGTCAAGTCTGTACTTAGCACTTCTTTCGTTGATGACAGTTTCAGAGCGTAGACATTAATGCATAAACACAATCTTTAATTAGAATGGATATTCAATCTTTATTTAATTTCAAAGCAAAACAAATTCAAGAGTATTTAATATAAAAAATCTCCTTTGTGGGCATAAATGCCAACAAATATAGCTATCCTCTTGCATGTGTTGGCCGAACTCTACACTAGTGAATGGGCATCTAGATTCTTCCTTATTTCTTTTAAGATAATTCTTAAAATATCAATTGTAGAATTAGTACTGCACAAATAATGAAATTAATTTTATAATGCCTCAAATGACTTTTCGACTTTAGAAAATAATTTATATTTCCATCATATGAAAATATTCAAAATCTCATTTTGACATTCACATCATTTTATGTCCATGTGGACAAAAATACCCTTTAGACATTTCTAGTTCAACACTTGAACTTATTTTGACTTAACTTCTAATTTAACAATCCTACTCTAATGACCTGTAATAGTGTCCTTATGGATCCAAATGAACAAAACTTGAGCTTCTATACTCAGACTCAAAAGTTCACAAACCTTTTCCGAATATTAGCTTAATGTCAACTAACTCCACGAAAGAGTTGACACTGAGAATCTCTCGGTTCAAATTAATGTATTTTCTACTGAAATTCAACTTAATTATATTGAGTGGATCCATTGAATATTATCTATGATTACCCTTCATGAATATCCTTAACTAGATGAGATTTATAAATTACCATTTTACCCTTCTAGTTGTTATTTCCTCAACTCCTTTGTTACTTGTGAATAAGTTAGAAACAATTTATTGACGAGGAGCTAATAAGTCATATTTTTTCATCCAAATAAAGTAGTTACTTAATTTTGGATATCGCACGGTTCATTTATTCACAATCAAAGTTAAAAGCATGAGGTGATATACATTGCATTTCAACAATCTTGTACATGAATTCCATATATATGACAACTTCACAAAGTATACTCATGTTAACTTCATAACCCAATACATCACCAATAGAGCGCTTCTAGGTCACAAACTTGGATCTAGATTGTAGCTATCTCAAATGAATATATTGAATTTATGAAATGACATGTCTCATTTCAGGATTAAGGTAAGCACGATGCAATTCATACATAGTGACCTTGAGACATAGGAGGTTAAATGGTTTGTTCTTACATTGTCTCTAAAGGTGCACTAGTCAATTCAGTATGTTCGAGAGATACACTGGAAGAACTATAGAGTTCCTAACTCTCTATGTCTCGTAATCAGACATAATAGATCCTTCCAACAATCATACTGGGATCAATAGTCCAACGGCCACAGTTTTTTGTTTATTTTTATTTTATTTTTTTACTACCGATAGGGACCAGGAGTACCGCCTCCAGGTTAGAGGCTAACCGGTACTCCCACTCCTGGTAGCACAGTGCTATGGGGAGTCCTAACAGTCGGTAGTTGCTTATCGGATCAGGAACTTTGTCACGTCCCGAGACCAATAAGATAGGTTTAACTGCGAGGTAAAACCCACGACTTATTAACTAAAAATTATGTGATATTACCACTAGTTTACCCTAACTACCAGTCATAAAATATGTTGAAAACTGAAAAATAACAGAAGAAAACATAGTTAGGTTGAAAAATTCGAGTACCTCAAACATATTGCGTGTACTATTAATTATAAATTTAACACTCAAAACTAAGTTAGTTTTAATCAACGATTAAACCGCCGACGAATTCCGGCGAGTTCCCACCGAAATTCGTTCATTCGCTCGTGGCCATCCAAAAAACACCTATGGTTGTTTTGGCCGAATATTTTTGCGTTTTACCCATGGTTTTCGTTTTTTAAACAGATAAAACCCCAAATATGGCCGAAGAAAACCTTA
The DNA here is from genome assembly GCA_958296335.1 of Urtica urens. NCBI lineage: Eukaryota > Viridiplantae > Streptophyta > Magnoliopsida > Rosales > Urticaceae > Urtica > Urtica urens. The sequence goes on from OY282526.1 coordinate 15,913,391, forward strand.
CGGGTTTTCTCTTTCGTTTTCACCTTGTGGCCGCTGAGGAGGGCTAGGCAACCAAGAACACGCCGGCGAATTCCCAACCGATTTTCCGTTGGCCGCTCCGCTGCCAATCGCTGCTTTGCAAAAACAACAAAAAAGCGCCGGATTTCGAGTTTGGTCAGAAAAGTTCCAGGTAATGGTCTATGGGTATATATATGTGAGATTCGAAGATTATTTCGTGTCGAATTTGAGTTTTTTTTAGCAATTATGTCTGAAATAGAATTTGTTAGGAATGTGATTCTGAAGATCATATAACTTTTTTGAGATCCGAATTGTGAAATATGAAGTGAATTCGATAGTTATAGTTATAAATCTATATTTCTTTAGATAAGAATCATATGATTGTTCTTGAAGTCGCTCATTATGATTTTTATTCGAAAATATGGGTGAAATTAAATTTGTTTGAAACTGAATTTGAAGAGCACTAGAATTATTTCAGATTTTATTGAGATCGAGAATGTGAAATATGCAGTGAATTCGGTACTTGTAGACATAGTTCGAAAATTCGTTAAGTAAGATTGTTTTTGAAGTCGTTGATTATGATTTTTTCTCGAAAATATGTCCAAAATAGAATCTATTTGGAATTGAAATCTAAGAAGAGTAAAATATTTTCATAATTATTTGAGTCATGGATTTCATCATCTGAATTGGATGTCAGGAATTGTTGATTTAGTTTATTTAGGAAGAAATGGTTGATTAAAATTTTTATTCAAAAATATGTGTGAAATAGAATCTGTTTGGAATTGAAATTTAAGAATAGTGAAATCTTTTCATAATTTTTTGAGTTACAAAGTTGAGAATTTTGTTTGTTAACGATTACATATAGGAGATGAAGGTGTCCAAATATATTGTGTTGTCATTCCGGAGAGTAACAATTATTTTACATACAAGTATTGTGGGTTAACGATAAGAGGTGGAGGTAACACTCGTATGAAGTTGCATTTTAGCGGAAATGATCCGAAGAAAAACGTGAAACGATTTGATAAGTGTCCTCCGGAGGTACGGGAAGAAATGCGGCAGAGGCTACATGAAGCTGAAATTAAAAAAAATAAGAGCTTGATGGAAGAAACAATCTATCACGAGTTGTGTGTGAATCTCGGACCCCGTCCTGATAAACGAGAAGATGAAGACATGTACGAGGTAATGAAGAGATGTTGCCAAGAGGCCGATGCTGCAATGTTCAGATCAGGGCATGGAGGACGTTCTATATCCAAAGGAGACATGGGGTCGATTCCACCAATCTCGCTCGCCCTTTATCGATCTAATTCGGCACGGCAACCAACAGTCCCTACAGCGACAAGCATGTCTCTTAAGAAGCGATTAGGAAAAATTGTTAGCAGGTTTTTCATACACGAGAGTGTTCCAGCGCATAAAGTGAAGTTGCATCATTTTCAAAACATGATGCATCAAGCTGCATAAATTGGTATGTGAAGAATATGTTATAACTTACTTTATATGCTTTGTATTTTAAGTTTTTAACATAATATGTTTTCATGTTGACATGCCCTAACGTTCCACTCTCTATCTCGTACGAGATTCACAACACGTACCTTAAAGAAGGGGTTACTGAGGCACAAGCCTACGTTGATTGCCAATGTAAGGTTTGGGAAGAGTGCGGGTGCACAATCATGTATGACAGGTGGACGGGTCCCACACGGTTGAGCATCATCAATGTAATGGTATACTTAGCTTGAAAAACCGTGCTCTTGAAGTCCGTTGTCGCGTCAAACAACATAAAAATTTGGGAATACTATTAGGAATTCTTGCTCGCTTGAGAAGATACTTATGTAAATTCTCGTTGATATTTTTAATAAAATAAAGTTTGACATATATGATTTATTCGAAGTGAAATGATTATTTCTTATGTATTAAGATTTATGGAACATTCATTATCCCATAGCTTTTTGTATCAAACTGAATCGCGTGCTGGGCACCTGGGTTCGGGCGGTGTGCTAAAATAAGGTCGATGACTGATATACGCCTGTGAAGCTATATTGAAAGTCACATATGCGGAACACATGAGTGAATTATGTTCACTATGTGGGAGCATTCTACACTTGTGGTAAGTATACGACCTCGACAAGCCTTGGGGTAGATGTGTCGTTTAAGGACCGTTACGACGCACTAATTGAGGCCACTATGATGGTCACAGTGAGACTTAATCTAAATCTTAAAGTGGTCATAAACACTGAATCATGTCTCTGAGCTCTTTAACTCATTCGCTAAAAGGTTATTTATGCTAATCACATCTTATGTCTTGGGAGTCTTCCCCTAGAAATTTTCTCAGAGCATGATTCGAGTGAGAAGTGAGTTACAGATACGTAATCCAGCTTCCCTGAAAGGAGGTCAATGTCCACTCACCTAAGGGTTGATTCAAGAACTGATTGATTGCGCGCAATTTCAAAGTAAGTTAACGTTTGAAAGAATCTTTCGTCGGGGAAGCAACAATGCTTAGGGATGATATCTATCAAAAGAACTATAACATAATAAATTGACTTCTCTTGGCACAGGTTGAACCTGGAGAATCTTGATCATGAACTGACTATATCAGTAGAAACTCGTCACGATAAGTAAATATAATTGTAGTATTAAAGAAGGGTTCAGTCTTTGATTACATGGTGGAGTATTGATAAAGACTAGACGAATCGATGAAAAAGAGATAGGACTATATCGTCTTTTTCGTCGGATTCGTTAACCTTGTACTACTAGGTCCATAGTCCCCGATTCGGCTCTGATAAAGGCGGATAGAACTTCCGAATAATAATGTTATTCATTATTTAAATCTCACTTGTTGTAATGGTGATTAACATTGATTATGGAAAACGGGTATTCACATAATTAAATAAATGTTTATAGCATAATTTTTTATTTATTGTTGGATCAAGTAAATAAATATTACTTAGATTTTTGGGCTTGGGAATTTCAAACTGGGCTTGGCCTAAGGAGTTGGCCGAACATCCCCCAGGGTATGCCCTAGGGGTTGGCCAAACTTCCTCCCCTATATTCTCCTTCGATTTCTCTCTTAGGAGAGAAAATCTCAACCATAGATATTGATCTGATGGATAAGAGAGAGTTTAGATTCATTGTTGAGATCTAATGGCCCATATTAAATCCAAATGAGAGAATATCTCTACAAGGAGAAAATATTTCAACAGAATAGAGAGAAAATCTCTCAGAGATTATCTCCCTACCAATGCTATAAATATGAATAGATTTGGAGAAGCAAATTCATTCCATTCTTCACAGAATAATCGGCCGACATGCTCTCCAGGCTTGGCCGAATTCTTCATTCCCCTATTCCCCGGATTTGCTAATTCCAATCCTAAATAATAGGAGCGAGATCTCGACGCAATCTGGTTTAGAGATCTAAGTGACATATCGATTTTGCCTGCTCATATTTCTTGTTCGTCTCGGAGATTACATTTCGGAAGATTACGGTGTCATCCTCGAGTACTAAATCAGAGGAAGGAGTTGTGAAAGCTTGAAGACCAGTCGAGCATTGAATTGGAGCGTTCTGTAGCTGAGCCTAAATCCATGTGAGTTTACTAATCACCTCTTCTATTTATTGGTTGCTAATTTTTTTTTCGTGATTGAATTAAGTTAATAAATGTAGATCTTGTTTAGTAACCATTATTATTAATTGACTAATGTGAGCTCAATTAATGAGTGATGTGATTAGCGATGTCAGACGCCACAATCTCATCCAAGTTGTCACGGACAACGGGTCGACGTATAAAAAAAGCTGGGCATAAGCTGATGAGGAAGTTCAATTTGTTATTGGACACCGTGTGTCGCGCACTGCGCTGACCTTATGTTGGAAGACATGGCTAAATGAGAGACCATTGTTCGTATATGGATGACGCTAGGCGCATAACGAAACTCATTTATAACCACAGGCTTCTATTAGCACAGTTAAGCAAACAAGGTGAAGGTGAGATCATTCGTTCCGATATACAAGGTTCGTTACCAGTTTTTTAGGTCTTTCAAGCTTGCGTAGCAAGAAACAAACACTGAAGGCGATAATCAATTCCGATTGGTGGGAGAGATTGACATTTTGCACATCTTTGGCGGGATCATTTGTTGGGCAAAAAGTTAATGATCCAAATGTTAAGCTCAATACGAAAATAAGGAACTTCAAGATGTTGGAATTTAGTTAACAATTAATCTAATTAATTATGAAACATATCTATATATGGCGGAAATTCATAATTCAATTTAACATATTAAAAATGTTTTTTAACATATTCATAACCATGTCATTAAATCTAAACTAGCATGTCAACAAAATTTATGAACATATCAATAAATTCATTTAAGCATGCAAACGAACAATCTAAATAAATATAATCATTCTACAATACTATATCATTCAGATCCAATTCGTTTAAGAGACACTTACATGGGGCTTGGATCTGCGAGAGCAAGTCTCGGTGTACGTCCAAGTGATCGGCCGATCCTCTACACCACGCGCGTCAAGGAGATCCTCAAATCCGTCGTGCCTTCGATCCTCCAAAAGTGGCCGGCCCTGGGGAGAGAAAAATCACTCAAACAACCACAAGTTGAGTCAATGATAATACTCAAGGGATTTTAGGAGACAAAGAGGGTGGGCTCTTTCGTGGGAACAAGGGAAGAAGGGGAAACTCAAATAAAAGGAAGGGCTGCCGGGAAACAGTTTTCCTCTCTCTCTTTCTCTCTAACTTTCGGCCAAAACCTCTCAAGCACAAGGGGGGAGAGGTTTGGCTGGTCGAAATTAGGCTAGGGTTACCAAAGAGAAAGCCTCCTTTTATATCAGAGAGAATGGGCTTAAGTTAGGTCAAAATCCAGTTAAGACCCATTAGTCAAACTTAAGCCCAAAACTCTTTTTAATGAGTTTAAACAATTTTTCAAGCCCATAAAACACCTATTATGGCCGGCCATATTGTCCTAATTATCTCCCAAATTTATTTGATTTATTTTTAAAATAATATTTAATTAATTTAGAACATCTCATTTATTTAATGACAAGTCATTAATTATTTTCATACTAATCAATGTAGTACGAAACGAGAAAATATTTATTTTCATCTTTTATTTATTTGAATCATCAAATTATATTATTATCAATATAATAACATAATATGATTCGTGAAATAAATGTAATAATAAATAACCAGTTATTTATTTAATTACTCAGAAAATATTTTTCTTAGCGTAAATCACAATTTACGTTGAATGAGAAAATCAATCATTTCTTGTTCACCAAAATCTCGTCCGAGAGTCTATCATTGAGACCTTATGGACCCACATGAACGAAGCTTTACAAAGCTCGGACACAAAAGTTCACAAACTTTTTCCGGCTTTTAATTCTTAATATTAGTCGATTCCACTAAAGGACCAATATTGAACATCTCTAAGTTCATATGCGTTTATATTTCCGTTTGATGTGACAAAACTATTCTTCACACGGTCCACGGTGTCTTTTACGATATTACCCTTTGTGTGTATCATTAACTCAGAGGAATGTAAAATTACCATTTTACCCCTGAGTTATTATTTCACCAAGTCCTCTGTTATTTGTGAACGAGAAAAACATAAAGTGAAATGTCTCAACATGTCACATGTTTTATTTCAAAGAATTCTTTATTCGATGAATACCAGGCTTGGTTTATTCGCTCACACTCTCATAACAGAGCATGGTGTGATACTAATGCCTTAGCATTGTTGCAACACAAATTCCATATCTGTGAATCACATGTTTCAACGAAACAGTATTATGACACCAGCCGTCGGGTCAATGAAACTTCATTTAGCCATTGGCCATTGACAAATCAATTGTCATAAAGTGTTACAAGAATACATGTACTCACTTTAGGATTTAGGTAATTACTAAAATACCCCTCGTATGTGAGTTTGATGTTTCGAGTGATTAAACGGTTTTATCTCGAACTTCAAAACTTCACTGGTCTTGTTCAATATCTTCATTAAGATATCAAGAATGAATTACAGAGTCACAACTCTCCATATCACAAGATAAGATATCGATCATTACTAGGAATCGATTGCCCAATCGATCTTTAGATTGCGAACTATTATTTAAACTAGTCATAAGAAGGTATCTTGTCAAGTCTGTACTTAGCACTTCTTTCGTTGATGACAGTTTCAGAGCGTAGACATAAATGCGTAAACACAATCTTAAATAAGAATGGATATTCAATCTTTATTTAATTTCAAAGAAAAACAAATACAAACATATTTAATATCAAAATCTCCTTTGTGGGCATAAATGCCAACAAACTCCCACTTGACTCAAAGGAGATGCGAATGATCTTTCAGTCCTAATCCTTCTAGGTGTCCCTCGAAGACCTTACTGGTTAAAGGCTTCGTGAAGGGATCAGCAAGGTTGTCCAACGTTGTGATCTTCATAACCGTCGCGTCCCTTCTATGAACTATATCTCGTTCCAGGTGGTATTTCCGCTCGATGTGTTTTGAGCGCTTGTGACTTCTTGGTTCCTTACAGTTACCAACGGCTCCACTGTTATCATAGTAAAGTGTAATGGGCTCGTTGGCACTTGGAACTACTTCCAAGTACATCAGGAATTTCCTCAACCACACAGCCTCCTTTGAAGCTTCGCAAGCTGCCACATACTCGGCTTCCATGGTCGAGTCAGCAACACAAGTTTGCTTATCCACAATTCAGGGTGAACACAGACCCTGATGTGGATTTCCTAGAATCCTTATCCGCTTGAAAATCGGAATCGGTATACCCCATCATATTCAGGTCATCACCTGAGTATGCAAGCATATAATTTCTCGTTCTCCGGAGATACTTGAGAATATGCTTGACTGCAACCCAGTGCTCGGGTCCAGGATTCGATTGGAATATACTCACCACGCCCACTGCGTAACAAATATCTGGCCTAGTGCAGAGCATTGCATACATGAGACTTCCTACGGCTGAGGCGTAGGGAATATGTCTCATGTCCTCTATCTCTTGAGGAGTCTTGGGAGACTGCTCACTAGATAGATGCACTCCATGTCTGAAAGGTAGCTGTCCTTTCTTGGAGTTCTGCATACTGAAGCGATCCATGATCTTATCAATATAAAATGCTTGAGAAAGCGCTAACTTTCGGTTCTTCCGATCTCTAAAGATCTGAATCCCCAGAATGTAAGCCGCTTCTCCAAGATCCTTCATCTCAAACTGCTCCGACAGCCAGATCTTAACCTCTGATAACTTTCCCACATCATTCCCAATGAGTAGTATGTCATCTACATAAAGGATTAAGAAGACCACTTTGCCATCGTTTATCATCTTATAAACACATGGCTCATCTAGTGACTGATCAAAACCGTAACTTTTCACAGTCTCGTCGAATCTAATATTCCACGATCTAGATGCTTGCTTTAGTCCATAAATGGACTTTAGCAACTCACAAACCTTGCCCTGTTGGCCTTTCTCCATGAACCCATCTGGTTGAGCCATGTAAATGCGCTCGTCAAGATTTCCATTCAAAAATGCAGTCTTGACATCCATCTGCCAGATTTCATAATCTAGGGCGGCAGCAATGGATAAAAGAGTACGAATGGACTTTAGCATCGCCACGGGCGAGAAGGTATCTTCATAGTCGATACCTTCCTTTTGTGTGAACCCCTTCGCCACAAGTCGTGCTTTAAATGTCTCGACATTTCCATCCGGTCCTCTTTTCTTCTTGTAGATCCATTTACACCCAACAGGCTTGATGCCTTCAGGTAAATCTACAAGTTTCCATACTTCGTTGACATACATCGAATGCATTTCAACGTTCATGGCTTCTTGCCATAGGTTTGCTTCAGAACTTTGCATCGCCTGGGAAAATGATACTGGATCATCTTCCTCCTTGTATGCGACTGCAGCAAAGGCCTCCCCGATGTACATCAATCGCTCAGGTTGTCGTACAATCCTGCTACTGCGACGAATCGTAGGAGGCTTAAGTTCTGAATGTGGTTCTTCTATTGTTGGTGTAGGACTTGTCCTATCTTGTGAAGTACCAGCTACTTCACCCAACATTTCCTTCAGCACAAGTTTGCTTCTCGGTACGGTATTCTTCATATAATCCTCTTCAAGAAACCTAGCGTTCGTGCTAACGAACGTTTTCTTGTCAGTAGGACTATAGAATGTGTACCCTTTTGTTTCTTTCGGATATCCTATGAAAAAGCATAATTCTGAACGACTAGCCAACTTGCTAGTCTTTTGTCTCAGCACGTGTGCTGGACAACCCCAGATCTTGATGTGGTTTAGAACAGATTTCTTACCACACCATCTCTCGTAGGGAGTGCCGAGAACCGTTTTTGACGGAACCTGGTTCAGAATATGAGTTGCCGTTTCTAAGGCATATCCCCAGAACGAATCAGGAAGAGATGAGTAACTCATCATTGATCTCACCATATCTAGTAGCGTTCGGTTCCTTCTCTCTGACACACCGTTTTGTTGTGGTGTGCCAGGTGCTGTAAGCTGAGAATGAATGCCTTCTTCTTTAAGAAGATCCTCGAACTCATCAGACAAGTACTCTCCTCCTCGATCTGATCGAAGGGTTTTGATTTGTTTCTCTCTTTGCTTCTCAACCAAGGCCCGATATTGTTTGAACATTTCAAAAGTATCGGATTTGTGTCGCATTAAGAAAACATGACCAAAACGTGAGTAGTCATCAGTGAAGGTTACAAAGTATTCGTAACCTCCTCTTGCTTGAATACTGATTGGACCACATACATCACTATGTATGAGTTCCAATACTTGTGTGGCTCTTAGACCTTTCGAAGAGAAAGGTCTCTTGGTCATTTTGCCTTCAAGACAGGATTCACACGTGGGCAAAGATCCCACGTTTAGAGATTTCAAAGGACCATCCTTTGTTAACCTCTTAATCCTATCTAGGCCAATATGTCCAAGACGTAAGTGCCATAGATATGTATCATCCGTTTCATCACTATGAAATGTCTTACGCTTCCTGAGTGAATCACTATTCACCTCAGTGTCCAAGATTGTCGGCTCATTAGGATATAGATAATAAATAGAATCTACTCGATGAGCTTTAGAAATAAAACAACCATTAAGAAAAATTTCAATACCATTATTGACTTTAAACTCATAATGTTGTTCTTCTAAACGACCAAAAGAAATTAAATTCTTGCAAAAATCTGGAACATAATAAACGTTATTCAATAATAAAGCCTTATTCCCAAAATTCAGCTGCATGGTCCCGACAGATCTGGCTCTGACCTTCGTTCCATTCCCCCAGTTGAACGTGAACTCTTCTTCACCTAAGCTTCTGGTTTTCCTGAAACCATTCAGATTACACACAATATGGTCAGAAGCCCCGCAGTCTAAAATCCAGGGTGATTCTTTATATGTCGTGTAACATGCTTGGGTGACGAAAGCCATACCTTTCCCCTTGACGGTCTTGAGGTAGGCAGGACAGTTCCTTCGCCAATGGCCGACTTCTCCGCAATGGTGGCACTTGTGTTTAGACTTGTCCACCTTTGCGATGCCCTTGCCTTTGACATCCGCAGCCTTCTTGTAGGGCGTCTTGGATCCCGTTCGGTTGGCGTTTTTGGGACCCTTCATCACTCTCTTCGATCCAGAAGTGGAAGCCCTATGTTCAGCAACATTGGCTTCACCAGTCTTCTTCTTGGTCTTAGGGAGAAGTCCCTCGGCAGTCTGCAACTCCTTCATTAGCTCGGTTACAGAATAATCGAGCTTGTTCATGGAGTAGTTCAGACGGAAGCTATCGAAAGAATCCGTCAGAGTCTCCAAGATCATATCAACCTTGGTGAGTCCATCGATCTCCGATCCGAGAATCTCCATGTCGTTCAGGTGACCCATGATCACTAGCATGTGGTCCCTGACTGACGTTCCCGGCTTCATCCGAAAATTCATGAAATTTCGGATTGCCTGCTGCCTCGCCTGACGCCCATGACATCCAAACATGTCATGAAGATTGTAGAGCATGTCATATGCCGTGGCAATGTCCTTGTGAGATTGCTGCAACACATTGCTCATGGAACCCAAGATATAACACTTGGCAATCTCATCGGACCTTACCCACGTGTCATAGGCGTTCTTGTCCTCCTGGCTTGAGTCAGCACTCGGAGCTGGAGGACACGGGGTAGTGAGAACATACTTGTGCTTTTCCACCGTCAGTACGATGTCGAGGTTACGTTTCCAATCAACGTGATTCTCACCCTCGAGTTTGTTATAACTGAGTATAGATGCAAGTGGATTCATGATATTGCTGAAATTAAATGAAATGAATAATTTTAGCATATGCTACAGTTTCGAATTATGATGCATGTACAATCCTAAATGAGTGAGGAAAGCGATAAATAATTCATGGTATTATGAACAAAAATGATCAATTACTTTTCCTAGGGGAAACCGTAATTGATCGCCTTTCATAGTCGTGACACATCACTATTTAGTTTGAACTATACAATAAGTCACAACTTCTAGTTCTCGCTAATTACCATGGACTTTGGTCACTTATGTTTAACGCATAGCCTCTATGGAGGGTTACTTTAAACAATAAGTCTAAGCGTGCAACCAACATGTGGGCCCTTATCCAAGTTACTTTGAAAACGGTTCTCCTAGGGGAGACCCCGCTTCATCGTTCCTCTTTAGGGCTTAGTTTGTAACAATTTAATTGACTATGTGCTTCCGAAGTACTCCCATTGAAGGGAGGGCCACGAGGGTGACTCTTAGTTCATTCACACAAGTTAATTAAATTCATGTTGGGGACCTCGGGTTATTTCAACGACAAATAACCCTCCCACTTAGTTTTTGCAAAAATCATATTTTGTGGACGATGTTCAATTTCATAACTAGTTATTTAAATTAAACTATAATGATGCATGAACAATTCATATAGTGTTGGCGTTCTATCCTATATGACATGTGGATGAATATGAGATAAGATTAAATAAAATAAAACATAATATTTAACTTATCTAATGGCCCATTTCTAAAATTACAACCCTTTACAAAAGAAAAAACAATAAACTACTTTATTCCTAGTCTTGTGTCGAGTCGTCGAATTTCCGAGTTTTAAAACTTAGAGATTAATATCTCCCACTCAAATAATTAAATTCATTTTTATTATTTCAAAAATAATATAAATAAATTTAATTATTCAAGATTTTAAATTTATTCGGAAACGATTTCCGAATCTCGGTCGTCGGGCCTAACCCTAGCTAGCTCGCGCGCGTCCGAAGACACACGGCCATGTTAGGGTTTTGGCCGACCCAAACAGCCCTCTTGTGTCCAATACACAGGTCCTTAGGCGTGTTCGGAATCGACCGGGATAGCTCCCACGCGTTTCAAAAACGCGCGGCCATTCCCGGAGGCTGCCTTCCTTCTTCTTGTCTCCCGGATTACAAAATTATAAACTTTAAATTTACAACAAATTACAAATTTAAATAAAATAAAAAATAAAAACCGGGACGTAACCGGTAAACAATCCTAGGGCCAATTAGAGTAAGGATCCATTCACATAAACACACATACATTCACAAATGCAATTCATACAAAAACGCCAACACTCAAAATCGATTTAATGACAATTATGGCTCTGATACCATTTGTTGGAATTTAGTTAACAATTAACCTAATTTAATTACGAAACACATCAATATGTGGCGGAATTTCATAATTCAATTTAACATATTATAAACGTTTTAAAACATGTTCGATAACCATATCATTAAATCTAACCTAACATGTCAATAAATTTACAATCACATCAATAAATTTATCTAAGCATGCAAACGAATAATCCAAATACATATAATTATTCTAAAACATCATATTATTCAGATCCAATTCGTTCGAGGGACACTTACATAAGATTTGGATCTGCGAGAGCAAGTCTCGGTGTACGTCAAGGTGGTCGGCCGATCCTCTACGCCACGCGCGTCCAAGAAATCCTCAAAACCGTCGTGCCTTCGATCCTCCAAAATTAGCCGGCCCTGGGGAGAGAAAAATCACTCAAACAACCACAAGTTGAGTCAATGATAATACTCTAGGGATTTTTAGGAGACAAAGAGGGTGGGCTCTTTCGTGGGAACAAGGGAAGAAGGGGAAACTCAAATAAAAGGAAGGGCTGCCGGGAAACAGTTTTCCTCTCTCTCTTTCTCTCTTAATTTCGGCCAAAACCTCTCAAGCACAAGGGGGGAGAGGTTTGGCTGAGTGTTGGTCGAAATTAGGCTAGAGTTACCAAAGAGAAAGCCTCCTTTTATATCAGAGAGAATGGGCTTAAGTTAGGTCAAAATCCAGTTAAGACCCATTAGTCAAACTTAAGCCCAAAACTCCTTTTAATCAGTTTAAACAATTTTTCCAGCCCATAAAACACCTATTATGGCCGACCATATTGTCCTAATTACCTCCCAAATTTATTTGATTTATTTCTAAAATAATATTTAATTAATTTAGAACATCTCATTTATTTAATGACAAGTCATTAATTATTTTCATACTAATCAATGTAGTACGAAACGAGAAAATATTTATTTTCATCTTTTATTTATTTGAATCATCAAATTATATTATTATCAATATAATAACATAATATGATTCGTGAAATAAATGTAATAATAAATAACCAGTTATTTATTTAATTACTCAGAAAATAATTTTCTTAGCGTAAATCACAATTTACGTTGAATGAGAAAATCAATCATTTCTTGTTCACCAAAATCTCGTCCGAGAGTCTATCATTGAGACCTTATGGACCCACATGAACGAAGCTTTAGAATAAGGCTCGGACACAAAAGTTCACAAACTTTTTCCGGCTTTTAATTCTTAATATTAGTCGATTCCACTAAAGGACCAATATTGAACATCTCTAAGTTCATATGCGTTTATATTTCCGTTTGATGTGACAAAACTATTCTTCACACGGTCCACGGTGTATTTTACGATATTACCCTTTGTGTGTATCATTAACTCAGAGGAATGTAAAATTACCGTTTTACCCCTGAGTTATTATTTCACCAAGTCCTCTGTTATTTGTGAACGAGAAAAACATAAAATGAAATGTCTCAACATGTCACATGTTTTGTTTCAAAGAATTCTTTATTCGATGAATACCAGGCTTGGTTTATTCGCTCACACTCTCATAACAGAGCATGGTGTGATACTAATGCCTTAGCATTGTTTCAACACAAATTCCATATCTGTGAATCACATGTTTCAACGAAACAGTATTATGACACCAACCGTCGGGTCAATGAAACTTCATTTAGCCATTGCCCATTGACAAATCAAATGTCATAAAGTGTTACAAGAATACATGTACTCAATTCAGGATTTAGGTAATTACTAAAATACCCCTCGTGAGTTTGATGTTTCGAGTGATTAAACGGTTTTATCTCGAACTTCAAAACTTCACTGGTCTTGTTCAATATCTTCATTAAGATATCAAGAATGAATTACAGAGTCACAACTCTCCATATCACAAGATAAGATATCGTTTAATTCATTCTAACAATCATTACTAGGAATCGATTGCCCAATCGATCTTTAGATTGCGAACTATTATTTAAACTAGTCATAAGAAGGTATCTTGTCAAGTCTGTACTTAGCACTTCTTTCGTTGATGACAGTTTCAGAGCGTAGACATAAATGCGTAAACACAATCTTAAATTAGAATGGATATTCAATCTTTATTTAATTTCAAAGCAAAACAAATACAAAAGTATTTAATATCAAAAATCTCCTTTGTGGGCATAAATGCCAACAAACCCCTGGGCCTCCCCTTGGCCGGGTGAAAGGAGGCAAGGCCTTGGACCTCCCCTTGGCCGAGGGAATCCCTTGGGCCGGCCCTTGGACGGGCCTAGGGAAGGCTTGAGCCTCCCTTTGGCCGGGGGAATCCCTTGGGCCGGCCCTTGGACGGGCCTAGGGAAGGCTTGAGCCTCCCTTTGGCCGGGGGAAGGCTTTACTCGGCCCTTGGCCGAATGAACATGCCCTAGACGTTGGTTAGGGCAACCTTCCGCCCTTCTCGATGTTTCCGTCGAACCGTCGTACCTTTTAGTGCCCACAACACTAGCCCCCCGAGTCCACCATTTGAACGGAGATCGTGTGGTGGACTCAAGCTCATCCGTCCCCGATTACCACGCCCCTTCTTGTTTTGGTAAGCCTTTTCAACACATTTGTTTTATTCTTGACGTCATTCCCAGCCACGTGCACATGGATCCGGCCGACCACGCGTCAGGAAGTGGGTCCATCGAGGATGAACTTTTTCCCTTTCTCGGGGACCAAAACATTGACTTAGAACAATTCTGGAACCAATTCTCATCTCCCCCGAAACCTCTCCCCATTCCCTCCTCTTCACCGTGCACGGGTGTTTTTGCCATGGGAGAAGGGAATTTTTCTTCAATTGAGACGTGGTTGACCGACAGGGAAGAGGCTGAACGAGCGTGCCAAAATACACCAAAAGTCAGGGAGATCGGCGACCCGTCCTCCGTGAACCCGAGCGACGAGACTAGTGGGGGTTCGGGTGGCGGTTTTCGCGTGGATCTGGGTGGCAGGCCCCGTGCAAGTTCGGGCGGTGAACCTCGCAGGGGTCTCGGCAGCGGCATGACCCACGCGGGTCTGGGCAACGACGTGACCCCCGCGGGTCTGGGCAACGACGTGACCCACGCGGGTCTGGGCAACGACGTGACCCACGCGGGTCTGGGCGGTGACACGCTTGGCGCGGGATCGGGCGGCGATCCCCGTGTGGGTCTGGGCAACGATGTGCCCCACACGAGTCTGAGCGGCGGCGCACCCAGCACGAGGCCGGAAGATGGCTCGCACACGGATTTGGGCGGCGATACGCCCTGCACGGGGCTGGATGATGACCCGTGCGTGGTTTGGGCAGCGATGCGTCCTGCAGAAGGCTGGGCGACGACCCGCGCGTGGGCCTGGGTGGCGACGTGCTCCGTGCAGGGCCTGAAAACAATTCCCGCGTGGGTTCGGGCGGCGACGCGCCTCGTACCTGCCTGGATGACGTCCTCCGCGCAGATCTGGGCATCGACGTGCCCCGCACCAATCCGTGTGGCGACCCCCACACAGGTTTGAGTGACGAGCCCCAAGCGGGTGCTAGCGTCGGGGAAGACGCCGACGAGCGTGGTGTGGGGGCGGAGACGCCGATTCTAGCAAGGTTGGTCGAAAGCTCTTCTGGTGATGATCATGCGGAACCCGGAGATTCTCTCGCGAGGGCGAGAGCGATTATCGTCGAGGATAAGACCGATGGTGATGACGCGAACGGTATCGAGAGTCTGCGGGATTCTATTTTGTTGGCGACGCATGTGGTGTCCCAAAATCGCGCGGGATCACCGAGTCCCCACCTCGAGGTGCCCCCCGAGCTAATTCGGGTCTCCGGAGTCGAGGGCTCCGGCGAATCACCCGACCGCGACCTCGACTTGGTCACACCCGCTACCTTGACTGCGCAAGAGGAGAAACGTGCCTTGTCGTTTCCGATCGGGGAGTCGATGTCCCGAGAGGGATTTGATTGTTCCGAGGTCGATTTCCCGAGCTCTCTTTCTCTCGCGAGCTTCACAAGTTTGAGGTGACGGTTCCATATACCGACTTCCATTTCGCTATTGCGGCCCTTGCCAGATGATCTCCCGAGTCGCCCACGATTAGGATACGCGGCCATTCACGAGGCTAGTCTTCGCGGGGGTCTACGGTTACCCTTCCAGCGCGTGATCCGAGAGTTATTAATCCGATTGGGAGTCCACGCGTCTCAGATGTCGCCACTGTTTTATCGTATGGTAGCCGCCTGTCACATGATGCTACACCGAGCGCGAGGTCGGGGTGTGACTGCCGACGAGATCCGAAATATTATGTCTGTCCATGGCGTGTCGGGGAAACCGGGCTTTTACAATGTTCAACACTGTAAGAAATCCCCCCTTCTTACGAGGTTGTCGACCAAGCATCGTTATCCTTGGGTATAAGTATCTGAATCTGCTTTTGGGACGGCACCACTAAATTTTGGTCCCGTTGCCGATTTCTCGGCGGATCGCAACACCGAGGATTCAGAACTTGCCTAGGTGATCGGAGCTATTCCAGACTCACGGAGGCAAGGTGTGCTTTTCGAATCCGCCGATCTCATGGAAACCACCGGGTGGTTCATCCCTAGTCAGGAGGTAACTTCAGATCTCACGTCGAGTGAAGGGCCTGTCGGGGGTTTCGACCTTGAGGCGGCAATCGAGCCTCCCTTTCCTCCCGATCTGGGGGGTATTATCCATCTCTTTCCTCTCAAGGGAGTTGATATTTTAAATTTGCATTATTTGTTGTTATTTTTCCTCTGACGAACGACTATGTTTATTATTTCAGATACGATGGCTCGCAATCGTTCTCGTGTCTGTCTGCCGAGGGGAGAACCTACCGCCAAGGCCGTGGCTGCGGCACGATCTCGCATCGAGGCCCGCCGTGGGAGATCCCCGACCCGCGTTCGGGGTGAGATGCTTTCGTCGAACAAACGATCAGTACCGGCCTCATCCGTCGAGGAACCATCCGGTGGGAAACGTGTCCACACTTCGAGCGTGTCGGGAGGCGCAGAATCCAATTTGATGAGAGAAGCTGAGGCGTTACGGGGCCAATGTTCTCGGGGAATCCTTGACTCTCCTTTGCGGGAATTCAAGGGTCTTCTGACTACAGGTGACCTTGACTACTTCCAGAATAGGATTAGCGATGCTCGCAAGGTACGCCTATTTCCACCTAGCCTTGCGTTGTCCATTAGTCATTTATTTTTACTTACGAATGCACACGTGCTTTCATCGTTGTTTTGACAGATGCTTGCCCGACAAGAATGGGGTGACGCGATCCTCCGAGACCTGCTGCGGAGGATGTCGGTCATGAAGAAGGATGCCGAAAAAATGACAGCTGATCACGCCGCCGCCTTGACGGAGGTTCGACCTGTCCGGGAGTTCCACATCTAAGAGGGGGAGCTGCGGAGAGTTCGCGCGGAGTTGGAGGCCGAAAGAAAGTTGCGAGCAGAGGATCGCACATCCCGAGAGAAGGCGGAGCAGGCGGCAGACACTTTTTTGGGCGAGACGAAGAAACTCCAGACGGCGCTCTCGGGCCGAGATGAGGAGTTGAAGATCGTCCACGCTCAATTGATGACCAGAGAGATCTCTCGTGTTCAAGCCGAGAGGGAGAGAGACTCCCTACTCCTCGAGATGCAGGCTCTCATTGAGGAGAAAGATGATGCTGTGAAGTCGAAGGCCGACCTGGAAGATGATTGGGATCTAGCCTTGGAGGAGGCCTGCCACGCGGCTGCCGTGCGCGTTCGTGATGCTGTCGCGAGGGAGAATGTGACCCGGGGGGTTACCTTTTCCTTCTTTGAAGCGATGTTTCCCTCGCTGGATGACGCTCCTCGACTGGATGGTGCGCCATTTGGGGCTCCTTCAGAGGTCGCCCAGTCCACGAACCGTCCCCCCGACGGGGAGACTACTGATGGGTCCGGCGCTCCAGTTGACGAGGAACAAGTAGACTTTGGTTCCGAGTGATTATTTTTCTTTCTGTCCATTTTGCGCATGTTGTTTAGCGCTTGCTTCCTTTTACGCGTCTTTACGAACATTGTCGTTTGGTGATTTTTATTTGGCATGAGAACCTTCCTTTGATACTTGTTTCTGTCATAATGTGAGATTGTTTTGGGCCCATGCCTTTCGGTGGGCGAGACATAGCCATTTGGCATACGCCATACGATGGGCGAGACTTGTTGCCTGTCGGCGTGCGAGTGCATGGTCTTATGTCATCCGGTGCGCGGATGTTGGCCCTTTAGCGGGTCTTGTGAGACTTGCTGCCTGTCGGCGTGCGAGTGCGCGATCTTATGTCATCTGGTGCGCGGATGTTGGCCCTTTAGAGGGTCTTGCGAGTACGCGATCGCTTGGTGCGAACCGGGTTATGTGAGGACCTGGCCTACGTCGTAGCCCCCCGAGTTTATTTAGAAGTTTGCAAAGGTTATAAATAAATTGTCATGAGGCGTATTTCTTATTCATTGTTGAGAAAATGTTACACTTCACGGGTCATGGACCATGCGTACAATGAATTTAAATTGCAAAAAATAATAAAACGGGTCGTCCTTTAAGTGACGCCTACTGATAATATTGTCTCAAGTGCTCGGCATTCCATGGGTGGGTGAAGACGAGACCTTCGAGATTTTCCAGCTCGTAGGTGCCGTTATGAGTGGCTTGACGTACCCGATATGGACCTTCCCAGGTGGGTCCCAGGACTCCGACTCCTGGGATTTGTGTGTTTTGAAAAACCCTCCTGAAAACAAGGCTTCCGTTTGCGAATTTCCTTATTTTGATTCTCGAATTGTAGTACTTTTCTATTTTCCTCTTTTGTTCAGTTAAACGTGATAACGCGCCTATCCTCTTTTCGTCGATGAGATCTAGTTCCATCCTCATTGCCTCGTCATTTCGGTCGCTGTCGTAATCGATAACCCGACAGGTGGGGATACTTGTCTCTAAAGGTATCACGGCCTCGACGCCAAATGCCAATGCGAACGGGGTTTCGCCGGTAGCGTTTCGTTCCGTGGTTCGATATGCCCATAAGACTGTCGGTAACTCTTCCGCCCAAGCCCCTTTTTTCGCTTCTAGCCTTTTCTTCAAGTTTTCTTTGATTGTCTTGTTGACTGCTTCGACTTGACCATTAGCTTGAGGGTGTCGAGGCGACGAATAGGTCTTACGAATCCCCAATTGTTCACACAGCTCCCGAAGGCGTGCGTTGTCAAATTGTTTCCCATTGTCGGTGACGATCGACTCGGGAACCCCAAAGCGACATATTATGTTTTTCCACATGAAACTTGTCGTGTTCGCCTCTGTGATCTTGGCGAGTGGTTCTGCTTCGACCCACTTTGTGAACTAATCTACTGCCACGATTGCGAATTTGTATTGTCTTGGGGCCGTGGGTAATTCCCCGATAAGGTTGACCCCCCATTTGGCGAAAGGTCGGGGTACGATGACCGGGCATAAAGGTGCCGGAGGCTGTCTTGGAACGTGTGCGAATCTCTGGCACTTGTCGCATTTCTTGGCCCACGAGTGAGCGTCCCTCTTCATGGTTGGCCAAAAATACCCCGCTCGGAGCAATTTCAAAGCCAATGACTGTCCGGCCGAATGGTTCCCGCAAACCCCTTCGTGTATTTCATGCAGCGCTTTTTTCGCTTCATCTTCGGATAGGCACCGGAGGAGCGGCATGGAGTATCCTCGTTTGTAGAGTGTCTGCTCCCTCAGTACGTATTTGGACGCCAGATTCTTCAATCTTCGGGCCTCTTCTTTCCCTTCGGGAGTCTCCCCCCCTTGGAGGTACTTTAGAAGCGGCGTCATCCATGTCGTTTGTGGTGCTTGTTCGATCGTTCCCACATCATTTCTTGAGATACATGGCCTCGTCAGTTTTTCTATTGGGACATCGTCGATCCCCCCTTCATCAATCCCGGATGCCAAACGGGCCAAGGCGTCGGCGTGGACGTTTTTCGCTCTGGGAATCTGGATTATCTCGAACCATAGGAATGACTCCAATAGTTTTATAACCTTGGCGAGGTATGCCATCATGCTCGGCTCCTTAGCACCGTATTCTCCTTTGACTTGGTTGACTACCAATTGCGAGTCGCAATGGATACGCAATTTTTTAGCGTCGAGTTTCTTCGCTAACTCCAAGCCTATGATTAGAGCTTCGTACTCGGCCTCGTTGTTCGAAGCATTGAACTCGAATCGCATGGCATATTTGATCTCTTCCCTATCGGGGTTCGTAAGTATGATGCCAGCGCCAGCGCCTTGGGCGTTCGACGCACCATCGACGTGTAGTTCCCATAGCGGGCCTTCTGGGATCATTGGCCTTTTCATGGTCAGGTCGTTTCTCTTTTCTCCGAGGACTTCTACATCGTCCCCTATCGAGGAGGATCCTGTGAATTCGGCCACAAAGTCGGCCAAGGCTTGACCTTTGATGGCGGTTCTTGGTTGGAAATCTATTCCATATTCCCCCAGCTCTTGAGACCATATGGCCATCCGGGAGGATGTGGCTTTCTGTAACGCCTTTTCATGGGGTACTTTGTACGTACGATGATGGGGTGAGATTGGAAGTATGGCCGAAGCTTCCTCGCGCCTGTGACTAAGGCCAATGCCATCTTTTCGATATCTGGGTATCTGGTCTCGGCGTCGAGGAGCGCCTTGCTCGCATAGTAGATTGGCCATTGAATCTTATTTTCTTCACGCACCAACACCGTGCTTATTGCCCTTTCGGTCACTGCGAGGTATACGAACAATTTTTCCCCTTCGTTGGGTTTTGCCAAGAATGGCGCGGAACTGAAATAGGCTTTCAGCTCGCGGAAGGCCAGTTCGCATTCTTCTGTCCAAACAAATCCATTGACCTTTTTCAAGGCCTTGAAGAACGGTTGGCAACGGTCCGTCGCCTTTGACACGAAACGTGACAATGTTGCAACCCTACCTGTTAAGCTCTGCACCTCTTTGATTTTGGTAGGGGACTTCATGTTCAGAATTTCTTCGATCTTTTCGGGGTTGGCCTCTATCCCCCTATTGCTCACCATATAACCCAAGAATTTTCCGGATTCGACTCCGAAAGCGCATTTGTTTGGGTTAAGCTTCATTCTATAACGTCGCAGGATGGAAAACATATTCCTGAGATCTCCGATATGATCGTCAGCCCTTAAACTCTTAACTAACATATCGTCGACGTAGACTTCCATTGTTTTCCCAATTTGGTCGGCAAACATGTGGTTCACCAATCGTTGGTACGTAGCCCCTGCATTCTTGAGACCAAAAGGCATGACCTTATAGCAGTATAGTCCCCGATCGGTGACGAAAGTGGTTTTTATCTGATCTAGACCATGCATGCGGATCTGATTGTAACTAGAATAAGCGTCCATGAAGCTTAACAATTCATGACCCGCGGTGGCGTCAACAAATTGTTCGATTCTGTTCAGTGGAAAACTGTCTTTCAGGCAAGCCTTGTTGAGATCCTTGTAATCGATGCAAATCCTCCATTTGCCGTTTGCTTTTTTCACCATAACCACGTTGGAAACCCATCTGGGATGTTCTGCCTCCCTTATGAATCCTGCCGCGAGAAGTCCCTCGACTGTCCGCCCCTTCATCCCGTCGCGCACTTCTATGCTCGAGCCGCGATCGCGATCGACCGCCCCGAGAGTTTGAAGATGGAGCGCCTCTGAATTGCGGACCTGGCGGTCAAATCGGCGGGGGTTGGTGTGAAGGTGGTCTTGCGTCCGCTTCTCGATCAAGAAGAGGAGTTATCTCGTCCGTCCGAGATTCCCCCACGTATTCGGGGTCGGAACCATCTCGGAACGAACTTTTGTCAATGTCATATCCGAGGAGATCGGCTATGAGTGTATTGTCCACTCCCGGTCGATCCAAAATTTCCGCAAGTCGTCTAGCTGTATCCTCTCGGAGAGCAACGTTGGGATCAGCCCTCGAGCTATGGGACCCGTTCTCGTTCTCACGAGGCTGACCGCCGAGTCGGTGGGAAAGGCTTCGAAGGCCATATCTGGCGTTCGTCGCCCGGGTGCCGGTAGATGCAACAGGAATCTGACTCATCCTATCGGAGGTTGTTTGATGGGGAACAAGGCTGGCTTTGTCAAATACCCCTCCTTCTAGCGCCAAAATGTTGTCGCTCGATTTCGGACAACGATTTAGGAACCCAGAACGGTTCGACCCAAGGCCGGACCAAGTGATCGCGTTCGGGTTCTAGCGTGTCGAACTCGGTATCCCGAGTCGTGCCTTAGCTGTCAATGAAGTTCGTGCTACGCAGGTATCTGAAATGCAAAGGAATCAAATGAACTACCAAGGGGAAACAGAGGGGGTGCCTCTGTTTACCTCTCCGACGCTCAGCATTAGTTGGATTGAGGTGGATAAAAGGGTTTGGAGTTTAGAGGTTTAAGGTTTGAGAGAAACGAGTGAAGTCCGAGTTCAGCAGCGTTTCAGTACTCAAGTATTCGTTACCTGTCATTGGGAGCCGTGTCCCCTATTTATAAGGTATGCCTTGGAGGCATGGAAAACCCCTCCCACCTAGGGAAAAGACTTCAGGCAGCCTTTGCCCGGAGAAGAGCCATCAACCGGCCCTTGGCCGATCACAGTGCCTTGGGCCTCCCCTTGGACGGGTGAAATGAGAACCTTGGACCTCCCCTTGGCTGGTCGGAGCCTTCCTGGACCTCCCCTTGGCCGAGGGAAACCCCTGGGCTTCCCCTTGGCCGGATGAAAGGAGGCAGGGCCTTGGACCTCCCCTTGGCCGAGGGAAACCTTTGGGCCGGCCCTTGGAAGGGCCTAGGGTAGGCTTGCACCTCCCTTCGGCCGAGGGAAACCCCTGGGCCTCCCCTTGGCCGGGTGAAAGGAGGCAGGGCCTTGGACCTCCCCTTGGCCGAGGGAACCCTTGGGCCGGCCCTTGGACGGGCCTAGGGCAGGCTTGCACCTCCCCTTGGCCGAGGGAAACCCCTGGGCCTCCCCTTGGCCGGGTGAAAGGAGGCAAGGCCTTGGACCTCCCCTTGGCCGAGGGAATCCCTTGGGCCGGCCCTTGGACGGGCCTAGGGAAGGCTTGAGCCTCCCTTTGGCCGGGGGAATCCCTTGGGCCGGCCCTTGGACGGGCCTAGGGAAGGCTTGAGCCTCCCTTTGGCCGGGGGAAGGCTTTACTCGGCCCTTGGCCGAATGAACATGCCCTAGACGTTGGTTAGGGCAACCTTCCGCCCTTCTCGGTGTTTCCGTCGAACCGTCGTACCTTTTAGTGCCCACAACAATGTCATTAAATCTAAAGTAGCATGTCAACAAAATTTATGAACATATCAATAAATTATTTTAAGCATGCAAACGAACAATCCAAATAAATATAATCATTCTACAATACTATATCATTCAGATCCAATTCGTTTAAGAGACACTTACATGGGGTTTGGATCTGGAGAGCAAGTCTCGGTGTACGTCCAAGTGATCGGCCGATCCTCTACACCACGCGCGTCAAGGAGATCCTCAAATCCGTCGTGCCTTCGTTCCTCCAAAAGTGGCCGGCCCCGGGGAGAGAAAAGTCACTCAAACAACCACAAGTTGAGTCAATGATAATACTCAAGGGATTTTAGGAGACAAAGAGGGTGGGCTCTTTCGTGGGAACAAGGGAAGAAGGGGAAACTCAAATAAAAGGAAGGGCTGCCGGGAAACAGTTTTCCTCTCTCTCTTTCTCTCTTAATTTCGGCCAAAACCTCTCAAGCACAAGGGGGGAGAGGTTTGGCTGAGTGTTGGTCGAAATTAGGATAGGGTTACCAAAGAGAAAGCCTCCTTTTATATCAGAGAGAATGGGCTTAAGTTATGTCAAAATCCAGTTAAGACCCATTAGTCAAACTTAAGCCCAAAACTCTTTTTAATGAGTTTAAACAATTTTTCGAGCCCATAAAACACCTATTATGGCCGGCCATATTGTCCTAATTATCTCCCAAATTTATTTGATTTATTTTTAAAATAATATTTAATTAATTTAGAACATCTCATTTATTTAATGACAAGTCATTAATTATTTTCATACTAATCAATGTAGTACGAAACGAGAAAATATTTATTTTCATCTTTTATTTATTTGAATCATCAAATTATATTATTATCAATATAATAACATAATATGATTCGTGAAATAAATGTAATAATAAATAACCAGTTATTTATTTAATTACTCAGAAAATAATTTTCTTAGCGTAAATCACAATTTACGTTGAATGAGAAAATCAATCATTTCTTGTTCACCAAAATCTCGTCCGAGAGTCTATCATTGAGACCTTATGGACCCACATGAACGAAGCTTTATAAAGCTCGGACACAAAAGTTCACAAACTTTTTCCGGCTTTTAATTCTTAATATTAGTCGATTCCACTAAAGGACCAATATTGAACATCTCTAAGTTCATATGCGTTTATATTTCCGTTTGATGTGACAAAACTATTCTTCACACGGTCCACGGTGTATTTTACGATATTACCCTTTGTGTGTATCATTAACTCAGAGGAATGTAAAATTACCGTTTTACCCCTGAGTTATTATTTCACCAAGTCTTCTGTTATTTGTGAACGAGAAAAACATAAAGTGAAATGTCTCAACATGTCACATGTTTTATTTCAAAGAATTCTTTATTCGATGAATACCAGGCTTGGTTATTCGCTCACACTCTCATAACAGAGCATGGTGTGATACTAATGCCTTAGCATTGTTGCAACACAAATTCCATATATGTGAATCACATGTTTCAACGAAACAGTATTATGACACCAACCGTCGGGTCAATGAAACTTCATTTAGCCATTGCCCATTGACAAATCAAATGTCATAAAGTGTTACAAGAATACATGTACTCACTTTAGGATTTAGGTAATTACTCATAGCCTCCCCGTGCCTAGAGGTTAAATGAAACACATGCATCAGTATGTACGAGTTCCAAAAAACATACGTGGCTCTAAGACCTTTCGAAGAGAAATGCCTCTTGGTCATCTTGCCCTCGAGACAAGATTCACAAGTGGGAAGAGTTCCCACCTTTAGAGACTTCAAGGACCATCCTCAGTCAATCTCTTTATCCTATCTAGGCCAATATGTCCAACACGCAAATGCCATAGATATGTGACCGTTTATGTTTCCCGAGTGAATTAGTATTCACTTCGGTTTTCAAGATTGTCGGTTCAACGGGATAAAGATAATAAATCGAATCCACACGTTGAGCTTTTGTAATAAAAGAAACATCACCAAAAATCTCAATACCATTATTGATCTTAAAGGTAAATCTCTGTTCTTCTGAATAACCAAAAGAAATAAAATTCTTGCTAATGTCTGGAACATAATAAATAATATTCAATAATAAATTATTGTTTCCAAAACTAAACTTCATGGTCTCGACAAATCTTGCTCTGATCTTCGTTCCATCTCCCCAAGTGAATCCGAACTCTCCGTCACTCAAGCTCCTGATTTTCTCAAAACCGTTCAAATTACAAACAACATGGTCAGATGCCCCGCGATCTAAGATCCCGGGCGACACTTTGTTTGTCATGTAATAAGCTTAGGTGACAAATATTCTTGTTCGGTTGGCGTTTTTGGGCTTCCTCTTAAACCTCTTAGAACCAGATGTCGAGGCCTCTATGTTCAGTAACGTTGAGCTCACTTGACTTCTTCTTGTTCTTAGGGAGAAGACCCTCGGCAGTTTGCAACTGTTTCATGTGTTCCTAGACTCTATAGTCGAGCTTGTTCATGGAATAGTTCAGACGGAAGCCATTAAAAGACTC
Source organism: Urtica urens (assembly GCA_958296335.1). Taxonomy (NCBI): domain Eukaryota; kingdom Viridiplantae; phylum Streptophyta; class Magnoliopsida; order Rosales; family Urticaceae; genus Urtica; species Urtica urens. Next base: position 15,938,686 of record OY282526.1, read on the forward strand.
TGAGAGAGTTTTCAAGATCATATCTATTTTGGTGTCTCTATTGATCTCTGATCCAAGAATCTCCATCTCATTCATATGACCCATGATCGCAAGCATGTGGTCTGAACAAAAGTTTCTGGCTTCGTTCAACTGCGGAAAGCTTGCTGCCTAGCCTGACGCCTATAACCTCCAAACATCTCAAGTACGTTGTACAACACTTTGTATGTTGTATCGATGTGTCTATGAGACTGCTGCAACACATTGCTCATAGATGCTAGGATACAGCACCTTGTAATCTCATCGGATCTCATCCAAGAGTATATGCGTCTTGTCTTCCTGACTCGAGTCATAACTCGGAATAGGAGGACAGGGGACAGTGAGAACGTACTTGTGCTTTTACATCGTCAATACAATGTCGAGGTTACGTTTCCAGTCTACGTAATTCTCACCCTCGAGTTTGTTTGTACTTAAAATAATTCTATGTGGGGTATTTAAAAGACATTTGCTTAAACAAATAATAAAATAAATAAGTTTAGTATGTGCTACAAATGCGAACTACATGATGCATGCAACAGTCCTAATATGGTGAGGAAAGCATGTAAGCAATTCATGATATTATGAACAATAATGATTAATTACTTTTCCTAGGGGAAACCGTAATTAATCGCCTTTCATAGTCGTGACACATCACTATTTAGTTCGAACCATCCAAGAAGTCACAACTTCTAGTTCTTACTAATTACCATAAACTTTGGTCACTTATTTTTAATGCAGGGCCTCGAGGGAGGATTACTTTAAAACATAAGTCTAAGTGTGCAACCGACGTGTGGGCCTTTAATCAAGTCACTTTGATAACGGTTCACCTAGGGGAGACCCCGCATCATCGTTCCTCTTTAAGGCTTGGTTCGTAACAATTTGAGTAACTTAATGCTTCCGAAGTACTCCCATTAAAGGGAGGGCCACGAGGGTGACTCTTAGTTCATCACACATTAAGTCAATTAAATTCACATCGGGGACCGTGGGTTGTTTCAACGATAAACAACCCTCTCACTTAGTTTTTGGAAAGAATCATATTCTATTAAAAACAGTTTACAATTTATAACTCATTACATAGACTATTAAATCCTATTTAATTTTCTATTATTTCCGGTCGAGGTGCTTGATGACGCGTCATTCAGTCGATCGGATTAGCACCCACACGTTTCCATCGTGCGGCCAACTCCGATTTCCTCCCACTCAATTAGCACTCACACGTTCAATAACGTGCGGCAAAATTGAGTCTCTCGGTTTAGCTCTCACACATTAAATAACGTGCGGCCAACACCGAGTCTCCTTCGTCCCTCGTCTTTATGTAGCCGGATTACAACAATTTTACATTTTACAACTGAAACGTCCTCGAAAATTGAGGCTCACAATTTAAAAGAAAAATAAAATAAACCCGGACGTAACCGGAAACAAAATCCTAAGACCATATCAATAAGGTTCCATCCATAAACAACCAATCATAATATATAACATTCATAATGCAATAAACAATCATATCCAAAAACGCCAACAATCAACTAGCTAAAACAAATTTTAAAACTAGTTACAACTCATATTTTAATGCCAATTATAGCTCTGATACCATTTGTTGGAAATTACTTAACGATTTAAGTAAATTATTATTAAACATAACTAATTACGTGAGAAATTAATAATAAAATCGATCTATCATATTAAACTATTTAATATCTAACAACCTATTGGCATTAAAATCATAAGCATGTTAATTAACAAGTTAATTCTAAACATGTTATTTCAATAAAATCAAACACTCCAAACAATCATAACAATTATATCAATTAAGAGTATTTAAGATTATCGAAACTTACATCGTCGAGTTATAAATAACTCAGTCGAGGAATTGAAAACGAGTTCGATGCGAGAATCTTCAAACTTCTCCAATTCCGGGTTTGCAAGAGACTTCCTCGGCTCGTCAACACGGGCAGCAAAGGCGGCAAGCAGGCGCGTCCTTGGGGCTGGTCCGGGAAGCTGGCAGCAGATGGCGCGCGGTCCTCGGTAGGCTGGGAACGGGCGGCAGCGGCTGGACTCGTCCGACGCAGAAGGCAGCGGCCCTAGGAGACCCCGGAGCGGCTGAGAGGGGCAGGCACCTCTGGGCTCAGGCGGAGGAACAACGGCGACATCGGCAGCGTCCTGGGCAAAGGCAGGCTCGGCTGGACAAAGGCGGCAGACTGCTGGGACACGCAGAGGGGCGGTCAGGCACAGGTTCGCGCGGATGGGCGGAGGCAGATCGCAGGCGAAACTTCGCGATGACGCTGAGAGCTCATGGACGCTCGGATCGGGACGCCATTTTTTGCGTTGCCGGCAACGAACTGACTTAAATGGGTTCGGAGAGAGATCTGGGTTTGCAGACTCAGATCCATCGGATTCATCGAATCTTTGGTTCGGAGGTCAGATTTCCAGAAAACGAAAATGGACCAAACAACCACAAGTTGATTCAACGATGACACAAGAAGAAAAACGAGAAGATGAGTGTGGGCTTAGATGAACGCACACGAGAAAACAAGAAACGAAATTTTTCGTCCTCTCGGGTGATAGGGTGGTCGGCCAAGAGGGAGGGGAAGAGAGAGAGAGAGAGCAAGCTTGACCTAGGGTTTCCTCAAACCCTATATTTATAGACATTGTTAATGGGCTTACTTGTGGGCTTTTGTTGAATCGATATTAAGCCCAAAACCATGTTAATGGCCGGCCCGTATGTCCTACTCGTTTCTCAATTTTATTTCCCAAATTGCCTTGATTTAATTTCCAAATTCGACTTAATTTAGAACTCTCATCTATTTAATAACTCGTTATTAAATTGTTTCATGGTTATCGAATAACATAAAACGAGAAACGTTTTATTTTCTAATATTGTTATTATGAATTCTCAAGAAAATTATTATTACAATAATAAAGTTCTTTAATTCACAAAATCATTAATTAATCAATAACACATTATTCATTAATTCGCTTGGAAAATAAATTTCTCTATACAAATCAAAATTTATATTTTTATGAGTAAATCAATTTATTGCGTTCAATTAATCTCTTCTAAATGTGCATCATTGAGACCTTATGGACCCACATGAACGAAGCTTGAGAATAAAGCACAGACTCAATAATTCACAAATTATTTCCGGCTTATAATTCTTAATAATGGTCGACTCCACTAAAGGACCAATATTGAAAATCTCTAAGTTCATGCGCGCATATTTTTCCGTTTGAAGTCACTTAACTTTTCTGTACTCGATCCACGGTGTACTTTACCAAAATATCCTTCGTGTGTATCAGTAAGTCCGGGGAATGTGAAATTACCGTTTTACCCCTAGAGTTATTATTTCACTAACTCGTTTGTTACTTGTGAATGAGAAAAAACATAAAGTGAGACGTCAATACATGTCACATGTTTTAATCAAGGAATCTCATATTCAATGATTATCTGGCCAGATTAATTCATTCACTATCTCGTAACAAACCATAGTGTGATACAATGACTTTCATTATGTGTACACGAATTCCATATCTGTGAATCACATAATCCAACACTACAACATTATGTCACCAACCGTCGGGTCAGATGCAGCCATTAGACGGCCATCGCCCATTGACAAATCAAATGACATAAAGTGTAGTATCGACTATGCACTCACCTCAGGATTAAGGTAGTTATCAAAGTACCCCTCGTATGTGATCTTGGAGCTTCTAGATTAAACGGTTTTATATCGAGCTTCCATAGAATCACTAGGTTTTGTTCAATATCTTCTATAAGATATCAAGAATGAAATCATAGAGTCACAACTTTCTATATCACATGATAAGATATCATGATTCATTCAAACAATCGTTACTTAGACTCGAATGCTCAATCGGTCTTAAGATTGTAACAAATGGTTTAAACTAGTCACAAGGGGTTATCATGTCAAATCTGTATTTAACACCCTTTTCGTTGATGACAGTTTCATAGCGTAGCATACATACATAAACACAAATTATAGGAAAAGAAAGCTTATTTATTAATATTAATGTTTCAGCAAAATATTACAAATAATAAATAAAATGTCTAATATTCTCTTTTGTGGGCACCAATCCCAACACCATAGACTATGGAATCAGGTTATCAACCTACTCAAGATGAAGATCATTGAGTGCACGACCGGGACATATACTAATACGTTACATGCGTTATTAGCTTACATTTATTCTTATCTAACTTCATGTCTACTAGGTTGGACGATTTCTTTGACTTTGAGTCTGCACAATACCCAGGAGGTCGACAAGCTGGAATGTGGTCTACGAGTTCTACGGATTACGACGTTGACTCAATTTCCACTCAATTTGAGTCAATGTCATTTAACCAAATGTATACACAATCTTACGAAAGTCAAGGTTCGTATGCTTACCCTTACCCTGTTCTGTATCCAGTTCCGATCATTATTGGCGGAACGCAAGCCAACTACAACAACCATGTCACTAACTATACTTCATCGTACGCGACCCAAATGACGTGGTTGGACTACTGTAACCTTCAGGCACGATCAGGTGGATTTTATCAGCCACCACGTCATCTAGTTACTATTGATATGTTGTTGAATTTCGTATGGTCATTTTCAAACTTTATGTTGTATGTTATGTATGAATTCTATGTGGTGTGTTATGTATGAACTTTATGTTGTATGTATGTATGAACTTAATGTTGTATAATATGTATGAACTTATTGTGTTATAATATGTATGAACTTAATGTACGAATGATATGTATAAACTTTATGTTTTGAAGCATTATTATACTTATAAATTCATGTTTTAAATTCATGTTTCCGTCGAATCTCTCTTAATTGACATTCCCTTTTTCCGTTTTCCACATTTTTTCTATCGGAATCCCGTTTTATTAGCGTCATTTCCGTATTTTTAAGTCATCGGTCGTTATCGTCATTCGGCCGTACAATTCTTGGTCTGAACCAAAAATAGATTTCATATAAGAAAAAGTGACAAATATACAGGTTTAAATTTTTTTTGAACTAACAAATGTAACTGTGACATTTTTTTTTATATTTTGGGTCTAAAATAAATTAGCCATATATCCGAATATGAAAATAATCACAACCTCATTTGTGGAAATTTACTACAATTACTTCGGTCCATATAATCATCCGATGTGATGCATCAGATTTTAGCCTTCAGAAAAAAAAAACATCCAGTATGAGGCAGACTGCAAATTTAATAAATGGATGGGTAAATATGTTATACTTTACGAAACACGAGGGTTTCTAGCACAGCGCATAGCCATATAGAGGCGTATATGAAGTAGTTACGCAACGCAACTTTATAACAATAAAAGCACTCGTACGGACGTGATTCGCTGCTATCTGGCGCGTAATTCAATTAAGTCAGTGGTCCCATGAAGCGTGCGTTTGCCACGTGTCCAACTACGGCTCTAGCTGTTATATCCGGTGCTGAATCATGTTGGACTGTTTGGATTCTCTGTCAAATGTGTTCTTTATTTTTCAGTGTTTTAATTTTGGTTGTTTTGAGACCTTGACTTTTAGTGACCTTTTAGCTAATAAATTTTTTATTTGAAGAAGTAGACGAAAATACCGTACTCACGTGGAGGAGAGGAAAATTACAATTACAATAAAAGAAATGGGCTCTAATTTGTATTGCGAGATCTTAACTTGCGATTATCGTCTCTAATAATTTTTTTCGAATGAGGGTAGATGTAATTCAGTGAAGTCGCACACGAGTTATGATTAATCGCAAAACGCGCTACATTATGCGCCGCGATATTACGAATACGATAAATATATGTAATGCTAAACTTCTCAAACTCTCTCAGTTTCCTAAAGATGTTTTGCAAGATCGTCCTCAGCTATGTCATGGGTGTCAAGCCCTCATACACTATTCTCAATGTCCTCTAGCAGTCAGACTAAATCTTCACTCTCCTGTTATCGACGCTAAGCGCTAGCACTACGCCATAGAGGACTGCATACGCCTTCACAAGCTGGAGGGAGAACCTCCTAGCTAGGGAAATGGTATGTGAGGCTATCAATGATCAGGTGTGGTCACGAACAATACAACCAACATTGAATCCTCTATCGTCTCTTGGGGGATCCATCTAAGGGTCGTAACCACTGTCGTACTCGTTTGTGTTTCCTTGGCATTAGCAGCTCTATACTCCTCGAGGAAGCTCATCGTCCACTGGACTAGCTGAGCCTGGCTCCATGATGGCCTCCCGGATAAACATTGTTCCTATGGTTCCATAGATCGCAAATAATAGTGATAAAAAGCTCATGAGAACATACCTCAAGAATAAGTTGCTCCGAGAATGGTGTCGAAGACGTCTCCCCTCTCTTGAAGGCGGAAGGATGTCACCAAAGTCAACTTTCTTTCAGACTCTCCTACTCCACCTGAACCCCCCTAATCGCATGGAAACATGTCTTTATCATCTCCTGACATATATGGCAACTGTCGTCTGAGGTGATTCCCTTGCGGCTAACACTAGCCAGAATCCGACCTACGCAGACTATCCATCAGAGAAGTTTCACCTTAAGCGGAACTCTCAGTTTCCATAACGTCTTCCACCAACTCTCCATCATTGTTGGATCAGAAGAGCTAGCATCAGGAGTATTGCCTCTCTCCATCCCAACTCGATAACCGCTCTTGACAAAGTACTATCCATCATCTGTGAAGTGCCAATGACGCACGTCTGGGATCTCCTCTCATCCACTCGGAATACTCAAGATGGTTGATGCTTCCTCCTCCCCAGACATCGAAGTAATAAGCTCAACATCTACGCACAATCTCATAAGTTCTGCAACGCGCATATCAAAAGGAATCCATGGGGGATCGATACAAGTGGCTGGCCTATCCTTGGAAACCCAACTATCACCCATGACAATCGCCATCACCTATCCTCATTCTCATCTGGACTAGATGACCTCTCTGCCCCAAAGACGACTGCGCCGTATGAATGAAGTACACCAACCTGGGAGGGCGGACATGATACCTTCGTCGTGAAAATAGCTCTGGCTGTAAACTCGCCCTACAAGACTGTCTGGTCTCTCGAGGAGCCTCCAAGCGCTCTTGGTCACCAATGCCTGGTTGAACTTCTCTAAATCTCTTAAGCCCATCATACCCTATGACTTGTGCTTCCGAAGCACATCCCACTTAGACTAGTGGATCCTCCTATTCGCAGTGCAGCCTCCCCACCAAAACCTAGCAGCTGAGTGAACATCTCTAATCAAAGACATTGGAATCTCGTGGCACGAGGTCATGTAGTTTAGGGTTGACTGAAGAACGAACTTAATAAGCACCTCTCTACCAACATGCAAGAGGGAGAGATCATTTCAACCTCTAATCATGTCCTAGACACCGTCTCTCATAAACTTAAAAAACTCAGTCTTCTTGCGACATGTGAACGCGAGGAGATCCAGACAACGCTTATGGCACTATGTCCTTCTAACCCCTATAATATGGACCAAAGTCTCCCCATCCTCCTATCTAATATCACGACTACAAAAGAGAGAAGGAGAGAAAGAATTCAAATATTGTGTAATGAATATTTGATATTCACTTAATAGGAAAAGGTGGTTACCCTTCTTGATTACACATTCACATTTAGATGTGAGGATAAGTTCTTTTGGTGTTTCTATCTTCTCTTTACAGCCACCCAACTGTTGGCATTTATGCCCACAAAGGAGATTTTTGATATTAAATACTTTTGTATTTGTTTTGCTTTGAAATTAAATAAAGATTGAATATCCATTCTTATTTAAGATTGTGTTTACGCATTTATGTCTACGCTCTGAAACTGTCATCAACGAAAGAAGTGCTAAGTACAGACTTGACAAGATACCTTCTTATGACTAGTTTAAATAATAGTTCGCAATCTAAAGATCGATTGGGCAATCGATTCCTAGTAATGATTGTTAGAATGAATTAAACGATATCTTATCTTGTGATATGGAGAGTTGTGACTCTGTAATTCATTCTTGATATCTTAATGAAGATATTGAACAAGACCAGTGAAGTTTTGAAGTTCGAGATAAAACCGTTTAATCACTCGAAACATCAAACTCACATACGAGGGGTATTTTAGTAATTACCTAAATCCTGAAGTGCGTACATGTATTCTTGTAACACTTTATGACATTTGATTTGTCAATGGGCAATGGCTAAATGAAGTTTCATTGACCCGACGGTTGGTGTCATAATACTGTTTTGTTGAAACATGTGATTTACAGATATGGAATTTGTGTTGAAACAATGCTAAGGCATTAGTATCACACCATGCTCTGTTATGAGAGTGTGAGCGAATAAACCAGGCCTGGTATTCATCGAATAAAGAATTCTTTGAAATAAAACATGTGACATGTTGAGACATTTCACTTTATGTTTTTCTCGTTCACAAATAACAGAGGACTTGGTGAAATAATAACTCTGGGGTAAAACGGTAATTTTACATTCCTCTGAGTTAATGATACACACAAAGGGTAATATCGTAAAATACACCGTGGACCGTGTGAAGAATAGTTTTGTCACATCAAACGGAAATATAAACGCATATGAACTTAGAGATGTTCAATATTGGTCCTTTAGTGGAATCGACTAATATTAAGAATTAAAAGCCGGAAAAAGTTTGTGAACTTTTGTGTCCGAGATTTATTCTAAAGCTTCGTTCATGTGGGTCCATAAGGTCTCAATGATAGACTCTCGGACGAGATTTTGGTGAACAAGAAATGATTGATTTTCTCATTCAACGTAAATTGTGATTTACGCTAAGAAAATTATTTTCTGAGTAATTAAATAAATAACTGGTTATTTATTATTACATTTATTTCACGAATCATATTATGTTATTATATTGATAATAATATAATTTGATGATTCAAATAAATAAAAGATGAAAATAAATATTTTCTCGTTTCGTACTACATTGATTAGTATGAAAATAATTAATGACTTGTCATTAAATAAATGAGATGTTCTAAATTAATTAAATATTATTTTAGAAATAAATCAAATAAATTTGGGAGATAATTAGGACAATATGGCCGGCCATAATAGGTGTTTTATGGGCTGAAAAAATTGTTTAAACTCATTAAAAAGAGTTTTGGGCTTAAGTTTGACTAATGGGTCTTAACTGGATTTTGACCTAACTTAAGCCCATTCTCTCTGATATAAAAAGGAGGCTTTCTCTTTGGTAACCCTAGTCTAATTTCGACCAACACTCAGCCAAACCTCTCCCCCCTTGTGCTTGAGAGGTTTTGGCCGAAATTAAGAGAGAAAGAGAGAGAGGAAAACTGTTTCCCGGCAGCCCTTCCTTTTATTTGAGTTTCCCCTTCTTCTCTTGTTCCCACGAAAGAGCCCACCCTCTTTGTCTCCTAAAATCCCTTGAGTATTATCATTGACTCAACTTGTGGTTGTTTGAGTGATTTTTCTCTCCCCAGGACCGGCTAATTTTGGAGGATCGAAGGCACGACGGTTTTGAGGATTTCTTGGACGCGCGTGGTGTAGAGGATCGGCCGACCACCTTGACGTACACCGAGACTTGCTCTCGCAGATCCAAATCTTATGTAAGTATCCCTCGAACGAATTGAATCTGAATAATATGATGTTTTAGAATAATTATATGTATTTAGATTATTCGTTTGCATGCTTAGATAAATTTATTGATGTGATTGTAAATTTATTGACATGTTAGGTTAAATTTAATGATATGGTTATCGAACATGTTTTAAAACGTTTATAATATGTTAAATTGAATTATGAAATTCCGCCACATATTGATGTGTTTCGTAATTAAATTAGGTTAATTGTTAATCAAATTCCAACACCAACTCCCTCTACCCTCTCTCTGAATTACACTTTTATTTTGGTACCTAAGCTCATATCAGACTTAGTCGAATTAGCTCTCTAACTCAAAAACACGTTTTTGATTTATGGCGTTTAGTTGTGTCCGCACATAAAATCCCTCAAACACTCTTTGACTCTTGCAATAAAAACTCATGTGGTTACTCAAGTTCAACGAAGACACCAAGGATACGAGCATCAGAGGAAGATGAAGGTTCAACCACCCGAAACTTCTGAAAGTTCAAACTTCAAAGGAAGGGTGGTTTCAAGTAAATTAATAAATTAAATAGTTTAAATAAACAATATGTTCATCCACTTTGTGTAGGTTGTAGTTAAAATGTTTTACTTCTTGAAAGAATTTTTTATATTCCGCCACTAGCCTGAAGTGATAATTTATTCTAAACCCTAAATCTATTCTAACATTCTCTTCCAATATCTAGCCCCTAAGTTTTGCCAACTTTGACTATTAAATGTTCTTTGTTAGCGTAATAGCATGATTGAGGGGATTTTATAAATATCCAGCCTCTATACATCCCAACTTTCGGTGAGTGATCAAATTTGATTCTAAAGGCCTCCTCTTTGCTGCACTCATCTGTTTCATGACTCAGCTTCTCACACTTGAAGAAAATCTCTTGATCTTTGCATATTTGCTTTGGATCCAAAAGGGTCTCATCTCTCCCCTCTTTCAAAACGAACCAGGGTAAAATGACTTTCTAATATCAATAAAGACTTTCAATCTCAGACCATAACCCTCTTTACCGAAATTTTGTAAGAAAAAGTTTCAAATCTTGATGACAATCCTTCAGTGCTGGCTTCGTTCATAGCCCCGGCGACAAACCTCTTAAGCGGATCCATAATGGTGAGAAGTTGAAATATATCTCCTCAATAAACTTTAACGGTGGTCATTTCATGAGAATCAGATGCAAACCTTTAAACACCCATTATCGTCCACTCATCACTCTAGCTGTTTGTAAATTTGGTGGCATGTTTGTTACATTTTTTATTCGCTTTTCTTCAACTTTCTCATAAATTTCTTGTCTAGTATGGTCTAATACTTTAATTCTCACAATTTATTAATATATATTTTTTTTATAGTAAATTTGTAATTTAGTTTTCATAAATGTAATAGAAATTATGATTTTTCCACTTTTTTGTTGTTGGTTTTCCTACATAGTCTGTAATATAGTTATATGGAATTTTTTTCTATAGCTGTAGTACATAATATGCAAGAATTTATGAGTTCTTTAAAATAATAAATTAATTTTTAAATATTCTCATGATATATTTTAGTCCATATTGAACAAAATATTACAATTTTAGTTCTTTACAAATATGTTTATATTAATTATTATTTTTAATACATGAAAAGAAAATCACAATGGAAATAAATATTTTTGTTTATAGTAAATGAAATTCGGTTACATTGATAGATTGCAGTCAAATTATATATGCAGCCATGTCTTAAATTTATACATTTTCTATATGTCGATGTTTAATTGATAACGCCAGCATAGTAGTGACTTCAATTATTATAAGATAATACTATTAGATAAATAAAAAATTGGATAATTAGTCCTAAAAAGTAATTAGTCTATATAACTAGTAATTACATAAACTCTTAAATAAAGAAACATAATTCAGTACAAAACTAATAAAAATTGTTTCTTAATCAAAAGGAAGTGTCAATAAATTATTTGATAAACGATTAATTTGGAATGATATTAGTTACCATTTCTCTTCAAAAGAAGGGGAAAATAAATAAATAAAAGATCAGACAAATAAAAGAGCAATTTAAGTCATCTTCACTTTTCTTCCCTTCTTCCTTATCGTCCTTCCGTGTCTTGTAATAAGAAAAAGCGAAGACTATTTCTGTCTTTAACTCTCTTAAAACCCTCCTTCCCAAAAAAACCCAAAAACTAAACGAGGCCACAACAATGGCGTTTCACCATAACCACCGCATTATCCCGCACGAGAACGACCAGCTCCCGCTGAACGACACCGCTCTCCGGCGGCAAAACCTCCTCCACCTCCTCTCCGAATCCGATCCCCAATCCGCCGCCGCCGGAAATACTCGGAGCCGCCGGAGAGACTCCGACGACGAAGATGAAGAGGAAATTGAGGTCGAGTTCGAGAGCGGCGAAGCTCTGAGGTTCAAGTCGGAGATTCTAAGACACCCTCTCTACGAACAGCTTCTCTCTGCGCACGTCTCGTGCCTCAGGATCGCCACGCCGGTCGATCAGCTCCCAAGAATCGACGATCAGCTCGCTCAGTCGAATCGCGTCGTCTCCAAGTACCCCGACCTAGGGTTTCACGAAGACGGCGAAGAGAAGGAGCTTGATCACTTTATGGTATGCGCTCTCTCTCACTCCTTCCCTTTTGTTTGTGAATTTAATTGTTTTTCAATTTGATGAGCTAAGAAGAGTTCGTTTGTATTTTTACAAACCATTTATTCATTTAAAGTTGGCTGACTGGATTGTTTTTTCTTAATTGCTTTTCGTTCATGTTTCAATAACTGGTTTATTCTGGAAAGGAGAACAAATGGAATTGGATATAATGAGATAGATTTCTAGAAGTATACTACGTCAGGACTCGTGCATTAATATTCACGAATACTTATTTAGAAATATATTTGATTTGAGTATGCTTAATTTGTTACTTCTATAAGAAAATCATGGATTTATGATTTGAAACAAGTTTGCCACATTATATAAATTTTATTCAAGGTAATGTATATATAAATTGAATTTGTATTCTAATTTTCTGTTAAAATAAGTTCAGTTTGATGAATGTGTTTGTTGCGTTAAGGATGAAGCTGAAGCTGGATTTTATTGTTACTACTTTTATATTGATATGTGAGCGACAAGTGTCTGACATGTTTATATTTTGTTCGTCTTTATCTTTATGCTTGATCTTGAAATTTCTGCATCTGGAAACTTCAGAGTGATTTATTAATAGCTATAAATCAGATTCTGTTTTCTTGGGTCTTCCAATACATGCATATAATATAGTTGACGAGGGACAAGATGGCTAATTTATAATGTGTTTATTGACTCCACAAACCTCTTTTTGGCTTGTGATGCTGTGAGAATGGAGGAAAAGGAGTAGTATATAATTGAGATTTGATTCTTTGTTGGTTTACGGAATCTTTTTTTTTTTTTTTTGGTTTATTCTGTTTCACTTTTACCACTCGTAGATACCTTGTTCCCATTTCTGTTATGGTTGTGGGATTAGTTCCTCTATCAACTCGAACATCAAGCACTTTCAAAGCCCGTACCTCTTTTCGTACTATAAGAAACAAGTTTTCCTAAGATAAAATTGTTCCTTTATCATAAACTATATACCCACCAATTGCTGGAATATGTTTATATCCCAGTCATAAGATCTCAATATGCTCCAGAATGTCTTTTTTGTTTTTGTTTCATTTTGACTAAATTACATTCTCATGTGTTGATGATAGACAAATTATGTCGTGTTGCTTTGTTCACTGAAAGAGCAACTGCACCAACATGTCAAAGTTCATGCTATGGAGGCCGTGACGGCTTGTTGGGAGATTGAGCAAGCTCTACAAAGCTTAACAGGTGACATCGAATTTCAGTTCCAACGGCAATTTTTTTTCGTTTTGAGCCTAAAAACATAGCACTCGCTAACTAGTTTTCCTCCCAATATCCGTGGTTAAGTATCCATATTGCTACTAAGTTTAAACCTGCCAATGGAAGGAATTCATGTCCCATACTCTCTGGCTGTCCAAATTTGTTTATGGCTTCTGTCAGTTTGTCATTAACTTATATTTTTTCACTTCCCTGAATATATATTTCGTAAAGTAGGAGTTGTTTGACTTGTAGTTCAAGACCCAAGCTAAAATGAGGAGTTAATTAGAGTATCTTTCTAGACTCGTCTGGTTTAATTTTCTTCTTGCTATGCTTTTATTTTTGCTAATGGTCTTTCCTCGACTTAAAGGAGTTGGTACAATAATAAAGAAATCCATGAACAGGTGTCTCTCCCGGTGAGGGCACGGGAGGAACAATGTCCGACGACAACGATGACCAGGTTGACAATGATATCAACTTATACGAGGGAAGCTTTGACGGGCCCGATAGCATGATGGGCTTCGGCCCCCTCGTCCCGACCGAATCTGAGAGGTCGTTGATGGAGCGCGTGAGAGAAGAATTGAAACAAGAACTGAAGCAGGTAAATCAATTACTCTCGTCGTATTTTTCGACTCGTATGAATCGCGGCTCTACACTTCTCAGGGTTACAAGGACAAGATTGTGGACATCAGAGAGGAAATCCTCCGTAAGAGGAAAGCCGGGAAATTGCCGGGCGACACCACTTCTCTCTTGAAAGCTTGGTGGCAATCTCACTCCAAGTGGCCATACCCAACGGTAAAAAAAACAATCTTCCGTAAAAGCAGATTGTTTTTTGTTAAAGTTTGATCGTAAAAGTCAGTCCGGTTTGGGTTTGGAAATTGGTGTGTGATATATAGGAGGACGACAAAGCGAGGCTGGTTCAAGAAACGGGGCTGCAATTGAAGCAGATCAACAATTGGTTTATAAACCAAAGAAAGAGGAACTGGCACAACAGCCTTTCACCATCTCCTTCTTCTTCGAAGAGTAAACGGAAGAGGTAGAGCAGACTCAGACTGATATAGCTCATCTCCATTTTCATCTTTAATTCTTTCTTGTCAACTATTACAAACTGGAGAATAATGTCTCATGATTATTGCAGGTGAAACTTGCCGAGTCTAATATCATATAAATGGCGGAATATATCACATGTAATATATTCGAGAATTCAGAACCGAGGAGCGAAAGAAGACCGTGACACCGTGGAGGCATTTATTTTTCTCATACCGAGAAGGATAGTCGATGCCTATGGAAATGTTCATTCAGATGAACGTTTACTTCTGTATTATGTGCATGTTAGTAAGTAATTCTTCGATAAGCTTGTTTTTACAGTCGTGTTCATATCGATCTTGCTGGTTTTCAGAACTTGTCAATCCGGATTCTGTCTTTTATGCTGTTTTTATTACTGAAATTTTGTGTAGAATTTAATAGTTGAAATGCAATAATCACTTATTACTGTTATTATTATTTATATTATTTTCGTTTTAGTGAAGTTAAGAAAAGGAAAGTAGTTTGAGGTGAACCAATTTATAGACTCAAGTATTGGAATTTGGACTTAAATTGTTTATACACTTATCGTCATCCCATAAAATACATGATATTTTAGCGAATTTCTTTGACCAAAGACTAATTTTCAAAAACATATATGAATAAAAAGAAAAATTAATACGCGTTCATGATTTAGGTGAATATTTTGACCATATTTTCTAGTATAGTGTCACGCTTGTCTAATTGAACTTATTAATTTTTTTTATTTCGCTCACATGCATGGGACAATTAGATATTCATCCAAAATAAAAGTTAATGAAAATTAATTGTTCGCTATTCAATTTGATTAAAGATTAAATGTTAGCGGATATTATTTAAACTCAGTCAATTGAAATTAAAGAGAATATTCAACTAACCTGAGTTAATCGAGTAAATTTTACTCGGTTAAAATTGACTGAGCTATAATTTTAACCGGATTTTTGTGGTTAAACAGTACAATTAATTTTAACCGGACTTTTGTGGTTAAGCAGTACAATTAATTTTAACCGAATAATTGGGATTCAAAATGAATAAAAAATAATTTATCGAATATTCATCATTAATCTAAATGCAGCACCAAAATTAGCAAGAAGTATATTACCGTGAAGCATCATGCGCTCCTAAAAGAAGATCTCTTAACCTGAAGGAAGAAATAAGTAATTCCAGAAAAAGGGGAAATACGAAAAGAAAGATAGAAGAGAACATAAAGGAACTTGATTTACGTATCAAAAAGTTGAATACAGCAAGAGATTTATTTACACAAAACGAATCTCAATTATCTGAGTGTGTTGTAATGTTGAAACTAGGGCTTTTTTTGTTTTCAGAAATGAATCAATCAACGTAGAAGAAGAGGACCGTTTTCTTCTTCTTCTTCTTCATCATCTTCCAATTCCTTTTCTGCTTTCGCGTCTTCCCTAGCTAATCCAGAGTCGAAATTCAAAGCGTAGCTTTGAGGATCGTACTGAAAGTTCGCTGCGTGTTTCTTCTTGTTCTTCTTCTTCAAATACCCGCCGACCTTCCTCACGAAATTCTTCCACTTCGGCCCCGCAATCACCTCTGACCACTCTCTCGCCTTTCCGATTTTCTCCGCCGCCCACGAAACCGTCGTTTCTCCCAACCCCTGTCGTTGCTCCGAATCCCTGCCATTTTTTAGGCGGAAGAACCCGAAGCAGCTTCCACATCCCGACGACTCGTCGAAGTGGCTGTCTCTGTGTGGCTCTTCTTGCTTCAAGTTTAGGGTTTCCATCTGAAGAGAGAGAGAGAGAGGGAGCGAGATTCAGTATCGGTGTCGTTTTGGAATGGTATAGTTAGGAAAGAGTTTTTAAAGAGAATGATCCTCTGTTTCTAGGAAGATGGGTCATATAATAGTTAAATTAACGTTTTAAATGTCGTCGAAAACCGACGAAAACCGGTCGAAATACTGGTTGTCGTTGATTGCCGGCCTAAAACGACCCATATAAGCGTTTCGTCGTTTTTGGCCGGCGAATTTCGCCGTTTATGCCGCCGAAATTCCTTTGTCGTTTGCCGAAAAATGTCGTTTAATGTTAGTATAAAACCAACTTTTAGCTGACGAAATCCCCAAAGAAATTCGCTCACCCACAACAGACTTGGCCGACGAATTTCGGTGACGTGGAGGAAGACCCCGACGTTTTGCTGCCGAAATCCCACCCGATTTCCGTAGATCGAGTCGTCGACCGTCGTGTACAGTGAGAAATCAACAAGATTTCGGCGAAAATCGTGGAAAATCGGCGAAAACCGAGGTAGAAGCCGACTAATGTAGATCTGTGTGATTTGAAGCTGATTTTCGAGTAGAAGTTGATTTCTTTTTAGCAATAATTGTAGAAATAGTTTGTGTTAGGAATGTGATTCTGAAGATGATATAATTTTTTTGAATTTTTTCTAGATCCGGAATTTGAAATATGAAGTAAATTCGGAGGTTGTATTTATGAAAACATATATGTTTACTTAAGAAGTATAAGATTGTTCTTAAACTTTGTGATTATGATTTTTACTTGAAATAATGTATGAAATAAAATCTGTTTGGAATGAAAGTTTAAGTTGCGTGGATTTATTTCAGATTTTATTGACGTCGGAAACGAGAAATATGAAGTAATTTCGATAGTTGTAGTTGATAGTTCATAAGTCGTTAAGTTGATTCTTGTTGAAGTCGTTGATTATGATTTTTTATCAAACATATGTATGAAATAGAATATGTTTAGAATTTAAATTTAATAAGAGTGTAATTTTTTCATAATTGTTTGAGTCCCGGATTAGAAAATTTGAATTGTTTGTCGGAAATTGTTGTTTTATTTTGTTTAGTAAGAAGCCGTTGATTATGAATTTTTTTCAAAAATATGTGTGAAATAGAATCTGCTTAGAATTTCAATTTAAGAAGATTGGAATTTTTTTAAATTTTTTGGTGTCACGGATTAGAGAATTTGAATTATATATCGGGAATTGTTGTTTTAGTTTGTTTTAGTTGACGTGGTTGGACTATTGTAACTTTCAGGCATGAACATGTGAATTTTATCAGCCAGCACGTCATTGCAGTTGCTATTGAATACTACAGTTGTTGAATTTCGTATGATCTTTTCTAACTGCTCATGGTATGATATGTAATATGAACTTAATAGTGTATGACTGTATGGTATATATGAACTTGATATTGTATGTTATGTATGAACTCAATGTGGTATGAATGTATGAACTTAATGATTTGAACATTTTTTATAGTTATAAATTCATGTTTATAACTATAGTTAAAAATGTCATCAACATTTTTTCCGTCGAATTTTCGTAATTTTTATCGAGTTTCCAACCGGTCAACGGCAATCCCATCAGCATTCCCTTTTCCATTTTTCACATTTTTTCCGTTGAATTTCCGTTCGGCTAGCGGCATTTCCATAATTTTGAATTATCGGCCGTTTAACGGCCAGCGGCCGTTTAAACCTGGGTTTTACAACTTACTACACCCGAGAGAAATGACATGACTTAGTCAAAGGCATTAATTAATTAAATTAATTTAACTAATATGGTGACGTTTTAGTAGTGGATAAGATATACACTCTTTTTGGTCAACCACGGCGACAACGCGTTTGTAAAGGTCCTATTTAAAACGATATACAAAACTCCAACGGCTTTATTCTTTTGACTCTTATCTTATAATGGTTAGATTGTCATTTCAGCTTCGACTAAAGTCTAAACATCAAAGTTTGGTTTCTATGTAAAAAAAATAATGAAAGTTTGGCCGTTTTTTAGAAATTGCTTAATAAAAATTAACAACGCGGATTTAACTCAAACTTTTCGTAACCCTATGGATAAGTTTTTATTTTGAAAACTGTACTCTTATTTTTGAAAATATGAAAACTTCAGTTTTTAAAATGATATATAGGGATTTTTCGCAATGCTTTTGTAGTTATGAGCAAGCCAAAT
The DNA here is from genome assembly GCA_958296335.1 of Urtica urens. Classification (NCBI taxonomy): domain Eukaryota; kingdom Viridiplantae; phylum Streptophyta; class Magnoliopsida; order Rosales; family Urticaceae; genus Urtica; species Urtica urens. Next base: position 15,957,138 of record OY282526.1, read on the forward strand.
TTTAAAATAATAACAAGTACTAAAGTTGAAGAAATGTAACTAAAAAAATTAATTATAATACGAATAAATGTTATAAATATGATTAAAACCTATGAATAGTATCAATAACATTATAAAACGATAAAATAAAAAGTAATAAAAAATGAAATACTAAACGTTTCAAGTGATGAGCACAAAGTATAATGTTTCAAATGAAAAGTACAAATTTACTTATTCAATTTGACATTGACATTAGAAAATTTATATGAGAAATGACTATACCAACTATTGTTGTCCCGTGTGTTTCGTGAGCCCGTTGTTGATTTCTTATTATTATAAGGACTGATCGCTTCAGTGAATCACTTGACCCCTGATACATTTTCAGGATGGAACTCGAGAAGCCATTGCAGGAAAAAGAAAAGAGGAAGAAATAACTGGATCTCTTCAGATATACCATGTACTTTTATGTAATTAATCATTTTTAGAAATGGAACTATAATTGACGAGTTATCGAAGAAGCCAGCCATTTTGAGAGAAAATCTTGCACGCAAGTTTTCAAGAATTTGACCATCGGTACTAAAGGCGGCTTAGAAAAACGGTCGAGATGAAGATAGGATGTCAGAGCCCGTCTTTGACAAAACTAAAATAAAAATTATTTCATAGAAATAATATGTTCATGTTGTTTTCACCACTTCAAGAAGTCTATGTTAATTTTAATAGCTTCTCCACTATGGATAAAAGATACTATGTGTTGGTTGTATTAAGATACCATCTTTTCGAAATTTGTAGCATAAATAAATTGAATTTGAGAGAGAAATGATTGAATTTGAAAGACATAGAATTTATGATTTACTTTTAAGCCATTACAAAATAAAAGTTTACTCATAACAAGACAAGTGTCGCATTAAGAGTTTTCTTTAGGGAAACTCTTATGGCACAACGTCCTCGCCTTGTCTCATACGACGCATCATTGCTTTACCTCATACAACGTAGTTTCGCTTTGCTTCATCCGACGCGGCGTTGCTTCGTCTCAAACGATTCGGCGTTGCCTCACCTGAGATGACGCGGCGTCGCCTCGATGCATACAACGCAGCGTCGCCCCGCCTCATACGACTCATCGTCGCCTCGCCTCATACGACGCAGCGTCGCGCCACCTTGCCTCACATGAGTCAGCGTCGTATCGTCCCAGCCCAACATGTCTCGCCAACTGAAAAACTTACCCAAATGCCCCATTACCCCCTATAAATATCCGAGGCCAAAACACTTTCGAAGATGAATTCTCTTACACGATAAGAAAGCTATATCAAATTCTCTCATAGACTATTCTTCTCACAAAAATGCATGTGAAAATAAAATCTAGAACAATGAGATATCAAACCCACAAGATCCATCAAATATCATACCAAAAAGAGGAACAATCTTTTTCCATTCTCTCTACATTCGTAGAAGAAGAATTCACTCACTCTCACACTCAAAGACTTCTGAGCCAAATTATATTATCTCTACAAACGTTTTCAAGAGCTCGGGAATAAATTCTCACGTGTTATACTTAATAAGAGAAATATCTCATAATTAATCGCATAAATTCAAAAACACGTGTCCAAGTCCACTCACGCCACGTGTCCGTAAATGTTAATACAAAAACGACTTACAAGTTTCAAGAAAATGGAATCTCAAGCTCACTCAAGTTCTTACATACTTTGGTTTCAAACAGTCTTTGGCAAACTACTCTCTCTTCACCCATGGATCAGGTAATTAGTTTGGGGGATAAAGAGCTATATATCCTTCTATAGTATTGAGTTTGCAAAATACCCAATTTTTTGTAAGTTTTGGTTAATACCCAGTTGTAGAAATTAACGCAAATTATCGGACTATTATACCCTTTTCGGTTTTGTAATTTTTGGAAATTAATTTCCAAAAATTAAATAAATTATGGCCGGATTTTATGTATAAAGATAAACTTAATTTCTCTCTCCAATTAAAGAGCCGGATATGTTGGAAATTAATAAAAATTAATTAAAACTTTTAATTTTTGGAGGGAGAAATTGTTTTGGAAAGTTGTTATATACCCCATCAAATCTCTTAAACTCTAACCCCCTTCAACACTCATCTCTCTCTCATTCCCAATGAAACACAAACGCACATAACTATTCTCTCTCTTGAATCCGAATTGTCACTTTCTCTCACTCTAAACCAATACTACTCTCTCATCTCTTCTCTCTCAACGAAGAAAAATCTACGATTTCAATGGCCTCGAAGGAAGATAAGAAGCCAGCGAAGAAGAAGTCGGTGGAGGAGAAGAAGACTCCGGCGACCGAGAAAGCTCCAAAGCAATAGAACCCGAAATAATGAAAGAAACTTCCCCCGGAGAGAAGAAGAAGAAGAAGATGATGAAGAAGTCGGCGGCCGACGAAAAGAAAAAGAGTATGACGAACAAGAACGTTCATATAGTTTTTCTTTTATTGTAATTACATCTGTAGTTTGTTTCCCCCTCAAATATTTCAATTAGATCTGTATTTTCTTTTCTCCTAGAATCATTATGAACTTTTTCGTTACAAAAATTAACGAAAATTAATAGTTACTGTACAACACGTTATTAACAGATGTACAAATTAACCAAAATTAATACGAAAATCATATAGATTTTGGGAATCAGTAAGCATAACTAAATTATAAAATAAATTTTTAAATTTCAAAATCTCAAGATTATATTCGACTGATATAAATTTCATTTATTAGTAATAGATACCGAATATTTGGTCACCATTTTTGGAAATAAAAAGATATGGTTTTATTTTTTAAATAAAAAAAGATTTTAGACTAAACATATTCGGAAAGAATATATCTTAATATCAATTTGGAATTATTCGAATTAATAGTTAAATACTATAAACATAATGGAATAAAGATTATATCAATTAAAACTGCCAAAATAAAGGCTACAAAACAGGAAATCTGTAACTATACACCACAAATTAACCATAATTAACACGTAAAATAGTGTTCTTTTCCATATCAGTTACCATATTTTAAGTAGCAAAATCAAAAATTAAATTTCAAAATTCAAGATTATATTCGACTGATTCAAAATTCAATTATTGACTATATGAATTATAGATAAAAAGGGAAATATCAATTAAGCTTATAATCAATAACAACTACAAAATAGGATATTCCTAACTGTACAACATACTAGCAGTAGAGGCACAAATTAACCAAAATTAATACGAAAATCATATAGATTTTGGGATTCAGTAAGCATAGGTGAATTACAAAATAAATTTTTAAATTTCAAATTCTCAATATTATATTCGATTAATATTAATTTCATTTATTAGTAATAGATACCAAATATTTGGGCATAGAAAGAAAAAGATAAGGTTTTTAAATCAAACAAGATTTTAGGCTAAACATATTCGGAAAAAATATATCTTAATTGCAATTATTCGAATCAATAGTTAAAATAAAAAAACAGAATGGAATATATCAATTAAAACTGCCAAAATAAAGGCTATAAAACAGGAAATTCGTAGCAGTACACCAGAAATTAACCAAAATTAACACGTAAAGCAGTGTCTGTTTAAAATAACCATTAATGGAAGAAATAAAATAAATCGATTTTAAATTAAAGAAGATAGTTGACTATATAAAAAAGATATTAAAACCATTAAATAACGATTTCAAATCTGAAAGTTGAAAATTAACGTCGAAATCCCGTGATCTAAGGTAAATATGCGTTAATTGAGTCCCATGAAATCAGGTAGATAGATAAGATTAAAATGTGTGTGTATATAAATTAACGCAAATTAACTAGTACTTCATGCGTGGAATTTGTAACCGATGGTAAATATAGCAATTAATGAAATATATCTTAATAAAATTAAAGAAAAAACAAAATGGTTTATGCATTTATTAGTTGACTAATTCAAAAATATCCTGAATTAACTAAAAAACGAATTCGCTGTTTAAAATAAGAAAATTAAACAAGATTTCCCTAAAAATCAGGTTAATTTTCGTTAATATAAAACGACTGGAAATAAAAAAAAAACACGGAAACTAAAATAAAAAGGGCAAAAATGGAAATGCAATTTCCTAATAATATGCCACGTAGGACTAATTGGTATTTTTTAAACGTTTGCAAAAGTTTGGGTATTCTACAATTGCAACGTTTCATGTGGCTTAGTTAGAGCAATTCTTCTAATTTTGGTGCTATTATCCTACATGTAGATGACATAGTTATTACCAGGTCTAATAGAGAACACAATGAAAAAATCAACGATTATCTATTGGAAATTGGTTAAAAATTAACCTATTAAATTATGAAACATATCTAAATATGGTGGATAATTTTAATCCTAATATGTGAAACTCATTTCGTAACATATTCTATAACTATGGCATTAAAAATAAACTAAGATGTCAATAATTTTTAAACATGTCAATAAATCAAATCAAGCACATTAGCAACCTATAACAATTATATTTCGGAGATCCAATTCATTAGAAGAACACTTACGGTTGTCGTCGATAAATTCTTGAGTCTCCTCTCCGTCTTCGATCTGCAATAATTGATCCCGGAATGCACGCTCACACATTGTCCGAGAGACACACATGCGCGGGCCTAGGAGGTGGAATATGCACGTGCCTCTGCTTCGTGACAGATCTGCGTCATTGTCTTCTCCTTGGCTGAGGGAACCTGAAACCGGGTCTGCATCACACTCCTTGATGTTAGCCGAGAGGTGCTGGAAAGAGGGCCGCACCACACGTGCGCCAAAAAGACTCCTTTGGCCGAGTGCAACACCATGCGCGCCTAGGATATCCAAAATTCCGCTCCTTTGATAAAAAAAAATGGCCGGCCCTATGAATTGAAAATCTCTCAAACAATCACAATGGATTCAATGATATATCTCGGGGATTTTTAGGAGATCAAAAGGGTGAGCTCTTTTTATGAACAACAAGAGAAGGAAAAACTCAAAAGAAGGCTGCCGGGAAACGATTTCCTCTGTTTCTCTCTCTAAGATGGTCGGCCAAGAGTCTCACAAGGGAGAATGGGAGTCATGGTCAAAATTCATAGGTCCGATAAAGGTTAGGGTTTTCAGAAAGAAAACCTCCTTTTTATATCAAGAGTCTCAAAGAAGGTGTAGGGAAACTAATTTCCTCTCTTTCTCTCTCTATGGTGGTCGGCCGAAATACACACACAGTGGAAGAAAATGTTTTGGCCGAGTATGAGCTCGGGTTTTCAAAGAGAAAGCCTATTTTTATATCCAGGAAGACGGGCTTAAGTTAGGTCAAAATCTAATAATGGCTCGTTAGTCAAACTTAAGCCCGTTAAGCCTTTTTAAATGAGATTAAATAATATTCCAGCCCATATTAATTTTACACTCCAAATTTATTTGATTTATTTCTAAAATAATTAAATTAGAAAATCTCATTGATTTAATAACATGTCATTAATTCTGGTCATACTATGCAAACAAGCACGAAACAAAAAATATTATTTTCATCTTTTATTTATTTGAATCCTTAAATTGTATTATTATCAATATAATTATACAATATGATTCATTAAATAAATATAATAATAAATTACCAATTATTTATTTAATTATGAAAAAAAATCATAGTGTAAATCACAGTTTACATTCGATGCGAAAATCAAATATTCATCTTCACCAAATCTCGTCCGAGAGTCTATCATTGAGACCTTATGGACCCACATAAAGGAAGATTTAGAATAAAATTCGGATACAAGAGTTCACAAACTTTTTCCAACTTTTAATTCTTAATATTAGTCGATTCAACTAAAGGACTAATATTGAAACTCTCGAAGTTCATATGCGTTTATATTTCCGTTTGATGTGATAAAACTATTCTACACACGGTCCAAGGTGTATTTTACGATATTATCATTTGTGTGTATCTTTTTACCCCTGAGTTATTATTTCACCAACTTTTTTGTTATTTGTGAACGAGAAAAACATAAAGTAAGATGTCTCAACATGTCACATGTTTTATTTAAGGAATGTTTTATTCGTTGAATAATTCGCTCACACTCTCATAACAAAGCATAGTGTGATACTAATGTCTTAGCATTTTTTCAACTCAAAATCCATATCTGTAAATCACATAATTCAACGAAACATTATTAAGACACCAACCATCGGGTCAATGAAACTTCATCCAGTCACCCATTGACAAATCAAATGTCATAAAGTATTACAAGAAAATATGTATTCACTTCAGGATATAGATAATTACCAAAATACCCCTCGGATGTGATTTTGAAGTTTCAAGTGATTAAACGGTTTTATCTCGAACTTCAAATTGTCACATGTCCTGTTCAATATCTTCATCAAGATATCAAGAATAAATTACAGAGTCGCAACTCTCTATATCACAAGATAAGATATCGTTAATTTATTCAAACAATCGTTAATTTAGTCAGATACGATTGCCCAATCGATCTTTAGATTGCGAACTGTTATTTAAACTATCATAAGAATGTATCTTGTTAAGTCTGTACTTAACACTTCTTTCATCGATGACAGTTTCAGGACGTAGACATACATGCATAAACACAATCTTAAATAAGAATGAATATTTAATTTTACTTAACTTTCAGCAAAAAAACAAAATGTATTTAATGTCTAATATCTCCTTTGTGGTCACAAATTCCAACATTATCTTCACCAACATTTCAAAGTTAAAGATCTCGGTGATCTTAGTACTTTCTTGGGTATGAAATTGCTATATCTAAACTAGGAATTGTAGTCTCCCAAAGACATTACTGCCTCAATATACTATCAAATTTGGGCTTTATTCAGTCAAAACCGGAAAAGACTCCTATGGACCCCAGACCTGTATTAGATGCAGAAAATGTTGAAGAACTTGAAGATCCATATATGTATATCCGGCTTGTTGGCAGACTGCTATATCTCACAATCACAAGGTTGGACATCAGTTATTCAATCCATCAATTGAGTCAATTCATGGCTAAGCTAAGAGTGCTACATCTTTAAGCGTGTCATCACTTGCTTCACTATCTGAAAAGCCAACATGGTCTTGGACTGTTTTACTTTGTATCATCTTCTCTATAACTACGTGCCTTCTCATATGCAGATTGGGCCAACTACACAGACACACGACAATCGGTCACCGACTTTTATGTCTTTCTTGGCGACTCGATCATTGGATGAAAGTAAATTAAACATACAACAGTTTCATAATCATCTTCGGAACACTAGATGCTCAATCAATTTGGTTTGCTGGATTCTTTGATGCCTCAAGTACCATTGATATCGCTATGCCCATTCATGATAAGCATCGACTACTTCAACTAAGTATTCAGTAATTAATAAACTTCTACACGATATAGTCTTATAAAGTAGTATTTGGAGGAAATATCTACTTTGATAAAGTATCAAGCCATTGCTCTTGTTGTCAGTGAAATTATATGGTTTCAACAACTTTTGCGTGATCTTCATATCAACTTTCCACGAGCGCAACAAAGATATTGATATTGTTTGTCATTTTGTCGGCGCAACACCTCAAGAAAGGAAAGTTCAAACTGTTATCTATCATATCAGCAATGCAGCTTGTCGACGCTTTCATAAAGCCTCTTACATCAGCGGTCCTTCTCAATCTCCTTGGCAAGATGTCCCTTAAGAATATCTACATGTCATCTTGAGAGGTGTATTAGAATTATAAATTAAATGTTACATAATAGTCAATTTTATTAATTAGTTGGTTATTATTCTATTATAGTTAGTTTTCATCATTAAGTAAGTTAGTTAAGTCTGTTACAAGACTGCTCAAAACTTTTGTAATTCATTTGATGAAGTTGAATGCGAATGCTCAACATACACGAGCCTAGATATTCACCTCAATTTTCTTTCTCGTTCTCTTTTCCCGGTTTGACGGATTCTGTCAATCGTTCATTACATGTACGAGAACTTGATAATATGTGTTACGCAACACAAAAATGAGTGCAACGAGAAACCAAGTAGCATGTAAAATGTATAGCAAAAGCAAATTTTCAGACGCGCCAAAAGAGAAAAAGACCCAGCTGCAAGCACTATGTTTTTTTTCTTTTTAATATAGCTACACTTTTCTACGGGAAAAAAAATCCTTTTTCTTTCATATATGTTTTAAGGGAAAGAAAAACACATAATTCACTTTCCCTTCCACCTAAAAAAATTAGAGAATTTTGTAAAAGTGATTTCAGAAGTAGGCTCAACTTTGAAGAGCAGGCTGTGTGGTAGCAATGTGTGGTTTTGGTGGAATCTTTGCTGCCACGGATCGCAAGTGGTTTGCAATCTCTGTGAAGCTCGGCCTCTCGTACGGCTCGGCCGACCAGCATTTCTCCATCAAAGACTTCCATTCCGGGTCGCAAAATTCCGGCACCACTGGCCTCAACGTGTTGCTCACAATTCCACCTGCATTTTCATTGCTTCGTTATTTCATCTGACCAACCGCTTTGCCCCCAGAACTCAGAAGATAATTTTCTCAAAGTACCACAAAGTCTTTTCTCATATTCCACTAAAACACTAATTTCGCCCAAAATGCCACTATCTCAGTGCAAACATATTGTATTACCTTTCACTCTATTTTTCTTATGATTTCACACCAAGTTTGATTAATACATGAGAATTTAATTAAGAAATCTTTTAATAAGTATGTTGTATTCAGTCTTTTCCCCAACTTTGACTAAATGCATTTTAATTATCAAAAGATCTCTTAATTAAATTCTCATGCATTAATAAAAAATGGTGTGAAATTGTAAAAATAATTGAGTGAAGGGTAATATAGTATTTGCACACAGGTTAGAGGCAGTTTGGACGAAATTAGTGTTTTGGTGGAAAATAGAATTTATTTTAGCAAATGGTGGTACTTTAGGGTAAATTCTCAAACTTTCCGGTTTAATCCCTTATGTTTATTTATTATAGTAAGTACCTATAGCGACTGACCTTAACGAAATTTATTGAACACAAAGTCGGAGTTGAGAGACTAAAAGTGTGTTATTGCACTATATAATTGTAAAAACCGGTTCTCCACCAATTTGTGCCAGAAAGTAGATATTCACCTATGATGGCACCATAGTGCAAGTCGGCATAGGGCTCTTCCCCGGTGAGAAGCTCCCACATCACAATCCCGAACGAAAACACGTCAACCTAGAAAAAATGTAACAATGATTTCAGGGAAAATTAAGTCAAGTAATTTCATTTATTTTTATACACGCCAAATCGTCAATTAAACAGACCTTTTCAGAGACGAGGCTACTACTGCCATTAAGGAGTTCCGGGGCCATCCACGGAAGAGTTCCTCGCACGCCACCGGATATTAGAGTCTGACATTTGACCTTCGATAGACCCAAATCGCCGACCTGTTTGCATAATGAAAGCTCACATTAAAGCAACACAATCATCGTGTTAGGGAAGCAATCGGAGATTAAACACGACTTCCTAACCTACTTTATGTTGTCGCTTAATATTGTTGGCAACAACAAATTCAACTTGTCTCGTTTGTCTCGAATATCCCATTTTACTATTTGTAAAGCAAAAACCGCTGCTTAAGATCTTTGATTGAAAAAGATATACAAAAAACAGGTCTTTCCATGGGTTCCATATTAAAATTTGTTTTATATTCTCAACTGCAATGAATAGATTTCCAAAACAGCCAAGATTTTGTTTAAAATTAGTGAAATAACCATTTACAGAGAAGTGCAAGTATCTGCTTTCGAAGGTTTTCTCTTTTACCATGTGATTAAATCTTTTGAAAGTGGTAATTGATTATACATACGGCACAAATATTTTTTAATAACCGTAACTTCGGCTAGTTTGCTAATCATTTAGTGCAAGTAAGTATTTAGTATACAACATTCAATTTTTTTTTTCTTCTTTTAAATGAAACACAGCATACTAAAATCAGGAGTGGACTGGGATTGGCGTACCTTGCATATTGGACGGTGAGGATCACGGAGATTTACGAGTAAATTGTCGCTTTTCAAATCAAAGTGCACAATGTTCTTCCCGTGCAGATACTCCATCCCGAACGCCACGTCCATGGCGATCAGCAGACGCTTGCGCTTGTCGAGACTCCTGCAACAAAAAAACACTTCTTCGTTAAGTGTGAAGTCTCATCAAGCTTGAATCAGAAGAGAAGAAAGATGATTTTACTTTTCATTTTTCTGCAAAGAATTTTTTAGAGAGCCGTTGACCATGTACTCCGTCACTGTCGCCACGGAGCCTCCCGGTCCGTCGAGGACGAGACCGTAGAAAGCCAACACGTTTGGATGGTGCAAGTCAGCTAGCTTTATGGCCTCATTCCAAAAATCATCTCTCTGGATAATCATATACCAAATTATAACCAAGTAAGAAACTATATAACCATTTTTAGCAAGAAAAAACAAACCAACCATGCGCTCTTGTTCTGATGGTTTCCCCGCAAAACATCTATCGTTGATCCGCTTAATTGCGACATCCGTACCCCTCCACTTTCCATGATATACCGTGCCAAAAGTGCCTGAACCCAATTCTCTCAGCTCTTCCAGGTCGATATTTTTTATTATCTGAAAAGAAAATCTTGCTCAGGCGACAGGAATTCATGCGACGAACGCCAGAATTAGTATTATCAAGTTGGAAATAATCATCCATGGGAAGAATCAGCTTGGTTCAGACTAAGCTATATTGGGAGACTATGTTATTGTACTTTTTTATCTTAATTGGAATTTTTAAGGATCTTATCATCATGTTACCGGAAATATTTGAGATGAGGTTAATAAATGATTCATTAACCTGCAAGCGTCCAATGCCATCAGATACAGGAAAACCCTGATGTGCCCTTTCTGGGAGCTTTGTCTTCACATCCTGAAAAAAGGAAATGAAAGGCGGAAAAATGAGTCACCATATCTGTCAATATAAACGACTCACCTCAGCTCAATATAAACGACTCACCTTAGCTCAATATAAACGACTAACCTCAGCTTTGCTCTCATCTAAAATGGACTCAGTAGACACCACATTTTTATCATGTAAATCAGGATTTGACGATGTATTTGACTGCAAAACCGAAGCAGCAACACCTTCAGCGACGGCTTGAAGATCACTTCTGATCTGTTCCTCCGCCGTGCCTGTTCCTTTTGCAAGAAGATCAACTACTATTGAGAAGCCAATAATAAAAAATGAACGAAAAAACAGCTTGTGGAAAAAGAAAACCATCTGACCTCTTGACAACTGAGACTGATCTGAGTCGCGATCTTTAGTGTTCAATACACCTAATGGCTGTTGAACTAGTCCTTCTTCCACTGCGTTCAGTTCCGCACTGTTTGCAAAAGGGTTCTCTCTGAAGGGGTCCTTTGGGACGGCTGGTTCTGGAAAAATGTTCTCTCTAGGAGGAGGTGGAAACTGAGGATCCTGGTTCATATTCCACGGATCTTGATTGCTGAACAGCGAGTTCGACAAATCTTGAACGTCTCCAATCATATTCGGCGTTGGCGGCAAATAAACTTCATTAAGTCCGGGACTACCCCACAGAGGCGCCTGGGCTACCTCGTAATGTTCGACGAGCCGCGAAGTAGAGTTTGATTCAGTCGCCACATCAGACCCGCTGAATTGGTCCGAAGTTTCAGCGGGGCCCATTTTAAGAGCTTCCATTTTTCCTTCAATAGGTCTCATCTGGTCGTACACTACGGAAGAAGAAGAAGAAGGCTGTGGAGCCGTGGAAACTATGAATGGTGTTTGTGCCTCGCTGATTCCCCGGCGTTGAGTCTCGGCGCCTCCGCTGACCATAACCCTAATCACCGGAGTTGATCTCGAATGGTCTTCTGGACGGAGATTATTGTATCCCGAGCTCGGATCCGACAGAGGGCTCTGTGCCGCAGTATCAGAATGGGCGTGAGGCAAAGCATTCTGACACATGTAACACTCCGGAATCGGGACCACGTTCGAATAGGTTGCCGGAATCGCATGCCCATGCTGTGTCGCCGGAACTTGATGCCACCTGTAATTAGCTCCGGTGACTGTGGACGCGGCCGGAACTGGAACTTGATGATACTGAGCGTAGCTTTGTTCGACGGGAACTGGAACCTGATAAACCCTCGGAGCGTATGCCATTTCGTCGACGTAGCCGTGCATTCGGGTGTTCTGTTGAGCGGCACTGACATTGTGAGAAGCAGGGTTCGTCGTGGCAGCCACGAATTGAGGAGCGTACATCAAGTGCGGACCCGGGAAACCCATCTGAGGTGGAATCTGTTGCAGATACTCCGGTTGAGTCACGTGAATAGGAGCCGGGATCTGCTGAGTCACGGGAACGGACCTCTCCGACTCGCTCTCCATCTGAGGAGCCGCGGATTTGACGACTGGGTCGTGATCCAAACCAACCAACCCGACATCAGAATTCCCAGAGTTTCGCTTCCGTGAAAATGCACCGCCGAGATCTCCCTGAGCCTCGACGGCCTCGCTGCCGCTGAAATCCGAATTCGCGCTCGCGACGCTCCCCATTCTCGCGACCCCTCCGAAATCTCCGACCCCGTTCACCGCATCGACGTACCTCATGCCGTTGGTGTCGTTCAGATCGCTGAACCGGACCAGTCCAGACTGGTCAAGCTCAGCGGGAGAGAAGAGGAAGAGCCTCGGCTTGGCCTCTTCGTTCATCTTCTTGAACTCGTCCATCATATTGTCGAGATCTTCCGGGCACGAGACTGACACGAGGGCGTCGAGGTCCTCGTCAGGTAGCTGGTACTTTATATAAACGTGCTGTTGCCCGTTCCCGTACACCTCCGCCATCTTCCTCGAGAGCTCCTCGAAGCTCGAGTCTCTCCTAACGCTCACGATCCTCGTGTGCCCTCCCACGTACCTAAAGTTGGGAAATTTGCTCGATGAATTTACATTTTAACCATTCGTTTTGGTCAAAATTAACCAATCGGTTTAATTTCCACCGACAATAAAAAAATAAAAATGTCGAAACTGATGGTTAATTGGTTAACCAGTCAAATCTGAAACCATTTTGAACGTTAGAATGGTTTGAGGCTTAACCGGTCAACAATTTGGCCCACCTTTTAGACATACCTCAAAGCCCCGTCGCAGGGTCTGGGCAAAATCCTCCCTCGGTAACTACACAAGAACTTCACTTTCTTTGAATCGTCCTCATCCTCTTCGCTCGCCTGAGGGGCCGAGTTTGGGTTGTACCCGAAGGCGGGGGCAGGGACGGCCAGCCGGGGCGGCCACGGGGCCACCGTGGGGCCCACGCCGTAATACCCAGCGGGGTCCGGCACCGTGGAATAGTAAACGGGCCCGGAGTCCGGGCTCCCAATGTCGAGGGCCGGGCCCGGGAAATAACCCTCCGGGGCCCGGCCCACAATGCGGGGCTCATCCGCCACATTCCTGACTATGTTCAAAGGCCTCAGATTGTTGGGAATTGATGTCTGGTCAAACGCCATAATCTCTGCGGATCAATTTATCAATATACATATATATATATATATATATATATATATATATATATATATTCTTGAATTTTTAGGCGCCATAAAGGGTTTCAGATTCCTACAACTTATTTTTCCATCTCTTCCTACATTCTAGAACTATATTTACTGCGGTTTCTTTGAAAGGAAAAAAGAAAGTTACCTGATGATGATTTCGGGGAAAGGAGTGAGCTTTCTGTTGGTCGGTTGAGCAACGAGCTTGAAAGAACCTTTCTTTTTGTTGTTTGCTTAGATTCGGAGGTTCGGTTCTTTAGTTTCACTCTCTATATTCTTCTTCTTCCCTCCAACGCCACGGAAATCATGTCGTTTTCTTCTCGGTCATAGCTTTCTTATTTTCTTTCCAATGGTCTCTTCTTCTTGCAGGGTTTTGTGTTCTTGGGAACAAAAATGGGAACGGACCAGAAAAGGTTTCGTCTTTGTTGCACCAATTGGGAGATTTGAGTATAAAATTCGTAGAGTATATTTCTATTCTTGTTATGTTTTTTTTTCCTTTTGTTTGTCTTTGTTTATATTATTTTTTTATTTATTTCTTATTACATAAGGAATTCGGCCATTTGGGGGTTATTTGAAAGGCAATGTGAGGCATGCCACGTTGATGCTTTCATGCAAATTTGTCATAAAAATAAAATTGAAATGATATATATGCGTGAAAAGGATGATGTTATCATATTATATGTTGTGTTTCCAATTTTTGGGCGTGTTTCCGATTTTTATTATGAGACGGTTCTATTGTGATGGAAGTTGGTACGTAACTTTTCGGCCCATTTTTTATCCTTTAAAAAAACTCTAAAAAAAGGAAGAGAAATAGATTTATTTTTCACGATGGTATATCATTTATCACATTTTAACTCGAGGATCTATTAGAAGAAAAATATATATAAGAAAAAGAAGTTATAATGCCAAATGTATTGTAAATTATTGAAATTGGTGTATTGAAGAAAGAGTAAATAATTAATTCACTTTTGTTAGACTTTTAAATTTTTTTTTAAGTGTCAAGGCCTTCGTTAAAATATCTCACCTTCGATTTGGTACGACGAGAGAAACTAATATCTCAAAAATATATAAAAAATTCTCGGTCAATTAAGGAGACAAATTATACTGCAAAAAGAGCAAAATTTCTCTCATGATACACATAACGGACGACATTGACACAAATGCTTACTTGGCTAAAACATGAGCTACCTTGTTTAAATTTCTATTAAGTCACTTCAGTATGTAAATGATGCATTTGTGTTGATCTTAATGACACCATGCTCTGCCTTTGACCAAGTTTTGTCATGTCCACCGGCAGACAGGCTCCCTATTTTTATGAACTTGAACACTTAACTGAATTTCCTTAGCTCTTAGTCTAACATTCTCCACAAGTCCGACAAAATTTATTTTAACACTACAAAAATAGTGGCATTTCTATGAAACATAATAGTGTCCATGATAGCAATTTCTTCACAAATGAACTCATCATTTTCTAGGACTCTATTAGCCTCATCATTGTTGTCTAAAATTGTAATCAACACATTAAGCTTGGGCGTGATCAGTGGTCTTGTTTTTTTTTTTTTGGAAAAAAGGATGTGAAAGTTTTATCATACACGAGATTCAGTGGAGTTTAGAGAAAAGAATGGGATGAAGTTGAGTTTTATGGTAGTTTATGGTAATTTACAGAAATTTGGAGGAGCCTCAACGAAAATTTTCTTCGGATCTTATTCGGAGAGTCAATAGGAACTTTGACGTGTCTTGGCTATATGGTGGAGATTTCAATGAGATTCTTGGCTCTCGAGAGAAATCAGAGGGTGTCTGAAAAATTTCGGGTCTATGGAAGCTTTTCAAAAATCTATAGACAAATGTGAATTTGAATATTTGGGTTTTGAGGGAGACCCACTTACGTGGAAGCAAAAGTCGGCCTTATGATAGACGGAGTAGGAATCAATTTTTTTTAGGAAGCTTGGTGTTTCGAGACGAATTGTGAAGAGATTGTGCCTTCATAATGAAGTTTAAATTACGAGAATTTGGTAGAGAAATGTGTCTTCTTTTTCCAAACGGGAAAGAATAAATTTTAAGAGATGAGAATGGGTATTGAGCATCAACAACGCATCTTAATTGAAGTGAGATGCTCTCGTAAAAAATAGTGCAATATTGGCGCTAACGGAGTAGACTTTTATGGCTCAAAGGGGTGATGTTAACTCCAAGTTCTTCCACCATAAGGCCAATCAATGAAGGAAAAAGGACCGGATTCTAGGAATCCTTGACAATAACAAACATGAAGTAGACTTTCATTGAAAATATTTCATTGGTATTTTCTCGTCATCTAACCCTTCTCTGAGTGATATCAACGAAGTTATTAGGAGTTTGAAACCTGAAGTGTCAGACACCACTAATGCCTTGTTGACTTCTTCATTAACATAAATAGAGGTGAAAACCGTTGTTTTCAACATCAACCCTTTAAAGGCCCGTGGAGGGGATGTCCTTCGAGGCATTTTCTTTTAATGATTGTAGTGCATCGTTAGGAAAAGTATTACAAGTACTTGACTCAGAGTGCTAAACCAGAAGGAAGAGTAAGGCCACCTAAATGAGACGGTTATCACTTTGATTTTGAAATTGAAGAGTTCAAAGCACGTCAAAGACTTCAGGATGATTAGCCTTTGTAAAATAATTTACAAAGTCATCCCTGAGTGTATCACAAATAGGCTTCTATCTTCGTTGAAGGATGCCATCTCGGAGAATCAAAGTGCATTCGTATGTGGAATGCAGATTTTTTATAATGTCATAATCAGCTTTGAGGGTCATCATACCATGTGTTAAGGAAGGTTCTGAGATGGGTATTGTGGGTCATATAAACTTCATATGTGTAACACGTACGATATGGTAGAGTAGAACTATTTGGAAGGAGTTTTGAGGAAACTTGGATATGCGGAGAACATGATCGGGCTTATCATGCAGTGCGTATGGTTTGTGAGTTTCTCCTTCAACATCCCGATAGAATTTGTGGTGGGATCACTCATTCTCGGGGTTTGAGATAAGGTGACCCACTTTCTCTATTTTTGTTTGGAAAGCCTATCTAGCTTTTTTCGGGGAATGGAGAGTTGAAAGAAGTAAGACTTATAGAACCCGGAGTTTGTATTTATCACTTGTTTTTTAAGGACGATAGTTTGGTGTTCTTCAAGGATAAATGAAGGAAGAGTCAAAAGGTGAAGTTCTGTCTCGAGTCTTATTCACGCGTGTTTGAGAAAGTATTGAATTTTGATAAGTCCAAAGTCATTTTTCAGAAAGAATGTCAAAGGGAGGACAACATAAAGTATAGGGTGGTACCTTGGGGTCTCGATTACTAAGAATTGTGATTCGTATATATGTAGGCCTCCCCATGATTTTTGACCAAACTAAGAAAAAAATCTTCAAGTTTATCAAAAGCGGTTCCTTAAGTTATCTCGAGATATGTCATGAGTTGTTTCAAGCTTCCTAAGAGCGTCATTGAAGATCTTCATGCAGTGGCAGCCAAATTTTGATGGGGTGACAACGAATAAACGAAACAGATCCATTTGGGCAAGTGGGGGAAACTTTGTGATCCGAAAGAGTGGCGGGATGGGTTTTAGGAACTTGGAGCAATTCAACCAAGCCCTTCTAGCAAATAACGTGTGGTGAGTAATTTCCTGCCCTAATTATTTGGTCTCCCAGGTGCTCGAACCAAGTTATTTTCCGAATTTGTGTATTCTTACTTTGAAGTGGACTTAAAAAGCCTCCTTTATTTGGAAAAACCTTTACTTGGGCCCGATCATTGATTGAGATAAAGTTGATATGGAAGTAGGCTTGGGGTCATCGATATCCACTAAGAATGACCGGTGGATTCCCAAGTCTCAAATTTTCAAGCCTAAAAAATTGGGTGGCGTATCCTATAGGGGTCTCATGTCTCGGATTTCAAAATGGCCGACGGAATGTAGGATGTGGTGGCATAAGTTGTGGGGTCTACGCATTCCTCTGAAGATCCAAGTTTGTTTTGGGATTCATGTTCTTGCTTCTTTTGAGGAAATGGGGGGGGGGGGGGGGGGAAGTGGATCCCTTATGTCCCCGGTGCTCTGAAGTAAAGAAAACCATTGTTCACGCTCTTTGAGAGTGCTTGAAGAGTTTTTGGGTTTGGAAATTGCTCAGGTTGTAAAATATTGCCAAATAGGGTCTACATGATGATATTCTCTCTTTTTTAACTCATCATTATATCGTTGATGCGGCTTTCTCCGCATACGGAAAATTGTGGCTTTGGAGGTATTTTCAACAACCACGAGGGTTGGGTGTTGAATTCCATTTATTCTTCTTTCGATCGTCCTCTCGATCCCACGGTGGCAGAAATGTATGTCTATTTAGAAATATCTTTGGTTTGATTTGGAATTCGGCTACAACATTGTCGTCGTCCATTCCAATGTGCAGTGGTGGTGGATCTCATCTGGTCTAGGAAGGCTCCTCTTAATGAAGTTTTGTCAAAGATGTCCACAAAAAGAGTATTAGTTGTTCCTTATGTATATTTGATGTAATAAAGTCTCAAACACTCTTGCTTGTATCTTCTTGATCAATTAATAGAGTTGAAACTTTCATTCATTCCATTTCGTTTGTTTGAAGGTTTATGATAAACATTAGTCTTTAGTCCTGAAACAAATCCAACAACAAATGAAGAATGTATGTCTATTTGGAAATGTCTTTGGTTTGATTTGGAAGTCGGCTACAACATTGTCGTCGTCCAATCCAATGTACAGTGGTGGTGGATCTCATCTAGGTTAGGAAGGCTCCGCTCAATGAAGTGTTGTCAAAGATGTCCACAAAAATATGATTTTGAATGTCCAAATATGATTTTGAATATTTTCATGTGATGGAAATATAAATTAGTTTCTAAAGCCGAGAATTTGTTTGAGGCATTATGATATTAATTTCATTATTTGTCCAATATTAATTCTACAATGGGTATTTTAAGAATTTTCTTAAAATAAATAAGGAAGCATCTAGATGCCTTTCCCTAGTGTAGAGTTCGGCCAACATGCATCAAGGAGGAGAGAATTCTTTTACTTTATTATAAACTTAATTACCCAAAAGGAAAAGAGGAAATGAAATTCCTTGATAAGGAAATAAATATGCTAATTGAGTAAACAAATTTCCTTCACTTGAGCATGGGGATGGCCGACCATATCATTTGAGAAAGAGGAGAGAAAATCAAATATTGTGTCATGAATACATAATAGGAAAGGGTTGTTACCCTTTCTTGATTTTCCTTCTCGTATAAATAGAGCCTCACATAGAGATGTGAAAATAAGCTTTTGCTATTGTTTCTCTTGTTTTTGGCTGACCAATATCTCTCTCTATAAAATACTTCTTTTATTTTGGCAGCTAAGTCCTCATTAGACTTAGGCGTAATTAGCTCTCTAGCTCATATACTTGTTCTTAAGTTATTGTGTTTAGTTGTTCCGACACACAAATCCTTCAAACCTCTATAGATTCTTGTAATAGAAACCTTAGGTTTCTCGAGTTCAAGACTAGGCGTGAAGGGATCGAGCCAGACGAGAAGATCAACCTTTCTCAAGACTCCTCTAAATCACGGTACAAGAAAAGTTTGCATTCAAACACTTTAAATAATGTTTTTAAATTTATACATGTTCATGCACTTAGGTTTGTAAAATTGTTTTACTTCTAAAGAAATTTATATATTCCGCCATTAATGTGTTAATGATAATTTTTTCTTAACCTATAACTATTCCAACAACTCTCCCCCAGGCTTTATATTCAATGTAAATGACATAGGATAACCCAGAAATTAAGAAATGGATGTGAGATCCCGATGGGTATTGTTAATTTCACAAAAGCAACGAACATGCGACTCTTGCAAAACAATGAGAAGTGTATTCGCCGAAAAGTATTCCAATGGAGAATTGAAAGGAATTGATCTGGGACCTCCTCCCAAAAAAGGGAACATCAATCCAAAGGAAACATTTATCGCGGAAAAAGGGAAAGGGAGGACGAAGAAATAGGTCAGGAGGACCCCAAGTAAAATCTAGGATTGATTGTATCGTCGAAGGCTCTAATTATTGTCGGGATTCAAATATGATTTGTTAAACGTGAAGGTAAGTCAAACAAGTTCTAGTGTTAAACTATATGATTTTTTGAAATTTTTCTTAAGGGTAATTTTTTCTGTTAGGACGAAGATTATATTAATGTCGAAATAAGATTTTGGATATCATCATATGATGGGCATGAAGTGATTGACACGGCTTCAAATTGAATTTAACGCTCGAGAATCGATTTTCAATTTGTGGAATTATTGGTGATAATTTTACATGGGCTATTCTTATAAGTGTCTTGCACAATTAAAATATACACATCTAGAAGCATTTTTTTAGAAGGGAATGGGCCGCCATATATCCTCTCGATAGGAGAGAAAAATTATTTTTGGCAAAGATACATGAAGAAATACACCAAATAAAGAAAAAGATGTATTAAATATGTTATTTGTAGGAAATGAATATCATATAAATGAACATGAAAGATTCTTTATTCATTTCATTCAGGTCAATTCATTTTCCTATAAATACACCTACATGTTTAAATGTGAAGACACACAATAGTAAAAAAATTTCACTCGGCCAAACTCTATCTCTCTGTCTCTACCTTGGTCGACTCTCTCCCTCTCACTCTTTTCTTCTTTATTTGGTTTTGGCACCTAGGTCATAATGAAACTTAAGTTTTGTATTAGATCGTTGGCTCGAGTTTTTTTAGTCAACGTGGTCCTCAAACACTAAATCCAGTAAGAACTCAATAGACTCTATCTGTGGGAAGTATTGTGGTTGCTCATATTCAAGAAGACATGTATGAGACTTGCTGGAGGGAGATGAGCACTTGAAAAATCAAAGGTTGGTATTGAGTATAAATCATTTTGATAGTTTAATTATTTACATGTTCATGCACTTTGTCTAGGTTGTAAATTTTTCTACATAAATGTTTTTACATTCCGCCGCTTCAAGAAGCGTTAACCTATTCTAAACCCTAGAACGATTTCGATAGTCACCAAATATAGACATATTTTAAGACGTAGCTAATTTTGCATGCATTTTAGACTATAAATGAAATTTCGAGATTATCCTTATTTTCACACTATTTATAACATTTTACTAGAAAAAATTACATGGCACGTGATCATAACAGACTCGTGAAAAGCGTTTTGCTTATATTTTAGGTTATAGTAATGACAAATTTTAACTTATCTCATCCAAGTCAGGTTCCAATTGTGGCAATAAGTAGAAGATATTTCAAGACATAGCTTGTTTTGCTCGTGGCAAACCTTCATATATGAGATTATGACCGCATCTCCTAAGCACTCAAGGGACGTTTAAATACGGCTAGATCCAAGTGGACAACTCGCAACAATTCGCCTTCATGAGCCAAGACGATTTTAACATGTTGACACAGTTGAGGCAACACGAAAAACATGTCTCCAATATTTCTCAAGCCGACTCGAGATGTAAATTCCTTCCTAGTTTAGACGACATTGTATATATACTCACAACATACAAAAATCGGTGTAAGCATGAATAATGTTCTCAATAAATATTTATGAACGTTTATCTTATCGATAATTTTGCTTTCAACTTTAGAAGAATGCGTATTGCTGAAGTGTACTACATTTCATAATCATGTTGTAATTCTACTCATAAATGTTGTAGTTCCTCATATTTATTTTAGTTCATTAGCAAAGATGCAATTTAGTTTACATATTAGCACGTTTTTTTACAAAATTTAACTTTCTAATCATTTTAATTATTTATATTATAGACTGAAATTAATGAATATATTTGCACTTTCAGTATGACTAACAGAATGACTATGTTAACTTCCAGAAAGTACAAAATTGCGTTGAAGAAAATATCATTTCTGTTAAGAACGAAAAGCGCACAAAGTAAATGACATTTATGTTTTATTCTGATTTCCAGTTTGAGTTATCCGAAAGATAAAAATCACCGTTGGATTGGAAGTTAACTTTTTTTTCTTTTCTATTTTTCAAAAGAAGAACGACAATAAAATAAGGGCAATTGAGTTAAATGTTTGTAAAAGACTCAATTATTTAACAGATTTTACTAATATTAATGTCCGTAAAGTACTCAATTACTTAACAAATTTGATCAATATTCAAAGAAGAAGTTAACGGTAGTTTTAAGACTTTTATACTTTTTTTAAATACGAATCAGTAATGTTGGATAATTTAGAAAAATTATGCCAAATTTTAACTAGGTCAGATTCAAAATAAACAATTATAATTAATTGGCCGGATTTTAAGAGAAATCGGAAACATTTATGGAGAAATAAATTTTGGGAAGTGATATACACAAAATCAACGTTCTCAATCATCAAACCATTTTCATTGAGAAAGAAATTTCTCTCACGAAAATCGGTTCTCTCTTCTCTCTATAGACTCGATTCTCTCTCTTTCTTTTCAAAATTCTGATTCTCACTCGATACTCTTGATGATTCGGTTGGCAGAGATGCCCACAAAAAAATTATTTATTTACATATTGATGTAATATATAAATCTATATAAAGTCCTTATTGTAATTCACTGATTAAATTAATAAAAGTTGAAACGTTCATTCATTCCCATTTTAGTTTGATTGAAGATTTATGATATTCAATAGTCTTATAGTCCTTAATCAAACCTTACAATGTACGAAGAGATAAATGTAGATTTCCGTGATCAAACTCTTCATGGTTTGACTAAACCGATATATTCACAATCTAAAGATCAACGGACTATTGATCCCAGTATGATTGTTGGAAGAATCTATGATGTCTGGTTACGAGACATAGAGAGTTAGGAACTCTATAGTTCTTCCAGTGTATCTTTCGAATATATTGAATTGGCCAGTGCACCTTAAGAGACAATGGAAGAACAAACCATTTAACATCTTTTGTTATAAGGTCACTACGTATAAATTGCATTATACTTACCTAAATCCTGAAATGAGACATGTCATTTCATAGCATTAATATTCTCATTTGAGAAAGTCAAATTCTAGATCCATTACGTGATCTAGACAAGGCCTATTGGTGAGATATTAAGTTGTGAAGATGTCATGAACCAACTTTGTGAAGTTCTCATAGATATGAAATTCATGTACAAGATTGCTGAGATGCAATATATATCACCTCATGCTTTATTACTTGGATTGTGAATAAATGAACTGCGCAGTGTCCAAATTTAAGTATCGACTATATTTGGATAAAACAATGTGACTTGTTAGCTCATTGTCAATACATTGTTTCTAACTTATTTACAAGTACTAAAGGAGTTGAGGAAATAACAATTAGAAGGGTAAAATGGTAATTTTATAAATCCCAACTAGTTGATGATATTCATGAAGGGTAAACATAGATAACATTTAATGGATCCGCTCAATATAATTAAGTTGAATTTGAGTAAAAAATAAATTCATTTGAACCGAGAGATTCTCAGGGTCAACTCTTTAGTGGAGCCAGTTGACATTAAGCTAATAATCGAAAAAGGTTTGTGAACTTTTGAGTCCGAGTATAGAAGCTCAAGCTTTGTTCATTTGGATCCATAAGGTCACTATTACAGGTTATTAAAGTAGGATTGAAAAACTAGAAGCTAAGTCAAAATAAGTTAAAGTGTTGACCTAGACTTTTTCTCGAAAAATGTCTAAAGGGTATTTTTGTCCATATGGACATAAAATGATGCGAATGTCAAAATAAGATTTTGAATATTTTCATATGAATGAAATACAAATTAGTTTCTAAAGCCAAGAAGTCGTTTGAGGCATTATGAAATTAATTTCCTTACTTGTGCAATATTAATTTTACAATGGATATTTTAAGAATTGTCTTAAAATAAATAATGAAGCATTTAGATGCCCCTTCCCTAGCTAGAATTCGGCCAACATGCATAAAAGAGGAGAGTTTTATTTCCCTTAAATTATAAGGATAATTACCCAAAAGAAAAAGGGAAATGAATTTCCTTGAGAAGGAAATAAATAAGCTAAGTTAGGAAACAAATTTTCCTCCTTACTTGAGGTGTATGGCCGGCCATCCTAAGAGAGAAAGGAGAAGGGAAAATTAAATATTGTGTCATCAATACATTATTCTTTCATGAATGAATAATTGACCTTTATAGATTTTTCCTTCTCCTATAAATAGAGCCTCATATAAAGATGTGAAAGGTTAAGCTTTTGCCTTGTTCTCTCTTGCTCTTGGCTAACCCCCCCCCCCCCCCCCCCCCCCCCTCTCTCTCTCTCTCTCTCTCTCTCTCTATCTCTCTCTCTCTATCTCTCTCTCTCTCTTGCTCTCTAGAAAATACTCCTTTTTATTTTGCACCTAGATCCATACTTGATCTAGAGAATTAGCTTATGATCCAAGAATTGTTCTTGGTTCATATTGTTTAATTGTGCCCATACACAAATCATTCTAAACCTCTATAGACTCTTGTAATAGAAAATCTTACAACGCGGATTATTGGATGTTAATTTATGTTACTAGCATGATGAATAATCATGTTTTGAATATTATGGTTAATAGGTGTTGTTCAATTTTCGGATGTTGATATTTGTTAATTTATGTTCAATCGGATTTTTGGACGTTAGCTTAGTTTTTACATGTATGATAATATTGTGGTTCTTTCTTATGTGAAATTAGGGATGTTAATTTCCATTAATTTAATGGCGAATGCAAGTTATTGTGTTACCCCAATGCTGTATTCAGTATGTTTTATATGTCGATATTGGAGTTCTTAAATTTGATAAATATCAATTCATGGGATTAAATTGTGACCCTATTCCACCAACTGTAGCGGAAAGATATGATATTACAGTTCGGAAGTTCTTGCCAGAGAGGAGAAGTCAGATAAGAAAAAACCTTTTGGTTGTCTTCAAATCACGTATTCAAGGCACAAATGAAGAGCTAGTGGCCCTAGTCAATCTAGCCATTCTTGAATGCACTGTGTTGCCCAAACAACTGAATATTTTGATAAGTGAAGAGACAATCAATCTAGTTTCAAACCGGGGTGAGTTTCTAGGACACCCATAGGGGAGAATAAGCTTCAATGCCCTATGTGAGTCGTTTAAAAAAACACCCATAAACTTATAGTAAAGCCAATACAAAGTTATGATTTAGGAGGGTTTGTATATGATTACTAGCGTGAGTGAATGAGTCCATACCCGAAATAATGGATCAAGAAATCACTACTAAGATTTTAGGGGTGAGTATCCCTAGAATATTCAAATGGATCTATATAGAAGACCCCGAATTTGAAGAGTTTCAAGGAAAGATATTTAATAATACCAAGGTAAATTAAAATATTAGCTACCAGCTTCGTATTGTATTTAAATTGACTAAAATTAACTTTATTGTTGTTCATAGATTGAAGTCCTAGAACCTAAAATTAACAGCTGTGTAATGGTCATGATTTTCATGTGTTAACGTCTGTCAAAGAAAAGGTGAAACAACTCGTAGAAAATGTGAAGTTTCTCAAAGAAAAGGTTGAACAACAACAAATCGAGCTGATGCAAATAAAAAACGAATAAAATTAAGATTATATTAATTAAAACTGCCACAATAAAAGGCACTAAACGTGAAATTCGTAAATGTAAAAATACCTTATCACTAAAGCAACAAATTAACTAAAATTAACACAAAATCAGTTAGTAGAATTTAATTACAAAATAAAAATTTAAATTTCAAATATCAAGAATATATTCAACTGAGTTAGATTTCAATTATTAGTAATAGATATCGAATATTTGGGCATTATTTTAGGAAAGATGAAAAAAGAATTTGTTTTTAAAACAAAAAAAGATTGTATACTAAACAGATTAAAAAAGAATATAATCTTAAAATCAATTTCAAATTATTAACATTAATAATGAAAATTTAAAAAATTGGAACTAAGATTATATCACTTCAAATTGACAAAATAGAGGAAACATGAAATTTGCAACTGTAAAACATATTTTCATCAAATAAAAAAATTTAACATAAAAACTTCATAATTTTCAAATCAGTTACCATAAGTAGCAAAATAAATATTTGAATTTCAAATTTCAAGAATAGATTTGACTGATTTGAATTCCAATTATTGACGATATAATTATATATAAAAAAGAAAATATCAATTAAGTTGATAATCAATAACAACTGCCAAAATAATTCATAAAATCAAGAAATATGCATCCATTTCTTGGTGTTTACAAAAAAAACATTAACCGATTATAGTAATAGATATCCATTTCTTGCATTTCATATAGACTAATTTGAATCCAAATTAATTTCCAACCAGATTAGTAGTAGGTAAACGTTAATTACTATAAATAACCGAAATATTAATGAAATATATTTAAAATAAAAAAAAATTTAACAAAAAAACGTTAATTGATTAGTTAACTATTTCAATTATGAAAATTTAATAAAAATCATGTAAATCTTTGAATAACGGTTAATTTATGTTAATATATGCTATTTGGCAACCTACGGATTTTTATTAAAAAATAATTAAAAATGGGATACCTATAACTTGTCTTAAAAATTGCCACGTAAACCTGAATGAGTATTATCTAAAATATGCTAACAATTGGATAATTTGCAATTCCAGCATTTGGTTTGACTTAGATAGTGCAATTCTTTATTAAACATTGGTTCTATTTAGGTAGCTTTGCTTATATAAAAAAAATGTTATTTCAATTTACTGTTTGAAAAGATAATTATTTTAAAAAATTGATGAAGGCCTGGTAAATATTTTAAAATATATATGTGACTTGTAGCAGAAAGTGATTTGCAGAAAGTGATTTACTGTTTGATAAAACTATAATAATGCAAATAATAATAATTTATATAAAATGTAACAAAAAATAATAGTAAGATATTTGTTGGTATTTAAAAAATATATTTAAGTGAATATTTTATAGATTTTTAAAAATAATATTATAATTTTGACTATATCTAGAAAAAATATTTGATAAAAACATATAAACATAATTAAAATTATAAATTAGTGTAAACAAAAGATAAGTTATGAGACGAAAATTAAAGCTACAAATAAAAACTACGATACGAAACGTTACAATTTTAATTTTTAATTTTTTATATTAAAATTATTAAATCACTTTTCAATTTTAAGGAAAAAAAAAAGTTCTTAAATCACTTGTACAAATTTTGGCTTTCACAGTGAGTGAGACTCATTGTGAAAAATTACGACGGCGGGTCAATCTCGTAATGGGAGCCTCTGCTGTAGGAGCCTCCAACTGTAAGAGCTTCCCACATCGATTCAGTTTGCCGTTGTAGGACATACAAGATCTCACGTCGGGATTGGCCTCTTGCAGGAAAAACATTTTCCCTAGCGGCAGGCTCGGCACTAGAATTGTTGAGTCCTAAAGCAAATTTAATTTTTTATACAATATATAAGTAATTTAGGCCTTTTCAATACACTATTTAAATAATTTAAGTTTATAATTATTTTAAATTTGAGCTTTTTATCAATTAATTTAAAGTTTAAAATAATGAGGCTTAAAGCAATTGCTTTAATGACCTAGGAATAAAGCCGGCCTTGCATAGCGAGTCAGTCCGTCGGAAGAATGGTTTAATATTCTTCCATTTGCTGCAGCAATGTATTATACACGCCACGGTAAAAAACTCATCCACGACGGGTAAGTTCAGATTTTGGATGGGTGAAACTAAAACTAGCTCTGAACCTTATTTTTACAAAAAAAAAATTGGTCAAATGGCCTTTGGAGGGCTAATTGTGAAATGGTTAACGTTTGGGTTAAACTTAGTTAACGGCCCCATTATACACGTGTCACACTGTTTTACTGAGAAACTTTACGCATTTACCTTTAATAATTAGTCTTTAAAAAATTTCGTTAAACATTAACATGGACATTAACCGAATATTTTGTAAATGTTGACTTTTTTGAAATTGGTACACGTTTAAAAAGTTATATACCTCAATAACCCATATTTCTATATAAACATTGTACAATTTAAAACTTAGAAGATGGTGAAAAGTAAATGATTTTGAAGACACCAGGATTGGCACATTAACGTCCTTGAAAGTATTCAATAAACGAGCATTATTTGAATGATTCAAAATAACTATATAAAAAAAACAACTCTAAATATAGCTACGCTTTCTACCTTCTAACACGTGACACAGTAATTACATTACAAGATGATGCACATCAAATAATCAGCATTCTAAAATTACTCACATAATTATTGAATTAACTTAATATTATGCATAGTGTCTCCAGTGGCGAGACTCCGGCATCTGTTCGGCGCTTTCTCATCAGTTGGTGATGAAAAGGATTGGAAATCCGTCGATGATGCTCTGTACATAAGTCAACTCTAAGTAGTTCCAATTTTGTTGATGCTCTTGTTTTATAGGCTGTTTATTGTTTGATTTTGGCATTGCGCTGATATAATTTAATTGTATTTATAGTTCTTTTCAGTAGGGATCCGATGTATTTTTATGGTTTTTTTTTTTTGCAATTGGAGTTTTGGTTAAACATGTATTTCTATATTATCTCTCTTATCCAATAGTCTTCGTCCACAAGAGTTCAAGTTAAAGAGGTTAATATGCGAAAAACAGTTGGGGAGGGGTTTATATTCTTTTAGGGTAAAAAATTTAAAGAACTGTCGTCGAGTTTTTCATTTGATCTATTAACTGCGAGGATATTGTGAAAAGTAATGAAGTTTCTCGAACTTGAGTTTGGTATAATCTTATATGTTCATCAGAAGTTTACGCACTTGTCTAAGGACTAAACATTAAATTAATTTCATGAGAGCTTTCGTATGATTTAGTGAGATTTGAAGTAAGTCCACACAAGAATGCACATCACGCAATTCTCCATATTTGAAGTTGGCTATAAAAAGCATTTTCCTTAAAAATAAGTATAACTAACAAAATATGATTACTTAAATGTTACATAAGATCAAGAACAATTAATACTGTACATAACTGAAAGAAGCGAATATCTATCTAACCAAACCTAACTTCTAAACTACCAAAAAATATCTTATATTTATAAAAGAAAAAAACCGAAATATATCATCTATCACTAACAATAATCTCAGAAGACTCGCCCGAACCAGAATCCGAGTTGTTTCCATTCCCCGAAGTCACCAGCGGAGACTCCGACGGAGAGGCCGGAAGCCTGGAGGAGAAGGTGAACCGTCCGGCGGAGGAGTCGTCGTCGTCGACGCCGTCGTCGAAGTTCATTGAGTAACTGAGAGCATCGTATCGGAAGTCGGCGGAGTGGCGGCGACGGCACGAGAGGCGCGATATGATGGTGCTGATCTTCTGTTTAATCTCGCTCTGGCGGCGAGGGAGGGCTCTCACGGAGGCGCTTCGGAGGAGGCGCGGCGGCGACGGTGGGAGCGGAGTCTTTCCGCGGCGAAAGCAGCACGACACGGACGAGAGAGACGAGTGGAGTTTTTTTGACAGTGATGGTGGTGTTGGAGGTGATGTAGTCGCAGAATCTCCGCCATTATCAACGCCGTTCATCTAAGCGACCGAGAGAGAGAGAGAGAGAGAGAGAGAGAGAGAGAGAGAGAGAGAGAGGTTTATTATTAAAATTTAATATTTCTTTTGGATTTAGAAGTGTGGGGAGTTATTTTTGTGCGGTTTTGTTTTCAGGGAATTTTTGTTTTATTTATTAGTGTAGGGTTTTGGGAAAAGTGGGGACTATAATGGGGAGAGACAGACGGAGAGTTCGGAGGAGAAAGCATACGAAGAAAAACGGATTAGCGGTTATTTTTGTTTTTATATTTCTTTTTTATGTTCATATAAAAAAAATAGTTTGGGATGAGAGGGACTGTGGGAGTAGGATTCGGGGTATCGGAGGAGATTTTATTAAGATAAATTTTCATCCTACCACCATTTACTAATTTTTTTTTCCATAATGAAAAAAAATTATATTTTCCACTTTTTAAAAATAAAATAAAAAGACTAATATTGTTAACCTGCAAAAATAATATAACAATATCCAAATGTAAGAACAAGACCTTTTTTTATGATGAAAATATCAAATATAAAACAGCAAACTAATTTGAGATTACAAATGAATAGTTGAATAATAACTAGCGTATATATGATTTTCGGTCCTCTTTTCTTGTGCGTCTTGCTTTTTTTTATAGCCTTCGTGATAATTGTCTGACGATTATTCTAAATAGTGGGTTCGTGGTTTTGATGGATCGTGGGGTGATCAGCTCCACGTCGTTTTACTGCGAGTATTATCTCGTTAGTATATTTGTTTCGACACTTGTTCGCTATAGCGATCCAAGTGGTTTTATTTACACGTGTTATATTGCTTTGACTAGTCTTTGACCTATTATTTTCTCTTCTCTTCGAAGTTCTGATTGATAGGATCCGTTCTTGAATTATGAACGTAGTGTTCCTTATCTTTGGCGGTCCTCGAATCTATTTTACTCGGGGCCTTTGTTCTGGGAGTGGGTATGTTCCTCGGTATCCTGAGGGACATATTGGCTATGCTAAATTTTAAGGTAACAACCCATCCCCAGTCTTTTAGTTTTTTAGTAAAAATTGTAAGGAGCTTTATGAGCGATATTTTTTTGTTTTAATCTACTCTTCTTCACTTTTACTATTATATGTTCTTGGTATATCCCGAGTGTTAATTACGTTCATTATCTGTATTCCTTCGAAACGTCGACATTTTTTTTTAGGTCGTCGTTTTATTATGAGGGGACGTTACGATTTAGGGCGACCGATCGTCTTTGGCCGTTGGATGCGTGGGGCTTCGTCAACACTCTAGATCCAACCGTTTCCGGCCTTACTATATAAAGACTGATATATTTGAATTTCATTTTTTCTAGTTCGTCTTCTCCAAACTTCCTTTATGTGCACAGCCTTTTTCCGTCGCTTCTTCCACCATTTTCAGGCTTTCTTCAAGGAATTTGGCGCCAAGACTCTCCTTTTGCTTTGGGTAAGTTTTCTTTGGCCTTATATTCTCTCTTCTGGCTTTGTTTGTAGGTTTTTATTTCCATTCTCGAGTTATGAGTTGGTATAGAGCAATGATTAAATTACCGATACCGATACTGAGGTTCTGATTTTTAGAGATAACCGCATATCGACGGGTATACCGATGGGTATTCTATAAAAAGATTCTTACCGACTACCGATTATACCGACAAATTTTCGAAGGTATACCGAATACCGACATGTACGACATGTAGTATTGCTCGTAGGTCTTGATATGCATTTCGTAGTTGTACTGATCTAGACCAATTAAAATTTCATAAAGTTGGATCACCGAAAATTGTCATCGGACGCCAGAAAAGGTCACCGGAAAAGTTGGATCTCACCGGAACTTAAAAAAAAATTAGGCATATTTAAGGTAATCACTTCCCGACCACAAAAACGTTGAAAATTTTCCTAAAAACATGTCCAAAACACCTAAATCTACAAAAGAAAATCAAAAAATTAAAAACCCTAAATACCGGCCGGTTACCGGCAGTTACCAGCGGTATCCTATAAAATATCAACAACATACCTCGGTTTTCGGTCGGTATAGAGCTCAGGAGCTTGAAGTTGCCGGTATTTTGTAAAATCTCCACTTCTGGTACCGGTTTTTGTCGGTAGAGAAGAGCCGGTATTTTTGCAAATTTTTTTTGGTATTTGGCCTTTTATAACTAGCCAAAATATCGATGGCATATCCCCAAAATTAAAGTAGGGAGTGATGAGTAACTCATCATTGATCTAACAATCTCCATCAGAGTTCGATTTCTACTCCATGATACTCCTTTCTATGGAGGTGTGCCAGGTGATGTAAGCTGAGAAGCGATATCTTCTTCTTTAAGATAGTTATTGAACTCTTCAGACAAATACTCACCACCTCGATCGGATTGAAGGTTTTTGATCTATTTGCCAGTTTTCTTTTCCACTAAAGCCCGAAAAACCTTAAATACTTTAAAGGTTTCGAATTTGTATTTGAGCAAATAGACAAATCCAAATCTTGAGTAATCATCGGTAAAGGTAACGAAGTATTCGTATCTTCCCCGTGCCTGAATTCTGAGTGGACCACATACATCATCACTTTAAATAAATTGGAAAAATCAATACGAATTCCTTTATCAATAAAATTTAAATAATAATTCTGCTCAACAATTTGAGCTACATATATTAAGTTTTTCCCAAAGGAAGGAACAAAATATACATTATTCAAATTTAAAGTTCTGTCTTCAAAATACAATGTCAAAGATCCCACAACCTTCGCAGACACGAGGCTCCCATCACCCCACTTGAAGCAAAAGTCGCCATCCTCTAAGCTTTTACTTTTTCTGAACCCATTCAAGGAACACCAAATATAGTTAGTAGTAGTGGAGTCAATAATCCACAATGATATATTATCAGCTAATAAACAAACTTCGGTAATAAGTAAAATACATTTCCCTTTAGCCTTAAGGTAGGTAGGACATTTCCTACGCCAATGTTCGGGCTCATTGAAATGGTGGCAGTTGTCTTTAGACTTGTCCACCTTGGAAGTCCGAGGCACGTTCTTCTTCTGAACCTTTCTAGGGTTCTTCTTGTTGGCTCTATGAGATCTCTTCTTAGATCCAGAGGTGGAGGCTCTATGCTCAGTAGCATGAGCCTCTCCACTAGCCCTCTCTTTCTTTAAGAGTCCCTCAGTGGTGTGAAGCTCCTTCATTAACTCGTTAACAGTGTACCCTAGCTTATTCATGGAGTAGTTCAACTTGAAAATATCAAAAGATTCAGGGAGAGTTTCCATGATCACACATATCTTGGTATCTCCATCAATCTCTGATCCTAGGATTTTCATCTCATTTAGATAACTTATGATCAGCATCATATGTTATCTAACTGGAGTCCCTACTTTCATACGACAATTCATAAACTTTCAAACCGCTTGTTGTCTAGCATGACGCCTTTGCCCTCCAAACATCTCTTGGAGATTGAAGAGCATATCACTGGCTGACTCAAAATCACAATGTTGTCGCTGCAACACATTGTTCATCGATGCTAAAATATAGCATCTCGCAATCTCATCGGATCTGAGCCATGCTGTGAGGGCGTCCTTTTCCTCTTGAGTTGAATCATCATTTGTTTCAAGAGGACATGGGGTGGTGAGTACCCATTTGTACTTGTCCACGGTAAGGACGATGTATAGGTTACATTTTCAATCTACGTAGTTATCACCTTTTAGTTTATTCGAGGAAATGATAGTAGAGAAGGGGTTGAGAGACATGTTGCTAAAAGTTGAAACAATTTATAATTAGTCTTTTGTTTATTATTTTAAGTTTAAGTTTACATAGGAAAAATTCAAAGGTGTTATGAACAAAATGACAATTTACTCCTTCGAGGGCAGGCCGGAAAGAATCGACTTTCATAAGGAAATGACACATCATTAATGCATAGTCATGATGTCAATACATTAATGCTTTGACTAGCCACCTTATACAAAATTTTGACCACTCAAAACTTTTCGCAAGACCTCGAGGGAGGAGTACTAGAGATTGAGTCTAAGTGCATAACCAACCACTTAGTTAAACCAGATCGACTTTGAAAACAATCTGTCGAGGGGAGGCAATGCGTCTTTGAGTACTCCCATTAAAGAGAGGGTAACAAAGGTGACTCTTAGTCTGGCGAAATATGCATTTAACATTAGTGTTGGAGATCATGGGTTGTAAACAATAAGTACAACCCTCCCACTTAGTTTTTGGAATAAGGCACATCATCTCTTGTACGTTTGGAAACACGTTTCCATGAGTAAAGAGAGATAGAGTGGATGACTAGAAAAAAATCTTAAAATCGATATTTGTGAGAGGAGAGCATTGTTAATGCACTACGGCACAAGGAACATACTCGGATCTTTTTGTCTATTGATTTTATTTTTTCCTAACGAAAGTGTGTGTGATTAATAAATTATCACTTTTGCACTTGAAAGTTTTGAGATTCAAAATCTGCAAAAAGTAATTTATTCATTTTCATGACATCTTCCTTCAAGGCATCTTCATGTTGGTTGAGTGCGTGAACGTCGGAAAGCCACGATAGCATCAAAAAGAGGGGAAGAATCTGGGAGTCATAAATCCGAATTCAGAGTCTTGGACTCGCAGACTTCCCTATATCTCAGACTTAAAAGGTCATAAATGACACATCCGGTATCCGATTGAGCTGAAACCAATTTCATTGGATAGCTAACTTTTGTACCTTTAATATAGTTTAAGAACCACTAATTTTCAAGGTCCGAGCAAAGGGTTATGCCTAAGGTAATGAGCCATAACAATTTGTCCAGAATTTGAAAAACAATTAAAAGGTACGCTAGATCTAGGTGTAAAGAGAAAGAGGGTTTAGAAAAAAACCTTAATTGTATGTTTTGATTTCAATTGTGTGTTATATTAACATGTTAATAATTAAACAAAATATAAAATAAACAACATAATATAAAACATTCAATAACAAATTTAAACTAGAAGTGTAATGAACAAGTTTAAACTATGTCCACAAATTTTGAAACTTGTCAAAAAAAATTGATTTTGAGTATACTAAACATAAAATAATTAAAAACTGTTTTTAATGTATTTATATAGCATATTTAACAAGTGTAAAATCAACACAAAATTTATTTTAAAGATCGTACCAAAAAATTAAAATTGTGTAAGATCTAGTCTTTGAAAAAACCATTATTCAAGCAAATTTAGAAATCAATTTTCTTATAAAATAACATGTACATGCTTATATTTTGACCATAGCTCTGATACCATTTGTTGGAATAGGTCTAGGGTTATTAAAAATTATCATTAATCATATTAACTTGGCCGGCCATCTCTTGTGCATTAGTGAGGAAATTTGTTTCTTCACTTAGCACATTTGTTTATTTCTCAAGAAAATTCATTTCCTCTTTTCCTTTTGGGTAATTATCTTTATAATTAACGGCAAAGAGTTTTCTCCTCCTTTTTGGATATTGCCCGAACTCTCCACTAGGGAAGGGCATCTAGATGCTTCTTTATTTCTTTTAAGACAATACTTTAAATACCCATTGTAGAAATAATATTCCACAAATAATGAAATTAATTTCATAATGCCTCAAACGACTTCTCGACTTTAGAAACTAATTTATATTTCCATTATATGAAAATATTCAAAATCATATTTTGATATTCACATTATTTTATGTCCAGGTGGACAAAAATACCCTTTAGACATTTTCCGCAAAAACGTCTAGTTAAACCCTGGAACATATTTGTACTTAGCTTTTAGTTTAACAATCCTACTCTAATGACCTATAATAGTGACCTTATGGATCTAAATGAACAAAGATTGAGCTTCTATACTCGGACTCAAAAGCTCACAAACGTTTTCCGAGTATTAGTTTAATGTCAACTGACTCCACTAAAGAGTTGACACTGAGAATCTCTCGGTTCAAATGAATTTATTTTCTACTCAAATTGAACTTAATTATATTGACCGGATCCATTGAATGTTATCTATGATTACCCTTCTTGAATATTATCAACTAGATGAGATTTATAAAATTACCATTTTACGCTTCTAGTAATTTCTTCGACTCCTTTGTTACTTATTTATAAGTTAGAAACAATGTATTGCTAAGGAGCTAACAAGTCACATTGTTTCATCCAAATAAATTCACTACTTAATTTTGGATACCGCGCGGTTCATTTATTCACAATCCAAGTAATAAAACATGAGGTGATATACATTGCATTTCAGTAATCTTGTACATGCATTTCAGTAATCCGAGAAAACCCTATAATAACTCCTAGAACAAATAAAATAAGTTTTTAGAACTAAATGAATACTGGTTCCGGAAATTCGCCAAATTGGATTCTAACCGTATTTGGATGCCAATGAATTCATCAATTCATTTATGCGAATTCCTATTTTCATTAATAGCAACCAACCCCGCAACCATATGTTTTGACCCGCATTGAAAGTAGGACTATTCGTTAAAGATAAAAGTACATCGAACCCATATGAAGTTTAACCATGAGCAGATTGTATCGATTGAGTTTCGGTACAGGTACCATTTTGTTGAAGGTCGTTTGAGCTTTTTCTGGCAGTATCGCATCGATTACTTCAGCGGGGTCCCAAATAACAAGTGTAAAAAGCACGTCTGATTACGCCTAATCCTAAATTAAATGGAATGTAACAACGTAGGGATTGTTTCATTTATTTCTTGTCTTGTTGTTGATAAATGAGAGCCCTATATTGGTGAACTCAAAGGCAACCGATATGAAACTATTCATGAAAGAAAGATTAAAGAATACCAATAACTCATGTATGATCTTATCATACCTTTCTTTGTCCCAGAAGAGTAAACCACCCCAGGTGCAACGACAAGTATCAATTTGACATGGGGAGGTGTTGATTTAGTGGCAGTGGGGGACAAAGTTGCTGTTGGAATAGGTCTAGGGCTAAGAAAAATTTATCATTAACACATTAATGGCGGAATATAAAAATTTCTTTTACTAGTAAAACAATTTTTACTAACCTAAACAAAGTGCATATACATGTTATAACTAAACACATTATTTAAAAGACTTAAATACTAACCTTTCTTGTATCTTCAAACTTGAAGCGTTTTGAGAAAAATGGATCTTCTTCCTTGGCTCAATTCCTTCACGTCTAATCTTGAACTTGAGAAACCTAAGGTTTATATAACAAGAGTCTGTAGAGGTTTAGAAGGATTTGTGTGTGGGCACAATTAAACAATATGAACCAAGAAAATTCTTGGATCATAAGCTAATTCTCTAGATCAAGTATGGATCTAGGTGCAAAATAAAAATGAATATTTTCTAGAGAGAGAGAGAGAGAGAGAGAGAGAGGGTCGGCCACTATTGAGAAAGAGCAAGGAAAAAAACTTATTTTCACATCTTTATGTGAGGCTCTATTTATAAGAGAAGGAAAAATCTATAAAGGTCAATTATTCATTCATGAAAGATAATGTATTCATGACACAATATTTGATTTTCCTTTCCCCTTTCTCTTCTAATATGGCCTGTCATACACCTCAAGTAAGGAGGATATTTGTTTCCTCAATTAGCTTATTTATTTCCTCTTTTCCTTTTGGGTAATTATCCTTATCATTAAAGGGAAATAAAACTTTCTTCTTGATGCATGTTTTGGCCGAAATTTTACCTAGGGGGGAGCTTCTAGATGCTCCCTTATTTCTTTTAAAACAATTCTTAAAATACTCATTATTAAATAATAATTGCACAAATAACGAAATTAATTTCATAATGCCTTAAACGACTTTTCGGCTTTAGAAAATAATTTATATTTTCATCATATGAAAATATTCAAACTCTTATTTTGACATTCACATCATTTTATGTCCATGTGGACAAAAATACCCTTTATACATTTTCTGAGAAAAAGTATAGTTCAACATTTGAACTTATTTTGACTTAGCTTCTAGTTTAAGAATCCTACTCTAATGACCTGTAATAGTGACCTTATGGATCCAAATGAACAAATCTTGAGATTCTATACTCGGCCTCAAAAGTTCATAAACCTTTTCCGAGTATTAGTTTAATGTCAACTGACTCCACTAAACAGTTGACACTAAGAATCTCTCGGTTCAAATGAATTTATTTTCTACTCAAATTCAACTTAATTATATTGAGTGGATCCATTGAACGTTATCAATGTTTACCACTTCATGAATATCATCAACTAGTTGGGATTTACAAAATTACAATTTTACCCTTCTAGTTGTTATTTTCTCAACTCTTTTGTTACTTGTGAATAAGTTGGAAACAATGTATTGACGAGGAGCTAACAAGTCACATTGTTTCATCCAAATAAAGTCGCTACTTAATTTTGGATACTGGGAAGTTCATTTATTCACAATCCAAGTAATAAAGAATGAGGTGATACATATTGCATCTCAGCAATCTTGTACATGAATTCCATGTCAACGACGGCTACGAGAATATCTCATAAGACATGTACCTGTCAGGCTTTTCAGAAACCCTCTCACTATGTCGAAGTACTACTTGACGAGGTTTTGAACTGTTAGGTTGCGTTTCAGTTGGGGTAAGAACAGTTCTTACGGATGAGGTAGAAGCATCCTCACCCAACTTTTCTTCAAGCACAATTTTTCTTCTAGGTTTCGTATTTTTCATATAGTCCTCCTCAAGGAAACGAGCATTAGTGCAGACAAACGTTTTTTCGTCCTCAGGACTATAGAATTTGAAACCTTTGGTTTCATTTGGATATCCAACGAACACACATAATTCTGACCTACTAGCCAACTTACTAATCTTTTGCCTTAGCACATGTGCAGGGCAATCCCAAATTTTTATGTGACTTAAACTAGTTTTGCGCCAAGTCCATCGTTCATAAGGAGTACAAGGGGCTGTCTTAGACGGAACTTGGTTCAGAATATATCCGGCAGTTTTGAGGGCATATCCCCAAAAGGAATTAGGGAGTGATGAATAATCATTATTGATCTAACCATATCCATCAAAGTTTGATTCCTTCTCTCTGACACTCCGTTTTGTTGAGGTGTGCCAGGTGCAGTAAGCTGAGAAGCAATACCTTCTTCTTTAAGAAATTCATCGAACTCTTCAGAAAAGTACTCACCATCTCGATCAAATTGAATGCTTTTGATCTGTTTGATAGTTTGTTTTTCCACTAAAGCCCGAAAAACCTTAAATACGTTAAAGGTTTCGGATTTTTGTTTGAGAAAATAGAAAAATCCATATCTTGAGTAATCATCGGTAAAGGTAACAAAGTATTCGTATCCTCCCCGTTCCTGAATTCTGAGTGGACCACATACATCGGAATGTATTAGTTTTAGCAGCTCAGTGGCTCTTCGACCTTTATCTGAGAAAGGTCGTTTGGTCATTTTTCCTTCTATACAGGACGGTAGTGAGCCTATTGCAGAGGCTTTGAATGGACCATCCCTCACAAGTCTCTTAATCCTATCTAGACTAATATGCCCAAGTCTTAAGTGCCAGAGATGTGTTGATTTTATTAGATCAGATATTCATTAAATTTGATCCTCTTGGGTTCCCTAATTAGATCATTATATATTTCAGTGTCTAATAGCAAAGGTTGTGTAGGATAAAGATAGTATAAACCATTCTTTAAACATGCATCAGTGACAAATGAATTGGAAGAAGTAATACGAATTCCATTATCAATAAACTTTAAATAATAATTCTGCTCAACAATTTGAGCTACATATATTAAGTTTTCCCAAAGAAAGGAACACAATATACATTATTCAAATTTAAACTTTTGGTTTCGAAAGATAATGTCACATATCCCACAGCCTTAGCAGACACCAAGCTCCCATCATCCCACTTGAAGCAGAAGTCGCCATCCTCAAAGATTTTGTTTTTCCTGAACCCATTCAAAGAACAACAAATTTGGTTAGTAGCAGTGGAGTCAAGAATCCACAATGATACATTATCAGCTACTAAAAAAGTTTCGGTATTCAGTACAATACTGTTCCCTTTAGCCTTTAGGTAGGCATGACAATTTCTATGCTAGAGTCCATCAGCGGTGTGAATCTCCTTCATCAGCTCGGTAACAGTTTACCTAGCTTATTGATGGAGTAGTTC
Source organism: Urtica urens (assembly GCA_958296335.1). Taxonomy (NCBI): domain Eukaryota; kingdom Viridiplantae; phylum Streptophyta; class Magnoliopsida; order Rosales; family Urticaceae; genus Urtica; species Urtica urens. The sequence continues at coordinate 15,996,181 of OY282526.1, forward strand.
AGCTTGAAAGTATCGAAAGATTCAAGGCAAGTTTCAAAGATCATAGCCATTTTAATTTCTCCATTAATCTCATATCCAAATATTTCCATGTCATTAAGATAACTTAGGATCAACATCATATGTTTTCTAACGGGAGTCTCTGCTTTCATACGACATTTCATAAACTGTCGTACCTCTTGTTGCCTAGCCTGACACCCTTGCCCTCCAAATATCTCCTGGAGATTGTAGAGCATTTCATAGGCTAACCCAATATAACGATGTTGTTGCAACACATTGTTCATCGATGCTAAAATATAGCATCTCGCAATCTCATCGATTATGAGCAAGGCCGCAAAGCGTCCTTGTCCTCTTGAGTCGAATCATCATTCGTTTCAGGAGGACATGAGGTGGTGAGTACCTACTTGTGCTTGTCCACGGTAAGGATGATGTCTAGGTTACATTTCCAATCTACGTAGTTATAACCCTCCAGTTTGTTCGAGGAAAGGATAGTAGAGAGCGGGTTTAGAGACATGTTGCTGAAAGTTGAAACAATTTACGATTAGTCTTTTGTTTAGGATTTTAAGTTTAATTTTATTTAGACAAGAATAAATCCAAAGGTGTTATGAACAAAATGACAATTTTACTCCTTCGAGGGAAGGCCGCAAAAAATTCGCCTTTCATAAGTAAATGACACATCATTAATACATAGTCATGATGTCAATACATCAATGCATTGACTAGCCACCTTATAAAGAAGTTTGATCACTCAACAATTTTCGCAGGGCCTCGAGGGAGGATTACTAGAGTTTGAGTCTAAGTGTGTAACCAAATACTTAGTTTAACAAGATCTACATTGAAAACAATCCGCCGAGGGGAGGCCTTGTCTCATCGTTTCACTTTTGAACGTAACTATAAAAGCAATGTTAGGAGGAATGCGTCTATGAGTACTCTCATTTAAGAGAGAGTCACGATGGTGACTCTTAGTCCGGCGACATATGCACTTCATATTAGTGTTGGGGATCGCGGGTTGCAAACATTAAGTACAACCATCCCACTTAGTTTTTAGAAAATAAGGGGATCCTAGGTTGCAACAATAAGTGCAACCCTCCCACTTAATTTTTGGAAAAAGGCACGTATACTCTTGTACGTATAGGAAACATATTTCCATTAGTAAAGAGAGATAGAGTGGATCACTAGAAAAAAAGAACCCTAAAATCGATATTTGTGAGGGGAGAGTAGTGTTAATGCACTAAGGCACAAGGACCATACTCGGATCTTTTTGTCTATTAATAATAAATCATCACTTTTGCACTTGAAAGTTTTTTAGATTAAAAATCTCCTAAAACTAATATATTCATCTTCATGACATCTTTCTTCAAGGCGTCTTCATGGTGGTTGAGCGCGTGAACGTCGGAAAACCATGATAGTATTAAGAAGAGGGGAGGAAGCTTAGAGTCGCAAAATCCGGATTAAAAATCCTGGACTCGCGGACAACCGTATACCTCGGACTTAAAAGGTAATAAATGACACATCTAGTATCCGATTGAGCTGAAACCAATTGCATTGGATAGCTAACTCCCGTACCTTTAATTTGGCTTGAGAACCACTAATTTTCATGTTCCGACCAAAGAGTTATGCCCGTTTTACTGAGTCATAAAAATTTCTCTAGAAATTGAAAAACAATTAAAAGTACGTCGGATCTAGGCGTAATAGGAAAGAGGTTTATTGGAATATTATTGTTGGATGTATTGATTCCAATTGTGTATTATATTAACATGTTAATAATTAAACACAATATAATATAAACAACATAATAAAAAATATTCAATAACAAATTTAAACTAGAAGTGCAATGAACTAGTTTAAACTATGTATACAAATTTTCAAACTTGTCAAAAAATTGATTTTTAGTATGCTAAACATAAATAATTAAAAATTATTTTTAATTTATTTATATAGCATATTTAACAAGTGGAAAATTAACTCAAATTTAATTTTAGAGGTCGTACCAAAAAATTAAAATTTTGTAAGATCTAGTCTTTGAAAACCATTATTCAAGCAAATTTAGAAAACAATTTTCTTATAATGATTTTAAATAACATGTACATGCTTATACTTTGAGATGCTCTGATACCATTTGTTGGAATAGATCTAGGGTTAAGAAAAATTTATCATTAACACATTAATGGCGGAATATAAAAATTTCTTTTACTAGTAAAATAATTTTTACTAACCTAAACAAAGTGCATATGCATGTTATAATTAAAAACATTATTTAGAGAGCTTGAATACTAACCTTTCTTGAACCTTGATTTGGATGGATCTTGAGAAAGATTCATCTTCTCTTCTAGCTCGATTCCTTCAAACATACACGTGAACTCGAGAAACCTAAGGTTTCTATTACAAGAGTCTATAGAGGTATACACGGATTTAAGTGTGGGCACAATTAAACACAATAGCTCAAAAACAATTCTATGAGTTAAAGAGTTAATTAAGCTTAAGTCTAATAAGGACTTAGGTGCCAAAATAAAAGAAGTATTTTCTAGAGAGAGATAGAAGGGTCGGCCAAAATTGAGAGCACAAGAATAAGAAAGCTTATTTTCACATCTCTATGCGAGACTCTATTTATAGGAGAAGGAAAATCAAGAAAGGGTAATTATACTTTCCTATTATGCATTTATGACATAATATTTGATTTTCTCTCCTCTTCCTCTATGCATATAGCCGGCCATTCTATGACATAAGTGATGGAAATTTGTTTCCTCACTTAGCACATTTGTTTCATTCTCAAAGAAATTCATTTCCTCTTTTCCTTTTGGGTAATTATCTTTATAATTAAAGGGAAAAAAATTTCTAAACAATTTCCTTCTCTCTGTGATGCTAGGCCGAAATTCTATCTAGGGGGAGCTGCTAGATGTTTCCTTATTTATTTTAAGACAATTTTTAAAATACCCATTGTAAAATTAATATTGCACAAGTAAGGAAATTAATTTTATAATGCCTCAAACGACTTCTTGGCTTTAGAAACTAATTTGTATTTCATTCATATGAAAATATTCAAAATCTTATTTTGACATTCACATCTTTTCATGTCCATGTAGATAAAAATACCCTTTAGACATTTTCCGAGAAAAAGTCTAGTTCAACATTTGAATTTATTTTGACTTAGCTTACAGTAACAATCCTACTCTAATGACCTGTAATGGTGACCTTATGGATCCAAATAAACAAAGTTTGAGCTTCTATACTCGGACTCAAAAGTTCACAAACTGTTTCTGAGTATTAGCTTAATGTCAACTGACTCCACTAAAGAGTTAACACTGATAATCTCTAGGTTCAAATGAATTTATTTTCTACTCAAATTCAACTTAATTATATTGAGCGTATCCATTGAATGTTATCTATGTTTACCCTTCATGAATATCATCAACTAGATGGGATTTTTAAAATTACAATTTTACCCTTCTAGTTGTTATTTCCTCAACTCCTTTAGTACTTGTGAATAAGTTAGAAACAATGTATTGACGAGGAGCTAACAAGTCACATTGTTTCATCCAAATAAAGTCGCTACCTAATTTTAGATACTGCGAAGTTCATTTGTTCAGAATAAAAGTGATAAAGCATGAGGTGATATATATTTCATCTCATCAATCTTGTACATGAATTTCATATTTATGAGAACTTCATAAAGTTGGTTCATGACATCCTCATAACTTAATATCTCACCAATTGACCTAATCTAGATCACGTAATGGATCTAGAATTTGACTTTCTCAAATGAGAGTATTAATGCTATGAAAAGACATGTCTCATTTCAAGATTTAGGTAAGCATGATGCAATTCATACATAGTGACCTTGAGACAGAAGAGGTTAAATGTTTTGTTCTTCCATTGTCTCTAAAGGTGCACTAGTCAATTCATTATCTTTGAAAGATACACTGGAAGAACTATAGAGTTCCTAACTCTCTATGCCTCGTAACCATACATCATAGATTCTTCCAACAATCATACTGGGGTCAATAGTCCGTTGATTTTTAGATTGTGAATATTTCATTTTAACCAAACCATGAATAGTTTGTTCACGCAAATCTACATTTTTCTCTTCATACATTGTTAGGTTTGATTAAGGACTATAAGAATATTGAATATCGTAAATCTTCAAATAAACGAAAAAATGAATGAATGAACGTTTCAACTTTTATTAATTTTCTGAGCAAATTACAATTAGGACTCATGAGAGATTTATATTACATCGATATGTAAATAAATAATATTCTCGTGGGCATCCTACCAACACTTCTTTGAGAGTTTCCCACGATGTTTTGTGTGCTACAAGTTGCATACTTGATGATCCTTTTTACATCAGTGAGTGGACTCCGTTCCTAATTGGTTTTATGTCTAGCACATACACCTACTTAGTTTGATAGATCGGGTCTATTTACCATCAAGTACAAGAGACTTTCAATCATACTTCGGTACATTGACTTCCAAGGACATCTTCATCATATCTAGTTTCCTTCCTTGTTATTGTTGCAAGAGTTCTTTCGTGTGATGACTTCTCCAGCTTAAACTTCTTGACAAGATTTATTTTGTATTTGTTTTAAGAAGATTCCATTTTCCTTTTGTTTAACATGTAACCCGAGGAAATAGGATGTCTCTCCAACCATACTCATCTTGAACTCTGGTGCACTTGTTGCACAAATTGCTCCACCATCTTGTTGGAACTTGACCCAAATAATATATCATCTATTTAGATCCGAGCAACGAAAAAATACGACTTTAGATGCTTGAAAAACAATGTTTTATATACTCCCCCTCGAACATAGCCATGATTTATCAAGAACATTGTCAGTTCTTCATACCATGCTCTTGGGGCTTCCTTTAGCCCATATTATGCTTTCTACAAGTTGAATACATGACTCAGATGATGTGGATCTTCAAATCTCTCTGGTTGTGCTACATAAATTTCTTCAGCGAGTAACCCATTCAAGAATGCTCTCTTCATATTCATTTGATGAAACTTGAAATTTAGACGAGATGCTAACGCTAAAATATCCACTTCGTTCCTATGACATTTACATCAGAAAACCTTGAAGCAAGATCTCGCACACCATTTCTTTTGAACTCTCCAAGTTCTTCCTGCATAACAACTATCCAATATTCATCAATATAGGCCTCATTTATGTTTTAGGGTTCAATCTCAGAAATAAAACAAGAATGACTTACCATACCACGATAATTTATAAGAGCCTTATCTCTGGATTTTTGCATCTTGTGGATTTCCAATGATGGCTAAGATTGGATGATTCTTGTGAATTTTGTACTTAGGTTGTGGAGTTGTAGATGTTGGTGCAAACTTGTTTAGAGTTGAAGACGTGTCAACTTGCTGATTATATGTGTTGGATGTTGTTGGAGCAGCTCCTTCAATCACATGAGTGTCGTTGTCTCCATCAGCTTCATCATCTTCCTCGATATCATAAACTATGATATTGGTTGATTCCATGACGGGATGTGGCACCTAAGTTCCCTTTAGGTATGAGACTCTTTCTCATTATCAACGATATATGTAAGCTCCCCTCGGTCCCCGAGACTCGTCTGAGTTTTCACTTAGTCTTCTCCCAAAGATCAATTGCATTTGTAAATGCAACAATATATGTTTATAATAAACATTGTGGGAGCTACTATTCCACAATACTTGTGGCTAACCATTGTGTGAACATGATGTTCCCAAAGCATATATTGTTCCATTTGTAAATGCAACAATATATGTTTATACTAAACATTGTGGGAGCTACTATTGCACAATGCTTGTGGCTAACCATTGTACGAACATGATGTTCCCACAATGCATACACTTAGCCTTATGGGAACATGGTGTTCCCACAACATTTACGCTACGCATTGTGAGAACATGATCTTCCACAACGTTTAGAATAAATATAGTTGAAAAACGACGTATATCCATGCTCACACAATGTTTGTTGGATCCATTGTGAAACTCTTGCCGCGGCAAAGAAAAAATATCGATGCAGCGAGATGTTCCACAACAAATAATTTATGCATTGTGGAATGACAATGATATATTGCTGTAGCGAAAAATAAATCTCGTCGAAAAAAAGTTATACTTTTTAAACTGTCACAATTTTTAAGCGGGATAAAATTACCTCTCTGTTTAAGTCTCTACTATTTTATGTTTCTATTTGTTATAATTTCAATAATTAACAAAGTTTATTGAATTCAGATAGCTATCATTGTCATTTAAAAAGCATCAACAATAATTACTAATTGTTAATTATGTAAATTATTATATCATTAACTAGTAAATTATATACGTATTTAACATAATTTTGTAAACAATCCTTAGGTTTTCATACTAACTTTGTTTAACCGTTCCATTCCATTTTAATTTGCAATTTTGTTATAATGTTTTGTGTTATGTTTTCAAGGATTCAACATCTTGTTGATGGATGTTGAGTTCTTATTTGTTTAGTAGTGAGTTTTGATCAGACATATGCACCAAAATATTGTCATGGACTGATTTGTCAAAAAATATAATTTTTTACAATTAATTTGTCACAAAATACTAAATATAAAATATTACACCCACCAACATTTGGAAATTAACAGCAACAAATACTAATAAAATATCTGAAATATTTATAACCAAAAAACCACAAACAAACTGGGTCGGAAATATTTATATCTGAAATATCTGTAATGCCTAATGAAAAAGACGACTAGATCGGATATCATCGTAATTATTGATCATAGGTGCATCTTCGGTGACTTGGGTCGTTTTCTCCTTTGCAATTACATCTCTAGTCCAACGCGGTTTTTTTTCGGCAGTGTATGGTGTTTGGAAATAAACAAATTTCCGACAAGTTCTTTTTTGAAAACCACGCCTTACCACATTCACTTCAGGAACATCTTTTACATTTATGCAGTTTAATATGTTTTATTAGTTCATTTCATCATTAGTCTTAATCTAAGCAGATCTCAAACAATACCACTGATACTTCAACCATGTTTGACGTATTTCAAACTTTGATGTTTATTATCGGTATAATGACAAGTAATTCATTATTTATCAATTGTTAGTGTTAAAATTAATAAACAATATTTCACGACAACTTTACAAATTTTCATACATCTTGATCTTTTGGTAGGTCCAAACTTCGTGTGAAATCAGGTACTGTTTTGGGCCTTTCACATGGCCTTTTGTACCTCCTTTTTATGCATATTAGGATCATTAAATTTGTGAGAACTCGTTATGACCCATATGGATTACTGTTAAGAATATCGCTCACTTGAAGATGACGACTAAATAATTACCGAATTCGATAATAAAATTACTTTATTAGCATTATATGGTTAGTGGGTTGAGTTCTAAAATAATTTAAATCAATAACAACTATCTTCACGTACTAGGCACTTGAGTACGGGTGGTGAGATAAAATAAGGTCGATGACTAAAATATGTCTGGAAAGTTATATCTAAAATATGTCTTGAGGTAGATGTGTCGTTTAAGGTCAGTTATGATGCACTAACCGAAGTCACTATGATGGTCTATGTAAGACTTGATCTAACCTTGAAGTGATCATGTACATTGGATCATGTTTTTGAGCTCTTTAACTCATTCGCTAAAAGGTTATCCATGCTAATCACAGGTTATGTCTTGTGAGTTTTCTCAGAGCATGATTCGAATAGGAAGTGATTTACAGATACGGAATCCAGCCTTCTTGAAAGAAGGTTAATGTTCACTCACCTAAGTGTTGATTCCAAAACCGATAGATTGCTAGCACTTTTGGAGTAAGTTAATGTTCGAAAGAATCTTTCGTTGGGGAAGCAACAATGCTTAGGGCTTATATGTATCAAGAGAAGTATATTGGAAAAGTTGACTTCTCTAGACACGGGATGAACCTGGAGGATCTTGATCACGAACTGACTATATCAGTGGACACTCGTCACGATGAGTAAATATAATTGTAGTATTAAAAAAGGGCTCAATCTTAGATTACACGGTGGATTATTGATAAAGACTAGACAAATCGATGAAAAAGAGATAGGACGGTATCATCTTTTTCGTCGAGTTCGTTAAACGTCTACTACTAGGTCCAGAGTCTCTGATTCTGCTATGACAAAGGCGAATAAGAACTTTCGAAAAATAATGTTAACTCGTTATTTAATCTCACATGTTGTAATGGTGATTGACATCATTAATTCCGGATAAGGATATTCGCATAATTAAATAAATGTTTATAGTATAAATTTTTATTTATTGTTGGATCAAATTAATAAATAATTAATTGAATTTTAAGAAACACGCTTGATTAACCAACAAGTGGTATCAGAGTGGTTGTTCGTGTCTGATACCACAATGTATTCACCTACAAGTGGTATCAGAACAATTGTTCGTGTCTGATACGACATTTGTTTCCTCAACAATTACGTCATCAGTTGCAAGATTTAATCGTCTTGAAACTTTTGTAATCTCTTTTTGTTTATAATGTAGTGGACTTAAAATATATTTAACAATACCATTAATCAGAGTCATTGTGGCATATTTTTTAATCATCAATCAACGGGAATATGTCTATTATGTGGCTTTTCGAGAAATTTTTTATTTATTGTTGGATCAAGTTAATAAATAATTAATAAAATTTTAAGAAACACGGTTGATTAACCAACAAGTGGTATCAGAGCGATTGTTCGTATTTGATACCACAATGTATTCACCTACAAGTGGTATCAGAACAATTGTTCGTGTCTGATACCACATTTGTTTCCTCAACAATTACGTCATCAATTGCAAGATTTAATCGTCTTGAAACTTTTGTAATTTTTTTTTTGTTTATAATGTAGTGGACTTAAAACATATTTAACAATACCATTAATCAGAGTCATTGTGACATTTTTTAAACATCGATCAACGGGAATATGTCTATTATGTGGCTTTTCCTGAGAACCTGAGAAACGTGTTAAGTTAATTTTCCATCTTCACCTAGTACTTTGACTTTAGTACCTTCAACCAAAATATAATAGGCTGAATTACAATATGCAATTATTTAATATACAACTTCTATTATGTATTGTTGAGTACTATCATATTTGTAAGTGTTTGTTGGTCGTCGAACGTCTTACTCTTCTTATTTATCTGTATTTGGACCTGTTAACATAATGTAACTACCAAGCCAGAATATCTATATATGTTTTCCAACAAGTCTTGATCTTACCTCACATGGTTCGTTATGATCGTTGTTGACATTCCTAGAATATTTTACACTTTATTTAAATAAAATTTTACCTTTCCTCCAATGTAAATATTGCAGATTTCTAATATTTGTTTGCAACACTCGTTGCACTATTGTAATTTTCAGATTTTTCATCTCTTCAAAATCATGATCTAGTTTATCAAATACTCTCTTCATTTTTCTTAAGGTTGCTCTCTTCAAACGCAGTGTTGGTCGTGATTCGCAAACAAATTTTATTCTTTAAATGTTTTTTTTTTCAAAAAACAAGAAAAGAAACGACGCGTATCTTTTAGATGACGAGACGCTATCGTCGGAAAAGAGTTGAGATCTGTGAAAGTGTCGAAAATCAAAACCTTCGCGTTTGAAGTTGACGGTTGTTTTAAAATTTTTAGAGAGTTTTGGATGGAACTCAAACGACGGAGTATTGCATTTAAATTTACTCAATATATTATCTCGATATTTGTTCAATTGATTGACGCGATTAATGGGTGCAATAGTTACACCCTAAATTTGTGTTTAATATTTTTTTATTAATGAAGCACTAATGCATAAATAGATTTTTTATTTAGGCCAAAATCATTTATATTTTATATAAAACTTGAGTTTGTCAAGCCTAAATTTGATCAAAGTCGACTAAAAATGAAAATACACTATATTTATGAGAAATTGTCTAAAATACCACTTTTTATTGTTGATTTTTTCCAAAATGTACCAAAACATGTTTATTTTTTCAAAATACAAGTAAATTTCATATGGAAAGAAGAAATATCATTTAAAAAATAAAACTAACACAAATATTCTACACTACACTATCGGTAAAAAAAAATAAATTAAAAGTGGAACAATTTTTAACTTTTTTATTTTTTTAAATAGATAGTAACAGATTAATATGTATATAGAATAAAATATAAAAAATTGTTTTAAGTGTATTTTGGTCTTTTATATTGGTATTTTGAAAGAAACCAATTTTAATAAATTTTGGAAAAAACCATCTACAAATGACGGTAATTTGGGTAATTCTTCTATATTTATTGGCCTATTATACTTAATAGCCTTTTAAAAACACTTTACCATACACGTGGAATTTCACATAACGTCACCAGCGCTTTTGAAATAGAATGAAAAATCAACGTAAACCCAAACTTTTTTAAAGAGCTAAAAATTCAAGTTTTGACATCCGAAAATCACACTAAAACTTTCAAAGACTAAATTACCCTCATAATGTCACCTTAATCTCAGGATATATGAATCAATCAAATTATACAACGTAATAATCTCTCTTATTTTTACTCGAACATTTATAATTCTTTATATATATAAATGACTTTAACTGTTCAACGTATATCCTCATATTAAATATTCATCAGTAAGATCCATAGTTTACAGTTACAGAATGCTTAGATTTACAATAATTTTTTTAAACTTTTTTTTTTTCCTGTCAACAGAGTTAAATCGGACCATCGTCGTAGTGTTATTCTTCACCATTGTCACAATCCAACTTTGTCTATAAAAACTCAAAATCAAAACTGAAACATTTTAATGGGCTTATTATGCTCATGGGCTCATTGCTTTTATTTTGTTATAATAGCCACAGGCTGATTGGTTTTATCAATATAATTTGTTAGGAGTAAAATCGAGCTAAATTACAAATATTTTTTCAAAAAAAAGACTTAACTAGGAGTTCGGGAAGAGAGAGAAAATAAAATTTTCAAATATACCCTCGTGCTTGATACCCTCTCTCTTCTCTTCCTCTTTCCTAGTTGCACTCGTCTCTCTCCTCTCACTTCGTTATCTCCGTCAATCAATGGTTATACCCATAAATCATATTTTCTCTCTGTTTCACCTCCTAATCTTCGTCAATGGCCATACCCAAAAATCATTGTTCCTCCTCACATCATACCAAATCCATAACATATAAACTCAAAAGTTTTGGCGTCTCACCCAATTTAGCAAACGAAGTTCCCACTAATCTCCGCCTCCCAATAAATTTACTCCGATATGTTGTCCGTGTTTATATAACCTGGAGTTTCGTCTAACATTTGCAGTAACCACAAAGCATATCAGACTGATATGCTTTGGAATATTGCCCACGTGAAAATGACTTATGAATAATTACTGAATTCGATAATTAGATTGCTATATAAGTATTATATGGTGATTAGTGGGTTGAGTTCTAAATAATCAATTAGAATCAATAACAACTATCTTCCATAGCCTCTGTATTAAACGGAGTCACGTGCTGGACATCTGAGTTCGGGCGGTTTGCTAAAACAACGTCGATGACTGATATATGCCTGGAAAGTTATATCGAAATTCATATATGTGGAACACATGAGTGAAGGTTGATCAATATGTAAGAGCATTCTACACTTGTGGTAGGTGTACGGCCTAAACATGCCTTAGGGTAGATGTGAGGTTTAAGGACCGTTACGACACACTAACCGAGGGCACTATGGTGGTCACAGTGAGACTTGATCTAAATCATGAAGGGGTTATGGACACTGAATCATGTCTCTAAGCTCTTTGACTCATTCTCTAAAAGCCTATTGTTGCTAATCACAGCTTCTGTCTTGGGAGTCTTCCCTTGGAAGTCTTCTCAGAGCATGTTTCGAGTGGGAAGTGATTTACAGATACAGAATCCAGCCACCCTGGAAGGAGGTCAATGTTCGCTCACCTAAGGGTTGATTCCAAAACCAATAGATTGCTAGCACTTTCGAAGTAAGTTAACGTTCGAAAGAATCTTTCGTTGGGGAAGCAACAATGCTTACGGGTGATATGTATCAAGAGAAGTATAACGGAATAAATTGACTTCACCTGGAGGATCTTGATCACGTACTGACTATATCAGTGGACACTCGTCACGATGAGTAAATATACTTCTTGTATTAAAGAAGGGTTCATTCTTTGATTACACGGTGGAGTATTGATAGAGACTAGAGGAATCGATGAAAAAGAAATAAGACTATATCGTCTTTTTTGTTGGGTTTATTAAACTTCTACTACTAGGTCCATAGTCCCCGATTCGGCTCTGATAAAGGCGGATAAGAACTTTCCAATAATAATGTTGAATCATTATTTAATCTCACTTGTTGTAATGGTGATTAACAACATTAATTCTGGAAAACGGGTATTCGTAGAATTAAATAAGTTTATAGCATAATTGTTTATTTATTGTTGGATTAAATAAATAATTAATTAATTGGATTTTTGGGGTTGGAAAATTCTTGAGTTGGGCCTTCGCACTAGGGTGGTCGAAATTCCCCCTAAGGGAATGCCCTAGAATGACCGAACTTCTCCCTTGAATTTCTCTATGAAAGAAAGAAAATCTCTTTCATAGATATTGATCTGATGGATGAGAGCGAGTTTAGATCCACTGTCGAGATCTAATGGCTCAGATTAAATCCAAAGGAAAGAATATATGTATAAAAGGAAATATCTCAACAGAAAGGAGAGAAAATCTCACAGAGGTTATCTCTCCCTAAATTCTATACGTAGGGTTAGAATGGAAGAAGAAAATTCACTAAATCCTCTCAAGGATAGTCGGCCTACACTCTCTCTCTCTCTTGGCCAAATTTTCTCTTCCCCTATTCTCCAGAATTACTAATTCCAATCCTAAATAATAGGAGCGAGATCCCGAAACAATCTGGTTTTGAGATCTAAGTGAAATATCGATTGTGCCCACTCATATTTATTATTTGTCTAGGAGATTATGTTTCGAAAGACTACGTGTCCTCGTCAATAACTATATTCAGAGGAAGGATGAAACAAAGTCGATTCAGAAGAAGAACAAAACAAAGTCGATTCAAAAGAAGGACGAAACGGAGCGCGCTTTGGATCGGAACATTTTCTACCTGATCTCAAACCCGTAAGTTTTCTATAACCTTCTTCTCTTATATTGGTTGCTGAACTTCTTTCATAAATGAATTAAATTAATAAATCTAGATCTTGTTAGCAATCATAATTATTAATTGGCTATTGTGAGAGTAATTAATGATTTTCCGCATTTAATATGGTTGCTAAGGTGCATCAATCACTAACAAGTTTACCATCCAATTAGATGAAATGAAAGATAAATATTGGAAACTAACTCCATCTAGTTAGCTAGTCGTAGTATATGAAATAAATATTTCATATTTCGTGATAACATTTTGTCAGTTTTGTGACAACTTCGTCTAAAAATTTTGCGATTTCGTTATAAAAGATAGTCCAAAACTATGTGCACGGGAAAATTTTGTCACCCACAAATTGTTTCCTGGCAACGTTGTCATCTTACAGTTTTCTTACTTGATTCCTTATCACCGATTAACAAGCATTTGTATATGCTTGCATGATATATCCGTGGGGATTGAAAACAGATGACCCAGAAAATAGCGCTTCGGATTTCTTCAGCTTTTTTTTTCGCGGGGTTCCCTTGAGACAGACGAGATCTCCGCTTCTTGGTAGGCCATGTGGTTAGGGTTTGTTTTCTGTCACGGACCACTTCGTGACTCACTCTTGGACTCCAATGAGGCGAGAACGAAGTATCCGATAGTACCTTGGGCTGCCTTCTTAGTGATCCAAACACTATTTCGTCACTCTGTGTGGGTTTCGATTTTGGAGACGATGTTTTCTTTTACATCTTTTGGGTTTTGCCGAAGGGAAGAGAAAGCGAAGAGAAGGTTTACAGATGAAGATGTTGTCTTGGGCGACGACAAAGAGAAGAGAAATATGAAGATTACCTCTCGAATGCTGTAACGATTTAGGTCACAAAATTCGAATTGAAGATAGAGACGGTTTGATGTGATAGTGATTAGAATGACCGCCTAAACAAAGATATATATATATATATATATATATATAGAGAGAGAGAGAGAGAGAGAGAGAGAGAGAGAGAGAGAGAGAGAGAGAGAGATGTGATGATAGTTTTGATCATTAGATTAACATTAATTAAACATGAATATGGTATTTAAGTATAAAGGTAAAATAGTTATTCATGTTTCAAAAAATGAGGGTAAACATGGTACAAACTATTTCTTTCTCTTCCCGAACTCTTAGTTAAATTCTACATTAAAAATAAAAATATAGTTGGAAAACATCTGAATTTACTCGTATTGATGATGAAAAAATCTCCACTGTGGTATCAATTCATTATTGTATCATGTATATTATAAAACATATTTAAATATTTTAACTTACATATAATTTAATCACCAAACTAATGACTATTATTTAAATATATATTTATACGGTTATTTTTGTTTTTTATAATTTTTATTGTTTTACCAAATATTATATCACTTTTTACTTAAAAATAAATAAAAAACAGTTTATCAAAGTTAAATAATTGAAAAACCTTTTTTTAAAAGTAATTTTTAAAAGAACTTATTTTAAAAGTAAAGTTTTACCAAACAACCAATATATTTGCAAATAGAGGGTATAAGTGTGCAACTATACATGAAAAAAAAAATTATAAACTAACACAACCAACTCAGTGGGAAGACTCGATTGCTATCGCCATAACCGCCGTACCAATCTCGCTTCACTCTCTACTACAGTGTATGCTCTCTCTCTCTCTCTCTCTCTCTCTCTCTCTCGATTATAATGAGAAACGAAATTGATCGCTGAGTGGTCTTCCAAGATTTTAGGCCTGCTGAAAAACTTAACTACAAAGAGCTAGCACATATTAGATCAAGGGTTTGTTTGGGATCTTCCTTAACTGAAGATTTCCGATTACGTACCCAAACAAATTTAAAAAAACTCGTATGTCATTACTGTGCCTGTTTATATTTTAATTTTAATTTTGATTTTATACTAATTTGATTTGCAAAAAGCAGAGGCAATAATGGAAAATTTCTCAATGGAACCGCAGCCGCCGGCGACAGGGATGGAGCAGGTCACCGGAGTTGTGAAGCGCTATGCTCCACCCAATCAAAGGCATTCATACATATATTTATACATACATATTTTTTACTGTTTACCGATTCTAAACTGACCTTTGAATTGTTTTGTAGGAATCGGCTCAATCGGCGCAAATCTGCAGGTCATTCACTCTCTAGCCCTAATCGTTTCATTATGAATTGTTGGTAGTTTTTTTTCCTGTCTTAAGAATATGTTTACTTAACAAATATCTGGGTAGCCTGAAAATAGCTAATAATAGCAAAAGAAAGACATTAAACTGCTATGTTGAAGCTGGTATTTTGTGCTTTGCTATACTAAATGATCATTCCATTTTCATGGGAGAGAAGTCCTGAAACATTAATGTCTTTTACGAGATCCTGTTTTGCCAAATAGAAGGTTCGAAGAAAAAATATATCTCCTTCAAAACTTCCACAAAGTTCTACGATATCTGTGTCGCGTTTGATTATTTCTTCAGATATTGTGCAACCATGGCGTATTTCTGACTAATCATATCTTGTAAATCTCAGAGCTTGATTGAGCATATGCATAGTAGTGCTTCATCGTTTTCTGCTCTCTTGGACACCAGATCCATCTTCTTTTCTTGCCTTTGGCCTGGACTCAATATTTCTATTTTAATGTTGCAGAGCGCGTTGATCGTAATAATAGTTTTGGAAGTGAAATAGAAAAGAATCAAGCTTTTGCCTCCAAAAGCACCTCTTTCATAGATAGCTCTGACAGTGGGGGGAGTAATATTTTGAATGAAAACCCTCGCTATCGTTCGCGGTTGATAGGTTTGGAGGGGTGTTCAAGCAGCGAGGCTGCTCAGCTCATGAATGACCGTAAGTATACATCAGTTGTTCGTTCATATTCGCACATAAAACAAGACACTTTTGCCTCTTTCATAAAGTTCCGTTGCAGATAAGAAACAGAAATAAGTGTCTGGATAGTAGGGTGCAAACTGATAATATAAAAGCATTGATTGAGTTGGGTATTATGGTGATTTCCGGATATAACATCTTTTCTATCTCGTGAAGATCAAATACGGTTCAGAATTCTCCAAATGTTATTTTTTTTCAAACGAAAGAGAAAAGAAACTGGTTCAAAATATGGTATAGAATTGTATCTTGTTCACAATTTTTCTGCAGTAGATGTCAGAATAAAATTAGCCAGATTGAAGTCCAATATTATTACTACTAGCCAATTAGATAAATTTTAAAATATAATATTTGACATTTTAGATTTTGTACGAAACACTAATTTGCTTATGACTAGCTACTAATACGCCCTTAACCGAAACTAAGAAATTCATAATGCAGCTCAAAAGTTGATCAACCGTTAAAATTATTAATTGACTGATCTTTCAATTGCAGGCTGGGCAGCTGCGAACCATCAAGCCAACGATCCATCGATTGACCTGTCAGGTCGGTAACAGAACAATATAATGTTTTTAAGAGCAAAAGGAAATCGTGGGTGATTATTGTATAGTGTATATTTGGCATTCAAAGGAAGATTCTTGGATGTTCATAAATTAGAATGGAATGTCTTATGATTGCAGTGTTTATTTTTATGTTTTTTTCAGAAAGACCGATCGTCTATGCCAAGACTACTGCTTGGAGTCCTCATTTCAAACTTCCTCACCAGGTGAGCGATTAGTATTAAAAGTTGGAGTCTTTTGAATTCGCGATTCTGACTCTCTTTCGTGCCCAATTTTGGGCGTATTCTCTTCAGATCATGTCTCCGACCAGTAGTACAGTCCCCGAAATGGACTTTTTGGCTGAACTTCGCCGTGCAAAAGCCAGAGCCGCTGCAAAATCTTCCTCCGGTGCTTCTCCCGTCTTGTAAGCATGTACGCCAGAACTTCTGTCAGTTATTTCTGTCTTTTTATCCTTTTTTTCTAATCCCCCATTCTTCTTTCTTCTGATGCACATAATTTCTTATGATCCTAAAGCTAACATTCATCTGAATTTCATCTACCTCTTTAGCATCTACCTGTCTTTTATTTTTGTACCATTCCTACTAAACTTATTAAGTTATACATTAACTTATTAAGTTATACATAAGAACATTTTGTATTTTACCAGCCATGTCTCACTGATGCTCAGTGTTAAACGAAGCTAAATAACGTAGAGATACACGACAAATACATCGCTACGCACTCAATTCAGAATAGGTATCTCGTCTAATTTCCATTTTTTATTTTATTTTATCACTTAATCCAGATAGCTCAACCAGTCTCTTTTAAAATTTTAGCCAAACTATATACTTAATTGAGGAGAATAGTCAATTTGTTTGAATAAATTTTATTATTCCAATAATAGTTTCAAAAGTTAATATTATTAAATGTTAGAGTAAATAATATTAACTTTCATATATTTTGATAGCTAATTTGGATCATGGTAACACTAACAAAAATAAATTATATTTACAATTACAAGAACAACAGTAAATTTTATGTAACAATTACAAGCACAAAAGTTTTTAGTAATGTTAATTGAAGAAAGTTAATTTTCATGACTGTAAGAATAGTAAATTTATTAACGGCCACAAAAATTACAAAGTTTTATTAACGGTGTCAAAATCAACGATATATCTCATTAACAGTAACAACAATACATTTTATTAATGGCAACAAGAACATAAGTAATTTTATTTAACCGTCACAAGAACAACTAAGTAAATCTAATTAAGGATACCCAGAAAATAGTAAACTTTATTATTATGTTTTCAAAAAAAAAAAAAAAAAGGAAACTTTATTATCAGTAATGAGAAGTAAACCTTATAAACAGTAACAAGGCCAACATTAGATATCACTAATACAAATCTTCTTAACTGTAAAACGAACAACAGTAAATCTTATTAACTGTAACATTAATTTTTGTCAACTGTAACAGAAAAGAAGAATAAATCTTAATCTCATAATTAATCTTATTAACGATGATTAAAACAATTGTTAATTCTTTAAACGGAATTTGGCTACAAATAGATTGATTGGATTTATACCCCTGTACACAGGACTCTAACGTTCAAAATTTAATTCTCATTTTTCACATCAGTTTCAAGTTGAAACTTTCAACATCAACATGATAAACAATCAACTATTTCTTTATGCAATCTAGATCTAGAATCATGAACTTCCATAAGAGATGTTCTTCAAACAGACAAACATTAAGAATTAAGAAACCTTATAAATCTGAAAAGCTTTGATTATCAAACTCTTAGAATAAAAAAAATTCGGACTGAAAATTCAAGAGATTTAGAAACTAAATATTCTCTCATGTGAATTCAAGTATAAGCTCACTTGGTCAAAAGGGATTTCGGCCAAGACCACATCATCGACAACTTTTCTTATCTTCCTTGTGAGAATCCTCAGAGCCGATTAGCCTATGCTTGTCACTGTTCCGGAGCTGATCGGGCTTTTGAATATATCTCTTAATAAACTGGTGATGGATTCCAGCAGAACTGGATGTTCTAAATGCGACTCTCGGACGAGCTTCTGATATCTCTTCACGAACAAGCGTGCTGTCTCCACCGTGATCCAAACCGCTGATCTGTGGCCGAGACTTTCGTCGAAGGAAGAAACAAATGTTCTTAGTCTTCCGGATCTTTGATTCTGTTCTTGTCTAGCCAAACCATACTTCTCATCGTCTCGCAGTGGAATTAGTTTCTTGTACTCTTTCTTTCTCTCTTTGAACGTTGGATCTCTGATCTGTTCCGATGCAACTTGGCCCGTGAAAGAGAGGTGTTGCTGAGATTTCCCAACAAATTTAGACCTAGCTCAAAACATCACCCAACTAAAGAACAAAGACCAAAAATCATGCGTAGTTGTGGAACCAAAAATAGAATGGGCAAATTTCATAAGAAAGATGATAGTTTTGCTATAGACAAGGTACTCGCTAACAAATTTCTAAAATTTATCTCATATACTGCAATGTTTAAGTTCACAATGAGAATACACTTCTCCTTAGTAATATAAAATATATATATTTTTTTAAATTGCTGTTTGAATATAGTTAAAAACATGATACTTTACACACACAAAAAAAAAAAATGGAAAATATGATTCGTTCCACCAAACATCCATAGTTGTGGTGGACGACGATCTAATCATAATGTTGGTCTTTACCTAGTTTGGCTGGCGTGTGAATTTGGTACAAAATTGTTGTATATATACTTTTAATTTTTGACACTTTCTAGCGCAAATCAAATTATATAAATCAAAGCTTGTTACCGTCTAGCATTGTTTGTTCTCTTTTCGATTCATATCATAATTAGGGTTATTAAATGTTTGTGTACAAATATTGAAGTAGTCAACGTGTGTCATAATTAGGGTTATCTTTTTTTGGAAGTAAAAATTGTTCATAATAATCGTTAAAAAAATAATTTTGGTCTAAGTAAATCATCTGTTTTAAAAAAGTATGAAGCTTTGGCTATTTTCAGTTAGGCAATTAATTTTTAACGGTTATCTTGTATACTTTTTCCTAATAATTAATAGCAACAAAATTATATCCCGTATGATAATGATAAAGACTGGCTTCAAAGTGATGGCCAAATCAACGGCATTCGTTCACTCATCAGGAAGTTAGTTGAACTAACTGACTTACGTAAATTTATTATGTATTACGATTATATAAGATACTAGACATTAAAAATACTATCAAGTGAAACATTCCTTTTATTGATCAACTGGTTTATTATTCTTTAGGCTAATGATTCTTGGTATCCACATAATATAATTCCGCCTGATTTTATTCGATATCCTCGCATGATTACCTTCATGTATGATTCTATGTTGGACCATGGACCACATGCATATCTCATGATTCCCTGTTTTTTTATTTATTTATTATTATTATCAAGTCATGACCTCTTTAACAATTCGAAGAAAAGTTGTTCATTAACAGGATACGCCACAGAAATTATCAAATAAAATTTTCTTCTGAGGGAACTAAACTCCAAAATAACGTAATAAATTGAAAATGAAAGAATCCAAAACTTTCTCATTCTCTGATATGAAATGTCTCAAAACATAATAACTTCTTTTTAGAAAGCGTGGTTGGCTCGTCTCATAAAAAAAATTCATTTTGGTAAAAAAAAGTTGTGATTACAATAAATAAAAAAATAAAATTGAAACCAAACGTAAACTATAAATAACTCATTATAGCAAGTTTTAAGCCGTCGTACGCAACTCGCGATCATCGGTTCTAATGACTTCCTTTGAACAAGGGGTGACAATATTCAACCGCGTCGAACTCGAGTTATGGTTCACTGCATAACGCGATAAGTTATATACCGCAACATTACAAAGACGAAAAATATGTAAGATACTAAACTCCTCAAACTCTCTCGCCTCTTTGAAGATTAATGCAAGATCGTCCTCGGTTCCTTGCGCCCGTTGAGCCCTCCGCTACCAACCTCACAACCACAAGTATGTCGATGTTGAGCCTAACTCTATGCCTTGGAGGACGACATATGCTTCCGCAAACTGGAGGGAACCCTATTAACCAGTGAAAACGTATGCGAGGCTATCACCGCTCTGGTATAGTCGCGAACAATGCAACCAACACCAAATCCTCCACGATCGTGAAGTCACTAATCTCAAGAACATCGGTCGCTCTGAGATATTCTCCAATGCGTCGTCTTCCCTGAAAGTCAGTAGAATTTGATCGAATCTTGCGCCTTTCCAAACTTTCCTAACCCGACTACAATCTCATAATGCGTGAAATACGTCTCTACTCTTCCCTGGCACAAAGAACATAAGTCGTCCTAAAATAACTCACCTCGACACTAGTGCAACTAAAGATCCGTCCCTTGCAAAATCAACAGAAAAGTTTGACTTTATGAGGTACCTTCTGTTGGAATAGGTCTAGGGTTAGAAAACTTTATCATTAACACATTAATTTAATGACGGAATATGAAAATTTCTTTACATTTAAAACAATTTTTACTAATCTAGGCAAAGTGCATGAACATGTATATATTTAAAAAAACATTATTTAAAGTACTTGAATACTAACTTTTCTCTTGTTGCTTATGTTGGAATTTATTTAACGATTAAACAATATTAATTATAATACACATCCTATGTGGCGGAATATTATAATTAGATCTAAAATATTAAAACTAATTTTAATATATTTAACAACCTAAGGCATTAAAATTTATCATACAATTATAAACAATTTATAATTCACATGCTCAATCAAATAAATTAAACTAACAACTTATATAACATTTATATAATTTACATTTAATTATTTAATTGAGAAAATACTTACATTAAAGGTTGTAAACAACCTCGACGTTGCTAGCTATCGTCAGAATTCCACGTCACATTCAAAACGCAGAAAAATCCTCGCCGGAATGCCTGGGAACGTCTTCGCCGGACTGGGGAAGGTAGCCAGAATGGATGCTTGCGGAAGCCTCGCCGGACTGGAGTTTTTCGCCTGACAAGGAGCTCACCGGACTGGGGAGCCTCGCCGGACTGGGCACTCACCGATGGGTGACTGTCGCCGCACGGGAACACGCCTGACAGGGAAGACCCACCGGAATGCACGCTCCACGGACTGGGAAGCCTCGCCGGACTGGAGATCACTGGGACGCCTCGCCGGATAGCTTCGCCGGATTGCCCTCGCCGGATTCGCCTCGCCGGACTGGAGCACCTCGCCGGATTGGACTCGCCTCGCCGGATTGGAGCTCGCCTCGCCGGATTGGAGCTCGCCTGACAGGAGCTTCTTCGCCGGACTGGACCGCTGGAGGCTGGGAAGTCGCCGGAATGAGCCCAGATCGTCCTAGGGACGTTTTTGGCTGGCTGAAAGCTTTTAAAAAAATTTAAAAACCTCTAAACAATTCACAAAATTATTCCAAACACCACAAGTAATGAATCAACAATAATACACTAGGAAATTATTGAGATATTGAGTGTGGGCTCTCAAGAACAATTAGGAATCAAAGATGGAAGATTAGAAAAACAATTTCTCTTTTCTTTGTTGGGAATTTCGGCCGAGAATCTCAAGAGGGAGAGAGAGAGTGTGGCCGAAAGTTAACTAGGGTTAGGGTTAAGTGATTAGGGTTTGTTTAGCCTTATTTATACAGGTTATAAATGGGCTTAAGCTGGGTCAAACCCATGACCCTATTCACTTAGGGAATTCCGCCAATCCCTCTCCCCTTACTCGTCCATATCTTTGATTTTTATTTCTAAACATATTTGATTTAATTTCTAAAATAAATTTAGAACTCTCATTATTATTTAATGACACATCATTAAATATATTTCATAGTTATCGAATAATTATGAATAATTTATTTTCTTCTTCTAACATATTTAATCACTCGAGAATGTCATCATCAATATGATAATATTTTGTGATTCAATGAACAAAATAAATAACTAGTTATTTATTGAGTTTCAAGAAAATAACTTTCTCAGTATAAATCACAATTTATACTTAATGAGTAAATCAACTTTTACAGTTCTTTTAATCTCTTCCAAGTGTCTATCATTGAGACCTCATGGACCCACATGAACGAAGCTTTAGAATAAAGATCGGACACAAAAGTTCACAAACTTTTTCCGTCTTTTAATTCTTAATATTGGTCGATTCCACTAAAGGACCAATATTGACAATCTCTCTGTTCATGTGCGTATCTTTTATGTTTGATGTGATAAAACACTTTCTCACACGATCCACATAGTATATTACGATATTACCCTTCATGTGTATCAGTAACTGAGGGGAATGTAAGATTACTTTTTTACCCCTCGAGTTATTATTTCACTAACTCCTTTGTTATTTGTGAATGAGAAAAACATAAAGTGAGATGTCTTTACATGTCACATGTTTTAATCAAAGAATGAACTCATTCAATGAATACTTGGCCAGGTTTATTCATTCACACTCTCATAATAAAGCATAGTGTGATACTAATGCATTTGCATTGTTATTACATGAATTCCATATCTGTGAATCATGTAACCCAACATCACATCCTTGTGACACCAACAGTCGGGTCAGATGCAACTAAAACTTAGTCATTGCCCATTGACGAATCAAATGTCACAAAGTGCAATGTCAATTACATATTCACTTCAGGATTAAGGTAAGTATCATAATACTCCTTCAGTTGTGAACTTGAAGCGTTGAGTGTGTAAACAGTTTTGTCTCGAGTTTCTAAGTGTAACAGGTCTTGTTCAGTATCTTCTATAAGATACCAAGTATGAATCATAGAGTCACAACTCTCTATATCACTAGATGAGATATCATGATTCATCCTAACAATCAATAATAAGACTCGATTGCTCTATCGATCTTTAGATTGCGAACAAATGTTTCAAACTTGTCACAAGGGGTTATCTTGTCAAATCTGTACTTAACACCCTTTTCGTTGATGACAGTTTCAGAGCATAGCTTAAACATAACTAAACACAATCTTCAAAAGAATGAACATTTATTAATATTAATGTTTCAGCAAAATATAAATACACAAAGTATCTCAATGTCTAATATGTCCTTTGTGGGCACCAATCCCAACAGCTTGATCTTGGAGTTCCTTCTTGGATGAAGATCCTTCTTCTTGTCTCGCTGCTTATTGTCTTCATATTCTCGAGCAACTACGAAAGTTTCTACCACTAGAGTCTTTAAGCGTTGAAGAGTATAGTGAGTGGGCACTATTACACAATATGAACCAAGAACAATTCTTGGATCATAAGCTAATTCTCTAGATCAAGTAATGATTTAGGTGCCAAAATAAAAGAGTATATTAGAGAGAGAGAGGGAGGAACATGGTCGGCTAGAAGAGAGAGAGCAATACCAAAAAACTTGTTTTCACATCTCTATGCGAGACTCTATTTATAGGAGAAGTAAATACAAGAATGGGTAATTACATTCTCCTCCCTTTCTCTTCCAAATAGTCGGCCACCCTTGTGTCTTAAGTGAGGGAAATTTGTTTCCTCACTTAGCACATTTGTTTCATTCTCAAAGAAATTCTCTTTTCTTTTGGGCAATTACCAATATGCAATAATGCATTAAATAATAGAAGATATTTCTCTCCTTCCCTTGATGTAAAGTGGCCGGCCATATGGATTTCTACACACACATATTTACTTCCTAATTTGTTCATAACAAATTACGGAAAAACCATCGCGTTATTGCTCATACATAACATGTCCCAAAATTTAATTCACTAAGCATGAAAACCACTTTTCAGCCGTGTGACTTTAAATTAATTTGTGAGAAAATTCAAAATTTTATTTTGACATTTTACATCAATTATCCCGAAGGACGAAAATACCTTTTAGAATATTTTCGAAAAATACGTCTCATTCAACGATTGAACTTATTTTGACTTACCTTCTAGTTTAACAAACTCGACTCTAATGACTTGTGATAGTGACCTCAAAGGACCCAAATGAACAAAGATTTAACTAGAAATCTTGGAGTCAAAGTTCACAAGTCTAGTTTAATGTCAACTGACTCCACTAAATAGTTGACACTGAAAATCTCTCGGTTCAAATGAATATATTTTCTACTAAAAAATCTACTTATTTGTGATGAGAGGATCCACTGAATATTATCGAATGACTACCCTTCATGAATATCATCAACTAGATGAGATTTATAAAATTACCATTTTACCCTTCTAGTTGTTATTTCCTCAACTGCTTTGTTATTTGTGAATAAGTTAGAAAGAATGTATTGACGAGGAGCTAATAACAAGTCACATTGTTTCATCGAAATAAAGTCGCTACTTAATTTTGGATATAGCGCGGTTCCTTTATTCATAATCCAAGTAATAAAGCATGAGGTGATATACATTGCATTTCAGCAATCTTGTACATGAATTTCATATCTATGAGAACTTCACAAAGCTGGTTGATGACATGTTCGTAACTTAATATCTCACCACTTAGTCTAGTCTAGATCACTTAATGGATCTAGAATTTGACTTTCTCAAATGAGTATTAAAGCTATGAAATGACATGTCTCATTTCAGGATTTAGGTAAACACGACGCGATTCATACATAGTGACCTTGAGACAGAAGAGGTTAAATGGTTTGTTCTTACATTGTCTCTAAAGGTGCACTGATCAATTCAGTATCTTCGGAAGCTACACTGGAAGAACTATAGAGTTTCTAACTCTCTATGCCTCGTAACCAGACATCATAGATTTTTCCAACAATCATACTAGGATCAGTAGACCGTTGATCTTTATATTGTGAATATTTCATTTTAACCAAACCATGAAGAATTTGTTCACGTAAATATACATTTGCTCTTCATACATTGTTAGGTTTGATTAAAGATTATAAGACTATTTAATATCATAAATCTTCAAACAAATGAAAAAGGAATGAATGAACGTTTCAACTTTTATTAATTTAATCAGAAATTACAATTAAGACTTATAAAGATTTATATTACATCAATATGTAAATAAATAATCTTCTTGTGGGCATCTCTGCCAACACCTTCAACATCTAAAACTTCTTCTACTAAACCTCCATCGCTAACCTCTGTTATAAAGGTGATCGCTACCCTATACCAGCTCCTAAGTGTGTAGTCACCATCCTCTGTGAACATCCAAGTTAGAACATCTGGGATCTCGTCTCTGCCACTCAAAAAATAATTAGAATACCCGTCTCTTCTTCCTCTCCAAATATCACTCGAATGAGCTACTCGTTACACGTCCGGTCTCATCAGCTCCGCTTCTCTCATATCGGGAAGATTCAGGGAGGATCTACCCAGGTGGCTGGCCACTCTCTAGGATCACACTTGTCCTCCATTACAGAAACCGACTCACCATCTCCAATCTTCTATCTCGACCCATCTAGATTTATCTTTCTACCCCATAACAAGTTGCATCACATGGAAGAACTACACCAATCATGATAGGCAGTCATAATGTCTCCATCCAGTAAGTAACTCTATCAGTACACTCTTGCTACCAGACTATCGAGTCGTCGAAGAAATCTCCACACACTCTTCGCGATCAGGGCCTGGTTGGACATCTTAAAATCTCTAAACCCATCCCTTCCTCTAATTTAGGTATCCTAATAATATCTCAGGCTACGCAATGGATCTTTCTAGTGCTTGTACCTCCTCCCCACCTAAATATTTTGATTGCATAATGAATATCAAAATCACGCACTTCGGAATCATGTGGCATGAAGCCACGTAGTTAGGACCTGCCTGACAAACGGATTTTGAGCACTTCACGACCTTCGATATTTTGGGATGAATGCCCCTCGTCACTGCCTCAATCTCTTGGCCTGATGGTCTCCACGAGGTGAAAATATTTCCAAAATATTTGGAGACAAGACTCTCAATGTCTGTCTCACTGGTATACCTAATCCTACTCTCATCTAGAAGACATCTAGAAGTTCTCGCTGCATTGTCAAGACTACAATCCAAAAGTATGTGATCTCTCGTTGTGATGTATCGCAATCGGTGAGAGCGTTCTACGTGTTATCTATCTCGGTCTTGAAGATATCGTTGCGGCGAACTGAGCATAATGCCACGCGGCGAGATTCTAAAACCTTTGGCCACCTTCCACAGTGTTGCACACCCTTTGTAAAAGTGTCATAAACTTTTGTAAAAAGACATTGTCCCGTTGTGAAAAGCTCAAGCCTCAACTTGTAAGAGGATGCTACAAATAGTCCGTGCCGCTGTAATAGTCCTAACTTGTCATAGTGAAACTATTGATACGTAACTAGGTGGGCTATTTACATTTGTATTTATAATAGTGTATACGAGCAAATATAGAGTAAAAATATAAAATTGCGTAAAATCAAAACTCGCGTAAAATCAAAATTTGACTTGATAAGGGAGCTATTTTAGATATAAAATGATTACGCATGTTATTTACGTGATAAGTTTCAAACACCCATTTAATCTTTAGTTCAAAGACCACAAAAATAAACTTGAAGTTGAAAATAAATAAATGCTCAATCATAATGATTATTCAAAGCATATCTTTAGTAGTTTCAGAATAGCTGTTATTACTCTAACGTAATTCTTAAATATTTATTTTTATTCTTAAACATATTATGCTTTTGTTTATTGTCGCATATTATCACGATTGGAAAAGATATCTTGTATCACTAAAATATGGGCACCACCATCCTCTTTAAACGTAGAATTAGTGTTTAGTTTCTTTTCAATAAAATGATAGAGTTACATGCAAATTATAATAACATTTGCGTATCACAAATACGCACACAAGGACAAAAGACAGAAAGAAAGTGCGGAAGACGAATATGGTGAGTCACATGGCCAACACTTGTGCTCAACTCCATATCTTCGGCTGAGCTCACTGTCCCATTCATGCTTGAGCTACTTCTTCGAAACTTCGTATATATGTATCCCTATACATATATATTACTTTTTTTCGTGACAAATTACACTCCTGACTGATGAAAATAAATATGATAGGCAGAACGATAATTATTTGAGCAATCCATGACCCACCCACTTCTTGTCTCCCACATCACATCACCTTTCTTTTCCTCAAATAAATTGTACTACTTTTGATCCTTTGTATTACACTGTATATCACCACTTATCACCATATAGAGAATTAAATTAGTTTTCCAATCTATCTAGCTACTTCACAACTCTTTCTGTTCTCTCCCTCTCCCTCATCAGCCAGATTCATATTGGGATCTCTTAAATTTGTATTTAATTTTATAAAATAAAAGAAAAAAAATGGCTGGAATGCTTCCTGGGGTTGAATGTGCAAGGAGGAGGAGATTTCATCAGAGTGGAACGGTGACATCGGATTCTCAAAGCCTTCCACAAGGATGGACAAGAAGGCCTTCATTTTGCTTATACACGACCAATTACCACGTCTCCTCTACTTCTTTTCCCGTACTATTTCTATTCACTTGCTTCTTTTTCCTTCCTTAAGTTGACATGTGATGATTGCTTAGATTAATTAACATCTCAAGATGTGTGAGGGAAGCAAAGAGGCATGGCGACACACCAAGGCGATGACAAGCTAGGCGTCGAAGCAAGAGAAGCCAAGGAGAGGCTTGATGAGAGGCTGAGATCAGTACAAAGGAAATCTGAACCCAAAAGGTATGTTTATTATTATGTTTGTAACACAAACTTTTGTTTTTTTACTTCATATGCTAAATGAGTATTCAAGCACCAATATTTGTTTTCAGGAAAAATGAGAAATCTAATAATGGAGAGGTGAATGGAGAGAAAGTGGTAAAGAGAAAGGAGTCCAATAACTATAATAATAATGATAATTCGAGCAAGAAAAATGGTGGGACATCAAGAAGTAAGGGGTTCATGAGATGGGGTAGGTTTAACTGGAAGGCTTGTGAGCAAGAAGAGTGTACAATTTGCTTGGAAGGGTTTAAAGGAGGTGAGAGTTTGGTGAGCTTGCCATGCTCACATAAGTTCCATAATGCCTGCTTATTGCCTTGGCTTGACACCAATTCCCATTGCCCTTGTTGTAGACTTGGGATTGTATCTTGATCACTATTACTTTCTCTTGGTTTAATCAAAGATAATATATTTATAATATGTATATATGTTTCTTGGATAATTCTAAAAGGTCGTCAAGTGCTACTTGAAGAAGGCCCACACCGATGGTCCTTGTCTTAGTAGTTGAGCTTTCAATTGTGATAAATAAAATTTTGATTAATGGAATTTTGGTCTAACATAGAAAGCTGTAATTTGAAAATTGACTTTAAGGATTCATAAAAAAAATTAACTCTTTCAAAACTGCTTGGTTAAAAAGAAAATATTACTTATCAAACCCCTTTTATCTCTGTCTTATAAGGCCGAAAATCATTTATTATGCACCACTTATTGTTATTTGGGTGGTTTATGATAACAACATGAAACATAAGTAACTTTATATTAAGGAGGAGACGTCCATACGATTGATACCTACTTATCCTGAACTTAGAAAGTTGGGAGCGTTGATTGAACCTCTCTATGTATGTTTTCAGATTATCACCTTGTCTAGTAAGGGATCACTAAGATCTCTTTAAGTGCAAGTATAAATTTGGACCGTGTTGATCCCAACTCCTACACGCACACCACTTTTCAGTTTCTTATGAAAGAATAATGACCGAAGGATCAATCGAGCTTCGGTCACCTTTGGGACGCGCAGAGACATATATGATTTGATTTTAGGGAAGCAGAACTTTCAAAGTGGGTTTCTAATGTTATCATGCTCAATAAACTGAACGAGAAATGGAAAATCTGCATCGATTATAAATACCTGAACAAGACATGTTGTGTTGGAATAATTCAAAGATTTTATAATAATTTAACGCTTCTTAAAACGACAGAATATAAAAATTATATGTTACCAATTTACAACATATACTAAGTGAACGAACATGTAATCTACATTAAATTAAACTATGAAAATTTTTAATATTCGGTACCAACCTTTGAATCTTCAAGCGCTCGTCTCCCCGTGCAGTAGGTTTCCTCCACGTTTCCTTGTACACGATAGTTTCTATCATTAGAGTCGTAGAGTGATTCTTGGATTTAGTGTGTGGACATTATTATACTCTTTGAGTCAAGAACAAGTGTTTGAGCCAAACGGCTAAGACAAACCTAGGTGCAAAAACGAGAGAGAGAGAGAGAGAGAGAGAGAGAGAGAGAGAGAGAGAGAGAGAGAGAGAGAGAGAGAGAGAGAGACCAAGTCTAAAAAAGTGTTGGATATTTGAATTGTGTGTTTTACCTTCACAATATAGTGTGGTATTTATAGAGAATGAAATTCCTTAAATTATATCATTGCTAAAAGAGGTAAATACATCTTTTCTATTATTGCAGAATATCTCATACTCATATGCATAATATTTGTTTCTAAGTCATATCAAATATACATCAAGACAATATTTCTCTTTCCTTTCATAGATGTGGCTGGCTGCATACATGCTTAGAATAACAGATTTGTTTTCTCTTTTTCTTTATTCAATGTATATTTCATATATCTTTACTCATAATAAATTATCCCTTCCTCTATGATATTATTTGGCTAGCCATATTTATCTAGAAGCTCCTTTTAGATGTTTCTTTATATTTATCTAGAAGCTCCTTTTAGATATTTCTTTTAATTGTCCAAGACAATTACGAGAATAATCGTTGTTGAATTATCACATATAATTAATAAAAAAGATAATCGATTATCAAGGCTCAAATCCAATTTGAAGATGTGTGAATCATTTCATGACCATCATATAAATAGAGTCTCACATAGATATGTGAAAATAAGCATTCTTGCTCTTGTCTCTCTCTTTTGGTCGACCCTCTCTCTCTCTTGAAAATCCCTTTTTATTTTGGCACCTAAATCCTCATTAGACTTATGATTAATTAGCTCTCTAGCTCATTGACTTGTTCTTGAGCTATTGCGTTTAATTGTGCCCACATACAAATCCTTATAAACCTCTAAAAGCTCAAGTAGTAGAAACCTTAGGTTTCTCGAGTTCAACATTAGACGTGAAGGAATCGAGCCAAGGAAGAAGATCAACCTTTCTCAAGACGCTTCAAAATAAAGGTACGAGAAATATTTGCACTCAAACACTTTAAATAATGTTTTTAAATTATACATGTTCATGCATTTTGCCTAGGTTAGTAAAATTGTTTTACTTGTAAAGAAATTTTATATTCCGCCATTAATATGATTAATGATTATTTTTCTTAATCCTAGACTTATTCCAACAAATGGTATTAAAGCTATAGTTAAAGTATAAGCATGTACATGTTATTTAAAATCATTATAAGAAGTTTTCAAAATTTACTTGATTAATGGTTTTTTCAAAGACTAGATCTTACACAATTTTAATTTTTCGGTACGACCTCTAAAATTAAATTTTTGTTGATTTTACACTTGTTAAATATGCTATATAAATACATGAAAAACAATTTTTAATTATTTTATGTTTAGCATACTCGAAATCAATTTTTTGACAAGTTTGAAAATTTATGTACATAGTTTAAACTAGTTTTTGCACTTCTAGTTTAAATTAATTATTGAATATTTTATAGAATATTGTTTATTTTATTTTGTGTAAATTATTAACATGTTAGTATAACACACAATTGAAATCTAAAAATATAAAAAATGTTTCAATAAACCTCTTTCTCGACTCCTAGATCCGACGTACCTTTTAATTATTTTTCAATTTCTTGACAAATTATTATCGCTCAGTAAAACGGGATTAAGTCTTCGCTCCAAACTTGAAAATTAGTGGTTCTTTAACCAAATTAAAGGCACGGAAGTTATCTATTTAATGCAATTAGTTTCAGTTTAATCGGATACCGGATGTGTTATTTATTACCTTTTAAATCCGAGGTGTACAGCAGTCCGCGAATCCAGGATTTTGAATCCGGATTTGCGACTCCTAGCTTCTTTCCCTCTTCTTGATGCAACTGTGGCTTTCTGACATTGGCACACTCAACCACCATGAAGATGTCTTGAATGAAGATGTCATGAAGATGAAGAAATTAATTTTAGGAGATTTTTAATCTCAAAAACTTTTAAGTGCAAAAGTGAGATTTATTAATCTCACACACTTTCCTTAGGAAAAAAAATTAATAGAAAAAAGATCCGAGTATGTTCCTTGTGCCTTAGTGCATTAACACTGCTCTCCCCTCACAAATATCGATTTTAGGGTTCTTTTTTCTAGTGATTCACTCTATCTCTCTTTACTCATGGAGGGTTGTACTAATTGTTTGCAGCCCACGATCCCCAACACTAATGATAAGTGAAAATGTCACCAGACTAAGAGTCAACCTCGTGGCCCTCTCTTTAATGAGAGTACTCAACGGCGCTTTGCTCTTAACATTGCTTATAAAGCTACTTTCAAAAGTGAAACAATGAGACAAGGCCTCTCCTCAGTGGATTGTTTTCAAAGTAGATTTTTTAAACTAAGTTGTTGGTTACACACTTAGACTCAATCTCTCGTAATCCTCCCTCGAGGCCCTGTGAAAATATTTGAGTGATCAAACTTTTTTATAAGGTGGCTAGTCAAAGCATTGATGTATTGACATCATGACTATGCCATTTACTTATGAAAGACTACTCTTTGCGGCCTTCCCTCGAAGGAGTAAAGTGTCATTTTTGTTCATAACACCTTTGGATATTTCCTGTCCAATATTAAAATTACAATCCTAAACAAAAGACTAATAATAAATTCTTTCAACAATCAGCAATTCGTCTCTAAACCCCTTCTCTAATATCATTTCCTCGAATAAACTGGAAGGTGATAACTACGTATATTGGAAACGTAACCTAGAAATCGACCTTACCGTGGAAAAGCACAAATGGGTACTCCCCACCCCATATCCTCTTGAAACGAATGATGATTAAACTCAAGAGAACAAGGACTCCCTCACAGCCTGGCTCAGATCCGATGAGATTGCAAGATGCTATATTTTAGCATCGATGAACAATGTGTTGCAACAACAACATCGTGATTTTGAGTCTGCCAGTGATATGCTCTTCAATCTCCAAGAGGTGTTTGGAGGGCAAGGGCGTCAGGATAGACAAAAAGCGGTACGGCAGTTTATGAACAGTCGATGATAACAGAGACTCCCGTTAAATAACATATGATGCCGATCATAAGTTATTTTAATGAGATGGAATTTCTTGGATCAGAGATTGATGGAGATACCAAGATAAATAAGATCTTGGAAACTCTCCCTGAATTTTTTGATACTTTCAAACAGAACTACTCTATGAATAAGCTAGGGTACACTGTTACCGAGCTTTTGAAGGGGCTTCACACCGTTGTGGGACTCTTAAAGAAAAAGAGGGCTAATGGAGAGGCTCATGCTATTGAGCACATAGCCTCCACTTATGGATCTAAGAAGAGATCTCATAGAGCCGAGGAGAAGAACCATAGAAAGGTTCAGAAGAAGAAGGTGCCCCAGACTGCCAAGGTGGACAAGTCTAAGGACAACTGTCACCATTGCAATGATCCTGGACACTGGTAGGAAATTTCCAACCTACCACAAGGCTAAAG
This sequence comes from Urtica urens, assembly GCA_958296335.1. Lineage (NCBI taxonomy): Eukaryota > Viridiplantae > Streptophyta > Magnoliopsida > Rosales > Urticaceae > Urtica > Urtica urens. The sequence continues at coordinate 16,029,281 of OY282526.1, forward strand.
GGAAAGATATTATACTTATTACCGAAACTTGTTCAGTAGCTGCTAATGTATTATCGTGGATTACTGACTCTGCTGCTACTAACTATATTTGTTGTTCCTTGGGGTTAAGGAAAAGAAAAAGCTTATAGGATGACAGCTTCTGCTTCAAGTGGGGTGATGGTAGTTTGGTGTCTTCGAAGGCTGTGGGATCTTCGACATTACCTTTCGAAAACAAAACTTTAATTTGAATAATGTATATTTTGTTCCTTCATTTCGGAAAAACTTAATATATGTAGCTCAAATTGTTGAGCAAAACTATTATTTAAATTTTATTGATAATGGAATTCGTATTACTTTTACTATTCATTTGTCATTGATGCATGTTTGAAGAATGGTTTATACTATCTTTATCCTACACAAGCTTTGCTATTAGACACTAAAATAGATAATGATCTAATTAGGGAACAAAATAGGATCAAAACTAATGATTCGTCTGATCTAATAAAATCAACACATCTCTGGCACTTATGACTTGGTCATATTAGTCGAGATAAGATTAAGAGACTAGTGAGGGATGATCCACTCAAAGCCTCTGCAATAGGTTCACTGCCGACTTGTGAATCCTGTATAGAAGGAAAAATGACCAAACGACCTTTCTCTGATAAAGGTCGAAGAGCTACTAAGTTGCTGAAACTAATACATTATGATGAATGTGGTCTATTCAGAATTCAAGCACAGAGAGGATATGAATACTTCGTTACCTTTACCGATGATTACTCAAGATATGGATTTGTCTATTTGCTCAAACACAAATCCGAAACCTTTAACATAGTTAAGGTTTTTTGGGCTTTAATGGAAAAGTAAACTGGCTAACAGATCAAAACCCTTCGATCCGATCGAGGTGGTGAGTACTTGTGTGAAGAGTTTAAAGACTTTCTTAAAGAAGAAGGCATCGCTTCTCAGCTTACAGCACCTGGCACACCTCAACAGAACATAGTGCCAGAGAGAAGGAATCGAACTCTAATGGAGATGCTTAGATCAATGATGAATTACTCATCACTCCCTAATTATTTTTGGGGATATGCCCTCGAAACTACAACATACATTCTGAACCAAGTGCCGTCTAAAACGGTCCCTGATACTCTTTATGAACGATGGACTAGGCGTAAAGTTATTTTAAGCCACATCAAAATTTGGGATTGCCCTGCACATGTGCTAAGGCAAAAGACTAGCAAGCTGGCTAGTAGGTCAGAATTATGTGTGTTTGTTTGATATCCAAAGGAAACCAAAGGTTTCACATTCCATAGTCCCGAGGACGACAAAACTATTGTCAGCACTAATGCTCATTTCCTTGAGGAGGACTATATGAAGAATACGAAACGTAGAAGAAAAATTGTGCTTGAAGATAAGTTGGGTGAGGATGCTTCTACCTCATCTGTAAGAACTGTTCTTACCCCAAATTAAACGTAACCTAATAATTCAGAACCTCGTCAAGTAGTACTACGACGTAGTGGGAGGGCTTCTGAAAAGCTCGACTAAGTACATGTGTTATGGCGGTACTCTTGTAGTCGTTGCTGACATCGATGACCCTGTTTCCTACAGCCAAGCAATGGCTGGTTCTTAGTCAAACCTTTAGCTTGACGCCATGAAAGTTGAGATGCATTCGATGTATGTCCAAAAAGTCTGGAAACTTGTAGACCTACCTAAAGGGGTTAAACCTGTAGGGTGTAAGTGGATCTATAAGAAGAAAATGGGTCCGGATGGGATTTTTAAGACGTTTAAAGTGCGACTAGTGGCCAGGGGGTACACCCAAAAAGAAAGGTATCGTTTATGAAGAAACCTTCTCGCAAGTCGCAATGCTTAAATCACATACTTCTATCCATTGATGCCGCTCTCGATTACGAGATCTGGAAAATGGATGCCAAGACTGCTTTTGTAAATGGAAATCTTGACGAGCGCATTTTCATGGTTCAACCAGACGGTTTCGTAGAAGGTGGTCAAGAAACCAAGGTTTGTGAGTTTCTTAAATCCATTTATGGATTAAAGCAAGGATCTAGATCATGGAATATTATATTCGATGAAACTGTAAAAAGCTTCGGTTTTGAACAGTCAATAGACGAAGATTGTGTTTATAAGTTGATACACGAGGGGTTGTGTTTCTTGTATTATATGTCGATTATATACTATTCATTGGTAATGATGTAGGTAAATTATCTGAGGTTAAAATCTGGTTAGCTAAGCAGTTTGACATGAAGGATCTATGGTAAGCTGCATACATCCTTGGGATTCAAATCTTTCGAGATCGAAAAAATCGGACCTTGTCGCTCTCCCAAGCATCTTATATAGATTAGGTGATGGATTGCTTCGCTATGCAAGACTCTCAGAAGGGACAAAACCCCTTTAGACATGATAAAACAATGAAAGAGAACGTATTTGTTCTACGTCGTTAGCGTCGACGGGGTACCGTTTTGATGATCATTGCTCGGGAGCGAGGAAAGTGACTACCCTCTCACTTTCGAATACTCCCCTATAGTAGGGTTTCACGCGTTGTCCGTTCACCTTGAACAAAGATCCGGTAGCGGCTTTCAACTCCACCGAGCCGTACAGAAATACTTGTGTCATTTCGAAGGGACCAGACCACTGAGACTTTAGCTTCCAGGGAAAGATTTTCAACCAGAAGTTAAACGAAAGAACTCTTTGTCCCACCATGAGTTCTTTTCGCACGCTGTGCTTGTCGTGCCACGCCTTTGTCTTCTCTTTGTAAATTTTCGTGTTCTCGTATGCGTCGGTCCTTAGCTCGTCGAGAGATTTGAGGTGGAGAAGTCTTTGTTGTCCCGCCGCTTGATAGTCGATGTTCAGATTTTTCATACCCCACAAAGCTTTGTGCTCGAGCTCTACTGGAAAATGGCATGCTTTTCTATACACAAGTCGATACGGTGACATTCCCAATGGCATTCTATATGCGGTCCGATAAGCCCAAAGAGCATCATGAAGTTTGTTTGACCAATCATTTAGGGATCCTCAAACTGTGTTTTTTAGAATTTGTTTTATTTCTCGATTCGAAACTTTCGCTTGAGTATGATATGCCAAGGCTTTCCGTTGCATGACGCTATACTTAGCGAGAAGAGCGTCGAATTGACGGTTGCAAAAATGAGATCCACCTTCGCTAATGATGGCTCTAGGGGTTCCAAAACGAGAGGATATATTATTTTTGAGGAAGTTTAGAACCGCCTTACCATCACTTAACGGAGTTGCCTTGGCCTCGACCCACTTCGTCACATAGTCCACCCCGAGAAGGATGTACTTGTTGTTGTAGGACGACAGAAATGGCCCCATGAAATCGATGCCCCACACATCAAATGACTTAATCTCTTGGACGCTTGAAAATGGCATCTCGTTTCGGTTGGAGATATTCCCCGTGTGTCGACATCGATCGCACGACATGATGAACTTTTGACAATATTTAAATATTGATGGCCAATAAAATCCGCTTTGAAGAATCTTAGTGGCGGTGGGATTTGGGCCAAAGTGTCCTCCACATTCCAACTTGTGACCATGTCTTATCACGTAATCCATCTCGTCTTCCGGCAAACATTGACGGATTATTTGATCCGCACATTGTCGATAAAGATCGGCTCTTCCTAATAGTATCTTGGGACATCGGAAATAAATTTCTTCTTTTGATGTGGCTTGATGTCCACCCGAATCACATTACCGACTAGATAGTTGACATAGTCGACATACCAAGGCACGACAAGTCCGTGAACCGCCATAAGCTTTTGGTCGGGGAAGAAGTCCTCGATGGGCTTGGCATGGTTGTGAACGTGCCAAAAATTCTCGAGACGGGAGAGATGGTCGACTACCAAATTCTCCGTTCCTTTTTTATCCTTGATCTTGACATCGAACTCTTGAAGCAAAAGCACCCATCGAATAAGTTTTGGCTTGGCATCTTTCTTCGCCATCAAATACTTTATCGCGGCATGGTCGGTGTAGATGATCACTTTGTTTCCTATGACGTACGGCCAGAACTTATCGAAGGCGAATACCATGGCCAAAAGCTCCTTTTTCGGTGGTGGTGTAGTTGAGTTGGGGTTCATTGAAGGTGCAGCTCGCATAATAAATGGTGTAAAACACCTTTTCTTTTCTTTGGCCGAGAACCGTTCCCACCGTCAAATCACTTGCGTCACACATAATCTCGAACGGCAAACTCCAATCCGGGGCGGTGATGATCGGGGTCGTGCTCAACATATTCTTGAGAGTGTTGAAAGTTTCCAAGCATTCCAAGGTGAAGAAAAACTTCACATCCTTCCCGAGTAGAACACAAAGAAGCTTTGTGATCTTGGAGAAGTCTTTGATGAAACGTCGGTAAAATCCCGCATGGCCTAGAAAACTTCGCACACCCTTCGCCGAAATTGGAGGAGGAAGTTTGAAACTTGTCTCGATCTTGGCCCAATCTACCTCCAATCCTTGTGCCGAGATTCGATGTCCAAAGACAATTCATTTCGTCACCATAAAGTGACATTTCCCACAATTGAGCACGAGATTGGTCTCAACGCAACGAGAAAGTACCATGGAAATTTTTTCAAGGCATTGGTCAAAGTGGAAACCAAAAACCGAGAAATCGTTCATGAACACTTCAATCATTCACTCTACCATGTCCGAGAAGATAGCCATCATGCACTGTTGGAACGTTGCCGGTGCGTTGCATAGCCCGAGCGGCATTCTTCGGGACGCAAATGTGCCGTCCGGACAAGTGAATGTCCTCTTTTCTTGATCTTTGGGAGCGATGGCGATTTGATTGTACCCGAAATAGCCATCTAGGAAGTGATAGTAGTTGTGGCCTGCGAGGCGGTCGAGCATTTGGTCGATGAAGGGAAGCGGGAAGTGGTCTTTCCGGGTTTCGTTGTTAAGCTTGCGGTAGTCCATGCAAGTGAGGTGACCGGTCACCGTTCTCGTTTGAATGAGCTCTTTGTTGGCGTTCTTCACTATTGTTATCCCTCCTTTCTTCGAGACAAATTGAACCGGGCTCACCCATGGGCTATCGAAAATGACATAGATGACTCAGGCGTCGAGCCACTTCAAAATCTCCTTCCTTACAACTTCCTTCACTTCCGAGTTAAGTCGTCGTTGATGCTCAATCGAGGGATGATGGCCATCTTCCCTGAGGATTTGGTGCGTGCAATAGGATGCACTAATGACCTTGATGTCAGACAACGTCCATCCCAAAGCGGTCTTGTGTCTCCGCAACACGCCCACGAGTTTCTCCTCCTCCGTCATGCTCAAGTGAGAGGAGATGATCACCGGGAGGGTGGCCTCGTCTTCTAGATATGCGTTTCGGAGGTGTGACGGAAAATCCTTGAGCTCAAGAACGGGTGGCTTCTCGATCGATGGGAGAACCCTTGGCGCACTCTCCCCCAAACTCTCAAAGTACTTCCTTTGGTTTGAATCAAAGTCATCCATGTATTTTGCGTCATCTAGAGCTTCACATTTAAAAAACTCGTTAGAGACATCAATTAATTAAGGAGACGTACCTCGAGTGAATCGGTGGGTTGAAGAGCACAGTCTTTGATGATAGCATCACACACATCCACTCGGAATACATCATCGCTAGCCTTCGGGTATTTCACCGAGTCAACGACGTTGGAGAAGACTTCTTCTTCAATGACTCGCAAAATCAATTCCCCTTTCTTCACGTCGATGGTGGCACCGGCGGTCGCCAATAAAGGTCTTCCAAAAATTATTGGAATGTTTTGATCTTCCTCCATATCAAGTACAACGAAATCTGCGGGGAGGATGAACTTTTCAACCTCAACGAGTACGTCCTCAATGACTCCCCAAGGATGTTTAATTGATCGATTGGCCATTTAGAAAGTAACTCGTGTCGGTTTGACTTCTCCAATTCCAAGCTTTAGGAAGATGGAATTTGGCATCAAGTTGATGCTTGCCCCCAAGTCTCAAAGTGCTCTCCCAAGATGTGAACCTCCAATGTCACAAGGGACGGTGAAACTCCCCGGATCTTTTAACTTTGCCGGCAACCTTCGTTGGATGATTGCACTACACTCTTCGGTGAGGGAGATAATATCGCACTTTTTAATTTGCCTCTTGTGAGTTATGATCTCCTTTAGGAACTTGGCATACTTCGGAATTTTCTCTATTGCATCAGAAAATGGAATATTGATCTCAAGTTTATTGAAGATTTCAAGAAACTTACCAAATTTCTTGTCAAACTTTCCTTGTTGAGGCGTTGAGGAAAGGGGAGCGGAATAGTGACTTTGGTGCTTGGTGCGATGATCGGACGCATTGTTGGTGAAGCCTTATCCGTCGGTGATGATTCATCCACCTTCTCATTTCCTTTCTTCTTCTCAAGATTTACGGCCGATGTGTCAACCACATTACCACTTCTCAAAGTAATGGCATTACATTATGGTCGTGGGTTGACATCGGTGTATCTTGGAAGAGAGCCTTGCGGTCTTGCACTCATGGATTTTGCAAGTTGACCCACTTGAGTTTTAAGGCTCCTTAGTTGTGCCAAATTGCTTTGTAGGATCGCCTCTTGACTTTGGAGTAGGGCAGTTTGACTCTCGAGCATAGCTTGAGTGGTTGCCATGAATCTCTCGTTGTCGGCACCCATCCGAGCTACTAATTCTTCGAGGTCTGGTCGTTTTCCTTGAGGGGGAGGAGCGTTTTGGTAGTACAAACTCCCTTGTTGTTGATGATGTGGTTGTTGTTGATGCGGAGATTGGTAGAACGATTGTTGTGGAGGAGTAGCCGGTTGCATCTGCACGCGGTTTTGGGGATTTTTCCACGAGAGATTCGGATGATTATTCCTTGCCCCCGTGTAATAATTCCCCGAGTTTTGGTACGTGGGGCGATTGTAGTTTCCCATAAATATTGACTCTTTGGTTTACGCACACTCATCCGTCGGGTGAGGACCCGAACATATTCCACATTTGTGATGGAATGAGTTTTCCACCGCCTTCGCCGCTTCTTTCCTATGGACGCTCTTCGCTAGGTTAGCTACCTCAAGTGTCAATTACTTGAGAAGATCCATCTCCGTCGTTAATGGATCTCTCTTGGATATTCTCCTCTAATCGGCATTGGTCGTCGACTAAAGCCATCTTCTCGAGCAATGCAAATTCGTCTATGGTGGTGTTGCCGAGAAGCAAACCACCCGCCACGGTGTTGACCCAATCTTGAGTCGAAGGCATGAGACCACTATAGAAGGTTCGTAGTTGCACCCACTCCGCCAAACCATGGCCCGAGCATTTTCTTAACATATCTTTGAAGCGAGCCCACGCATCGTACATGGATTCTCCGTCATATTGGCTAAAGTAATGAATCTCATTCCGCCTCCAAGTCATCTTCTCAAAGGTGAAGAATCGAGAGATGAACTTAGAGCACAAGTCTTCCCACATAGTGATCGAACCCGGAGCAAGTGAGGATAACCATCCATGTGCACGATCTCTGATGGAGAATGTAAAGAGTCGGAGACACACAGCTTCTTCGACAAACGAGAAAGATTGAATGTGTTGCGAATCCGCAATAAATTGTTGATGTGGTCTTGCGGATCTTCGGAAGGAGAACCGCTGAATTGATTGTTTTGCATCCCGTGGATGATCGAGGTTTTAATCTCGAAGTTCCAGTTCCCTTCCATCTCCGGAATTCGTATTGCCGATTGGTGGTCGTCGAATATAGGTTGACCATAATCGAGTATAGTCCTCCTCTCTTCAACTTGTTCTGGAACATGATGAGCACGTTGTTGCGCTTGGTTAGACTCTGCCATGGCTAGTCTTCTTGCTTCCACTCGATTTTGTCGGCAAGCTCGTTCAATCTCGGGATTGAGTGGAATAGGTGGAGGAACAAATCGTCACATACACCTTTAAAACGCAGGAGGAAAATAATCAGCTAAGAAATAACAAATAACACAAAAAAATCAAACTAGATAATTTAATCGAAAATATAAACAAAGTCCCCGGAAGTGGCGCCAAAAATTTGATGGGAAATTTCTTTTCGTTAATTAAAATTTTCACTATGCAAGCGTATGTGTCGTTAAGTAATGAGGTGCAATTAGCACATTTTGTTCCCACGAGGACTAAGGAAAATTCGATTAATTTCACTAATTTATCTTTCCGAGCTATAACAAACGTAAAAATGGGGGATTTTTTTTGGATGATTTTTTTTCTCAACTAATGCATAGAACAATAGAAAAATGATTAAAAACGATTAACTCAAGATAAACAGATAAGGGACGTGAGTTCATTAGTTCATCAATTCGGTCGTCTTCGATAACGGCTCTAACTACGGGTTAATAATAATAAATCATAATCTCACTCCTCTAAATTATTCACTAATCTCTCTTGACCTTTAGCAATCTAAGTATTTGACGAACTTTCACCTCTCGACTAGGGTCCTAATAAAACAAACACTCGCATTAAGCCCGGAATTCCAAACGATCAAACTTACCTCTTATCCTATGTCTAGTTTTAGGAAGGCGAATGCCAGGTAGGGTAGAGCACGCTCGTAATCTACTTAGATTGCCATCCCGTTAATTATGTATACTAATCCAACCATGAAGCACGAGTCCTAAGCTTGGCCAACCGAAATCAACTCCCTAACTACATCACATCCCCTAAACAATTAAGCCTAACATAATCTTAAACAAACACAACACGATAGAAATGAACAATAACAACAAAACCAAGAACAAACTAGACACTGCTAATTACTCTAAGTTATCATAATGCAATATAAATAAATCTAAGTTACCACAATGCAAGAAAAGTAAATCACAACAACTTCAATCACATTCAATAATACTAATCTCCAATCTATCACGTTCAAGTGCTCAAAATATTTAATGATTCAACAAATGTTAAAACACTAATTAAGCTCAAAACACTAATCAACGCAATCAAAATAAAATAATATACTGTAAATGGAGTTAAAGGTAAGAAAGTACTAGTTTGGAATTGGATGAAAATGAATGCAAGCGCCTTCTTCTTCTTCTTCCTCAAGATAATCTTCAAAACCCTCAAAGCTTCTGTCTCTAGAAATTTGGCCTCTAACCTTCCTCTTTTGAAATGAACCTCTCTTAGGTTTCAATGTGAGAGTTCGGACCTATTTCGGCCTTTGGATGCCATCAAACGGCTGAAATAGGTCACTTAAAAATGTTGGTCTCAGTATAAAATTTGCCTACGCGACGTGATGGCCTTCACGCGACGCGTGGGCTTCCTTCGCTTGATTTTGTTGACTTTTCCATTGACTTTGCTCCTTTAGTCCGAATTTTCTCATTTTTCCTCCAAAATGACTCATTTTTGCTTTACTATCACTTCATGTTGTCTTATCTCTGAAAATACACTAAAAACTACATAACACTATCAGAAACACTAAGAACAAGTTACGATTCTAGCTTAGAAAAGCATAGATATGCGTGAATAAATCCTTCTTATGAAGTATAGAAGCTCAAACTTTTTTAATTTGGATCGATAAGGACACTATTACAGGTCATTAGAGTATGATTGTTAAATTAGAAGCTAAGTCAAAATAAGTCTAAGTGTTGAACTAGACTTTTTCTCGGAAAATGTATAAAGGGTATTTTTGTCCACATGGCCATAAAATGAGGTGAAAGTCAAAATAAAATTTTGAATCTTTTAATATGATGAAAATATATATTATTTTCTAAACCCAAAAAATCGTTTGAGGCATTATGAAATTAATTTCATTATTTGGGTAATAATAATTCTACAATGGGTATTTTAAGAATTGTCTTAAAAGAAATAAGGAAGCATCTAGATGCCCTTTCCCTAGCTATAGAATTCGGCCAAGACACATCCAAGGAGGAGAGAATTATTTTCCTTTAATTATAAAGATAATTACCCAAAAGGAAAAGAGGAAATAAATTTCCTTGAGAATGAAATAAATATGCTAAGTAAGGAAACAAATTTTCCTTTCTTGTTATAGCATACAGCCAACCATGTTAGAAGAGAAAGGGGAGAGAAAATAAAATATTTTGAATACACAATTGAAAAGGGTTATTACCCTTATTGATTTTCCTTCTCCTAAAATAGAGTCTCACATAGAGATGTGAAAATAAGCATTATTGCTCTTGAGCTTAGGGTTAATTAGCTCTCTAGCTCATAGACTTGTTCTTGAGCTATTGTGTTTAATGGTGCCCACACATAAATCCTTCTAAACCGCTAACGACACATGTAATAGAAACCTTAGGTTTCTCGAGTTCAACATTATACGTGAAGGAATCGAGCCAAGGAAGAAGATCAAACTTTCTCAAGACGCTTCAAATTAAAGGTACAAGAAATGGTTGCACTCAAGCACTTTAAATAACGTTTTTAAATTTCTACATGTTCATGCACTTTACCTAGGTTAGTAAAATTGTTTTACTTGTAAAGAAATTTTATATTCTGCCATTTAATATGATTAATGATGATTTTTCTTAACCCTAGACCTCTTCCAACAACAACTAGTCAATGCAACAGCTGCGCATGCCACATTGAGCTTCATGAACTGTTATACCAACTTCAACCAGATCAAGATGCACAAGCTAGACTAAATCAAGACCATCTTTGTTACAAATACATGATTGTATTAATACAAGGTCATGCCTTTCTGCTACAAAACGCAAGAGGAAATTACCAACTCTTGGTCAACAAGATGTTGTCTAAGAATATCGGCAAGATCCTGCTGGTCTATGTTGATGATATGTTGGTGAAACGTGTGAAAACGATGGATCGTTCTTCTCATCTAGTGGAGATGTTAGCGCTTTGAGTAGAGTCGGGAAAATTCCTTGGCTACACAATTAGTCGTCAAGAAATTGAGGCCAACCAAGAGAAAATCAAGGTACTCATGGAGATAATATCTCCCCGGAGTGTAATGGAGGTCCAGAGTCTAGTCGGGCGGGTATCCGCCCATGACCAAATTCATGTACAAATCGACGGACAAGTATCATTCGTTCTTCAAATATTTGAAGAAGACTGACGGCTTTGAGTGGACCAATGAGGGCGACCCTGAGGGAAATGATTCACGTCCCCATCATAGCTCGGGTTCATCAAACTATAGCTAGAAAGGATTCCTGACGTTCCTGTCAAAAGGGGAAGGATGCCTACTTTTAATATCAAAGGTGATTTAGACCCCTTAAGGGTCTTCCAACCTTGCAAGGTGCAGACTTGGCTGAACTGACACGCACCTAGTGTGGACGAGGGGAGGGAAATGGAATTTGAGGGGGTTAATTATTTGGACTTCTCATGTGCGATGGGACTTTGCGAGATGGTGGAGGGAGTTTAGTATGATTCTCTCTCCTTGCTATTACGGGCGTGAACTTTATTTCTAAGAAATCCGGGCGGACTCTCGGTGGCAAGTTCGTATTCACCCTCTCCAGCTATATGGTGTTTGGGTTGGATCCCGAAGATATGAGGCTCGCAACGAGTCTCCAATGCCAAGTGCCCGGTTTACAAGGAAGATACTTCTCGGACCAAAGCCTTATATACTGATCTTGTATTGCAGATTTCTCAGTGAGGGTAGCCAACATAGGTATCATCTCGGGATCAATTCCTTTTCGGTAACTAGGTAAGCATGGGGGAAAGTGGTAATGGTCGGGTGAGTGTATTGGACTTTTAGAGTCAGGAAGAAAGAAGAGAGTTTCATATAGACGATACCAAACTGTTGATACGAGAATCACACCAAAAAGAATCACAACTAGTTCGGAATTAAAACGAGATGATTTTGATTTATGCGAGGGTCGCTCTTTCAAAAAATGCACAAAACACAAAATAAAATTCTTAACAAAAATGAAAGATATGCTACATCCGGAAATGTCAATGAGAAAATGAATATTATTGAATAACCTGTATCGGATTACATGTGGAATATCGAGTGAAGAAGACAATTGATTTCAATGACCATAAAAATAACAACAATTCGAGCGTTTCTTAGGAAACTATCCCTATTCATTTAAATAGTAATGGTTTAAATTTCAATTTCATAAATCTTCTTGAGGCTGTTATAATCCATTGTTCTACTCTTTGATCGTTGTCCTTGGTCTAACTCCGTATTTGAGACCGCATCGGTTTTCGAGCTGAATTCGTCAATTCATACTTGTCAACCTGTCTCGGAGATCTTGCTTGTTGTGAGTTTGAGTCCTTCTTTGAGTTTGTTTCATTGGCCTCATTCATGTGGGTCATATCGAGAAACAACATATTTTGAGCCTAGTGGGTTTGTATGTATTGGGCTCACTATGCAAAGTCCAAGAGACAAAGTCTGACATCAACAACTACCATATTTAAAATCATTGTGCATGATGAGAAGAAGTATACTGGCAAAGAATGTGATGAAACTCATCGTTTATAGAAAGAAACAAATAGATCTCGACCATTAAATTTTTAGATCTAAAATCTATATTTTGGATTGTGTTGTCACATTATGTCTCTTTGTGTTATCAGATACAAACAAATAGATTTCGACCATTAAATTTCTAGATCTGAACTAGGTGTTGTATTGTGCTGTCACATTGTGTGTTTTCGTATTATTAACCGTTGCACTATATAAATAAGATTTACTACTCAACTTATTTTTCACAAATTCATTCCTAAACTCATTTATTCAAACATGACCTTAAGTCGTAGTTCTCCATACTATAATCAAGAAAATATACTCTTGTTTCATACCTATATTGATATTTCTCAAAATCCAATAGTAAGCGTTTCCCCAAAAAAATATCAATTTGGGGAAAAATTGAGACATAATATCACTCAAATGGAATCCAAAAAATCGGACCAATAAGATCTCTAGAAACTAGAATGCCAACCATTATTTATGCTCTTTTGAAACTACGGGATTGTGTTAACTATAATGAATAAAAAATTCCAAGCAGTGCTCCAGAACAAAATATTGTAAGTATACAATTAGTCGATAATATGTACTCATAATTAATTCTTTGTATTTAATAACTTTTTATCATTATTCTCTTAGCAATATGGAATAGTTAACTCAAGCACATATGTTATCGGTAGAGGATGCAAAATACAAGAGAGGCTTCAAATTCGATCACGTGTGCACTACTACAAAAAACACTTTTAGAAGCGAGAGGGGGAATTAGCAGCAAATAGTTGTTGACAGATGCCCACGAGAAGATTATTTATTTACATATCGATATAATATAAATCTCTCATGAGTCCTTAATGTAATTTTCTTATTAAATTAATTAAAGTTGAAACATTTATTCATTCATTTTTCGTTTGATTAAAGATTTATAATATTCAATAGTTTTATAGTCCTTAATCAAACTTAACAATGTATGAAGAGACAAATGTAGATTTGCGTGAACAAACTCTTCATGGTTTGCTTAAAACAAAATATTCACAATTTTAAGATCAATGGACTACTGATCCTAGTATGATTATTGGAAGAATCTATGATGTCTGGTTACGAGGCATAGAGAGTTAGGAACTCTATAGTTCTTCCAGTGTATATAGCAAAGATACTGAATTAACCAGTGCATCTTTAGAGACAATGTAAAAACAAACCATTTAACCGCTGATGTCTCAAGGTCACTATGTGTGAATTTCATCGTGCTTACCTTAATCCTGAAATAAGTGTCATTTGATAACTTCAATATATTCATTTGAGAAAGCTACACTCTAGAGCGCATCTATTGGTGATGTATTGGATTGGATTGTGAAGTTGACATGAGTATAGTTTGTGAAGTTCTCATAGATGTGGAATTCATGTACAAGATTGTTGAAATGCAATGTATATCACCTCATGCTTTTTTACTTGGATTTTGAATAAATGAAACGCGCGGTATCCAAAACTAAGTAACGAATTTATTTGGATGAAAAAATGTGACTTGTTAGCTGCTCTTCAATACATTGTTTCTAGCTTATTCACAAGTAACAAAGGAGTTGAGGATATAACAACTAGAAATGTAAAATAGTAATTTTATAAATCTCATCTAGGATATGATATTCATGAAGGGTAATAATAGATAACATTTAATGGATCCACTCAACATAATTAAGTTACATTTTAGTAGAAAATAAATTCATTTGAACCGAGATATTCTACCTGTCAACTCTTTAGTGGAGTCAGTTGACATTAAGTTAATACTAGAAAAACGTTTGTGAACTTTTGAGTCCGAAAATAGTAGTTCAAACTTTGTTCATTTTGATCCAGTCATTATTACAAGTCATTAGAGTAGGATAATTAAATTACAAGTTAAGTCAAAATAAGTTCATGTGTTGAACTAGACGTTTTCTCGAAAAATGTCTAAAGGGTATTTTTATCCACATGGACAAAAAATGATGTCAATATCAAATAAATATTGAATATTTTTGTATGATGAAAATATAAATTATTATAAGAGCCGAAAAGTCGTATGACGCAGTATGAAAATAATTTCATTATTTGCGCAATAATAATTCTACAATGAGAATTTTAATAATTGTCTTAAAAGAAATAAGGAAGCATCTAGATGTTGGCAGAGATGGCAACAAGAAGATTAGTTGTTTATATATTGATGTAATATATAAATCTTTCATAAGTCCTTATTGTAATTTGCTGATTAAATTAATAAAAGTTGAAATGGTCATTCATTCCTTTATAGTTTGGTTGAAGATCTATGATATTTTTATATTTTTATAGTCTTTCATCAAACCTAACAATGTATGAAGAGCCAAATGTAGATTTGCATGAACAAACTCTTCATGGTTTGGTTAAAACGATATATTCACAAATCTAAAGATCAACAGACTATTGATCCCTGTATGATTGTAGGAAGAATTTATGATGTCTGGTTACGAGGCATAGAGAGTAAGATACTGATTTGACCACTGCACATTTAGAGACAATGTAAGGACAAACCATATAACTTGTTCTGTCTCAGGGTCACTATGTATAAATTGCATCATGCTTACCTAAATCCTGAGGTGAGACATGTCATTTCACAGCTTCAATATTCTCATTTGAGAAATTCAAATTCTAGGTCTACTGAGTGATCTAGACTAGACCAATTGGTGAGATATTGAGTCATGAAGATGATGAAACTAGCTTTGTGAAGTTCTCATAGATAAGAAATTCATGTACAAGATTGCTGAAATGCAATGCATATCACCTCATGCTTTATTACTTGGATTGTTAATAAATGAACTGCACGGTTGAAAATTGGTTTTCATGCTTAGTGAATTAAATTTTGTGACATGTTATTGTATGGGCAATAATGCGATGGCTTTTTTGTAATTTGTTATGAACAAATTAGGAAGTAAGTATGTGTGTAGACACCCATATGGTCGGCCACTTTACATCAAGAGAGGGAGTGAAATATCTTTTTTTATTTGGTCCATTATTGCATATTAGTAATTGCCCAAAAGAATAGAGGAAATGAATTTCTTTGAGAATGAAACAAATGTGCTAAGTGATGAAACAGATTTCCCTCACTTAAAACACAAGGGTGGCCGACCATATAGAAGAGAAAGAGAGGAGAAAACCAACTATTATGTCATGAATGCATAATAGGAAAATGTAATTACCTTTTCTTGATTTTCCTTCTACTATAAATAGAACCTCACATAGAGATGTGAAATAATTTTTTTTTTGTCTTGCTCTCTCTTCTAGCCGACCATATTCCTCCCTCTCTCTCTAAAATACTCTTTTATTTTGGCACCTAGATCCTCACTTGATCTAGAGAATTAGCTTATGATTTAAGAATTGTTCTTGCTTCATATTGTTTAATAGTGCCCACTCACTAAACTCTTCAAACGCTCGAAGTCTCTAGTGGTAGAAACTTTTGTGGTTACTCGAGAATCAAAATACGAAAGGCAGCGAGACATGGAGAAGGATATTCATCCAAGAAGGGACTCCGAGATCAAGCAACAAGAGAAATATTAGTATTCAAGTATTTCAAATAATATTTTTAAATTCTTACATGTTCATGCACTTTGCCTAGGTTAATTTGTTTTACTTGTAAAGAAATTTTATATTCCGCCATTAATAAAATTAATGATATTTTTTCTTAACCCTAGGCCTATTCAAGCACTAGAAGCTCCCCCCTTGTAGATATAATTCGGCCAACATCAATAGATAGAATGAAATAATATCTCTTATTATTTTGTGTATTATTGTATATTGGTAATTGTCCAAAAGAAAAGAGGAAATGAATTTCTTTGAAAATGAAACAAAATGTGCTAAGAGAGGAAACAAATTTCCCTCACTAATGTTACAAGGTTGCAAGCCATGACATAGAGAAAGAGGAGAGTAAATAATGTGGACATAAAGACGGATTCACACGAAAAACACGTTAAGAAGGATTCAACTCTTGAACAAGTAAAGAATGTCCGTTTCCGAGATCAACCAGGTCTAGTGACAAGATCACGAGCTAAACAACTCAAGTCCGAGATGGAGAGTTTTGTCCATGACGCACAACAAAAAGGAGTCATTATACACTCTTTTCAGTCCAATAAAGAGCTGTACTTACTTCTCCGAGCAATATCTGATTAGAGAAGGCTTATGGCATCAAATGAAGCACTTCATATGCCAGATATGACACCAATTAAAGCAGCATAAAAGGAGATACCGAATTTCACGAAGAATGGGATCAATTTCATGTTTTATTGCATTTAAAAATAAAAAAACGAAAAAAAGAAAACAAAAAAAGAGAAAAAAAAAAATAAACAAATTCCTGAATCGAAATAGCAGAATCCCTTATTTGGAGTTTAGTTTCCCTTGTTGGAATTTAGTTAACAATTAACCTAATTAATTATGAAACATATCAATAGATGGAGGAAATTCATAATTAAATTTAACATGTTAAAACGTTTTAAAACAAATTCAATAACCATGTCATTAAATCTAATCTAACATGTCAATAAATTTTTAAACATATTAATAAATTCATTCAAACATGCGAACCAGTAATCTAAAATTTCTAACAATCCTACAATGATTATTACATTCAGATCCAACATTTATAGAAGACTTACAGTGGGTTCGGAGCTGCGAGAATCAGCCTCGGGGTGTGCATCCAAGTCCACGGCCGAAACTCCTGCCCACGCGCGTCTAAGATGTCACGAAATCCGTCCTCGCTCCGTTGGTCCAAAAAGTGGCCGGCCCTGTGGATTAAATATCACTCAAACAACCACAAGTTGAATCAATGATAATTCTCTAGGAGTTTTTAGGAGATCAAGATGGCGGGCTCTTTGTGGGAACAAGGGAAGAGGGGAAACTCAAAGAAAAGGAAGGGCTGCCGGGAAACAAATTTCCTCTCTCGCTTTCTCTCTAAAATTCGGCCAAAACCTCTCAAGCACAAGGGGGAAAAGGTTTGGCTGAGTGTTGGTCGAAATTAGCTTAGGGTTACCAAAGAGAGAGCCTCATTTTATATCAGAGAGAATGGGCTTAAGTTAGGTCAAAATCCAATTAAGACCCATCAGTCAAACTTAAGCCCTAAACTCCTTTTAATGAGTTTAAACAATTTTTCCAGCCCATAAAACCCTTATTATGGTCGGCCATATTTTCTTAATTATCTCCCAAATTTATTTGATTTATTTCTAAAATAATATTTAATTGATTTAGAACATCTCATTTATTTAATGACAAGTCATTAATTATTTTCATACTAATCAATGTAGTACGAAACGAGAAAATATTTATTTTCATCTTTTATTTATTTGAATCATCAAATTATATTATTATCAATATAATAACATAATATGATTCGTTAAATAAATATAATAATAAATAACCAATTATTTATTTAATTACTCAAAAAATACTTTTCTTAGCGTAAATCACAATTTACGTTGAATGAGATAATCAATCATTTCTTGTTCACCAAAATCTCGTCCGAGAGTCTATCATTGAGACCTTATGGACCCACATGAACGAAGCTTTAGAATAAAGCTTGGAGACAAAAGTTCACGAACTTTTTCTGACTTTTAATTCTTAATATTAGTCGAATCCACTAAAGGACCAATATTGAACATCTCTAAGTTCATATGCATTTATATTTCTGGTTGATGTGACAAAACTATTCTTCACACGGTCCACGGTGTATTTTACGATATTACCCTTTGTGCGTATCATTAACTCAGAGGAATGTAAAATTACCGTTTTAGCCCTGAGTTATTATTTCACCAAGTCCTCTGTTATTTGTGAACGAGAAAAACATAAAATAAGATGTCTCAACATGTCAAATGTTTTATTTCAAAGAATTCTTTATTCGATGAATACCAGACCTGGTTTTTTTGCTCACACTCTCATAACAGAGCATGGTGTGATACTAATGCCTTAGCATTGTTTCAACACAAATTCCATATCTGTGAATCACATATTTCAACGAAACAATATTGTGACACCAACCGTCGCAACATGAATTCACTCTTTCCTATAACATTAATTATAGAACCTTCAATGAAACTTCACTTAGCCATTGCGCATTGACAAATCAAATGTCATAAAGTATTACAAGAAGATATGTACTCACTTCAGGATTTAGGTAATTACTAAAATACCTCTCGTTAGTGAGTTTGAGGTTTCGAGTGATTAAACGGTTTTATCTCGAACTTCAAAATTCACAGGTCTTGTTCAATTGATCTTCATTAAGATACCGAGAATGAATTATAGAGTCACAACTCTCCATATCACAAGATAAGATATCGTTTAATTCATTCTAACAATCATTACAATGAATCGATTGCCCAATCGATCTTTAGATTGCGAACTATTATTTAAACTAGTCATAAGAAGGTATCTTGTCAAGTCTGTACTTAGCACTTCTTTCGTTGATGACAGTTTCAGGGCGTAGACATTCATGCATAAACACAATCTTAAAATAAGAATGAATATTCAATTTTTATTTAAATTAAAAAAAAATACAAAAGTATGTAACATAAAAAATCTCCTTTGTAAGCATAGATGCCAACATTCTTTCCTTGTGTTGGTTATTTTTTTATATTCTCATTTATGTGAACTAATTCAATTTTTTCCAGATTGCACTATGTATTCATCCCGTTGTTGTTCCTTCTTCTAAGTTTGGTTTGTTGTGATTATGGTCGTTGTAAGGAAATTCTTTACATTATTGTTTGTTTAGTTTTCAAAGAAACAAAAGAGAATTCAAGAGGAAAAACGGAATAGTAAGTGAGATTATCAGAGGGTAAAAGCCATATATTGAGTGCCTAAACACGAGTGCAAATAGAGTGAATTTTATAATACGAGAGAAACACATGGTCAGCAACGTGGTCAGCAAGAACAAACTCAATATCCCCAGCGTGGTCAGCTGGAACAACCTCAATATCCCCAAGAACAATCAGAATCTAGTGATGTGGAGTAAATATTTGAAAGAGATTCTGTGGGAAGCCGTAGAAGAAATGGAAAAGACGTGATAGAGGAAATCATAATGAAGTTGACAATAATCTCTGGAGTATTAAAGTGAATATCCCAGCGTTTCGTGGAAGAACAGATCCATAAGAGTACTTGGAGTGGAAATAAAAGATGGAATTGGTTTTCGATTGTCACAATTACTTTGAGATAAAGAAAGTAAAGTTGGTAGCCATTGATTTCACTAATTATTCCATTGTTTGGTGGGAATAGTTGACCACTAATCGGAGGAATGATGACGAACTTTCTATTGAAAGTTGGGCTGAGATGAAAAGAGCGATGAGGAAAAGATTTGTGCGAAGTCACTATCGCCGCGCTTTACACCTCAAGTTACAAAGCCTACGACAAGGTAGCCGCAGCGTGGATGACTATCACAAGGAGATGGAATTGATGTTGATCAGGGCGAATATCGAGGAGGATCGAGAAGCCACAATGGCTAGGTTTTTAAATGGCCTAAATAGAGAGATTGGAGACGCGTTTGAACTACACCATTATGTAGAGATGAAGGATCTGGTCTATATGGCGTTAAAGGTGGAAAGACAGCTGAAGCGAAGTAGTATGCGTCAGTGACAAGTGCAACAAAACTCAACCCAACAACCATTGAGATCTAAGTTCACAAAGAAAGAAGATTCACCTTCAAGTTAAAATGAGAGGTTTGGGCAAAAATTAGCTTCACCAACAGCCCCGAATCATTTGAAACCAACAACAACACCAGCTCGATCTAGTGAGATCAAGTGTTTTAATTGTCAAGGATGAGGGCATATCGCAAATCAGTGCCCCAATCAGTGAGTTATGGTGATCCGAGAGAATCGAGATATTGATTCGGAGGCTAGTGAAGATGAAGCAGATTCGGAAATGCCAGAATTGGAGGATGCAACGGTGGAAGATGAAGAGTTTGGTGTTGAGCATGGAGAATTCTTTTTTATCTCACGAAGAGCTTTGAGTGTGCATACCAAGGAAGATGAAGAGAAGGTACATCGAGATAACATATTTCACACCCGGTGCCATATGAAAGATAAAGTTTGCAGCGTTATTGTAGATGGAGTGAGTTGCACTAATGTTGCTAGTGCAGCAATGGCGGAGAAGCTTGGACTTAAAACGATGAAACATCCTGGCCCGTACAAGCTTCAATGGTTGAACGATAGTGGAGAAGTGAGGGTCACGAAACAAGTTCTGGTACCATTCCAAATCGGGAAGTATGAATATGAAGTGAAATGTGATGTAGTTCCAATGGAAGTTGGCCATCTAATATTGGGAAGGCTATGGAATTTTGATTGCCGCGTACAACATGATGGATTCACCAACAAACACTCATTTTTCTACAAAGAGCACAAAATTACTCTTACGCTGCTGACCCCATATGAAGTTTTTGAGGATCAAAACAGAACACACAAATTGAGTGAAAAAAAGAAAGATGAGAGAAAACAAGAAACTCAAACACAACCAAAAGAGAGAAAACAAGAGGGTCAAGTTCTAGCCAAAGAGAGAAAATCTGAGAGAAAACAAAGCCTATATGCGACAAAGAGAGATATCACGCGAGCGATATATGCCAACCAACCCATTATACTTCTCACATATAGAGAGGCGTTTTTAAACACTAACGAATCTGATCAAGCTTGGCCTAGTCAGATTACTTCTCTTTTGCAGATTTTTGATGATGTGTTTCCCGAGGAACTTCCAAAAGGTTTGCCACCAATTCGTGGAATTGAGCACCAAAATGATTTTATTCCTGGAACAACAATTTCAAACCGTCCAGCCTATAGGACAAATCCCGATGAGACGAAAGAGCTGCAACGACAAGTGGCAAAGCTGATGGATAGAGGGTACGTGAGAGAAAGTATGAGTCTGTGCGCTGTACCGGTTCTTTCGGTCCCTAAAAAAGATAAAACTTGGAGAATGTGCACTGATTGTCGAGCTTTAAACAACATCACAGTAATGTATCGGTACCCTATTCCTCGTTTAGATGATATGCTTGATGAGTTGCATGGGTCTTGTTTGTTTTCAAAAATAGATCTTAAGAGTGGATACCACCATATTAGAATGAGAGAGGAAGATGAATGGCAAATAGCATTTAAAACAAAACAAGGATTGTATGAGTGGTTGGTTATGCCGTTTGGATTAAGTAATGCACGTAGTACCTTCATGTGATTAATGAATCATGTTCTGCGTCCTTTCATTGGAAAATTTATGGTTCTTTATTTTTATGATATTCTAATCTATGGTACAAATTTGAAAGATCATGTTTCTCATTTGCAAAGTGTTTTGGAGGTGCTTAGGGAAGAAAATTTATTCGCTAACCTTGGAAAGTTCACTTTTTGCACCGAAAAACTTTTGTTTCTTGGATTTGTTGTTGGTGCACAAGGTATACAGGTTGATGAAGAAAAGGTGCGAGCAATTCAAGAATGGCCAACCCCAACAAATATTGGACATGTGAGGAGTTTCCATGGTCTTGCTGGATTTTATATACGATTTGTCAAGGGCTTTAGTACCATCGCAGCACCACTCACGAATTTCATACGAAAAAATGCACCATTTCTGTGGGGCGAGGAACAAGAAGAGGCGTTTAAAATTATAAAGAATAAGCTTTCCCATGCACCATTAATTTGTTTGCCTAATTTTGAGAAAGCTTTTGACTTTGAGTGTGATGCTTTAGGTGTAGGTATTGGAGCGGTACTCATGCAAGATGGTCGGCCAATTGCATACTTTAGCAAGAAATTGAATGGTGCAACTCTGAATTACCCTAGCTATGATAAGGAGTTATATGCACTGATTCGATCCCTTCAAACATGGCAACATTACCTTCTGCCCAAGGAGTTTGTGATTCGCACCGATCATGAGTCATCGAAGCACTTCAAGACACAACAAAATCTCAATAAAAGACACGCTCGCTGGTCCGAGTTCCTTAACAATTTCCTTACGTGATTGTTGCTGATGCGCTTTCGTGAAGGTATTCCTTGATCTCAATTCTTGATGCTAAATTTCTTGGTTTTGAGTACATTAAGGGTTTGTACATGGATGATATTGATTTTAAGGATATATATTCATGTTGTGAGAAATCAAGTTACGGGAAGATTTATAGAAATTAGGGATTTTTGTTTCATGAAAATAAGTTGTGTGTGCCTAATTCATCGATGCATCAGTTTTTAGTTCAGGAATCTCATGGTGGAGGGTTAATGGGACATTTTGGGGTAGAAAAAAAGTTAGGAATCTTGCAAGAACATTTCTTTTGGTCGCGCATGAAAATGGATATTGAGAGGATTTTTGGGAGATGTATAACATGTAAGCAAGAAAAATAAAGAGTTCAGCTAAATGGTTTATATACATCGCTTCCCACTCCTAGTTCACCTTGGATTGATATTTCAATGGATTTTGTTTTAGGTTTACCTAAGACTAGGTGTGGTCGTGATTCAATATTTGTGGACGTAGATAGATTTTCTAAAATTGCTCATTTTATTCCATGTCACAAAACAGATGATGCTTCAAATGTTGCAAATTTATTCTTTCGTGAGATTGAGCGATTACATGGCATGCCTAGGACTGTTGTTTCAGACATGGATGCTAAGTTCTTAAGTTACTTTTGGAAAACATTATGGGGTGAATTGGGGACTAAACTTTTATTTTCTACTACTTGTCACCCACAAACTGATGGTCAAACTGAGGTCGTGAATCGAACGTTGTCGACTTTGTAGAGACCTGCAATTAGTAAGAACATTAAGACTTGGGAAGAGTGTTTACCACATGTGGAGTTTGCATATAATCGTTCAATTCATTATGCTACTAGATTTCACCGTTAGAGATTATTTATGGTTTTAATCCCTTGAATCCTTTGGATCTATCACCATTACCTATTTCTAAGCATTTGAATTTAGATGGCGAGAAAAAAGAAAAATTTGTGAAGAAACTCCACGAACAGGTTCAGAATAACATTTAGAAGAGAACTGCGCAATACATCAAACAAGCCAACAAGGGACGTCATGCACTGATATTTGAACCCGGGGATTGGGTTTGGTTACATATGCGAAAAAGAAAGATTTCCAGTCCAAAGACGATCCAAGTTGTTGCCTTGAGGAGATGGTCCTTTTCAAGTGCTCGAAAGGATTAATGATAATGCATATAAGCTTGATTTACCAAGTGAGTATAATATCAGTACAACATTTAATGTTTTCGACTTGAGTCCATTTGATGTTGATACAGATTTGAGGACAAATCCTTTTTAATATGAAGGGAATGATGTGGACATAAAGACGGATTCAGACGAAGAACACGTCAAGAAGGATTCAACTCGTGAACAAGTAAAGAATGTCCAGTTCCGAGATCAACCAGGTCCAATGACAAGATCACGAGCTAAACAACTCAAGTCCGAGATGGAGGGTTTTGTCCATGAAGCACAACAACAAGGAGCCAAAATACACTCTTTTCAGTCCAATAAAGAGCTGTACTTATTTCTCCAAGAAATATCTTATTAAAGAAGGCTTATGGCATCAAATGAAGCACTTAATTGGCCAGATATGACACCATTTAAAGAATGTGATCAGTTTCATGTTTTATTGCATTTAAAGTCAAGTTTAAATTATCATTAAGTGTGTATTTATTTCATTTCAGTTTCTTTTTCTTTTCTTTAGCAAAGAAAACGTTTTATAAGGTTTGTAATGGTCTGAATGAATACAACTCTTATTTTTGAATGAATTTGTGAGAGATTTCTCTTTGTTTCTTGAAGAAACTATTCTGAACTTATCTAGGAAATTCTTAGTGGCGTTCAAATCCGACTTATCAAACGATCTTCCACCCTCGTTTGTGGCGTCTTCATCATTCTAAGGTTCGAGCTTCCAACATAAGCTACGGGTCGCGGATTCACCGAATCTGATCTCAAAGGATCCTTGGGTCTGCATCCAATCCAACAAATTGAGAAGGGTCATAGTCACATTGTTGGCTTGATTCGCATCAGTAAATAAATTTTGTGTAATGAATACTATTAATAGGAGAGGGTAATTACAATTTCTTGTATTTTCTATCTCCTATAAATAAAGCCTCACATAGAGATGTGAGAGTAAGCTTTTCTCTTGCTCTCTCTCTCAATTTGGCCGACCCTCTTCTCTCCCTCTCTCTCTAAAATATCTATTTTATTTTGGCACTTAAGTCTTCATTAGACTTAGGCTTAAACTAGCTCTTTAGCTCATAGACTTTTTCTTGAGTTATTGTGTATAATTGTGCCGACACACAAATCCTTCAAACTCTCTATAGACTCTTGTAATAGAAATCTTAGATTTCTCGAGTTCTCGACATGGCGTGAAGGAAAGAAGGAAGAAGAGACGATCTACCTTTCCCACGGCTCCTCAAATATCAAGTTTCAAGAAAGGAATTAGTTACAAGTAATTAAATAATGTTTTTTAAATAACAACATGTTCATGCACTTTGCCTAGGTTACTAAAATTGTTTTACTAGTAATTTTTTTTTTATATTCCGCCATTAATTTTTTAATGATAATTTCTTTTAACCCTAGACCTATTCCAAAAAATGGTATCAGAGCATAGGTCAAAATACAAGCATGTGCATGTTATTTAAAATCATTATACGAAAATTGTTTTTAACATTTAGTTCAATAATGGTTTTGCGAAGACTAGAGCTTAGACAATTTTAATGTTTTGGTGCAACCTCTAAAATTAAATTTGTGTTAATTTTCCACTTGTTAAAGATGCTATATAAACACATTAAAAGAAGTATTTTAAAGTTTTATGTTTAGCATGCTAAAAATTAATTTTTTGACAAGTTTGAAAATTTGTGTACATTGTTAAACTAGTTTATTGCACTTCTAGTTTAAATTAATTATTGAATGTTTATATTATATTGTTTATTTTATTTTGTGTAAATCATTAATATTTTAATATAACACGCAATTGGAATCTAAACAAAAAATAAAACATTTCAATAAACTTCGTTTCTCGAACACTTTGATCTGAAGTACGTTTTAATTGTTTTTTAAATTCTGGACAATTTATTATGGCTCAGTAAAATGGGCATACCTTGTTCCTCGGAACATGAAAATTAGTGGTTCTTTAACCAAATTAAAGGTACAGAATTTAGCTATCCAATGCGATTGGTTTCAGCTAAATCAAATATCAGATGTGTCATTTATGACCTTTTAAGTCCGAGGTGCACGGCAGTCCGCGAGTCCATGATTTTTAAATCCGAATTTGTGACTCCTAGCTTCTACCCCTCTTCGTGATGCAATCGTGGCTTATCGACATTCACGCACTTGAAGTAAGATGACGAGAAGGCCAATTAAATTAGTTTTAGGAGATTTTGAATCTAAAAAAAAACTTTCAAGTGAAAAAGTGAGATTTATGAATCTCACACACTTTCCTTAGGAAAAAAGTAATAGAAAAAAGATCGGAGTATGTTCCTTGTGCCTTAGTGCATTAACACTACTCTCCCCTCATAAATATCGATTTTAGGGCTCTTTCTCTAGTGTTCCACTCTATCTCTCTTTACTCATGGATACATGTTTCCAAATATACAAGAGAAGATGTGCCTTATTCTAAAAAATTAAGTAGGAGGGTAGTATTTATTGTTTGCAAACCACGATCCCTAACAGTAATGTTAAGTGCATATGTCACTAGACTAAGAGTCACCATCGTGACCCTCTCTTTGGTGAGAGTACTCAAAGACGCATTTCCCTTAACATTGCTTGTATATCTACGTTCAAAATTGAAACGATGAGACAAGGCCTCCCCTCGACGGATTGTTTTCAAAGTAGATCTTCTTGAACTAAATGGTTAGTTACGCACTTAGACTCAATCTCTAGTAATCCTCCCTCGAGGCCCTGTGAAAAGATTTGAGTGATCAAATATCTATATAAGGTGGCTAGTCAAAGCATTGATGTATTGACATCATGACTATGCATTAATGATGTGTCATTTACTTATGAAATGCGACTCTTTGCGGCCTTCCCTTGAAGGAGTTAAAGTGTCATTTTGTTCATAACACCTTTGGATTTTTCCTGTTCAATATTAAACTTAGAATCCTAGACAAAACACTAATCATATATTATTTCAACAATTAGCAACATGTCTCTAAACACTATCTCAATCATACTTTCCTCGAATGAACTGGAACGGAAAGATTGTGTAGATTAGAAACATAACCTAGACGTCGTCCATACTATGGACAAGCACAAATGGGTACTCACCACCCCATGTCCTCCTAAAATGAATGATGATTCGACTCAAGAGGACATGAACGCCCTAGTGGCTTGGATCCGATCTGATGAGATTGCAAGGTGCTATATTTTTGCATCGATGAACAATGTGTTGCAACAACAATATCGTGATATTGATTCGGCCTATTGCATGCTCTTCAAACTCCATGAGATGTTTGGAGGGCAAACGCGTAAGGCTAGATAACAAGCGGTTCAACAGTTTATGAATTGTCATATAAAAGCAAGGACTCGCGTTAGAGAACATATGATGCTGATCATAAGTTATCTCAATGAAATGGAAATCCTTGGATATGATATTGATGGAGATATTAATATAGATATGATCTTGGAAACTGTTACTGAATCTTTTGTTACTTTCAAGCTGAACTACTCCATGAATAAGCTAGGGAACACTGTTACCGAGCTAATGAAGGAGCTTCACACTCTTGGGGAACTCTTGAAGAAAAAGAGGGCTAATGGAGAGTCTCATGCTACTGACCACAGAGCCTCCACATTTGGATCTACGAATAGATCTCATAGAGCCGAGAAGAAGAACCTAGCTAAGTTAAGAAGAAGAAGGTGCTCCGGGCTATCAAGGTGGACCAGTCTAAGGGCAACTTTCATCATTGCAATAAGCCCGGACACTGGTGTAGGAACTATCCTACCTACGTCAAGGCTAAAGGGAAAGGTATTGTACTTATTACCAAAGCTTGTTGTTCCTTGAATAGGTTCAGGAAAAGAAAAAGCTTAGAGGATTGTGACTTCTGTTTCAAGTGAGGTGATGAGAGCTTGATGTCTTCTAAGACTGTTGGATCCATGACATTGTCTTTCGAAGACAAAACTCTAAATTTCAATCATGTGTATTTTGTTCCTTCCTTTGGAAAAACTTAATATTTGTAGCTGAAATTGTTTAGCAGAATTATTATTTAAAGTTTATTGATAATGGAATTCGAATTTCTTTTTCCAATTCATTTGGCACCGATACTTGTATGAAGAATAGTTTATACTATCTCTATCCTACACAACCTTTGCTGTAAGACAATGAACTAGATAATGATCTTGTTAGGGAACCAAAGAGGATCAAACATAATGACTCTTCTGATCTAATAAAATCAACACACCTTTGGCACTTAAGACTTGGTCATATTAGTCTAGATATGATTAAGAGATTTGAGAGGGACGGTTCACTCAAAGCCTCTATAATTAAGACTTGGTCATATTTGCTGTAAGACAATGAACTAGATAATGATCTTGTTAGGGAACCAAAGAGGATCAAACATAATGACTCTTCTGATCTAATAAAATCAACACACCTTTGGCACTTAAGACTTGGTCATATTAGTCTAGATATGATTAAGAGATTTGAGAGGGACGGTTCACTCAAAGCCTCTATAATAGGCTCACTGTCGACTTGTGAATCCTGTATAGAAGGAAAAAAGACCAAGCGACCTTTCTCTGATAAAGGTCGAAGAGCCACTGAGTTGCTAGAACTAATACATTCTGATACATCTTCAGTTTGGTTAAAGCATAGCAGAAATACAGCATACATGGGTCATATACGATTCCTTTCCCAAAATCACAAATGGCGTAATAACACTACATATTTTGACGGAACCAAAGAAGATCAAAGGCCTCCGAAACCGTCAAGTGGTACAGAGATATTAGAGACCCTGCAAAATGTAGCTAATGAGCGGGAGAGAAATGCGATAGAAGCTGCAAAAGAGAAGAATGTGAAAAAAAGAAAGAATAAAGTTGAAAAACCCAAAGGATTAATGAAAATGTGGAAGAAGAAATCCATATTGTTTGAGTTGCCATATTGGGATTGAGATGTGAGTTTTTAAAATTTTTTATAGATCTAACGAACTTTATTTGTTTTAAATATATTTATTATAATGTGTTATCTGTGTGTTTGATTACAGGTATTAGATCTTCGGCACAATTTGGATGTCATGGATATTGAGAAGAATGTTTGTGAGAGCATAATAGCTACATTATTGAATATTAAAGGAAAATCAAAAGATGGAGTTGAATCTCGCAAGGATTTACAGGCATGAACATAAGGAAAACGTTACATACAGAAGAGAAAGGTAATCGTACTTATCTTCCGCCTGCGCCATATTTGTTATCGAAGAGTGAGAAAAAATTATTTTGTGAGAGATTGCACAATTTGAAGCTACCACATGGTTACGGATCATATATTCAAAAGTATATTCATGTCAAAGAATGCAAAATAATCGGTTTCAAATTGCATGACTATCATATGATGATGCAACAATTTCTCCCTACCGCCTTAAGAGGACTTTTGCCAAAAAAAGTATGATTCGCTATCTTACGATGCATCTTGGACGAGAAGTGGTAGATAAGAACAAAATTGAGAAGTTAGAAAGCGAGATTGTAGAAACGTTGTGCACACTATAGATGTATTTCCCTCCTACTGTTTTTGATGTTATGATTCATCTTACGATGCATCTTGGACGAGAAGTGCGACTTTGTGGCCCTGTTCACTATAGGTGGATGTATCCATTTGAGAGGTAATATGTCGTTAAACAAAAATTTATTTTGAGTTATTTGATATGATAACAATAAGAATCTTAATTTGTATTCTTCTATTATGTCCCTTGGCCAGGTATATGAAGATTTTGAAAGGTTATGTACGAAATTATGCACGACCAGAAGGATGCATATCAGAAAAGTATTTGATTGATGAGTCAATGCGATTCTTTTGTATATACACAAATTGTGACACAACCTTTAATAAATAATCTCGCAATGAAGATGATACAGTTGCTGGAGGTCGTCCACTTTTTAAAGGGAAGGCACATGAATTCTCTGACGAAATGCTTAAGACTGTTCACAGACATGTGTTATTTAATATCGTTGAAGCTGAGTCCTTTGCAACATAAGATAAATACATTCGCGTTTATTCATAGTATGCTTCATTCAATTTCAATAACATATATACATATTAATTCTCTTTATTAACAACAATGTAGAATGCACCTTGATGAGCTGAAAGCCAATAATAAATGGTTGATACGAGATAGTAACATGTTACATAAGAGACATTATGATACATTTCCTTCGTGGTTATTAGAAAAGGTTAGTTTCTACAGCTCATTAAATGTTGTATTTTTTTTTGTTTCGTCATAAAGTGTTTTTATTTGTTTACTTTTCAGATTAGTAATAATACTCATGAGCCCCGGGGATACCAACATCTGATACACTACAATGGTTTGCACATGGTCCTCGATGAGCTTACATGTCACATAAAGGTTACATAATTAACGGTAAACGTTAGCATACTATTGACATGGAAAGGACTACACAGGGCTACGGGGTTTCTGTGGATGCAGAGACCATTTGTAGATCAAGTTCACGAGACATAGCTCATGTTCGTGCTAATGTCTCGTATTTTGGCATCATATGAGAGATAATTTTTCTTGATTTTCACACGTTTAGATTTTTCGTATTTCGATGTGATTGTGCTAATACAGTGTCAGGTGTCAAAGAAGATGAAGGTTTTACAATTGTGAATCTTCATTATGGGCTGAATCAATTTCAGAGAGATTCATTCATTTTAGCTACACAAGCAAGGCAAGTATACTATTCTAGAGAAACCGAGGCTTCGAACTGATACATCGTGATGAGAGCTCCACTGAGAGGATTTCACGAGCTAGATGTCTTTGATGAGAATGTTTATACTAGTTTTATACCGAATGATGAAAGTAAACTTTTCACGGACAATGTGGATGACGGTGAAGAGTCATATCTTAGGAAAGACTATGAAGGTACTTTTGTTTAGTACAACGTAAAGCAGTTTAGTATTTTTATTATTCCAAAAAAATGTATAAAGCAGTTTAGTATTTTTATTGTTCCAAAAAAATGTATACGATCACATGCAAAAAAATGTCATTAAAATCTATACCTACACAATTAAATGTCATTATTTCCAATAGTTAATGACATTAAGTTATTTTCGAAAAACTTACAAATAATAAGATTATACTTAAAAATGTCGCCAAATTTTCTATTGTAACTACATTTGGCTACATTTTTAATAAAAATGTCATTATACAAAGTATTAGCCACATAAAATTATAAATGTCATATATTTATTGTGGGGAAAAGTCCCTTTTCTTGTAGTGCCAACATTTGTACGGATTAAGTGTGAAGGACTATTCTCATATTCTTTTACTCAAGTGGGAGTTTGTTGGCAGAGATGCCCGCAAGAAGATTATGTATTTGGAAATCGATGTAATATAAATATCTCATGAGTCCTTATTGTAACTTGTAATTGAATTATAAAAAGTTGAAACTTTCGTTCATTTATTTTTTGTTTGTTTGAAGATTTATGATATTCAATAGTCTTATAGTCCTTAATCAAACCTAACAGCGTATAAGAGTCAAATGTAGATTTGCGTGAACAAACTCTTCATGTTTTACTTAAAATAAAATATTCACAATCTAAAGATCATCGAACTATTGATCCTAGTATGATTGTTGGAAGAATCTATGATGTTTGGTTACGAGAAATAGAGAGTTAGGAACTCTATAGATCTTCCAGTGTATGGAGCAGCTCGGGCTCAGCACCGTGATTATGAGGAGCCGCGGGTTCAGGGCGGCGAGGAGGGGGCGCGGCGGGAAGCTTGGAAGTCCTCATTATTTAAATTATTAAACGAATCAAATTTGATCCATCAACCGAAAAATAGGGACCACTGCTCACACTCAATCCCGGTCATGTCTTCATCTTCTTTTTCATCGTCATCCACGTATGTATTCATGATTTTTTTTCATTATTGTATATATAATGTACTCTTTCACCACAAGCCTGCAGATATGGAGTATAAACTAAACTGCAGAAAAAAAAGGTCTGTTTCTTTTTACTTTTATAGCGTAAAACACAAGATGGTTGTAACTTGAGAATCGAGAAAATGATCAAACCCTACGCGTACCAAACACGGAAGAGAATTATTTTCAATCGCATCAGAAAATAAAAGCGATGAAGAGGTGTGTTGTTGACGAATGAAATAAGAATTCAGTGGCTTTATAAAAAGCAGAAATACATTGAAAATTATAATAGAGATTCAACCAGTGCTTTTCATATTTGGGCTTTCATTAGAAATGTATACTCGTTGTTGCTAATTATAATACTATTTACACATAATATTTTCATGTTTAATTATATGTGGAATGACGGGTCTTATTATTATTAATTATTATTATTATTATTATTATTATTATTTGTCTCATAGTATTATAGTTTTGAGTCTTTAACAACATTTGATTTTGAATGAATTTGATACTTTTGGTTTCAAAAATTGACTCTCATCAGACTAAAGTTGGATGAGATGGTCAGTTAATGGACACAAATATTTGTTTCCTGCAAAGGTAAAGAATACAAGTTGTATCCATTGTCTGATTCTCTTTTTTTATAGAATAAATGTTGACTTCTATTTCTAACTTTTTAATCCGGGCTTGAATTCAGTGGTGTTGATAAGAATACTGAGTAGAAGAGAAGTCGTTTGGAGGCTTATATGTTTTCGTTATTGTCTAAAACTCATGAATAGGTGCGTAATCTTGAAACATTACAAAAGAGACGTGGCAACCTATTTGGCGATGATTCAGATCAAGCAAATTGGATCTAGCCTTTTCATTTGTTTTGTAAAGATGTAAAACGGTTAATGCACAAACAACATGTACTGGCGATTTACATACCGACGATTTATAAGGGCGGATATTCCTAGCGAAACACTTATTCACAGTGGAAGAAAAGGTTTGTTCGATGAAGTCTAATCTTTTAAATAAGAAGATCATCCCTACAAGCAGGCTGAAATCCAACTTTGTGTTCTCATTTTCAATTTTATTCTTTTTTATTTTTTTCATCTCTCTTAATTAAATAAAGTCATAAATTAGATCATTTTTTTTGGGATATTTAGCAATATAGCACTTTGAAACATATAAATTGCTATATAGCCAAACATTTTGAAAAAATTGGTTAATAGCCATTAATTAAAATAAATCTGTGTTAATCTACTAAAAATATAACTTATTAACACCAATTAATAGAAGCCACATCTCAATAAATGGCTATTTACTAAACAAACAAAAAAGAATGACCAAATAACAATATTAATGTTTCATTTGGTTATTTAGAGCAATTTTTGTTTTTTTTATTCCTTAACTTCAGTTTATTTATATTTTGTTCTCACTTTCGTTAGATGGACGATGAAAAAATTAAACACGACATTCCAAACACCAACATAAGACCATATCAAAAAATTTAGGAAACATGGAATATGGAGTCCGAAGAAACCGCGGAGGACTACTTCTATAGATTTTATGAAACTTTCATCGACTTGCCACAAAAATTTGACGATGAAGAAGGTATTGGTCTATACTAGAATGGGCTAACTGATTTTGAAAAAACAATAGGGGGCGTATCGCAATTACGAACCAACGCCTGAAATGACGCGAAATGTGTTCTTAGAGGACATGCATCGTCTCATGACTCTTGTCAGTGATGTGGATATAGCACAAGACGAAGACGACATGCGAGTACCGTATGGTTCCGAAATGAACCCAACCGTTATTAATTCAGAAGAAGGATAAAAAAAATTACTTACATATAAATTTCGCTCTTCTCGTAATGTCCCTTTAATTATTTAGTTAAGATTGTTATAAAGAACTTCTTATTTCAGTTAGAATGTTTATACATGTTAACTGTGAATATAATGGTGAAAAAAAGAATGAAGGTCATCGTTTAGTGTTTTATTTATCGTACATTCATTTGTCACTATATATATAATATTATATCAATTCGTTCCTATATATGTATATATAATATATAATATTATATCACTTCTTGCATATAATATTTTTGTAAATTACTTTTCCAAAAAAAAGGGAATAGACTACGTTATGATCTCAATTTAAGATAAGAATCACTAACTTTCACTTATAAATTGATATAACAATATTCACACTTTGTAATATAATTCACGATCGAACGAACCCTATAAATAATTGATCGTACGATTTTTTTTTTGAAATTTAACCCACGCCCTCAAACTTGGAGGGGGTCTGTATTACCACTAGTCTATCCTAGTTAGGACTTGATGGTACGATTTATAAGGAAGGATATTCAGTCAAACAGTTATTCACACACATGTGCTACATATTATAATAACAAAATTTTGGCCAATTGTTCCTATCTTTAAAATGTTTTTTGGATTTGGCCAACGTTTAGTTAAACTTTCGTAAATGTCTAAAACGCCTATGTGGCATTTTCATTTTATTTTATTTTATTACTTATTTACCCTTTTAGTTTTGCCGATTTTTTAAAATCTTTTCTGTTTAAATTTCAAATTTTTGTTTTAAATTACAAATTATTTTATTTCCGAATTGAATTTTAAATTGTTGTGTTTTATATTTATTCGATATTTAATCCGGTTTTAAATATGGTTGTAAATAGTAGATCCTAAAATCGTGGGTGTTTATTTGACTATTGATTTTAAGCAGTAATTAATTAGGTTGATATTTATTTTCCAATTTCGTCTATTACGGAAGTTTTTTTTCAAATTTATTGACTTTTTGTATTTATTAGCTGGATTGTTTATGAAGGCTGTAACAAATTTTATGTTCTATTGTTATTCATTCATCGGAAATTATTATTCAATTTACGACAGTTTGATCTTGATAATCTCTCTTCGTCGTTAAAAGTTAGTATTCAATTTACGACATTTAATCGATTTACCAGTTTATATCGTCCAGTTTTTACCCTCGTTAATTTATATTCAATTTACACTAGAATAGATTTGTTCCAACGAAACTTGAGATGAGTTTTACAATGTAAACTTAATTTACACCGTAAACTGAGTTAATATTTACAACGTAAATTGATTTTTGTAATGTAAATTGAAACTTTTTATTATAAATTTTCTACTAATTAACAAAACAATATTTTGATGGATTCTACTAGATGGATATGATTCAAAATTTCATACATTAATTTTTATTAAAAATCAAAACATAAAGAAAAGAAGAAGAAGAACGAAGTGCAATGTAATCTTTTAAACTCCACGAAAGACCGCGACGATCCTCTCCTCCCTAAAAGCTTCCACCAAAAATTCGACGCCTCCGTCATAGGCCACCGTCACCAGAGCAAACAAAGATTTTGGTTAATCGTAAAAATTATGAACATTTCTGGAAAAAAATGGAACGAACATTTTCGGAAAACATATATATAGATTTCTTGCTCGTAATGCTTGGATCGTCTAAAAAATAACCAGAAGAAAAACCTTAGTTAGTCCGGAAAAAACCTTGGTTAATCGCGAAGAAACTAGAAGAGAAGAAAAAAAAAGGTTGGTTAATTGCGAAAAAAGAAGATCATTAAGTAAATACATGTTGTTTGTGTTGAATCTACGCAGATTATTCGCCCCGATCGTTGTTAATCGCCCGGTTGACGTTTGGGTTTAGAGAGAAAATTGAAACCCAACTTCATTTCCGATTTATGATTTCTCTCTCCAATTTTCGATTTTATTGAATGCACTAAATCTTGGGCGGTTTCTTAGCAATAATTAACCGAATCCTTTTTTAAAATTTCTTTTTTTAATTTTGGGGTATTTTAGGACCAAAAATTTGGTTAATTAAAAGTCTGAACATTTACAAAAATTTTACCAAACGTTGGACAAACCAAATTACTAAACCCGTACAGGGCTATATACTACATTAACCCTTATAATAAAATATAAACGATTAATAGCCGAAATAATTACCCACGAGTTTTTATGAACACTTCTTTACGATCCTGAACACAAGTTTAACAAACATAGCAACACGATCAGAATCTCTCCACGTAAAGGGTGGAAAATAACCATTAAAAATGTAACTGTTTTCCATTTCATTTATTCTTTTAAATAGGAAGACATCAACCCTACGAACAGTCCGAAACTCAACTTTCTCTCAGTTTTGTTCCAATTTTTTTTTTTATTCTCTCAGCTCTCACTTAATCAAATAAATATTCCGATAAATGAGCGCGTAAATCTGTTTCACAGGCTCAATTGAAAAAAATATAATTATTCCCCTCCCTTTTGTCTTTAACATGTTCATATGGATAATTTTTTACTTCTGTTATGTGAGAGCCAACATTTCTTTTTATCTGAATTGAAATATATGTTGAGTTTTTTCTATAAAAAAAAAAAATTATGCATTCCCACGTTTATGTGCTTTTAATGTTGTTACATTAGATGCGTATATACCAACGTGTTTGCATCATTTTTATTTTCAACTATTTGCTTAAGTCCACTTCTAATTAAACGTAGCCTACCGGATCGGACCGGACCCAGTCCGTCCTGTCTCATAATATATATATATATATATTATCTTTTTACCCAGAATTTGCTTTAACTTTATATTTTAATTTTTTTTAATTGTTTTTCCTTAACGGACCGGACCGGTCCGTCCGATCCGATAAGGGTCCGGTTAGTTACGCTAATGGTCCGGACCAGGTCCGGTAATCACTACCGGACCTTAAATGACTAACAGACCGGACGACCCGGTCCGGTCTGTTAGGCCAAGTTTACTTCTACTGATAATATTGTAATCTTTAAAGATTTGTAATATTTGGAATCATATGGTACCGATATGTCAACTTCACTCACTCTGCCAATATATCAAATTATATGCCATTAAGTTTTAATTTTTATCGTCATCTATTAATATATAATCTTGATTCATTTGATTGTTTGAAGCGTTTTTTAATTTATTTCCCATTTTTTTCAGATTTGGAATAAGACGGTTCGATTTATTAAGATCTGCAAAAAGCTAGTGGTAAAGATTTGGTTCGATCGTTTTTGGTCTTTTTACTGTTAGAATTATTCTTAATGTTTTGTATTAGTTTTCTTTCTTGTTATTTATTATACTTAAGCTGACAACGATTTACACTGTTGTGGATGTTTGATAAAAAAAAATTTGCCGTTTACCCATGTTTACGTTTGATAATTTCATTATACCCAACGTTTGTTTACTTTTTTGTAAATGCTCAAAAGAATTTGTTTACGATAATAATGAGTCTAAAATGCTCTTCAAGCGGCAGTTTTAGGCGGAAATCCAAAAAGGTTGAATTAGTAAGAAATTTTTTGTTAACAAAATTCAATAGGTATTTACGAAACAATAACCAAATGTTGGATAAAATGAAATTCGTAAACTTATATATGAGTATTTTGCTAGTTGACTCATGTTTGATTAAGAATATCGAGAATATACACTTTTAGAGAAACCATTTACTAAAAATACACTAGGAAATCTTTATTAATTTGTCTACTAAATGAGACTTAACACAATCTTACAAAACAAACTAAAAGTACAAGAAAATATTGCACACAGTGAAAACACAGATATTCAAATTGTTTCTCTTTTGGGTTATCTAACTAAAATGATCACTAATAACAAAAAGTCACACTTTTGAAAATTCATGACAACGAACTTGGGTGAAAGAATTTGTATTAGTTTCATGTACTTGAACAAACAGAAATGTCCGATCACTTAGTTTTTTTTGTTCTAACATACGAGACAAAAACTACAATAACTTAATG
Source organism: Urtica urens (assembly GCA_958296335.1). Taxonomy (NCBI): domain Eukaryota; kingdom Viridiplantae; phylum Streptophyta; class Magnoliopsida; order Rosales; family Urticaceae; genus Urtica; species Urtica urens. The sequence goes on from OY282526.1 coordinate 16,066,424, forward strand.
ATGACATCAAATTTAATAAGTCATACATCACGTAAAATGAAACGTACATTCATGTTATTTTTTTATAAGAACAAAATAAATTGAAAGTCAAAACCGATTATTCTATAATTTCTCAATGGATGTAGAGAATCTCCAAAAAAGGGAATCAGTAATCATTTTTCCTTACACGATCAATAATTCTCTACGTAAAGAGTGAAAAATAAACACTAAAAAAAGAAAACATTTTTTCCGTTTCTTTTATATTTTTTTAAATAGGAACACATCAACCCTTCAAACCATCTGAACTCAACTTTCCCTCTGATCAAATTTTATTGTTTATTTTTTTTATTTTCTCATCTCTTATTTAATTTAATTTTTCCAATAAACGGAGCCCGTAAATATGCTTCGTAGACTTAGGTGAAAGAAATATTAATATTGACTACTTTTTTGTCTTTACGTTAAATAATGAGAGTTTGAAATATATTATTTTCGTATACAAATTTGTTTTGGCTTTAAATGCTTATCGGGTTAAAGGTTTGTATATTTTTTCTTTTTCTGAAGTTCTTCGTGGGTTTGACATTTTTTAGTAGCAAATATATTCTGATCGTATCTGCAGAAGTAGAGCACGATCCTGTCTTTCGTCCTCTTCATTGGTGGTCTGTATATTTATCCTCTATTTTAAGTTCATCGTAGGTTTGACCCTTTTTGTCCTTTTCAAAAATTCTTCTTCCAAAGACACCCATTTGCAGAGGGCTTACAAAAACTTTTGAAGTTTATAATGTGTATGATAATATTTGCTAATTAGATATGTATGATAATGTTTTTGAAATATGGCAGTTCGTCTTCGTCTTTGAACAATGCAGACGACAAAGAACGTAACCAAGTCAAAGCGGAGACAACATCCAAATTAATAACAGACTTGAATCCGAAAGATAGACATTGGCTGGCAAAGTTAACGGGAGTAGAAAAACAAAGCCCAAAAAATATAGACACACAAGTGTCAGACATAAAAACATGATCTTGATTGATTCTAAGGTAAGCGCTTCCAGAAAGGTTTTATGTGTTGTGTGAACAAGTTTGACCAATTAAATATTTTGGTAGGTGAATCACATACGTGCTATAATATTCAATCACGACATCGACCCTTTCTTAAATACTCTTGAAGTAGGGAAAACTTATATAGTTTCTAACGCTATCGTTGAAGAGGAGAAATCGGCGTTCAAAATTCAAGGAATAAACACTCGTTTAACATTCAGAAAAATTACTACAATTGAAGAGTTGGAAGAAGACAACATAAGATTGGTGGAACATTTGTACAATTTAACTCCACTCAATTTTTTCAACAATTTTGTCAAAACATCAACCGATTTGAGTACGTTACTTACTATACTCTTAAATCAATAATCAATTAATATGTTAAAAAATATAGTCTCTCTTTGAATTTTTCTTATGTTTTCTCCTTGAAATTTTTATAGATGTGTTAGGAGTCGTCATACATGTCCCGAAATGAGAACAATAGAACAACATATATTTCTGTCAAATAGGGTGGATTGATTCCAGATTTGTTGCAACATACAAATTCCATTGTTATTCATAATTATTTAATATACGGTTATATATAAATCTTAGTTTCTAAGTAATCAAATTGGCATTCTGGGACAATTTTGCAATAAATGAAGTAAGTATTATATCAGCCACGAAGAAGACAAGGCCGATTATTGCAAAAATTAACTTGAAAACCAAAAATTATCAAGTTATATTTTTAATTTCATTACTGATAGTAATCACTGAACTTTACATCATGATTAGCCCCATTGCATTGTATTTGAAACAAATTTTTTTCAAGAGGTGTCGTCTTATCTACTAAAGGATCGAGCACAATTTTCATCAACCCCAAATTTGATGTTGCCAAAAAACTCTCATTGTGGTACACACAGAAATATTCCTAAATTAATTTCGATTATGAAACTTTATATTTATCCAAAACACTAAGATTTTTAATATGTTTGGAATGTGGAGAATGCAAAAACTCTTAAAAGTGGGCAAAGGAGCAGAAGAAAAACCCAACAACGCAACAGCTTCCACCTCCCAAAGTATAGGATTTACTTCAACTCGAAGATTTCCCAAATATCAAGATGAAGGTATAGATAAAATATTTTATGTGAAATTAAATTCCTTTTTTTTTTTTAAATATTTCTAAGCCATTAAATGTGATTAGGAAAATAAATATGGAAATTACTGGGTTAAAGCGATAGCGTCAGTCACGAATTACGAGCAATGGTTCTATTATCATGCATGTTCAAAATATAAAAGGGAACCACCTGTCCCAGCAATCAACGCTTTACGTGCCAAAGTTGTAAAAAAGAGAATTGCAAAGTCGTGTCATGGTATGTACTATTATTTTCCGTCTTATAATGAAGAATTGATGTAGGCTTGTGAATGAGTTATAAAAATTTATGAAATTTCGATTTCTTTTTTCTTGCTTACAGTTTTGAATTAGTTTTTATAGATAAAATAAAAATTGTTTTAGCTCCTCTTAGAAAAAAAATCTTCATTACTGCTACAGCTTCAACTTAAAATCTTCTTCAAAATTATTTATAAATAGGGTGCTCAGTCTCGTTGTCATTAGTGATATAAGACGTCTGTTAAAAGAAGTCTGAATGATGTGTCAACTCTTTCAAGTTAGGAAAACAATATTTGGTTTTTTATTATTCTTTCGGAAAAATATGTGTATGGGATCAGCAAGAACTTGAGATGAGTATCTCACAGTTGAGAAAATTATTTTTAAATTTTATATAGCCCCTCCAAGAAAAAAATTGTGAACAATAATTTAGTCATCTTTTTTTTACTCTGTAGGTTGCGTGTAAAATTTATTTTGACTGATAATTGAGAAAAAAGTGGAAGCTACATGCTTCGATTATACTACTGTAATTTTTTTCTCCTGCAAGGCCCAACAAATATCAGACATTAGTAAGCAGGTATCAGATACACGCACTTGTACAAATCGCTTATTTAAATATTTAAGATATTTATAGTTGTGAAATTTTTTCTACAATATGGCTCACAAAAATCTTTATTGAAACCACTATCCAAAGCCAAAGAAGCAATAACAAAAGCGTCCTACGATCAAGACACGAAAAATCAAAATTCAAATGTAACACAACACTAATTCACAGTTAACCAAGTTTACAAGGTCACCGATCTTAAATTCAGTGTTCGACAAAGTACTAGAAAATATTAATGATGATGTTTCCCCTGCATCATCCACCTCTAATAAAAAAAAATACTTGATTAAATTGTTTTATTTTATTATATCAAAACATTATGCACTTTTATTTATATCTCATGATTTTTACTAATATTTTTTAGTTATGTGTTGTTTGAAATGTTACGAGAAACATGAGTTTTAATTATTTATATATTATTGTGAGACTTGATTATTTACATCTATATATTATTGTATAGTAAATATATCTCAAAATCTAGAAAGTTATGAATAATGTGTGTTATTTTTTTCAAACTAAATTTTGAAATTTGATAATAGTTAAAGTTTTGTATTATTGTAATATATCAAGAATGTAGAATTGGCAAAAGAAATGATGTATGCTACATAAAACTAAAATAAACCGTGGAGTTGGAGACGCAATAATAACGTAATTTTTTTTTAGCAATAGAAGCAACTTTTCTATTGAAAAAACTGTATTTCTCATTATTTTCAACTCTATGACTCTCTTATCGGATAGAGTGGCAAAATACGACATCAAATGGCTTCACAAGTAAACCCGTCAAGCAATTTACCATCCCACCCCTCCCTTAACGCAACGGCTACTTCTCATATGACCGTTTGGAATTTTAAACTTGCCGATGAAAGATCTAAGCAGCTCCGAACCCAAACCAAAAAAAACCAAACGCACTAAAACCCAAAGAATTTTAGACACAATTCCAACTCCAAAATACTCAGAAGCTCTAGAATCTTCACGTCGTTCCAACTCAGCGGATCAGATCATCCAAAAACATCAAGTATGATCAATTCTCACACGGCAACAACAACGTACTACTCATCGCTCCATGAATCGATCGCATCGATCTGCAAAAACATCCTTCCCTTCGGCTCTGTGAAGCGAAGATTGACGGCGAACGAGCGAAGGCTATCGAAGCTTCAATCAGACAATCTGAAGTGGCAGCAAGATTCTTTTCACCGGATTCTTAATCTGATGGGGCTTCACCGGGAAGGTATTTTGGCCGCCGGCGAGGTCTCGAATTTCCGATCGTATCTCCTTGAGACTCTCATTGCTTCTCCGCCAGAGCAGGAGCAGATTGCAATTTTGCGGGACAAGTTGCTATTTTTGCAGGTAGTGTTTTTTTGTGCTTGGATAAATTTCTGGAATCTAATCTAAGGAATAATCATCTTGATGGTTGTAGAATTATGAAATGTCTGTAACTCAACTTGATTTTAGTTCAGTTTTGCTTTCTAATTTCTATATGTACTATTAAATATTGATTGCCAATATTTTCATGGGAATTATAAACTATGCAAAATTTCGCAGCTAATATTTTATTAGCATTTGTTATGAGTGGGAATGGAATTTTTTTTCCATTTTTTTAACTGAGCTTGGATTTACTCGATAGCTGCTGGGTTTATAATTTTGGAATAAGACTTTATAGTTTTCAATAAGTATACATATGGTAATATTAGATTAAATTCACATGGTTTTTAGAGCTAAACTTTGCTGAATTGAGCTTGGATTTAACTTGAAATCTCAGCATGAATGGGAGCTCAAAGTGCTACTTTGTTCACGAGTTCTCATTTGTTTTTTATAGTTTTCCTTAATATATAATATATATATATATATATATATATATAGAGGACCTATTAAATCCTTATCCATAGCACTTCATTCGGAGCTATTCTTCTATTTAAATATTCATCTCTAAGTGGACATATTTATTCTTCAAAGTTTTTCAAGATTACTAGAACCGTTTCAAGCGGTGAAGTGATATCTAATTGATTAAGGAGATATTCTTGTGCCAAAAACAATTTGTCATAGCGTTTTCAGTGTTTTGTTTCGACGGAGTTGCACATCTGCAGAAACGAGCATAATATTCCAAACTAACATAAATCAGGTGTTTTTTTTATAGGAGCTATTATATGCGAAATGTATTTCTTCAGAGGAGTACCATTCTTCGAAAAGGCCATTGCTCCAACGGCTCTCTGTTCAAGGAGCTGAGATCAAAGCGAGGGACGTGATTGTCGGGAATCTACCAAACGACCCAAAAGAGAAATCAGAAGACGAATGGTCAGTTATTGACTTGAAGGACGAGAAGCTTCCAGCGAGCAAACCAAGCTCCAGGAACAAGTCGTGGAAGTCGAACTCCGCGATCAAAGGAGCGACATCGGTTTTAGGGTTTGTCTCGTCTTACAAACCCGGGAAGATCAGAGAGGAGAAGAGCATATTCGATTTGGAGGCAGCAAGGCTCGCTGCATCGACGAATCTCGAGGCGGGATCGGTTCTGATGCCTGAAAGCTTCACTCCAGCGAGGGAGAAGAAGAAGGTTGTGGTGGATAATAATATCTCGGCGGAAAAGGGAAAGAGAAAGCCTTTCAAGTCTCTATTCCGAAAAGAGCATAGTAGTCCTCCGGTCTCTGTTGATTCGGCGGTGAAGAGACATTGGGGGTTCAAGAAATGGAACAAGAACGAAACGGAAGACGAGACCGCTCCGTTGCCTCTTGATGAAAAATCCGATTCTGTTGATTATTTGGCACAAACTCAGATTGGAGAAGGTCCGGACACAAAGTCGATCAAGAGAAAGCTGCACAAGGATGGTGCTCCATCGGATTTCTTCATCGACAAGGTACCTCACTAAATTCCAAAACCCTTTCACTTTTCGAGCTCAAAAGGCTGAATATGTTTTTCTTCAAAATTTGACCAGGTTTTGGGTGACAACATAAAGAAGGAACTGACCCGGATTCAATCAGAACTCAGCACCACGAATCCCAACCTCGAGTTCTCGTATAAAATCTCCGTTTTGATTTTTTCGTACTTAATAAGTTTTCTTCTGTGTTTCCACATTAACTTTGTTTCTGTTTGCGACAGTAATGACCAAATTAAAGAAATCTCCACCAAGCTTCCAGTGGACAAGGCCGAGCTCAATAACTTCTTCCCCAAGTAATGACCAACTTTATATATTTCAAGGTCTTGCATAGGATTTTAGAAACTGATGATAAGTCTTGTGTATCTTTTTTCTTTCACTGGTTTTATTCAGGTCATGGTGTGACAAATATGGAGATGTGGTTCTTGATGTGGTGAAGAAGGAATTCAAGGACCACGTCGGAGAAATGGAGAGCTTGAGGAACGAAACGAGGGAACGACGAAACAGCAACTCAAAGAGATGGACCACATTCGATGACGATCACGATAACGAGAACTTTCACCCGAATCTGTTCTCCAATAACAACAACAGTCATGGAGGTAAAAATTTGAGATATGAATCGACTCTGACTCAGGACCAAAATCCATTTTGGTCTCCAAGGCATGCCTAGAAGAAAACGTGTGCATGTTTGGAGGTACGATTCAGTTCTTCATGCGGTTCAAGTTCTTGTTGTCTATGTATTGTAAAAAGCTATTGCCAGGCTGAGTTTATTTGTCCTAGATAAATCTAATGGTATATTCTGTCTAAATTTAAGAGGGAACCCTACTCCAGAATAGTGGACGTGAAATGCTCTCCTTGGTCTACTTGCGAAACCAATTAACTTTTCTAAGAATATCGTCTTAATTAATTTGCATTTGTGGACGTGAAATGTCCTTTTCTTCCCTTGTACTTAGTTTATTAGTGCTTACTTCTGAAAACCTACAAATAATAATTATTAGGGAAATATCACAAAGAATATGAATATAATTAAAATAAATATGAGTAACGAGGAATTGTCCAAAGTACCACTTTTAATTACAAGTAAATTTCATATGAAAATATGAAGTACCCCGTAAAATAAAAACTAACACAAATGGGCTATATTACACTGTCGGCCAAAAAAAGTGGAATAGTTTTTAGTTTTTTTAGTTTTTTTTTCTTTCTAAAAACAGATAGTTAACGCTTAATGTGGATATGAAATAAAATGTAAAAATTATTTTTTTGAGTAATTCTTCGTGAGGATTGCACCCTAGAAGTAGCTACGAAATAAAAGGACTATTGATGAAAGGTCAGAGAACCTTGTTATGAAAATTCTATTGCTTCAATTCATAATGATGCATACTACGTTTACTTTTTTTCTTTCTTCTTAAATTCAATAAGAGATTTATAAGTGTTACTCGATAATTTAGCCAAGACCAATTAAATAATCGGTACACCAAAGAAAATATTTTTTGGTATGTGCAAAAGTTAACTATATAAATGGGTACTGAAGCGAAGCAGATGGAAGGGACCCGAAACTCTAGGACACTTACTAGCATTATTTCATCTATCCTATCGACACCCTCATTATTACTCTCTCTTGTATTAGACTAGACTATATTTTGAGAAAATCTTATCAAAATCTTTAAATATTTATCGGGACTGCGTGATCGGTACTCAAGAGTTTTTGTAAGATATTTGTTGTACTAACTTTACAGGTCATCAATAAGTAACTAGCTCATTTTTTATAATCAGGATAGACTAATTGGAGATCATGAGTTCAATATGCTACGCAAGTGAAAGTTTGTCTTAAAAAATAGCTCATTTGAACTTATAAGGAGAGAGTTCAAGTATTGGTCAAATTATTGTGAGAAATTGTCCAAAATATCATATATTTGTATGTTTTTTTTCTTCATGGTTTTCTTAAATTTTTATTTCAATTTACCACTTTAAATAATGTAGAAAGACCATTTACCCTTTAAATATTCTTTTTAAACATTTTCATCCAACCTAAACTTAGTTTTGATTAATTAAAAATATGATTAAAAGAACTATTCAAATATGATCTCTCATTTTTTCTTTGAATAATTATATTTTAATTATGTGTTAATCGGAACTAATTAAAAGTTTGGATAAAAATGTAAAAGAAAATGAATAAGGGTATGTTGTCTTTTCTAGCGGGAAAGTGAAAAATGATAATATTTAAAAAAAATGAGAAAAGAACATAAATGAGAAAAGAACATTTTTAGGCGATTTACCAATTATCATTCAATAGCTTTTGAACTGAAATAAACTGAATGAGCCTCATTTTTTTAGTTTTATACAGGAATTTCATTTTTTAAACTAAAAAATATACTAAATATCAAACTTAAACTTTTTGTGATACTTTTATCCGAAATTAGACGTTTTATCCAATTTCAAAGCAAAATGTCTTTAAGAGAAAAATAAAATAAGAGTTTATCGGAAATCATTGAAACCCATCTGACGAATCCGGCGGAGTTTGCCATATTTTTCTCTTAGAAAGTCATCGAAATTCACCGAAATTTGTTTTTTCATCAAAATGAATTTCAACGTAGGAAAATTTGGGTTTTAAAACTTTTTACTTTTAAAATCATCAATTAATCTCGAAAAATAACTCTAATCTAGTTTAAATAAAAAAAAAAATTGGGCTCTTTAGCCAATGTTATCTAAAGTGATTTTATAATACCCAACGTTTTGTGAACGCTTAGTAAATAGTCATTCTTGATTGCGGGACATTCATTTACATTGCCTATTGTGTCTATATTATCCCTAATTAATATTTTGTAAACGAAATTGGCTGGTTACTTACTATCAATTATAATCAAAATTATACTAGTTTACTTGGTTATATATTAAAATTACACCTAAATAATACCACATTATTCAAATAATATTAAAAAGAGAAATTGCTCAAAGTACCACTATTTATATTTAGTTTTCCCAAAATCCACAAAAATTGATTTTTTTCCAAAATACCAGTACAAAAAACCAAAATACACTAAAACAATTTTTTTTATTTATTTATATTTTAGTCTATATGCATATTAACCGGTTATTTTTTTTTAAATTAAACTAAAAAAAGCTAAAAACCGTTCCACCCTTAAATTTTTTAATTATTTTTAATTTTTATTATTATTTTTTAATTTATTTGACCGGTAATGTAATGTAAGGTATTTGTTTTAGTTTTATTTTTTAAAGGGTATTTGGTATTTTCAAGTGAAAAACACTTGTATTTTAGGAAGAAAATGAGTTTTGGTGGATTATGGAAAAGTGAGTAAAAAAAGGTGGTAGTTTGAGCTATTTCTCTATTAAAAATAAAAAATGAAGTGAAAAATCTGTTTGTTATTTTTCGTTTTCGGTTTTAAAGAGGGGGGAGATGAGTATGACTTAAAACTCACCGAAGACGGGTGATGAGGAGAGTCGGAAGTTTTCAGAAGGCTAACGAATTTATTGAAAGATTTTGGGACTGATTTTCAGTGAACGAGGAAAAAATATGGAGAAATAATGAGAAAAAATAAATTTATTTAATTCAAGAGATATTTTTGTCCGAAAATATGTAAAAATCTATTTTTGGATAGATTTGTCATCAATTATCTAAGTTTGATGTTTAATACACTTTTGACTCTGCAAATTGAAATTTCTACTTGGATATTTCCACTTTCGCAAAGCTGATTCTTTCTTTGATTCGCTTTAGGTTTTTCACCTGCGCATAGCTGGTTAATTCTTTCGTTCTGTCTAGGCTCTTCACTTGCGCATAGCTGTATAGCTCTTTGATCTTGTCTAGGCTCTTCAATTTTGAAGACGTTCATCATTGCTTCGAATTCTTATTCATATTCCAATGTTTGGTTTGCTTATTGGTATGTTTTCATTCAGAAACAGTTGAGTGCAAACATGAATTGAAAAAAGGAATTGTCCAAAGTACCATCATTCATAATTGATTTTCTCAAAATACATTAAAATTAATTTTTTCTCAAAATACTAGTACAAAAAGATCAAAATACCACTAAAACAATTTTTTTACATTTTAGTCCATATCTTTAATAATCGGTTAATATCTATTTTTTTAAAACAAAAAATGAAACTAAAAAGGATAAAAACTATTTCCCTACTAAATATTTTATTTTATTTTTTATTTTTTTTACCGATAGTATAGTGTAAGGTATTTGCGTAAATTTATATTTTTAAAGAGCAAATAACTTTTTCAAGTGAAAAGCACTTGTATTTTGGGAAAAAAAATTAGTTTTGGTGGATTATGAGAAAGTGAGATAAAAAAGCGATAGTTTGGACTATTTCTCAATTGAAAATACATATAGAAGTGAGCCGGATAACCAGTTTGCAAAAGTGAAGAAACCTAACCAGACCTTTAATCAAACTGAGTTTCGTGTGGACCTTTTCTATTTAAAAATCAGTTGGAAAACATGTAACATCGAAATAAGCTATAATGTTGGCTATTTTCTTGGATGGGAATTAATTTACTAAAAAAAATGGACTAACAAAAAAATACAAAGCAAAACATTGTGTACAAATATACAACAAAGGCAATTGTGACAAAACTTTTATTCATACACACATATATACCATCATCATCATCGTTAAGACAAAAGGGAAGAAGATCTATGTACATTTACATTAGTGTATAGATTGCTGTCAAACGGGTATCTCGCACGTAGAGACAGAACAGTCTGTTAGACCCTCGCAAACATCTCCACGACAAAGCGGGCATACTCTGCGGAAAAAAATCCAATGAATTGCAAAAGCAAAGGAATGAGATATAACCAAGGTAAAGCTTCACTTGTGGTATTAATTTGAACGCACTTGAAGAGAAGAGATAAAAATGACTAATACCCATGAATTTCTTTCAGCCACTTATCCACACATGACACGTGGTATTCGTGACGGCATGGAAGGACTCTGATTTTGTCGCCCTCTTCGTATTCGGCAAGGCAAATGTAACACCTGTTCAATTGATTACCGAGTTCAGTTTTGTTTCAGTATCACGGTGTTATGTGGTTTTGAGAGGCTTACTCTGCAATGTCCTCGTATCCATTTCCCTTGGAAATCTTCGATTGTCTTTTGAGAGGGAATGAATCGACGAGAGAAGATGGGGCCGGGGTATGAGACCATAGACAGGGAAAGCGAAACTGGTTCCCGGTGAATTTCATCCAAAACCTGTAACTTGTAATAGATTGCGAAAATAAATAAACAACCAAGTGAAGTTTTTTTGTTCGTAAGGAACTACAAGATACGTTATGTAGGCAAATCAAATGCAAGTGAAAAGCTCATTTGAGGCAAAGAGATACTCAAAGTAGGCAAAACTTGGTTAATAATATAATGGAAATAAGTAATATGAAGAAGTAATAATGAAGCAGTGCACGATGGTGAACCGAACAAAATGAAAACCGTGAATAACATCAGAAGGAGAACGAAGTGGAAATACTAAACCATTTCCACAGGGTTTTTTCCTTGGAAGTGTTTTTCAAGTTTTGACTAAAAATTAAAATGTTTGGTAAGAAACTTAGTCATTTTCCCATGGTACCCTCTCACTGATACAATAACATAATAACCCTAAGAAGAGAAAAAAGAAAAAGAACAAGAAAACATGATAGATGAATGATTACCTCAAATAAAGCCTCGGCAAGCATGATAATTCTCGACATACTGGAGCGAGTACTAGACCCTTCGCTTATCAACAGTGACTCGCACGAGCACGTACCATCAAGATGGATTCCCGAAGGACAAAATGTAGTAGTCCTTCGACCACTCTCGCTGAACCCACTTCGAAGCCTGTCCCAGACCTGCAACCAATTTCACATCATGAGTTTCAGACATCTATAAACACAACCCAAAGGATACCACCGATGACAGATATAGATTTCACCTCTGAGTTTGAGTATCGTTGGTTGTATCCAGAATCAGATCCGTCCACGTCATCAAACAAGTCCCCGCTGAGACCAAATACCCACCGGTCACGAGATCCCACACCTTCGTGGCGGTCTTCCATTGGGAAAATATAGGTCGGAGAATCACAGACTCTCCCGGAATTTCTCCTTGAAAAGGCGTCCTAAATCATCCTCCTTCCACTCCACCTCGCCACTCTGTTGTTTCCTATGGTGTTGCTGTTGCTATTCAACAAAACATCCGACAAAATGCTCAAAGTACCCAACTGGGAGACATGGAACCCAAAACCCGACGGTGCTTCTTCTTCAATGGGCTCGCTTCCAAACGTTCGTACATGAGCAGAAGAGCGAGAATCAGGACCGAAACTTCCGACAGCTGTTTGTTCAATGGAATGATTCTCAGCCGGAGCTGAATCACCACCAAGTCCATTCACCACACTTCGATTAGCCGAAACATCCAATGGAATAGTATCATCCAAAGACTGTCTCTGTTTAAACAAAGTACTAGACGAACTAGCTCTATGGTTACTACACCTAGAAGACCTATCATCGTGATTACTAACTCTAGAATTATAGCTTCCATTGCTTCTCAAACCACCCTCAAAACAGTTACTCAAAGTCGTTTCCTCGTTGGTGTTTAAATTAGAAGACAATTGCAACCTCGGGTTCTGAACTTCATGACTAATTTCAAAATTCTCTTCCATCTACAAGTAGTTGATGATCACCGATAGTTAAATAAAGAAACACAAATTTCTCTAGTTCAATCAATTTCCCAAACCTCTGATGTTTGTTTTCTTCAGCCTATGGATAACCTAAACGAAGTGAACTGAATAGAGAGATAAACTACACATAAGAAAAATACTGCGTCTAGCTTCTAAATTGAATCGTGTATTCAGCAGCAAGAAAGCTCCGAAATCCTCATTCGCATGTAACAAATGAACAAAAACCAAACCACCGGACTTGAACAAACTGAAGAATGAAAAAACTAAAACAAAGGAAAAAACACCTGAATTGAGACGCGAGAAGAAGATGCACCACAGAGAAGTATAGACGATATGGAAGAAGAGCAGTTAGCTCGAGGCCGATGACCACGCGATCGCAATCTACTATTACCCAAACCCATTTTTGCTGGAAGAGAGTGACTGTATGAGAAATGAAGAGGACGAAGAAGAAGCAGATATGTGATGAGGAGTGTTTTTCTATTGTTTTTGTTTTTGAGGAAGTGTGTGTTTTTGTTTTTGAGAAAGTGTGGTCGGTAGCACGAAATATCATATAAGCTTTAAGATATGGCGGAGAAAAATCGAGTTTACAAAAATATGAATAAAATAGAAATTACGGGAAATAAAATGAAACATAATAAACACAATAACAACGGGCATTAGGTAAACATGCGGGATCTCAACTCGCGATCACCGGCTTTAATGATTTCCTCCGAGCAAGGCGGGACTAAACACAGACAAGTCGAAAACGAGTGAACGGTTAACTACATATAGCGCGTTAAATTATGCGGACGAGAGATATGCACAATGCTAAATCTTCAAACTCCTTCACCTCTCTGAAGATGTGGTGTAAAATCGTCTCAAACTCTTTCGCTGGCGTCACGCCCTCCTCGACCATCCTCACCACCACAAAGTAGTCAGACTGAATCTCCGCTCTCCTACCATCGACGCTACGAATTAGCTATATGCACCAGAGGACAGCGTACGCTTCCCCAAGTTGGGGGAAAAACTCTCTAATAAGGAAAAACGTACGCGAGGCGATCACGTCGCCGGAGTGGTCTCGCACAATACAACTAACATCGAAGCTTCCACGGTCGCAAGCTAGTCCCGCGTCGACGTTAATTGAGAGGGTCTCATCCTTTGGGAGGGTCCATCTGGGAGTTTTCGTCACTCTCGATATTGTCAAAGAACCTCCAACCGAAGCTGCTCTATACTCCTCTAGAAAGCTCCCCCGACCAATATACTAGTTGTGGTTGGTTCGACGCAGATCTCCGGGATAGGAGTTGTTTCTAAGGTTCCCAAATAATGTTGGAATAGGTCCAGGGTTAAGAAAAATTATCATTAATCATAATAATGACGGAATATAAAATTTCTCAAATAAAATAATTTTACTAACCTAGACAAAGTGGATGAACATCTATAAATTTTAAAACATTATTTAAAGTGGTTGAGTGCAAACTTTTTTTGTACCTTGATTTGGAGGAGTTTTGAGAAATGTTGATCTTTTCCTTCAAACTTAAACGTGAACTCGAGAAATCGTAGGTTTCTATTACATAAGTCTTTAGCGTTTTAGAAAAATTTGTGCGTGGACACAATTAAACACAATAGCTCAAAACCAAGTCTATGAGCTAGAGATGTAACTAAGCTTAAGTTTAATGAGCACTTAGGTGCCAAAAGAAAAAGGGATTTTCTAGAGAAAGAGAGAGAGAGAGGCCGGTCGGCCAAAATGAGAAAGACAAGAGCACGAATGCTTATTTTTCACATCTCTATGTGAGCCTCTATTTATAGGATAAGAAAAATCAAGAAAGGGTAATAACACTATTCAATTGTGTATTCATGACACAATAATTGATTTTTCCTCCTCTTTCTCCTTATACATAGCTGGCCAACATAGAGCATAAGTGAATGAAATTTGTTTTCTCACTTAGCATATTTATTTTCTTCTCAAGAAAATTAATTTTCTCTTTTCTTTTTGGGTAATTATCTTTATAATTAAAGGCAAAAAATTATTTTCTATTAGAGTGTGTTTTGGCCGAACTCTACACTAGGGAATGGACATCTAGATGCATCCTTATTTCTTTTAAGACAATTTTTAAAATACTCAATGTAGAAATAATATTGCACAAATAATGAAATTAATTTGATAATACCTCAAACGACTTTTCGGCTTTATAAAATAATTTATATTTTCATCATATGAAAATATTCAAAATCTTATTTTGAAATTCAAATCAATTTACGTCCATGTGGACAAAAATACCCCCTAAACATTTTTCGAGAAAAAATCTATTTCAACACTTTAACTTATTTTGACTTACCTTTTAGTTTTAACAATCCTACTCAAATGACAGGTAATATTGACCTTATGGATCCAAATAAACAAAGATTGAGCTTCAATACTCGGCCTCAAATGTTCACAAACCTTTTCCGAGTATTAGCTTAATGTCAATTGACTCCACTAAAGAGTTGACACTGAAAATTTCTCGGTTCAAATGAATTTACTTTCTACTCAAATTCAACTTAATTATATTGAGTGGATCCATTGAATGTTATTTATGATTACCCTTCATGAATATCATCAACTAGATGAGATTTATAAAATTAACATTTTACCATTGTAGTTGTTATTTCTTCAACTCTTTTGTTACTAGTGAATAAGTTAGAAACAATGTATTGACGAGAAGCTAACAAGTAACATTGATTTATCTAAATAAAGTCGCTACTTAATTTTGGGTACCGCGCGGTTCATTTATTCACAATCCAAGTAATAAAGCATGAGGAATATACATTACATTTCAGCAATCTTTTTTATGAATTCTATATCTATAAGAATTTCACAAAGCTGGTTCATGACATCTTCATAACTTAATATCTCACCAATTAATCTAGTCTAGATCAGTTAATGGACCTAGAATTTGACTTTCTCAAATGATAATATTAAAGTTGTGAAATGACATGTCTCATTTTAGGATTTAGGTAAGCACGATTCAATTCATACATAGTGACCTAGAGACAAAAGATGTCAAATGGTTTGTTCTTACATTGTCTCTAAAGATGCACTCGTCAATTCAGTATTTTCGGAAGATACACTGGAAGAACTATAGAGTTCCTAACTCTCTATGCCTCGTAACCAGATAACATAGACTCTTCCAACAACCATACTAGGATCAATTTTCCGTTGATCTGTAGATTGCAAATATTTCAATTTAACCAAACCATGAAGAGTTTGTTCACGCAAATCTACATTTGTCTCTTTATACGTTGTTTGGTTTGATTAAGAACTATATGACTATTTAATATCACAAATCTTCAAACAAATGAATGAAGAAACGTTTCAACTTTTATTAATTTAATTCAGCAAAGTACAATAAGGACTTATGAAAAGTTTATATATTACTTCAATATCTAAATAAATAATTTTCTTATGGTCATATCTGCCAACAAACTCCCACTTGACTCAAAGAAGATAAGAGTAGTATTTTAACCCTAATGCGTCTGATGTTGGTCGAAGACCTTGTTGGATAGTGTGAAAGGATCTGCAAGGTTGTCTACCCTTGATATCTTCTTCACCTCCACGTCTCCGCGCTGTACGATCTCTCTAATCAAATGATATTTCCTCTCAATATGCTTAAAGCGCTTATGACTTCTAGGTTCCTTTGAGTTAGCAACAACCTCACTATTATCATAATAAAGTGTTATGGGCTCGTTGACATTCGGAACGATTTTCAAATACTTAAGGAATTTTCTAAGCCATACAGCCTCTTTGGATGCTTCAAAAGCAACCACATATTTCTGTCTCCATGGTGGAGTCAACAATGCAAGATTGCTTGATACTTCTCCAAACAACAGATCCACCATTCAGGATGAACACAGATCCTGAAGTGGAATTCCTGGAATCCTTATCCGCCTGAAAGTCAGAATCGGTGTACCCCGTCATAGTCAGGTCCGTACCTGAATATGTAAGCATCAAGTTCCTAGTTCTCTGAAGATACTTAAGAACATGCTTAACAACGACCCAGTGCTCTGGTCCAGGATTTGATTGGAAATGGCTAACTACGCCAACGACGAAACATATATCTGGTCTAGTGCACAACATTGCATACATGAAACTTTCTACGGCTAAAGCATCTCATGTTCTTAATCTCTTGTGTTCAGTCTTGGGAGATTGGTCATTAGAGAGTGAGACTCAATGTTTAAAGGGGGTTTGGCCCTTTTTAGATTCTTGCATAGTAAAGGGATCCATCACCTTATCTATATAAGATACTTGGGAGAGCGACATGGTCCAGTTCTTTCGATCTAGAAAGATCTGAATTCTCGGAATGTACGCAGCTTCCCTTAGATCCTTCATATCAAATTGCTTAACTAACCAGATTTTAATCTCAGGTAATTTACCAACGTTATTACCAATGAGTAATAAATCATCGACATACAATACCAGAAACACAACCTTGCCCTTGTGTATCAACTCATAAACATAAGGTTCATCTATTGACTGTTCAAAATCGAAGCTTTAAACAGTTTCATCGAATCTAATATTCCATGACGTAGATGGTTGCTTTAATCCATAAATGGATTTAAGCAAGTCACAAACCTTGGTCTCTTGAGCACTATCCAAGAAACCGTCTAGTTGAGCCATGAAAATGCGCTCGTCAAGATTGCCATTCAGAAAGGTAGTCCTGACATCCATTTGCCAGATCTCGTAATTGAGAGCGGCAGCTATGTATAGAAGTATGCGGATAGATTTAAGCATTGTGACAGACGAGAAGGTTACTTCATAATCGATACCTTTCTTTTGGATGTAACCCTTAACCACTAGTCTCGTTTTAAACGTCTCAACGTTCCCAATGAGACCCATTTTCTTCTTATAGATCCACTTACACCGTACAACTTTAACCCCTTCAGGTAGTTCTATAAGTTTCCAGACTTCGTTGACATACATCGAATACATCTCAACTTTCATGGCGTCAAGCCAAAGGTTTGACTCAGAACCAGCCATTGCTTGGCTGTAGGAAACATGGCCATCAATATAAGCGACGACTACAAGAGTATCACCATAAGAGTATAACTACAAGAGTAACACCTGTCAGGCTTTTGACAAGCCCTCCCACTACATCGAAGTACTACTTGAGGATCTGAATTGTTAGGTTGAGTTTCAGTTTGGGTAAGAACAGTTCTTACAGATGAGGTAGAAGCATCCTCACCCAACTTTTCTTCAAGCACAATTTTGCTTCTAGGTT
Source organism: Urtica urens (assembly GCA_958296335.1). Lineage (NCBI taxonomy): Eukaryota > Viridiplantae > Streptophyta > Magnoliopsida > Rosales > Urticaceae > Urtica > Urtica urens. The sequence goes on from OY282526.1 coordinate 16,084,166, forward strand.
TCGTACTTCATATAGTCCTCCTCAAGGAAACGAGCATTAGTCTTGACAAACGTTTTGTTGTCCTCGGGACTATAGAATGTGACATCTTTGGTTTCCTTTGAATATCCAACGAACGCACATAATTGTGATCTACTAGCCAACTTTCTAGTCTTTTACCTTAGCACATGTGCATGGCAATTGTAGAGGTCGGTTTTCACCGGAGTTCTTTCAGTCGCAAGGATTAACGATGACAACTAATATGTGAAGGTCAAATTAATGTGTTAATATCCTTGAGTTTATGTATATGAGAGCTCGGTCTTTCTCGTTTATTAGCTTGGAAGCTTGTCAAAGAAATACAGACGATGATGAATAGTAATGGCCAATATCTCTCTCTAGGGTTTCGATTCGATCCATCTATGTGGTTTTTACATTGATATTTATATTCCCCTCCTTTGGTCTGTCTGGTTCTCTCGGGTTTGTCCCTCCATTAGGGTTTCCTCTTTCGGACCGGCCTCCCTCTGACTGGTTCCGTGATTTCTTCCTGATCTTTACCTACTAAATCCCGTGATTGCCGCTCTTTCGACTGACTCTCTGACGCCAAGTCTTCTCGAGCACGCTTCCGCTTTCCCGCCATTTTCACAGCGACGACACCTCTCTGAGGTAATACTCCTTCGAGGAGGGAAAGAGGAGAGATCCATCGAGGGGATCTCCTCGCAGAAAAGACTCTTCGCGAAGGATCTTCTTCGCGAAAGATCTATCTTCCTCGCTCGGGGCTAAACCCTCCTCGCGGAGGTGAATCTTTCCCCTCGTATCACTGTCGCCAACTGCGGGCCCCGCTTGCTTCTAACCATTTTATCGTTTTGAGAGCCAAAACGACATGTGTTTATGTTAAGAGGGATTTGACAAAATCCCACCTTAACAACCCCAAATTTTGATGTGGCTTAAACTAACTTTACGCTCAGTCCATCGTTCATAAAGAGTACCAGGGAACGTTTTAGACGACACTTGGTTCAGAATGTATGCTGCAGTTTCGAGGGCATATCTGCAAAAGAAATTAGGGAGTGATGAGTAACTCATCATTGATCTAACCATCTCCATTACAGTTTGATTCCTTATCTCTGATACTCCGTTCTGTTGAGGTGTGCCAAAGCTGTAAGTTGTGAAGCGATACCTTCTTCTTTAAGACGATCGGATCGAAGGGTTTTGATCTGTTTGCCAGTTTTCTTTTCCACTAAAGCCCGAAAAAACATTAAATACGTTAAAAGTTTCGGATTTCTGTTTGGGAAAATAGAAAAATCCATATCTTGAGTAATCATTGGTAAAGGTAATGAAGTATTCGTATCATTTCCGTGCCTGAATTCTGAGTGGGCCACATACATCAGAATATATTAGTTCCAGCAACTCAGTGGCTCTTCAACCTTTATCAGAGAAAGGTCGCTTGGTAATTTTTCCTTCTATAGAGGATTCACAAGTTGGCAGTGAGCCTATTGCAGAGGTCTTGAGTGGACCGTCCCTCAAAGTCTCTTAATTCTATCTAGACTAATATAACCACGTCTTAAGTGCCAAAGATGTGTTGATTCCATTAGATCAGAGGAGTCATTAAGTTTGATATTCTTTGGTTTCCTAGCTAGATCATTATATATTTCGGTGTCTAATAGCAAAGGTTGCGTAGGATAAAGATTGTATAAACCATTCTTTAAACATACATCAGTAACAAATGAATTGGAAGAAGTAATACGAATTCCATTATCAATAAACTTTAAATAATAATTCTGCTCAACAATTTGAGCTACATATATTAAGTTTTTCCCAAAGGAAGGAACATAATACACATTTTTCAAATTTAAAGTTCTGTTTTTGAAAGACAGTGTCACGGATCGCACAGCCTTAGCAGACACCACGCTCCTATCACCCCACTTGAAGCAGAATTCGCCATCCTCTGAAAATTTTCTTTTCTTGAACCCATTCAAGGAACAAAAAATATGGTTAGTAGCAGCGGAGTCAACAATCCACGATGTGGTATGACAGTACAATACCTTTCCCTTTAACCTTGAGGTATGTATGACAGTTCCTACGCCAGTGTCCGGGCTCATTGCAATGGTGATAGTAGTCCTTAGACTTGTCCACCTTGGCAGTTCGGGACATCTTATTCTTCTGAACCTTGCTAGGGTTCTTCTTGTCGGCTCTATGAGATCTCTTCTTAGATCCAGAGGTGGATACTCTGTGCTCAGTAGCATGAGCTTCTCCTGTAGTCCTCTTTTTCTTTAAGAGTTCCTCAGCGGTGTGAAGCTCCTTCATTAGCTTGGTAACAGTGTACCCTAGCTTATTCATGGAGTAGTTCAGCTTGAAAGTATCAAAAGATTCAGGGAGAGTTTCCAAGATCATATCGATTTTGGTTTCTCCATCAATCTTAGATCCAAGGATTTTCATCTCATTAAGATAAGTTATGATCAGCATCATATGTACTCTAACGGGAGTCCCTGCTTTCATACGACAGTTCATAAACTGTCGAACCGCTTGTTGTTTAGCCTGATGCCCTTGCCCTCCAAACATCTCCTGGAGATTATAGAGCGTTTCATAGGCTGACCCAATATCGCGATGTTGTTGTTGCAACACATTGTTCATCGATGCTAAAATATAGCATCTCACGATCTCATCGGATCTGAGCCAAGCCGCAAAGGCGTCCTTGTTCTCTTAAGTCGAATCATCATTCGTTTCATGAGGACATGGGGTGGTGAGTACGAATTTGTGCTTATCCACGGTAAGGATGACGTCCAGGTTACGTTTCCAATCTACGTAGTTATCACCTTCTAGTTTTTTCGAGGAAAAGATAGTAGAGATGGGGTGGTGAGTACGAATTTGTGCTTATCCACGGTAAGGATGACGTCCAGGTTACGTTTCCAATCTACGTAGTTATCACCTTCTAGTTTTTATGATTCTCTTTTGTTTAGAATTTTAATTTTAATATTGAATAGAATAAATCCAAAGGTGTTATTAGTAAAATGACAATTTACTCCTTCGAGGGAAGACCACAAAAGTTGCATTTCATAAGTAAATGACACATCATTAATGCATAGTCATGATGTCAATACATCAATGCTTTGACTAGCCACCTTATAAAGATATTTGATCACTCAAATCTTTTCGCAGAGCCTCGAGGGAGGATTACTAGAGATTGAGTCTAAGTACGTAACCAACCACTTAGTTCAAGAAGATCTATTTTGAAAACAATCCGTCGAGGGGAGGCATTGTCTTACCGTTTCACTTTTGAACGTAGCTATACAAGCAATGTTAAGGGCAATGCGTCTTTGAGTACTCTCATTAAAGAGAGGGTCACGAGGATGACTCTTAGTCTGGCGACATATGCACTTAACATTAGTGTTAGGGATCGTGGGTTGCAAACAATAAGTACTACCCTCCCACTTAATTTTTTAGAATAAGGCACATCTTCTCTTGTACGTTTAGAGTGGATCACTAGAAAAAAGAATCCTAAAATTTATATTTGTGAGGGGAGTGCAGTGTTAATGCACTAAGGCACAAGGAATACTCGGATCTTTTTGTCTATTAATTTATTTTTCCTAAGGAAAGTGTGTGAGATTTTTAAATCTCACTTTTGCACTTAAAAGTTCTTGAGATTCAAAATTTCCTAAAACTAATTTCTTCATCTTCATGACATCTTCCTTCAAGGCATATTCATGGTGGTTGAGTGCGTGAACGTTGAAAGGCCATGATAACATCAAGAAGAGGAAAATAAGTTAGGAGTCGCAAATCCGGATTCAAAATCCTGGACTCGCGGACTGCCGTACAACTCGGACTTAAAAGGTCATAAATGACACATGCGGTATCCGATTGAGCTGAAACCAATTGCATTGAACAGTTAACTTCCGTAACTTTAATTTGTTTCCGAGAATAGATTTATGATCATTTTACTCAGCCATAACTACTTGTCTAGAAAATGAAAAACAATTAAAAGGTACGTCGGATCTACGTGTATTGAGAAAGAGGTTTATTGAAACATTTTATCTGTATATTTTGATTTCAATTGTGTGTTACATTAAAATGTTAATAATTTACACGAAATAAAACAAACAATATTCTATAAAAGATTCAATAACTAATTTAAATTAGAAGTGCAAAAATAGTTTAAACTTTGTACACAAATTTTCATACTTGTCAGAAAATTGATTTCGCGTATGCTAAACATAAAATAATTAAAAATTGTTTTAATGTATTTATATAGCATATTTAACAAGTGGAAAATCAACAGAAATTTAATTTTAGAGGTCGTACCAAAAATTAAAATTGTCTAAGATCTATTTTTAGCAAAAACCATTAATCAATCAAAATTTAAAAACAATTTTTCTATAATGATTTTAAATAACATGAACATATTTATAGCATAGCTATGATACCATTTGTTGAAATAGATCCAGGTTTAAAAAAATTAACATCAATCTTATTCATGGCATAATATAAAATTTCTTTACAAGTAAAACAATTTTACTAACCTAGGCAAAGTGCATGAACATGTATAAATTTTTAAAAAAATTTAAATTGCTTAAGTGCAAACCTTTCTTGTACCTTGACTTGGAGGAGTTTTGAGAAAGGTTGATCTTCTCATATGACTAGATTCCTTCAAACCTAAACGTGAATTCGAGAAACCTAAGGTTTCTATTACAAGAGTCTATAGAGGTTTAGAAGGATTTGTGTGTGGACACAATTAAACACAATAGCTCAAGAACAAGTCTATAACCTACATAGCTAATTAAGCCTAAGTCTAATGAGGACTTAGGTTCCAAAATAAAAGAAGTATTTTCTAGAGAGAGAGAGAGGGGTCGGCCAAAATAAAAGATGTATTGTCTAATGAGAATAAGTCTAATGTTGAACTCGAGAAACCTAAATTTTTTATTACATGAGTCTTTAGATGTTTAGAAAGATTTGTGTGTGGGCACAATTAAACACAATAGCTCAAGAACAAGTTTATGAGGTAGAGAGCTAATTAAGCCTAATTCTAATGAGCACTTAGGTGCCAAAATAAAAAGGGATTTTCTACAGAGAGAGAAGGGGTCGGCCAAAAGGAGATAGACAAGGGCAAGAATGCTTATTTTTCACATCTCTATGTGAAGCTCTATTTATAGGAGAAAAAATAATCAAGAAAGGGTAATAACCCTTTTCAATTGTGTATTCATGACGCAATATTTGATGTTCTCTCCTCTTTCTCCTTGTGCATTGCTAGCCAACATAGAGCATAAGTGAATGAAATTTGTTTCCTCACTTAGCATATTTATTTCTTTCTCAAGGAAATTCATTTCCTCCTTTCTTTTTGGGTAGTATCTTTATAATTAAAGGCAAAAAATTCTCTCCTCTTGAGGTGTGTTTTGATCGAACTCTACACTAGGGAAGGGCATCTAAATGCTTCCTTATTTCTTTTAAGACAATTCTTTAAATATCAATTGTAGAATTAATATTGCACAAATTAAGCCAAACGAATTTTCGGCTTTAGAAAATAATTTATATTTTCGTCATATGAAAATATTAAAAATCTTATTTTGACATTCACATCATTTTATTTCCATGTGGACAAAAATAACCCTTTAGATGTTTTCCAAGAAAAAGTCTAGTTCAAAACTTGAACTTATTTTGACTTAGCTTTTAATTTAACAATCATACTCTAATAACATGTAATAGTGACCTTATGGATCCAAATGAACAAAGCTTGAGCTTTTATACTCGGACTCAAAAGCTCACAAACCTTTTCCGAGTATTAGCTTAATGTCAAATGACTCCACTAAAGAGTTGACACTGAGAATCTCTCGTTTCAAATGAATTTATTTTCTACTCAAATTCAACTTAATTATATTGAGTGGATCCATTGAATGTTATCTATGATTACCCTTCATGAATATCACCAACTAGATGAGATTTATAAAATTACCATTTTACCATTCTAGTTGGTATTTCTTCAACTCTTTTGTTACTAGTGAATAAGCTAGAAATAATGTATTGATGAGAAGCTAACAAGTAACATTATTTCATCTAGATAAAGTCGCTACTTAATTTTGGATACCGCACGGTTCATGTATTCACAATCCAAGTAATAAAGCATGAGGTAATATAAATTTCATTTCAGCAATTTTGTTCATGAATTCTATATCTATGAGAACTTCAAAAAGTTAGTTCAAGGTATCTTCATAACTTAATATCTCACCGATTAGTCTAGTGTAGATCACTTAATGGATCTAGAATTTGAATTTCTCAAATGAGAATATTAAAGCTATGTAATAACACGTCTCATTTCAGGATTTAGGTAAGTACGCTGCAATTCATAGATAGTGACCTTGAGACAGAAGAGGTTAAATAGTTTGTTCTTACATTGTCTCTAAAGGTGCACTGGTCAATTCAGTATCTTCGGAAGATACACTGGAAGAACTATAGAGTTCCTAACTCCTCGTAACCAGACCTCATAGATTCTTCCAACAATCGTACTATGATGAATAGTCCGTTGATCTTTAAATTGCGAATATTTCATTTTAACCAAACCATGAAAAGTTTGTTCACGCAAATCTTCATTTTCTCTTCATATATTATTAGGTTTGATTAAAGACTATAAAAATATTTAATATCATAAATCTTTAATCACTCGAAAAAGAAATGAATGAACATTTCAACATTTATTTATTTAATACAGAAAATTACAATAAGGACTTATGAAAGATTTATATATTACATCAATATGTAAATAAATAATCTTCTTGTGGGCATCTATGCCAACACGCACCGCATTTAGGACACTCTGCTCCTCTGCCTCCAATACTACTCCTCCTTCTCAACTAAGGCGTCAAGCTGTCCCTCCTCCCGTATGAACGATTCCATATAGTAATCCGAGCCCGATCATCCCGCAATCTCGTTGATCTTTTTATGCTTCTCGATCATGTCTATGATCTCTCTGTTCCTCTTCCCACCCTAGCGGGAGAGACTCTGTCTGCACTGACTGATTGCATCAGTTAAGGCCGGTATCTGATCACTACACATGCCAATCCCCCAAGCTCTCTGGATCCGCTTGTCACACTCGGCCTCTCCAATCCAGGACTCCTCGAAGAAGAATCACATCGGCCTCTTCCTTCAATGACGATCTCTAGAACTCGTAGTAAGCAGAACAATAGGCCTATGATCCGATCTCTACAAGCCCAAGTGACAAACTGTAGCCAAAGGGAAGAGATCGCTCCACTTGTGGCTCGCAAGACATCTATTCAGGCGCTCCTTGATGCCTCCTCTAAACCAGGTGAAAGGTTCTCCATTGAAACCTAGGTAATGGATGTCGCAATCCAAAATCATCTCTCTAAAAGCAGCAAGCTGGCCAGGACCTCTGTCTCTACCTCATCTATTCTCGGAGTTATATGTGACCTCATTCATGTCATCCCCAACTAATCAAGGACCCGTGGACAAATTCCAAAGGTGAAGAAAGAGCTCCCAAGTATGGCTCCGCTGGGTGCTCACAGGGTCCTTGTAGATCCCCGTCAACCTCTGTCCGTCACCCGTCTCGCTAATTAGATCACCCTTAATGTGAAATCTCGAAAAGGTCTCGAGTAGGAATCTCACAAGCTCCTTCCAAAGAAGCATCAAGCTTCCACTTCTTCCAAGACAGTCAACTCTCATACACCCATCAAAACCTAACTGCACTCTCACTCTCTCAGCTCCAACCCGCCGAAGTCTAGTCTCCGAAAGAAAAATAAAAATAAGACTATGATCTCGAACATGGGCAAGAAGGGCTGACCTTGTCTTGGGGTTATCCAATCCCTGGACGTTCCACAAAATGACTATCATCGCGTTCGGCGGCCCTCGCTCTAAAGTGGCACATGTTGGCAGATATGCCGACAAGAAGATTTTGTATTTACACACTGATGTAATATATAAATCTTTATAAAGTCCTTATTGCAATTTGCTGATTAAATTAATAAAAGTTGAAACGTTCAATCATTCCTTTTTAGTTTGATTGAAGATTTATGATATTCAATAGTCTTATAGTCCTTAATCAAAACCTAACAATGTATGAAGAGACAAATGTAGATTTGCATGAACAAACTCTTCATGGTTTCACTAAAACAATATATTCACAATTTAAAGATCAACGGACCATTGCTCCCGGTATGATTTTTTGAAGAATCTATGATGTCTGGTTACGAGGCATAGAGAGTTAGGAACTGTATAGTTCTTCCAGTGTATCTTTCGAAGATACTGAATTGACCAGTGCACCTTTAGAGACAATAGAAGAACTAATCATTTATCATCTTCTATCTCAAGGTCACTATGTATGAATCGCATCATGCTTACCTAAATCCTGAAATGAGACATGTCATTTCATAGCATTCATAATCTCATTTGAGAAAGTCAAATTCTAGATCCATTACGTGATCTAGACAAGCCCTATTGGTGAGATATTAAGTTATGAAGATGTCATGAACAAACTTTGTGAAGTTCTCATAGATACGGAATTCATGTAAAAGATTGTTGAGATGCAATATATATCACCTCATGCTTATTACTTGGATTGTGAATAAATGAACTGCTCAGTGTCCAAATTTAAGTAGCGACTTTATTTGGATGAAACAATGTGACTTGTTAGCTCCTCGTCAATACATTGTTTCTATCTTATTCACAAGTACTAAAGGAGTTGAGGAAATAACATTTAGAAGGGTAAAATTGTAATTTTATAAATCCCAACTAGTTGCTGATATTCATGAAGGGTAAACATAGATAACATTCAATGGATCCGCTCAATATAATTAAGTTGAATTTGAGTAGAAAATAAATTCATTTGAAACGAGAGATTCTCAGTGTCAACTCTTTAGTGGAGTCATTTGACATTAAGCTAATACTCGGAAAAGGTTTGTGAACTTTTGAGTCCGAGTATAAAAGCTCAAGCTTTGTTTATTTGGATCCAAAATGTCACTATTACAGGTTATTAGAGTATGATTGTTAAACTAAAAGCTAAGTCAAAATAAGTTCAAATGTTGAACTAGACTTTTTCTCGGAAAATGTCTAAAGCGTATTTTTGTCCACATGGACATAGAATGATGTGAATGTCAAAATAAGATTTTGAATATTTTCATATGATGAAAGTAGAAATTATTTTCTAAAGCCGAAAATTCCTTTAAGGCATTATGAAATTAATTTCGTTATTTGTGTAACTATAATTCTACAATGGGTATTTTAAGAATTGTCTTAAAAGAAATAAGGAAGCATCTAGAAGCACCCCCCTAGATAGAATTTCGGCCAAAGAGTGCATCAGGAGGAGAGTTTTATTTCCCTTTAATTATAAAGATAATTACCCAAAAGGAAAAGGGAAATGAATTTCCTTGAGAAGGAAATAAATAACATAAGGGAGGAACAAATTTCCTCCTTGCTTGGGGTGTATGGCCGGCCATCCTAAGAGAGAAAGGGGAAGGGAAAATCAAATATTGTGTCATGAATACATTATTCTTTCATGATTGAATAATTGACCTTTATAGATTTTCATTCTCCTATAAATAGAGCCTCACATTGAGATGTAAAAGGTTAAGCTTTTGCCTTGTTCTCTCTTGCTCTTGGCCGATCCTCTCTCTCTCTCTCTCTAGAAAATACTCATTTTTATTTTCCACCTAGATCCATACTTGATCTAGAGAATTAGCTTATGATCCAAGAATCGTTCTTGATTCATATTGTTTAATTGTGCCCACACACAAATCCTTCTAAACCTCTATAGACTCTTGTAGTAGAAACCTTAGGTTTCTCAAGTTCTCGATTAGGTTTGAAGGAATCAAGCTAGAAGAGAAGATCAATCTTTCCCAAGACGCTTCAAGTTTGAAGACATAAGAAAGGTTAGCATTCAAGTAGATTAAATAATTGTTTTAGTCATAACATGTATATGCACTTTGTTTAGGTTAGTAAAAAAATTTTTACTAGTAAAATAAATTTTTATATTCCGCCATTAATGTGTTAATGATAAATTTTTCTTAACCCTAGACCTATTCCAACAGCGCCGATCTCTCATCTGAAACTACTAAAGTCGAATCTAGCAAACTAGAAGCTTCTAGGGTATGCGTAGCAAAAAATAAATCTCCTCTCCCTAGGTCATGTGCGACATAAAATAAATCTCTACTCCCTAGGTTAAGTGTGGCGGGTAATAAGTCTCTACTCCCTAAGCCAAACTGAAACGAAAAAGTACGTGGATCAGAAAGGGAGCTAACCTTAAGTCCTGACGCGGCATGGGGAGGGGGACTCCCAGGCACCAAGGTATGACCACCAGTGAGGCGTGCAATTTTTTTCAAGCTTCCGGCTCGGCCCCGCTCGCTCTCCAATCTTCGACCCTGCCCGATGTCAATGGGGTTGCTAGAACCAAACTCCAATCCGCGTCCACGTCAAGATTTGCGGAGAGATCTTCAAAAAGGGTTGCTTCGGCTATCCTAAAGAAGACTCAAGGCTGTCTGGGCGATTAGAAGACTCATGGCTGTCTGGCCCAATTAAAGGCCCCAACTCCTTTTAGGGGGATAGCCCAGCCAGCCCACAAGCTCCATCGCCCAACTCTTTTATAGAGAGAAACCTCGCCGGCCCTATAGAAGACACATATGACTCCAACCCAATTACGCCTAAGGAGTCTTTAGGATGAGAGGTTGGTTATGGGCCCGCGTGAGAGTGTGTAGGGTTAGAAATGAACTCTTTCCTCTGCACTGAAGGAACAGATGTTGGCAGAGATGCCCAGAAGAAGATTATTTATTTACATATTGATGTAATATATAAATCTTTCATAAGTCCTTATTGTAATTTGCTGAATTAAATTAATAAATGTTGAAATGTTCATTCATTTCTTTTTCGATTGATTGAAGATTTATGATATTAAATATTCTTATAGTTCTTAATCAAACCTAACAATATATGAAGAGAAAATGTAGATTTGCGTGAACAAACTTTTCATGGTTTGGTTAAAATGAAATATTTGCAATCTAAAGATCAACGGACTATTGATCCTAGTATGATTGTTGGAAGAATATATGATGTCTGATTACGAGGCATAGAGAGTTAGGAACTGTATAGTTCTTCCAGTGTATCTTCCAAATATACTGAATTGACCAGTGCACCTTTAGAGACAATTTAAGAACAAACCATTTAACCTCTTTTGTCTCAAGGTCACTATGTATGAATTGCATCATGCTTACTTAAATCTTGAAATGAGACATGTCATTTCATATCTTTAATATTCTCATCTAAGAAAGTCAAATTCTAGATCCATTAAGTGATCTAGACTAGACTAATTGGTGAGAAATTAAGTTATGAAGATGTCATGAACCAGGTTTGTGAAGTTCTCATAGATATGAAATTTATGTACAAGATTTCTGAAATGCAACGTATATAACCTCATTCTTTATTACTTGGATTGTAAATAAATGAACCGCGCGGTATCCAAAAATAGGTAGTGACTTTATTTGGATTAAACAATGTGACTTGTTAACTCCTCGTCAATACATTGTTTCTAACTTATACACAAGTAACAAAGGAGTTGAGGATATAACAACTAGAACGGTAAAATAGTAATTTTGTTAATCCCATCCAGTTGATGATATTCATGAAGGGTAAACATAGATAACATTCAATGGATCCACTCAATATAATTAAGTTGATAAATGAGTAGAAAATAAATTCATTTGAACCGAGAGATTCTCAGTGTCAACTCTTTAGTGAAGTCAGTTGACATTAAGCTAATACTCGGATTAGGTTTGTGAACTTTTGAGTCCGAGTATAGAAGCTCAAGATTTGTTCATTTGGATCCACAAGGTCATTGTTACTGGTTATTAGAGTATGATTATTAAACTAGAAGCTAAGTCAAAATAAGTTCAAGTGTTGAACTAGACGTTTTCTCGAAAAATGTCTAAAGGCTATTTTTGTCCACATGGACATAAAATGATGTGAATGTTAAAATATGGTTTTGAATATTTTCATTTGATGGAAATATTTTCTCGAGAATTTGTTTCAGGCATTATGAAATTAATTTAATTATTTGTGCAATATTAAGTCTACAATTAGTATTTTAATAATTGTCTTAAAAGAAATAAGGAAGCATCTAGATGCCCCTTCCTTAGGTATAGAATTCGGCCAAGACACATAAAAGTGTAGAGGATTATTTACCATTAACTTTAAAGATAATTACCCAAAAGGAAAAGAGGAAATGAATTTCCTTGAGAAGGAAATAAATAAGTTAAGTGAGGAAACAAATTTTCCTTCACTCAAGCAAGGGTTGGCCGGCCATGTACAAGGAGGAAGAGGAGAGAAAATCAAATATTGTGTCATGAATGCACAATTGAAAAGGGTTATTATCATTTCTTCATTTTCCTTTTCCTATAAATAGAGCATCACATAAAGATGTGAAAATAAGCATTCTTACTTTTGTTTCTCTATTGTGGCCAAACCCCCCCTCCCCCCCCCCCCCCCCCCCTCTCTCTCTCTCTCTCTCTCTCTCTCTCTCTCTCTCTCTCTCTTTAAAGTCCCTTTTTATTTTTACACATAAATCCTCATTAGACTTAGGCTTAATTAGCTCTTATAGCTAATAGAATTGTTCTTGAGTTATTGTGTTTAATTGTGCTCACACACAAATCCTTCTAAACCTCTAGAGACTCATGTAATAGATACCTTAGGTTTCTCGAGTTCACGTTTAGGTGAGAAGGTAACGAGCAAGAGAAGATCAACGTTTCTCAAGACTCCTCTAAATTAAAGGTACAAGAAAGGTTAGTAATCATGCATTTTAAATAATGTATTTAATTGGTACGTGTTCATTCACTTTGCCTAGGTTAGTAAAATTGTTTTACTTGTAAATTTTTTTTATATTCCTCCATTAATATGATTAATGATAATAATTCTTAACCCTTGATCTATTCCAACAACAGAGTTGCCTCGAAGGTTTCCCAAAGCAGGAGGACCTGATGGTGGCACAGACGAAAGCATCTCTGAGGCCATGCCGCGAGAGGAGGTGCTTTGATTCGAGATTGTGCTGACTCCAGGTTTTATCTCTGACTCCTCTCAGCCTCGAACGAGATTTTTTCAGATGGGTACTGGAACTGTCAGGGAGAGCTGTTGGAAAGGACAAGTATGGGGAGGTGCACGATGTCGCTGGCCTGAGATTCGTCGGAGCACGAGGAGCAAGCTGCGGAGTTAAAACCTTCACAGGCTTGACCGATGAGGGTTTTTCCGGCAAAGTGGGGAGAATACCAGCCTTGGAAACTCCGATGTCGATGAGCGAGATCCGAGCTGCAGCATAGATTTCTCCAACGACCTCTGCTTCCCCGTCTTCCTCGTCGAAGCTTCTATCACATAGGGGAGAGTCTTCACAGCGGTGGATCTCGTCGTTTTCCTCCCTGAGGGAATCGCGATGACCTCTGTCATCTTGGGCGTCGAAAGAGACACTGGAACGCAAGGGCCTCTGTGTCCATGGTGGTCGTCAGTTTCCATTGCAAAGGTCGCTGACGAGGAGGGACTCGCCATCGAAGGAGCCTCAACCGCCATGACTACCTTAGAGGTAGATACAGAGCCTTCCTTTCCGATCTTCCGAGAGCCATCCTTCTTGTTATCAACTTTTGGTTGGATATGAGTTGCCACAGGTCTCGTACCCAAGGTTACCGGCGGTTCCCACAGTGGGGTTCTGCTTCAAGGAATTGGTGGCGCAGTACCCGTCTAAGGCTGTGGGCATCTCCTTGAGGTCTCTGGAGAGTCAGAGTTAGTTGTCGTAGTACCCTTGTGAATTCTTTGATTAAGAGGGATCAGGTCTCCAGAGTCAAAGCACGATATCCTATCGTGGTTTGTGAACTCTCTGAAGGGATCAGGTCTCCAGAGCCTCTGCCCAAATGCTTGAACAAGGGTACCATCCAAGTCTTTGAGTCTCGCCACTTTGTTGATGCAGGAATTCTGGTCATGGCCAATCAGTCCGCATCCGAAACAGAGATAAGGTAATTACTCATATTTGAACGCTACCCATTGTGGTTTGCCGACCACTGGTATATATCGTCCTGAGTAGATGGAATCTGAAAGTTTAATCTCTAGTCTGCATTTGTAGAAGTCTTTGAGAACTGAGCAGAATGAACCATCCCACTTGAAGTTAAATACTTTAACGCCAAGCTCAGCTAACCTTTTAACTTTTTTCGCGGTTCTTGACTGTAGGGGAATACCATAGAGGCGAGCCAAGAGAGAGACTGTCTCGAACGTGCATTCCCTCCAGTCCCCTGAAACGGGTCAGGCCTCAAGGAGCAAACATCCGTCGTTGAAGCACCAGGGACCTCGAGACAAGAGGTTGTTGCATGTGGTTGGGGAAGAAAACTCTAGACCCATGATCATAGAGCCTTCTCCGGTCTGGAGAAGTTTTGATTTCCAGCCTTTGACGTCTGACCATAGTCGATGAAGGATGGAATTGAGCATGCGGAGAGAGGTTTCTTTCTGACCAAAAACTTTTCCGACCACTGCCGCGGCCTTCCCCACGGGGGCTGTTTGTACCGTAGGGGAGTCATTGTCCCAGTCTTCTTCTTCTTCCATAGACAGGCCTTCAATAAGGTCCACTAAGGATTCCATATCATCATCCCGAGCTTGTTCGGCTTACATTATGGGATTTAGAAAACCTCTTGAGTCTCACTAGGGGAGGGCTCATTTACTGGGTAAAGAGCAAAAAAAAAAAACAATTCTGGCGACCTAAAGATCAGTCACCGGAGCAATGTATCTAGTAAGTTTGCAAACGAAAGGTGTGAAGTTGTACGGAGAAAAAATAGAGAGAGTGTTAAAAATACAAACATAACACTTTTTGAAGAGTAGAGGAGAAATGAGTCCATCGACTTCGTAAATGTAAGAACTTGGAAAAATATGATTGTTTATCTGACTGAGGTTTAAAATATCAGTAAAATTAAAACTTCTTTGTAGATAATAATATTGGTATATCACTAGATACCAATGTATCATATATGTTTTTTAAAAAAATTCTTATATTTTTCTAAAATTTTATCAAATTTTTTAATTTTTTTTATACTAGAGTTGTAGTTTATTTGGAGGTTATTATTAAGTTTCTAAATTTATTTTTTGTCATAAACAATGTAATAATTGATTTATATTTTTATATTTTGAATTTTATGATTTATATATAATTTAAATTACAAAAAATTATTTGTTTACCCATGCTTACGTTTACGAATATCATTATACCCAAATGGTAACTAGGATGGTCTGGTGGTAATATGACACCCTTCCAAGTTGGAGGTCATGGGTTCAATCCCCACCCATTTTGAACAAAACTTGCCTTAAAAATCATTATACCCAACGTTTCGTTAATTTTGTATAAGGACACAATTTAACTTGCTTACAAGATTGTTGGATCAAAAACACCCTTCAAGCGGTCAACATAAATGTTTTCCCATAATTTTTTTTTCGATTTGAACACGCTTTTTTTTAATAAATAATTTAATTAATTTTATTTCGTTTACTTAAATTTGAGCAGTAATCGTAAGCGGGAATAGAAAAGGGCAAAGATAGTCCGAAATTATTTGTAAACAAAATTTAATGAGTATATACGCAAAATTAACGTAACATTATTTATATTGAAATTGATAAATCTATTTTTAGATATTTAGCTAATAAACTTTTTAAATTATTTTAAAAAATGTAATTAGTATAAATGATTTTTTGATATATCTGTCGATATATAAGTAATAAATTATCGATGTTATTGATTATCGATATTCATAGTTTTACAGAATATTTATCGATATATAAACATTGGCACGCGTAGTACATGAGTGCGAAGATTCGTAAATATTTATTCACTCATAGTTGAGGTGGCGACATAATAATAAATGAGGTATATATTAATTTTTTTTATTTTCCTAGGGATACGTGAAGATTTTATGTAATTTAACTATTTATCTATTCTTTCCTAAAAAAGTATTTATGTGTTGTATACGCGTGAATAGAATCGTTAGTTGGGAAATTGTATTATTGTCAGTATATAATTACAATTTATTTGTTTCCAAGCAGTTCTGTACCTTAATTAAGTAATTTTAAGTGCTAATTAATTAACTAAAAGATCATTAAGGAAAATAAAATAAAAACAAATTTGAAGTCAATAGGGAATCAGTGTGTTTTTTAAACCGATTTTTTTCGAGAAATTTCAGACTAGACGCTGCAATATTAAATAAAATTATGTTTTTACATGTAACTACTTTTTATTACGAAATAAATATACGCGACAAAAGACTTAAAAGCCTAACCAACAAAGAGCTTGACTCGAAATACTGAAGGACCACTCAAAATTTTATTTGAAATAAAGAAACATCGTCATATATACACACCTATCTTTTCACCCTTAACTACATAATTTATTGTGAGACTCTTGTTCTTCTACTAAAGTCATCATTGGCAAAGTTATTTTGTGTTTTTTGATATCGTTGTTCTTCACGGAAGCCAACCAATCCTACGTTCCTCCATCACGCATACGTAAACGATCAAGCAATAGCACCTTCCACACAGCTAAATATTAGTCACAAGTAAACTTGATTAATCGAGCCGGAACGGACTTGGTCCACAAGATTACGTCCTACTTAATCTACCAAGGATCGTAGATGTTTTATGCTCTTTTCAGGGTTTACGAAGACAAATTTCTACCGGAGTATCGGAGGCAACCAAGTCAACAAACGCAGTATACAAGAAGACACCAGTACGCGAACGTCTTCACCAACGCTCCTGTGTATAGCTTTTCGCCCCAACACGAAGCTTGAGGAAACACCTTGAGAGGAAGCCAAGACCACCATCATACTCATCACAAGATCTTAGATTACGACTGTTGGAATCGATCTAGGATTTAACAATTAATTATCATATCATATATGACAGTGTATATAAAATTCTTTTCAACATGCGTAAAACTATTTTACTACCTAGACGAAGTGCATGAACATGTTGTTAATTAAAAATATAATAAATATGAAAAAGACTTACAACTTTTATCTTGTTTCTTGATCTTAGACTCCCTTCTTGGATGAAGATCCTTCTCATTGTCTCGCTGCCTTTCGTCTTTTAATTCCTGAGCAACCACAAAAGTTTCTACCACTAGAGTCTTCGAGCGTTTTAAGAGTTTAGTGAGTGGGTTCTATTAAAAAAGTATGAGCCAAGAACAATTCTTGGCTCATAAGCTAATTCTCTAGATCAAGTGAGGATCTAGGTGCCAAAATAAAATAGTAGATGGAGAAGGTTGGTCAGCTAGATGGAAGAGAGCAGGACTAAAAAGCTTATTTTAGTCGCTCAAGTAGTAAAGTTTATAAGTACCAGTTGATCCCACGAGAAAAATTTTCAGTTAAATTGACGAGATTACTAGCACGAATTGAACTTGACGAGTTGATGATTATTAAAACGAACAAAATTAAAAAAATATATAAAAGATTAAGATAATGCAAAAAACAAGAACTATGGTTTCACAACTTATTCCTATGGTTTGAATTCGGAAATAAATCACACAGCACACAGTATTATGTTTATTAATACACTCGTGATAATGGTAGTCTCTGCTTTCTCTCGAACATCTAAGAATATAAACCTATGTCGGGATATCTTCTCTCGATCTCAACCCCTAAAAACAACGATTAGTATTAAAAAGAAAAACGTTCAGACGACTCCGAAACAACCTAGCCATTTCTAACCTAGGAATGTATCCCGGTAAATTAATCCTTGGGCACAACCAACATAATTTCTTCCGAGCTTCAAGAAATCCTAAAATCATGAAAACAATAGCTAAGAGAATTCAACCATTACACACAGAATTATCATAAACAAACAGGATATAGTAAATGAACATTAATCTAACATGATAAAATCCATAACCATATTCCTAACTTGCTACACCCACTAGTACAAATGTTGGATCCCACAACGGACTTTCCACAACCCTTATTACTAAGGGTTGTGGACTTCGAGATCCCACAACCCTTACAATTAAGGGATGTGGGAAAAGCTTGATTTCAGGTATTCCACAACCTTTATAAATATCGGTTGTGCAAACTAGCTTATTCTATAACCATTGTTCTAAGAGTTGTTTAATTATAATTAATATAAAAGGTCCCACAACCCTTAAAAGATCCGTTGTGGGACAAGTGCCGCGACGACGACAAATAGGGCCGCGGCGCGACGTCCCACAACGAATACAATGATCCGGTGTGGGAAAAGGTCGTGTCTGGGCAGCGGCGCCGCCTCCCACACCGGATCTATACAAACGGTGTGGGAGGCGGCGCCGCGGCGACGTCATGTGGTGCCGCGGCGCCGCTGCCCAGACACGATCTGGGCAAAAAAATTTACATGGCGCCGCGGCGCCGGCGGCGAAATCTGTGTATAAATTCGAATTTTTAGGGTTTTTTCACTTTACCCAAAATCCATGTCTCTCCCAAAACCAATTTCGGCCGAGTCTGTCCTGATTCCTCATCGCCCCTCCTTCCCCTTGACGTCGCCGCTCCCGCGCCTTCACGTCGCCGCTCCCTCCCGTGCCTTCACGTCGCCGCTTCCTCCCGTGCCTTCACGTCGCCGCCTTCTCCCGCGCCTTCACCTCGCCGCCTCTCTCCCGCGCCTTCACGTCGCCGCCGGTCTCACTTCCTCTTCCATATTTCCAAGGTAAATCCGTCCTCTTCCATGTTTAGGTTTTGATGAATTTTAATTTTTTTAGGTTTAGATAATTGTTAGATTTGTTTAAGTATAGATTTATAGATTTGTTTTGGTTTAGATTTGTAGGTTTGTTTGAGTTTAGGTTTAGATGTTTGTGAATTGAATCCGAATTTGTTGTTATTGTGAATAGAATCCGTCCCTCTCGTTTATGTTTAGATTTATAGATTTGTTTTGGTTTAGATTCGTAGGTTTGTTTGAGTTTAGGTTTAGATGTTTGTGAATTGAATCCGAATTTGTTGTTATTGTGAATAGAATCCAAAATTATGTTTATGTTGAAATTGCGTTTATATGTTGAAATTATTGTTGAAAATGTTGAAATTGTGTTTATGTTTATTTTGAAAATATTGTTGAAATTGTGTTTATGTTTATGTTTTTATGTTGAAATTGTAAATGTTAAAATTGTGTTTGTGTTTACGTTTATGTTGAAATTGTAGATTATGTTGAAATTATGTTTATAATTTTTGTTAATGTTGAAATTGTAGGTTGATAGTTTGCGTTTATGTTGAAATAAGTTTTATTGTGTTTCTGTTTATGTTTATATTAGGTTAAAATGCCTCCGAAATTTACTCGTGCCGCCAAGGGCAAAGCTAAGGTCGCAACTTCAAAGCGTTCCCAAAAAATTGTGGAGTCTTCTTCATCGTCGGAAAGTGAAGAAGAAGAACATTACAAGTCGGTGATATTCACGTCTCAACAAGCCGAGGATCGCTACGAGTTGCTCGTTAAGCGCTCCGTAATCCAGGAGAGGGGATTTAGTGTCCCCCGGGATGGATTCGACATTGGCCAACAAATCCACAACTTCATCGACGCATATGGTTGGGGAGAATTTTGCAGTCCTCCGTCGTGCGATGGCAATATCACAATCGTGAAGGAATTTTACGCGAACCTACCAGATGCAATTAATAACATCGTCACGGTTCGCGGAGTGAAGGTAAACATGAGTACCGAGGCGATCAACGCTTATCTTCAAACTCCTAACATTCCTTTCGAGACGGAGGAATACATTCAATATGTACGTCATGCGGATAAGGCAGAGATGACGAGTTTATTGTGCCTCCCGAACCAAGGTTGGACGACGGAGAAGGGAAGAGAGGTCTTGCATCGTGATCAACTCACAAAGTACGTAATTATTTAACGATTTTTTTTATAATTTGAAATGAATTGAAATATAATTGTGCTTTGAATTTTGTTTTTGTAGGATTGCCAAAGTATGGGTTTACTTTGTGTGCGCTCGCATATTCCCGATCACGCATTTTTCCAGCCTCGACGAGGGTCGCATACAAATATTGTACTACATCGTGAAGGGGCTCAAGATAAACATTGGTCGATTCATCTCGAGTCGGATGAGGAGTGTTGATTACAAGGCTAAGAAGACCGGTCTACCGTATCCGTCGATCATCACTGGCCTTTGTATGAGAGCGGGCGTGAGAATTGGGAGGCAGGACACGATCAAAGGTCCAATGGGGCCAATCACGAAGTCAATCATCGATCGGTACAAGATTCGAGAGGAGGAGGCGGCGGCGGATGAGGACGAGGCAGCTGAAGAGGAGGAGGAGGCACCATCGCCACAACCGCGTAGAGCGACGGTACTTGAGCTACCCGCACCTCCGGTGCGAGATCCGATGCTAGAGTATATCGCTCACACCAACCACTACCTCGTTGCCGAGAATCAAAATTTTCAACATTACCAACAACAGCAAGGGGAGTACAACGCCATGTCATACGAGGCGTTCAACGATGTCATCAGTCGGTTGGACATAAACAACCAGATAGCGTGGCGGTTTCCTCCGTACCCCCAGTACGAGTACTTACCACATTCAGCCCCAGAATGGCCGTCCGAATTCCCACGTCCTCCAGGAGCACCACCACGACGCGACAACGACAACGACAACGACAACGACAACAACAACTAGCTTATGCTTTTTTATTTATTTTAAAGACTCAGTTTGAATTATTAGTTTGAATTATGTTTCTTTCTTTATTTAAATTATGTTTGTTTCTTTGTTTAAATTACGAGACTTGAGATTTTAAGAATTAATATGTTTGTTTTATTGATGTTTATTTAAAATATTGTTTGTTTGTATGAATTACGATAGTAAGGAACTAAAGTATGCAGACATTAAATTGTTTCTTTGTATGAATTTGAGTAAAACAAAGTTTTTGATAGGTTTTAACGAAGTTTTACTATAAATTTAACCCGGCGCCGCGGCCCTATATCCTATAGCCGCGGCACCATGTCCCACAACGGATGTAAATCCGTTGTGGGAACAGCGGCGCCGCGGCCCTGATAGGCATTGCCGCGGCGTCGATGACTTACAGAGTCATTATAGACTCTGTAAGTCATCGACGCCGCGGCAACGCCTATCAGGGCCGCGGCGCCGATGACTTACAGAGTCTATATAGACTCTGTAAGTCATCGGCGCCGCGGCACCAGTATGAGTCGCCGCGGCGCCGACGACTTACAGAGTCTATATAGACTCTGTAAGTCATCGGCGCAGCGGCAACGCCTATCAGGGCCGCGGCGCTGCTGTTCCCAGAACGGATATACATCCGTTGTGGGACCTGGTGCCGCGGCTATGGGATATAGGGCCGCGGCGCCGTGTTAAATTTATAGTAAAACTTTGTCAAAACCTATTTAAAACTTTGTTTTACTCAAATTCAAATCAATATAAAGTTATAAATACAACTCAATCAAACAAAAGTCGGAGCTATGTCAGTTCGAAGTAAATGAGAAACATCGTCATCGTCGAAGTCATCCATCTCTTTGTCGATCGGTGGTAATCCGGATGTGAATGGCGGTATACTAGTCAAATCCTCGTCTTCTTCTTCTTGAATATTTCGCGCTTTCATATGAACTACTAATGACAACTCCGGATTGATTGGATCTGTAACATAAAAGACTTGACTCGCTTGTGAAGCGAGCATGAATGAATCATTCTCGTAACCGATCCTCCTGAAGTCGACAACAGTAACTCCGTCATTGTCAACTTTAACGTGATTATTGTCAGCCCATTTGCACTTGAATAATGTCACCCGTAATCCGCAATAATCAAGCTCCCATATGTCTTCAATGTATCCATAATAGTTCATGAAACCTTTTTTGGGATTCTTATCTTTGGCCGACGAAACATGTAATGCTTCGGCCAATAGTGTTACACCGCTATTTTGAACCGGATGCTTGTCGTCTCTCTCTTTTGTGTAAAATGTAAAACCATTAACAGACCAAGCAGTGTACCTTGTAACCATGCTCGAAGGTCCTGATGATAGTTTACTCAATGTAGTTGAATGACCCGCCTCTTCAAATAGTCGTTTTCCAAGGCATATCTGAAATAAACGGTTGTGCTCTTCTTGCAACCATTTTTCATTTCTAGCTTTCTTTGGATCTTTAACTCTCAGCTCATTCAAATGAATATCCACGAACGGGGTTACGTCAGAAACGTTGTGCAGAACATGTAGCGAGGCTTGTTCCCATTCTTTCCGGTTGACGCTAGAATATGTACCTATAGATAATATACTACTACATTAACTAAACAAGAATTAAATTACTTAGCTTTGATCTATATAAAATGTCTCAAATTGACGTACCTGTAGATAGTGCTTTTGACTCAAACCCTTTGTCCTTCGGTAATCCAATTTCATCTGCTTTAGTAAAATATTCAGAGCAAAACTCAACAGCCTCCTCAGCTATATAATTTTCAACGATACTCCCTTCTAGTCGATTGTAGTTCTTCACATAACTCTTCAACACTTTCATGTAACGCTCGATTGGATACATCCACCGTAAAAACACAGGTCCACATAATTTCACTTCACGTACCAAGTGAACAATTAGATGAACCATGATATCAAAAAATGATGGTGGGAATATCATTTCCAACAAGCACATAGTTTTCACAACTTCCGATTGCATCGCCTCTAACCGAGTTGGATCAATGACCTTTGAACATATCGAATTGAAGAATACACATATTTTGGAAATTGCGAACCTCACATCTTTTGACAAAATGCCCCGCAAAGCAAGTGGTAACATTTGTTGTGCGTGAGTCTTCATTCCAATAAGTTTGAGATCTTTTAAAGATACTAACCTTTTATAGTTTGAAGAATGACCATCCGGGACTTTGATAGATTCAAACCACTTACACAATTTTTTTTTCTCCTCCCGAGATAGAGTATACTTTGCCGGTGGTATTTTTGTTTTTTTCCACTCTGCTCGTCGACATGCAAAACGCTTCTTATATTCATTTCCTTGAGATCCATTCGAGATTTTATTCCGTCTTTCGATTTATTTGGATCATCAAGTAGCGTACCGATGAAAGATTCACATACATTTTTCTCAATATGCATAACATCCAGACAATTCCGAACATATAATGTTTTCCAATACGGAAGGTCGTAGAAAATCGATTTCTTTTTCCAAGGATTCTCTTGGAACGACTCTTTAGTACTAGCACGCCGCTTCCTTTTACCGAGCACTTCATTAACATTTTTAACCATTTCGAAGACATCTTCACCAGACAATATTCTAGGAGGGGGTCGTTCTTCCGTATTTCTATCAAATGCCTGTTTCAACCTTCTATATGAGTGATCTCTCGGTAAAAATCTTCTATGACCAAGAAAAACAGTTTTCTTACCATGCTTCAAACGAATGGAAGATGTTTCTTTCATGCAAACTCGACAACCAATTGAGCATTTCACAGAGTATCCTGACAAATTTCCATACGCTGGAAAGTCGTTTATAGTCCACATCAACATTGCTCTCAAGTAGAATGAATCGCCGCGGTAACCATCGTTGACCTCAATCCCTGTCTCCCATAACATCTTCAAATCATCGATCAATGGTGCCAAATAAACATCAATATCATTTCCTGGTTGACTCGGTCCTGAAATCAGAAGCGTTAACATCAAGAATTTTCTCTTCATACACAACTTTGGAGGGAGATTGTAGTTCACAAGAATAACCGGCCAGACACTATATTTACTACTCATCATGCTGAAAGGGTTCATGCTATCAGATGCTAAACCAAGACGCAAATTCCGAGGTTCAACACTGAAATCTTTATACTCCAAATCAAATGACTTCCACTGTGAAGCATCCGCAGGATGCCGTAACATACCATCATCGATACGTTTTTCTGAGTGCCAAACCATGTTCTTTGCGTGCTTGGCAGTATTAAACATTCGTCGGAACCGTGGCATTGGTGGTATGTACCATAATGCCTGAAAAACATATAAAATAATAATATAAAAAACATAATCATTTGTAAAACAAGTAATTATTATGTACGTATACCTGGATTGGAACTCCTTTGACCCCGTCACGTGGCAATTTACCTTTTTTCCATCTTGATTCTTTGCACCTCGGACATTCATCTAGATCTTCAGACTCATTTCTATATAAAACACAATCATTTGGGCACGCATGAAATTTCTCGTACTTCATACCCAATGTGCCCAAAGTTTTCTTAGCCTCATACATACTTTGCGGAACTTTATTGTCTTTTGGGAATGCTTCTTGAGTGTTTCCAACAATAGAGTAAAACTAGTGTTTGTCCACCCACCCGACGCTTTCAAATGAAATAAAGTAACTAAAAATGACAACTTCGAATAACTTGTACACCCTTCATACAATGGTGTCTCCGCATCATTCATCATCGACTCAAACAATTCCAGCCGTTCCACAAAATCATTCTCCAAATCATTCATCATCCCGCACATATCATCAAAGTCATCATCTTGAAGATCATCATTTCTATTGTTAATCGTAGGACGGAATTCTTCACCATGATAATACCATATTTGGTAAGAAGTCATTATTCCGTAAACCAACAAATGAGTTCGAACAATACGAAGAGAAAAATGTCTATGATTTCCACATTTCACACAAGGACAACGAATTGATTCCACATCACCGACATTATCTTTAACGAATTCACAAAACTCATTTACACCATTTTGATATATCTCGTTTAACCTATTCTCCCACATCCATTGCCTCACCATCTTAAAAAAAACCCTAATTATAACATGAAATATCAGATTTGAAATAAACAATCCAAAAATATTCAACTTTGTAACAAGTAAAGAGGAACTTACAAGAATTAGATGTATATAGTTGTGAGTTGTGAACGATAATGACACATAATGGGTCGAAATCTTGTTTGTAGTGTTTTTTCGACTGAAGTTTTGAGAGATTTAAGTGCAAAAAACGATTTAAAATGCATTTAAACGCACTTCAGGTCGTCGGCGCCGCGGCCCCGTAACTCATCGCCGCGGCGCATATCCCACAACCCTTCTATGAAGGGTTGTGGAAACCAGAGCCGCGGCACCGATAGACGTCGCCGCGGCGCCGGCGACTTCCCGAGAGCACCCGAGAGTTGGAGCTCTCGGGATGTCATAGGCGCCGCGACGACTTCTACCAGGGCCGCGGCCCTGGTTTCTGGGTTCAGCAGCGCCGCGGCACTGGTAGCCGTCGCCGCGGCGATTGTGACTTCCCGAGAGCACCCGAGAGTTGGAGCTCTCGGGAAGTCATAAGCGCCGCGGCGACGGCTACCAGTGCCGCGGCGCCGCTTTCTGGGTTCAGCGGCGCCGCGGCACTGGTAGCCGTCGCCGCAGCGCGGATCCCACAACCCTTAGTGGAAGGGTTGTGGGATGTTTAAATTTCGGGAAAACTGTAACTTTTTCATAACCCCGCCCAAATTTCGCCCAAAACTAACTTTCGACTTCTTCTTCTTCATTCTTCATTTTCACTCTCATTCTCTCTCAAAACTCAATATCTCTCAAAACCCAAACTCATTCTCTCTCAAGCTTCTATTCTCCGGCGACTCAAAACCTCCGGCGACTCAAAACTCCGGCCACTCACTCTCTCACTCCGTCCTTCATTCCCTCACTCTGTTACTCACTCACTCCCTTACCCTCTCACTCCTCACTCCGCCCTCCCTCTTCCTCCCTCCCTCCTCACTCCCTCACTCCCTCACTCTCGCTCCGCCCTCCCTCTCCATCCCTACTCACTCTCTCACTCCGCCCTCCCTCTCCCTCCCTCCTCACTCTCTCACTCCGCCCTCCATCCCTCCTCACTCTCTCACTCCTCCCTCCCTCTCCCTCACTCCTCACTCCTCACTCTCTCACTCCGCCCTCCCTCTCTCACTCCTTCACTCCGCCCTCCATCTTCATTTTGTCGTCTCCCTCTCCCGGTTAATTCACCTCGTCCCTCAACGGTTAGTTTTTTTTACTACTATTTTTGGTTTGAAATTGGTAACTAGTTTAGATTCACATTCAAATATATTTTGTGTTTGGAATGGTTTAGGTTGACATTTATTTTGTGTTTGGAATGGAAAATTAGTTTAGTCGCATTAATATATATTTTGTGTTTGAAATTGTATTTTGAATTGTGTTTATAGATTCAATGTCGACTACAACTACTACTACTTCTAGCGACGATATTAAAAAGAAACCTAGACGACTATTAGCATTAAATCCCGATGAGAAAGGAAAGAGAAGAAACACCCTTATGAGTCGTGTTAATAAAATTAGAAGTCTTGGTAGAAAAATCACGATAGAGTTAGATTCCAAAGGGCAACCAAAGGGTAAGGAAGGTGATGTGTTGTTGAGTTACTTTGGCGTATTAGCTAGAGAATATGTTCCACTTTCGACTCGTGATTGGAGATTAAAAGAGAACGATCAATTAAAAGAGAGGATTTGGAACGAAATATGTGAATGATTTTCGATTCCAATAGAACATAAGCACGATTGCCTCATGAGAGTAGGTGAAGCCGCAAAACTATTTCGTCACGAGTTATATCACGATCTTCTCAAAGACAAAATCAATGAACCAAGCTCGTTAAAAAGACCAAGTTGTGTTTTAAAATTTTACACGAGTATCACCGAAGAAGATTGGGCGAAGTTTGTTGAGTATAGACGAAGCGCAACTTTCAAGCAAACGTCGGAGCAAGGGAAAACTAATTCCGCTAAAGTGGAATACAAATCTCGATGTGGCCGAGATGGATATCGAAAACTAGATCAACAAAAGGTTGAGTTTTTTCATTTATTTATTTTGTATTCGGTTTTAACATTTAATATATGATTAATATGATTACTTGTTAATTAATAGCACGACGAAACCGGGCAATGGGCAACGTTAGAAGAATTATGGATTGACTCGCGTAAGAAAGACGGGATAGACGGAAAAGAGTTCAAGAATGACAAAGATCGACTAATGGGAGAATCAATTGTAAGATTTTAAATAATGTAAGTTATATTTTTAATATTTTTATTTACAAATTATTATAATATGTAGCAAAAATTATCTCAACAAGCAATCGAAGGTACTTTTATCCCGGAAACGGGAAAAAGTATCTTGCAAGAAGCCATGGGAGCAAAGAAATATGTTTGCGGTCAATCCAAACATGTTGCCAAGCGTTTCAAGTATTTTGTTCCTCCGACTCCAAATGAAGAACTTAACAAGATGCGGCTCGAAATGCGTCTCGAGTTGATGGAGTTTAAAAATGATATCTTGAAAGCGGTTAATGGTCGTGGTGGTACAAGTGTTGGAGAAGCGAGTGTTGATCTAGTTGAAGATAATATTAATGCAAGTGGCGTTAATATTGAAGAGAAGACTAAGATTCAAGAAGTCGTCGAAGAGGTCGTCTCTTTAGGTAATCTTTATTCATGCTTTATTCATGCTTATTTATTTACTTCAAAAGTTTGCTTATTTTCGGTATTAAATCGGTGATTTTCATAGGGCATGACGATATACATAAACCTTCGAAAGTCGTTCCGATTATTGTGGAAAAACTAACTAGTGTTCGGGCTAGTTGCTCATTGAATCCAACCACACCGGTGACACCGTGTTCGAATGAAAGTGTCGAATGTTTTCTCTACATTGACGATATCGTGGAAGGAAACACAATCCATGTTGCAAATGGGCGAGTATATTTGAACGAGGGCGTAATTCACTTCTCAAGTTTAGAGGAAGGAAATGCACGTGTGAGCGTTTCCGGCGTTTTGGTTAAGAAAGCCAAATTACCGATTCCCACCGAAGAAGCTCTAACCGTAGAAGATGCAATGGGAGGTTTTGTCTCGTGGCCGCGACGATTAATAGAAACTGAGACTACGGCAAAAGAGAGTCGCGGCCCTCCCAAACTCGAATCTACGAGTCAACCTACTCCCGACGATAATAGGAGAATTAATTACAAGGTAATATATTTTAACCTACTCATTATTATGTATTGATTGTTCAAATTAGTTATAAGATAATTAATTCAAAGTTTAAATGGTTACAAGGTAATAAATCCCAAGTTTAAATTGCTCGCTCAATATGCCAACAAAATGATGTTAGCACAAGGAAACGTTATTCAAGTCAACGTTTGTCCAACAATCTCTGCTATACCGATTATGTTGGGATTTGATGATATTTCCGAATGTTTACAATTTTCGGAAATTGGGGCGTCAAGCATATCTCTTTACATGGAGTAAGTGTTTCTTTCATGATTTTTTTTTAATATTGATGATTGAATATTGAGTGTTTTAACTATTTGAATAATTTGGAATGTAGTTGTATACGCGCATCGATGTCAAAGTTGAAAACAAAATTTGTCTTTGTAAACGCCGCGTTAGCTTCTCACATGTCTACAAATGACAAAGATTACCATTTGTCGACACGAGTCAAAGAGGTTGGCAACGCGGTGCGAGGATGCACAAGTGGGCAACTAGTTTTCATGCCCTACAATCGAAACTTTCATTGGATGCTTGTTGTCCTTGACTTATGGAAGGATTGTGCTATGTTTTTTGACCCGTTGAATAAACAAATTCCACAAGACTTGGTTTCGTTGATAAAAAGGTAATTTTTTTACTTATATATTGAATATTTGTTATAAAAGATACTCATACTATTTGTTTTGTAGGGTGTTTTCAATTTCAAACTTGAAACCAAAGGCGCTATTGGCCACGGACAATCAACATACATAAGGTCAATGGCCGCGCCAAGACAAAGCGGTAACACGGAATGTGGATATTTTGTTTTATGTTATATGCGAGAAATAGTTGTAGGAGGTATAAGTAGATTAGAAAACAAAAACACGTATACACCTTTGGATATAGAGAGAGTAAGAGAAGAGTGGATTAACTATGTACAAAAATTCATTGAATGTGATGATTAGTTACATTTTGTGATATTGAATGTATATTTTTTAGATGATTTTGAATGATTATGATGATTTTGGATGTATAGTATGTTTTTAGATTGATTGTGCATGTATTATGCAGGTAATTATATGATATTTTGGGTTTAATCCAATAATAATGAAGAGATGCACTCTTCGGAGAACGGCGCCGCGGCGACATATGTTTGGAGCCGCGGCCCCAAGTCCCACAACGGATTCAAACATCCGTTGTGGGAGCTGCGCCGCGGCACTGAATGTCCAAGCCGCGGCACCAGGTGTCCCATAATAGGCGCCGCGGCGACTCTTTACGGCGCCGCGGCCCCAAGTCCCACAACGGATGTTGGGATCCGTTGTGGGACTCCGGTGCCGCGGCACCGATTGGTGGGGCCGCGGCGAGACTGGGCCGCGGCGACTCTTTACGGCGCCGCGGCACCGGAGTCCCACAACGGATCCCAACATCCATCGTGGGACTTGGGGCCGCGGCGATAAGTTTTCAAAAATAAAAATTTTTTACAACCGATAATTGATTGGTTGTTGAATTTCCCACAACCCATAGACATTCGGTGTGGGAAATATGAACATTCCACACCGGAAGTTTAAGGGTTGTGGGAAATTCCACAACTCAGGCTCCCACAACCGTTATTAAGGGTTGTGGGAAAATTCCACACCCCTTATTAAGGGTTGTGGGAACAAGTTTTTCTACTAGTGACCATAGTTCATAATGTGCATGATTGAATGGAGAATACACGGAGATGAATATAAAAGACTCATAATTAATAACAAAATTGTATTAATAAACACAGGAGTTCCAAGGATCCAAAGAATAGATATAAAAACTGTGAATGGTGAAAGTGTAGTTATGGCAACAATGATTTTCTCAAAATGCTTTTTCTCTAACGGGATGACTATGGCCGATAAGAAAACCAAAAACTAAAAACAAAGAAAAAGATGTGGTTCTGTATAAACTAAAGTGTTTTAGTAGGGTTCCTAGGTTTTTCGGAGCTCATATGGGCCGTTTAATTGCATCCAACAGCTTAAATTACAATTATAACGCGTGACAATTAAGTCGGAATTGGGGCCTGTGCGTTCTCATACGCATTCATGTGCACCGCACAGGTCTTTCTAGGAAGCATGTGCGCTGCACACCAAACGGACAGCTGGGCGCACAAAACTCTGGTACTTGGGTGTGGCGAAGGTGGGCATTTATGGGCAACCTGTTCACCGCGCACCAAACACACAAGTAGGCGCACATGGTCTTCTTTTGACACCGCACATAACAAATATACATGACTCTGTAAGATTTATATATTACATCAATATGTAAATAAACCATCATCTTGTGGACATCTCTGTCAACAAACTCCCACTTGACTCAAAGAAGATGAGAGTAGTCTTTCATGCCCAATCCGTCTCGATGTTGGTCGAAGACCTTGTTAGATAAGGACTCAAAGAATTGTCTTACAAGAAATAAGGAGGCATTTACAAGCTCCCCCCTAGGTAGAATTTCGGCCAAAGAGTGCATCAAGAGGAGAGTTTTATTTCCCTTTTCTTATAAGGATAATTACCCACAAGAAGAAGGGAAATGAATTTCCTTGAGAAGGAAAAAAATGTGCTAAGTGAGGAAACAAATTTACTCACTAATGCCTTGTGTATGGCCGGCCATCCTAAGAGAGAAAGGGGAAGGGAAAATCAAATATTGTGTCATGAATACATTATTCTTTCATGAATGAATAATTGACCTTTATAGATTTTTCCTTCTCCTATAAATAGAGCCTCACATAGAGATGTGAAGTTTAACATTTTGCCTTGTTCTCTCTTGCTCTTGGCCGACCCTCTCTCTCTCTCTCTCTCTCTAGAAAATACTCTTTTCATTTTACACCTAGATCCATACTTGATCTAGAGAATTAGCTTATGATCCAAGAATTGTTCTTGGTTCATATTGTTTAATTGTGCCCACACACAAATCCTTCTAAAGCTCTATAGACTCTTGTAATTGAAACCTTAGCTTTCTCGAGTTCACGTTTTAGGTGTGAAGGTGACGAGCGAGCCAAGCAAGAAGATCCACCTTCCTCAAGAAGCTTCAAGATCAAGCTACAAGAAAGGTTCGTATTCAAGTAGGTTTAATAATGTTTTTAATTCATAACATGTATATGCACTTTGTCTAGGTTAGTAAAAATTGTTTTACTAGTAAAATTAATTTTTATATACCGCCATTAATGTGTTAATGTTAAATTTTTCTTAACCCTAGACCTATTCCAACAATAATTAACACATCTAACCAACAATTATTTTAAATTGGTGACATGTTTTCTACGAGTAACTCTTACCAATCATTCCAAGAATATTTATTTAAATGAGTCATTCATTAAGCATTCAAGATTCACCTTCTCAAATAGTGAAAAAATTTATAAGCACTAAACACTCTTCCAAGTGTCTATCATTGAGACCTTATGAACCCATATGATCGAAGCTATAGAATAAAGATTAGACTCAAAAGTTCACAAACCTTTTCGTTTTTAATTCTAAATATTAGTCGATTCCACTAAAGGACTAATACTGAGACTCTCTCTGTTCATATGCGTATATTTTTCGTTTCATGTGACAAAAAAATTCTTCACACGATCCACAGAGTAGTTTACGATATTACCCTTCATGTGTATCACTAACTAAGGGGAATGTAAAATTACCATTTTACCCCTTGATTTATTATTTCAGTAACTCCTTTGTTATTTGTGAATGAGAAAAAACATAGAGTGAGATGTCTTTACATGTCACATGTTTTAATCAAAGAATGTTCTTATTCGATAAATACCTGACCAAGTTTATTCATTCCCAATCTCATAACAAAGCACATTGTGATACTAATGCATTTGCGTTGTTTCAACATGAATTCTGTATCTGTGAATCACAAAACCCAATATGAAAACATTGTGACACCAATCGCCGGGTCAGATGAAACTATAACTTAGTCATTTCCAATTGACAAACCAAATGTCATAAAGTGTAATATCAATTATATATTCACTTCAGGATTTAGGTATGTACCAAAGTACCCCTCGTATGTGATCTTGAAGTTTCGAGTGGTTAAACGGTTTTATCTCGAGCTTCTAAGTATCATTGGTCTTGTTCAATATCTTCCATAAGATATCAAGAATGAAACACAGAGTTACAACTCTCTATATCACAAAATAAGATATCATTATTCATTGAAACAATCATTACTTAGATTCGATTGCTCTATCGATCTTGTTAGACTATATTTAGCACCCCTTTCGTTGATGACAGTTTCAGAGCATAGCATTCATACATAAACACAAACATAATAAAGAATGAATATTTATTTATATTAATGTCTCAGCAAAATTAAATACAAATTTTCAATGTCTTATATCTTCTTTGTGGGCACCAATCCCAACAAACTCCCACTTGATTCAAAGGAGATGTAAATGATCTTTCAGTCCCAATCCTTCTAGGTGTCCCTCGAATTTACTTATTAAAGGCTTCTTGAAGGGATTACCAAGGTTTTCTAACATTGAGATCTTCACGACTTCATAGTCTCCTCTGTGAACGATGTCCCGTACCAGGAGATACTTCTGCTCTATATGTTTAGAGCGCTTGTGACTTCTTGGCTCCTTACAATTAGCGACAGCCCCACTATTATCACAACAAAGTGTACTAGTCTCGCTTGCACTTGGAACATCTTCCAAGTACATAAGGAATTTCCTCACCCACACAGTCTCCTTTGCAGCTTCACAAGCTGCCACATACTCGGCTTCCATGGTCGAGTCAGCAACGCAAGATTGCTTGATACTCCTCCAGACCACGGATCCACCATTGAGGGTGAACACAGACCCTGACGTGGACTTCTTGGAATACTTAACCGATTGAAAATCGGAGTTGGTATATCCTTTCATATACATATTACAACCTGAGTATGCAAGCATATAGCTTCTCGTTCTCAAGAGATACTTGAGAATATGCTTGACAGAAACCCAGTGCTTGGGTCCAGGTTTTGATTGAAACCTACTCACCACGCCCACTGCGTAGCAAATATCTGGCCTCGTGCAAACCATAGCATACATGAGACTTCCTATGGCTGAAGCGTAAGGAATATGTCTCATGTCCTCAACTTCTTAAGGAGTCTTGGGAGATTGCTCACTTGAGAGATGCACGCCATGTCCAAAAGGTAGTAGTCCGTTCTTGGAGTCTTGCATACTAAAGCGATCCTTGATCTTATCAATATAAGATGCTTGAGAAAGCGCTAACTTTCGGTTCTTCCGATCTCTAAAGATCTTATCTCCAGAATGTCAGCCGCCTCTCCCAGATCCTTCATCTCAAATTGCTTTGACTGCCATATCTTAACCTCTGATAACATTCCTACATCATCCCCAATGAGTAGTATGTCATCCATATATAGGACTAAGAAGACCAGCTTGACATCGTTTATCATCTTATAAACACATGGCTCATCTACTGGCTGATCAAAGCCATAGCCTTTCACAGTGTCGTTGAATCTGATATTCCACAATCTATATGCTTGCTTTAGTCCATAAGTGGACTTCAGCAACCCAAAAACCTTGCCCTAATGGCCTTTCTCCATGAACCCATCTGGTTGAGCCATATAAATGCGCTCGTCAAGATTTCAATTCAGAAATGCAATCTTGACATCCATCTACCAGATCTCATTATCCACGGCGGCAACAATGGATAAAAGAGTATGGATGGACTTCAGCATCGCGACTAGCGAGAAGGTATCTTCATAGTCGATACCTTCTTTCTATGTGAACCTCTTGGCCACAAGTCGTGCCTTAAATGTCTCAACATTTCCATCCGGTCCTATTTTCTTCTTGTAGATCCATTTACACCCAACAGGCTTAATGCCTTCAGGTAGATCTACAAGCTTCCAGACCTCGTTGACATACCTCGAATGCATTTCAATGTCCATGGCTTCTTGCCATAGGCTTTCTTTGGAACTCTGCATCACTTGAGAAAATAACATTGGATCATCTTCCTCATGATATGTATCGAACAGGTTGTCATGCAATCCTGTTACTGCGACGAAGCACATGAGGCTATAGTTCCAAATGTGGTTCTTCTACTGTTGGACTAGGACTCGTCCTATCTTGTGAAGTACCAGCTACTTCACCCAACTATTCCTTTAGCACAAGTTTGCTTCTTGGTAAAAAATTCTTCATATAGTCTGTTTCCAGAAACCTAGCGTTCGTGCTTACGAATGTCTTCTGATCAGCAGCACTATAGAAGATGTAACCTTTAGTTTCTTTGGAATATCCCACGAATATGCATACTTTTGAACGACTAGCCAACTTGCTAGTCTTTTGTCTCAGCACATGTGCTGGACAAACCTAGATGCGAACATGGTGTAAAACAAATTTTCTACCACTCTATCTCTCATAGGGAGTAACAGGGACCGTCTTAGACGGAACCTGGTTCAGAATATAAGCTGTCGTTTCTAGCGCATATCCCCGGAATAAGTTAGGAAGCGATGAGTAACTCATCATTGATCTCACCATATCCAACAGAGTTCGATTCCTTCTCTCTAACACCACCGTTTTGCTGTGGAGTGTCAGGTGCTATAAGCTGAGAATGGATGCCTTCTTCTCTAAGAAGGTCTTCAAACTCTCAAGACAAGTACTCTCCCACTTGATCTGATCGAAGGGTTTTGATCTGTTTCTCCGTTTTCTTCTCAACTAAAGCCTTATACTCTTTGAACATTTCAAAAGTATCCGACTTATGTCGCATAAGGTAGACATGACCAAACCATGAGTAGTCATCAGTGAAGGTTATGAAATATTCGTAACCTCCTCTTTCTTGGATGTTTATAGGACCACATACATCACTATGTATGAGTTCCAATACTTGCATGGCTCTCAGACCCTTTGTAGAGAAGGGTCTCTTAGTCATCTTGCCCTCAAGACAGGATTCACACGTGGAAAGACTTCCCACGATTAAAGACTTCAAAGGACCATCATATGTCAACCTCTTAATTATATCTAGGCCAATACGTCCAATACGTAAGTGCCATAGATATGTGTTGTCCGTTTCATCAATATGAAACGTCTTATGTGTCCCGAGTGAATCTCTATTCACTTCGGTGTCCAAGATTGTCGGCTCAACATGATATAAATAATAAATAGAATCGACTCGTTGAGCTTTAGCAGTAAAAGAATCATCAATAAAAATCTCAATACCATTATTTATCTTAAATTGTAACCTGGTTCTAATAAACGACAAAAAGAAATCAAATTCTTGCAAAAATCCGGAACATAATAAACATTATTTAATAATAAAGTCTTATTTCCAAACTTGAGCTTCATGGTCCCGACAGATCTTGCTCCGACCTTCGTTCCATCACCCCTGTTGAATTCGAACTCCCCATAACTTAAGGTCCTGATTTTTCTAAAACCATTCAAATTACACACAACGTGGTCAGACGCCCCGCAATCAAGGATCCAGGGTTATGTCTTGATTGTAGTGTAACAAGCTTGAGTAACAAAGATCGTACTTTTCCCCTTAACACTCTTGAGGTAGGTAGGACAGTTCCTCCGCCAGTGGCCAGCCTCTCCGCAATGGTGACACTTGTGCTCAGACTTGTCCACCTTTGCGATGCATTTGCCCTTAGCATCCACAGCCTTCTTGTAAGGCTTCTTGGAACCCGTTCAATTGGCGTTTTTGGGCCTTTCCATCATCCTCTTGGAACCAGAGGTTGAGCCACTGTGTTCAGCAACATTGAGATCTCCCGACTTCTTCTTATTCTTAGGGAGAAGTCCCTCGGCAGTCTGCAACTCCTTTATGAGCTCAGTTACTGTGTAATTGAGCTTGTTCATGGAGTAGTTCAGACGGAAGCTATCATAAGATTGTGCCAGAGTTTCCAAGATCATGTGTATCTTGGTCTCTCCGTCGATCTCAGAGCCAAGGATCTCCATATCGTTCAGGTGACCCATGATCAGTAGCATGTGTTCCCGAACAGAAGATCCTGGCTTCATCCTGCAGTTTATGAAACTGCGGATAACTTGCTGCCTCGCCTAGCGCCCATGGCATCCGAACATCTCATGGAGATTGAACATGATTTCATATGCTGTGGGGATGTCTCAATGAGATTGCTGGAACACATTTCTCATCGATTCCAATATGTAGCATCGAGCAATCTCGTCAGACCTTATCCACGCATCGTAGGCGTCCTTGTCTTCCTTACTAGAGTCAGCACTCGGAGAAGGAGGACATGGGGTCGTGAGAACATACTTGTCCTTTTCCACCGTCAGTACGATGTCGAGGTTACGTTTCCAGTTAACGTAATTCTCACCCTCGAGTTTGTTAGAACTTAAAATCAATTGTAGTGGGTTAAAAGACAATTTGCTGAAAACATAAATAAAATAAATAACTTTAGTATGTGCTACTTTTTCGAATTATATGCATGCATGAACAATCCTAATATGATGAGGAAAGCGTTAAATAATTCATGGTATTCAGAACAACAATAGTTAATTACTTTTACTATGGGGAAACCGTAATTAACCGCCTTTGATAGTCATGACACATCACTATCTAGTTCGAACCATCCAAGAAGTCACAACTTCTACTTCTTACTAATTAGCATAAACGTTTGGTCACTTATTTGTAATGCATGGCCTCTATATGAGGATCACTTTAAAACATAAGCCTAAGTGTGCAACCAACACATGAGTCTTTACTCAAGTTACTCTGAAGACGGTTCACCTATGTGGAGACCGTGTTTAATTGTTCCTCTTTAAGACTTAGTTCTTAACAGTATGATTAACTAAATACTTCTGAAGTACTCCTATTGATGGGAGGGCCAATATGTGTGACTCTTAGTTCATCACATATTTAGTCAATTATACTTGTGTTGGGGACCTTGGGTTGCTTCAACGATAAACAACACTCCCACTTAGTTTTTGCGAAGAATCATATTTTTTTCAAAACAGTTTACAATCGTTATAACTCTTTATTCATTATAAACTATATGAACAGTTCATTTTAAAATGATGTTGGTGTTCTATTCTATATGACATGTGAGGTGATATGCAATGAGTATAAATAAATTTAAAGCATAAAATATTTAACTCAATAAATGACCCATTTCTAAATACAACCCAAATGGAAATTAAATAGAAAATTAAACTAATTTAATCTTCATGTGAGAGTCCGGCCAAGGGACTTGTGACGCGTCATCGGATGTCTCGGGTTAGGCCCCACACATTCTCCAACATGCGGCCAAGCCCCAGGTGCTGCCGTCCTTGTCTTCTCATCCTCGAATTACAATAAACTTAATTACAATTCAAATGTCCTCGCAAATTGAGGTTCACAATTTAAATAGATAAATTTTAAAACCCGGGACGATAACCGGAAACAAAATTCTAGGGCCATATTAAATGATGATCCATCCATAAACCTATACACACAATTCATAGCATACATAATGCAATAAACAATCATACAAAAAAGGCCAACACCAACTAGTCAAACAAATTTTAAAACTAGTCATTAAACCTAAATTTTGATGCCTTTATATATCTCTGATACCATTTGTTGGAAATTATTTAACAATTTAAAAAAATTAATTATAATACACATTCTATGTGGCGAAAAAATATAATTAGATCGATCATATTAAAACTATTTTTAATATGTTTAAACAACCTAAGCATTAAAATTTATTGACATGCTAATAAACAATTTATGAAAACATGTTGAACAACATTTGAACACACTATCAACCTATATAAACAAATTTATATAATTATAGTCATCCAAATCGTTGAAAATTAATTACAATTGAGATTGTAAACAATCCCAACGTTGCTCGCTATCTCCGGAAGGCCACACCAAGTCCAAATGTGTAAAGAGGCTCGCTGGAATGCCTTGGACGCGCGCTGGCCGGACTGGGAAGACATGCTCTCTGGACAGCGCCTTCATCGGACTGAGAGGTCACGCCGGACAGGAGGCAGGACGCCTGGGGCCTCTGGGAGCACACCTGGAGATCTCGCCGGATTGGAAGTCTCGCCAGACTGGGACCTACTCCGGACTGGAACCTTCATCGGACTGGAGACTTCGCTGGACTGGATCCTTCACCGGACTGAAACCTCCGCCTTACTGGAGCCTTCGCCGGACTGGAACGCCTGCTGAGGATCTCGCCGGACAGGGACTCCTGCTGGGAATCTCGCCGGACAGAGACGGTGGATGGGATCTCTTGCTGGTTTGGAGGGGATGTGAGCTTTTGTGACTTCAAAAAAATTCAAAAAATTCACAATTTCCATTATAGAACACACCAAACACCACACAGGGGGAGAGAGAGTGCCTTGGTCGAAAATATTAGGGTTAGAGATTAAGTGATTAGGGTTTCTTAAGCCTATTTATAAACAGGTTAAATAGGCTTAAGCTGGGTCAAATCCATGACCTAATCACTTATAGAATTCTGCCAAATATCTCCTTGTACTCATCCATATTGATTTATTTTATTCCCAAATTTTAATTTATTTCTAAATTCAAATAATTTAGAACTCTCATTTATTAATGACATTTCATTAAATAATTTCATACTTATCAAATAAGCACGAAATGAGAAATTATTTCTTTTCTACTTTTCTTTATTTGAATTATTGAAGTGTATTATTATCAACATAACAATACTCTATGATTCAGTAAATAAATGTAATAATAAATAACTAATTATTTATTAAGTTACTTAGAAAACAACTTTCTCGATATAAATCACAATTTATATTAAATGAGTAAATCAATGATTCTTCTTCATTTAATCTCTTACAAGTGTCTATCATTGAAACATTATGGACCCATATGAATGAAACTTTAGAATAAAGATCAGACTCAAAATTTCACAAACTTTTTCCGTCTTTTAATTCTTAATATTAGTCGATTCCACTAAAGGACTAATACTGAGACTCTCTCTATTCATATGCGTATATTTTTCGTTTCATGTGACAAAACAATTCTTCACATGATCCACATAGTAGTTTACGATATTACCCTTCATGTGTATCACTAACTAAGGGGAATGTAAAATTACCGTTTTACCCCTTGATTTATTATTTCAGTAACTCTTTTGTTATTTATGAATGAGAAAAACCATAGAGTGAGATGTCTTTACATGTCACATGTTTTAATCAAAGAGTGTTCTTATTCGATAAATACCTGACCAAGTTTACTCATTCCCAATCTCATAACAAAGCACGGTGTGATACTAATGCATTTGCGTTGTTTCAACATGAGTTCCGTATCTGTGAATCACAAAACCCAATATGAAAACATTGTGACACCAATCGCCGGGGCAGATGAAACTATAACTTAGTCATTTCCAATTGACAAACCAAATGTCATAAAGTGTAATATCAATTATATATTCACTTAAGAATTTAGGTATGTACCAAAGTATCCCTCGTATGTGATCTTGAAGTTTCGAGTGGTTAAACGGTTTTATCTCGAGCTTCTAGGTATCATTGGTCTTGTTCAATATCTTCCATAAGATATCAAGAATGAAACACAGAGTAACAACTCTCTATATCACAAAATAAGATATCATTATTCATTCAAACAATCATTACTTAGATTCGATTGCTCTATCGATCTTAAGATTGCAAACAAATGTTTAAACTAGTCACAAGGGGCTATCTTGTCAGACTATATTTAGCACCCCTTTCGTTGATGACAGTTTCAGAGCATATCATTCATACATAAACACAAACATAATAAAGACTGAATATTTATTTATATTAACGTCTCAGCAAAATTAAATACAAATGTATTTCAGTATCTTATATCTCCTTTGTGGGCATCGATCCTAACAAATGTTGAATAAATTAACAAAGAGTTGAAACTTTTATTCATTCTATTTTGTATGTTTAAATTTTTATGATAAATATTAGTCTTTAGTCCTTAAACAAATTTAACAACAAATGAGGAGACAATAATATATTTGCATGAAAAAATCTTCATGGTTTGCCTAAAACAATATATTCGGAATCTAAGGATCAAATGACTATTAATCTCATTATTAGGAGTATTTATGATGTCTAGATATGAGACAAAGAGATTTGAGACTCTATAATTCCTCCTATGTTTCTTATGAAGATATTGAATTGATTAGTGCAGTTTCAGACATTGAAAGAAAATTATGTAACCTCATATGTCTCGAAGTCACCATATATGAATTTTATCAAGCTTACCTCAATCCTAATATGAGACATGTAATTTTATTGCTTATGTACTCTCATTTGAGAAAGTCAAAGTTCTTGATTCACTAGACAAGACTTATGACTGAATCATTAAGTTATGAAGATATCATACACGATTTTTTGAAGTTCTAACATATATGGTATTCATTGACATGATTGCTAAAAATGCAAAGTCATGGACTTGGATTGTGAATAAATGAACTGCCCAGTGTACAAAATAAGTTTTAACTTCTTTGGATGAAACAATATGACTTGTTAGCTCATGGTTAATTTTTTATTTCTAAATTGTTCACAAGTGAAAACTGATTTGTAAAAATAACAACTAGAAGGGTAAAATGGTAATTTTATAAATCTCATCTTGCTGAGGATATTCATTAAGGTTAAACAAAGATAATATTCAATAGATCCACTCATCACAATTAAATTGAATTATACGTAGAAAATATATTCATTTTAATCGAGACATTTTCAGCATCAACTATTTGGTGGAGTCAGTTGATATTAAGTTATGTGCACTTTTGTGTCCAAGTATGCTAGCTGGAGTTTTGTTCATTTGGTTTCAGGAGGTCACTACCACAAGTCATAAGGGTATAATTTCGCAAACTGAAAACTAAGTTAAAACAAGTTCAAGTGTTGAACTATATAATTTTTTAATTAGGACAAGGGCTACTCTTGTAATTATCTTGGACAATTAAAAGAAACATCTAGACAAATATTTTAGAGTGAAATAGTTAACCAAGAGAAAACATAGATGAAGTGATTATTTTTGGCAAAGATATATGAAGATATATGCACAAAAGAAAGAGAGGACACAAATGTTTGCTTTGGGTAATGAATATATGCTTAGCCATTGTAAGAAAGAAAAAATATATTCTATTTGATAGAAATAGGTAATATATATCATATAAATAAATATGAGATATTATTTAATTTGATATAGTCAACTTATTTCCTTATAAACACACCTCCACATTGAGATGTGAAAGTACACAAATTCGATAGACAACATTCTTTTGTAAACTTGGATCTCTCTCTTTTATATATACACACACGCATATATATATATATATATATATATATATATATATATATATCTATCTCTCTCTCTCTCTCTCTGAACTAGGTTGTCTATTGGTATCGATATTCGGACTCAAAAGTTCATAAACGTTTTCCGAATATTAGCTTAATGTCAACTGACTCCACTAAAGAGTTGACACTGAGAATCTCTTGCTTCAAATCAATTTTTTTTCTACTCAAATTCAACTAAATTATATTGAGTGGATTCATTGAATGTTATCTATGATTACCCTTCAAGAATATCACCAACTAGATGAGATTTATAAAATTACCATTTTACCCTTCGAATTGTTATTTCCTCAACTCCTTTGTTACTTATGAATAAGTTAGATTTTGGATACCGCGCGGTTTATTTATTCACTATCCAAGTAATAGAGCATGAGGTGATATACATTGCATTTCAGCAATCTTGTACATAAATTCGATATCTATGAGAACTTCACAAAGCTGGTTCATGACATTTTCATAACTTAATATCTCACCAATTAGTCTAGACTAGATCGCTGAGTGGACCTAAAATTTGACTTTCTCAAATGAGAATATGTAAGTTATGAAATGACATGTCTCATTTCAGGATTTAGGTAAGCACGATGCAATTCATACGTAATGACCTTGAAACATAAGAGGTAAAATGGTTTGTTCTTACATTGTCTCTAAAGGTGCACTGGTCAATTAAGTATCTTGGTAAGATACACTGAAAGAACTATTGAGTTCCTAACTCTCTATGTCTCGTAACTAGACATCATAGATTCTATCAACAATTATACTATGATCAATAATTCGTTGATCTTTATATTGTGAATATTTCGCTTTAAACAAACCATGAAAAGTTTGTTCAAACAAATCTACATTTGTCTCTTCATAGATTGTTAGGTTTTATTAAGGACTATAAGACTATTCAATATCATAAAATCTTCAACCAAACGAAAAAGGAATTAATGAACGTTTCAACTTTTTATTAATTTAATAAACAAATTACAATAAGGATTCATGAGAGATTTATATTACATCGATATGTAAATAAATAATATTTTTGTGCGCATCTTTGCCAACAATATGGACGTTGCACATAGACATAGCATTCTAAGAACAAGGGTCAGGATTCGGAGAAATAATTAAGCAATCCTTCACATTAGGATTTTTGGCATCGCATAATAAAGTACAATACAAAACTCTAATTGCCATATTGCACCCTCGCTAAATGCGATGAAGCCCATCGTATAAAAGAACTATGTGATTCGCAGCTCCTAGAGAATAAATACATCAGAAAGTTAGATACACAAATATCACGAACGAAAAATTATGTACCGATATTCCGCGGTCTCGCCGAGCAGTTTGCCAAATTAAATTCACTTGAATTCCACGAGAAGATAATATAGCGGCATGTAGATTAGTCACTCTAACCTCTACGTTCGACTGGACATAAAAATAATCATTCAAAAGAATCTCCTAGCATCCTCAATGATGTAAACATGATAGGAATTGTTGCTATCTTTTATCACGCATGCAAGGGCATATATCGTACAAGTAGTATAAAATATAGAAATTCAAAGTTTTCTCCCATAAAGACTAACAAAAGAAATTTTCATAAAGTTGTCTGAATTAATTCTGATTAAAAAATGATTTTTATGACTAAAATACAAGTGCTTAATTAAAAAGAGTAAATTAAAGAGGTTTGAATAAAGGTTAAAAAGGTAAGGGTCACGATTTCATTGCGCTAACTTAGGTGGGGAGTTTAGGGTTCAAATTAACATTTTAACTTCTACGAAAACTAATCTCACTCAATTCATATTATTCACTAGTCTCTCTCGATAGATGCATAAAACCTATGTAATTTTCAGATTATTATCCTCTCGACATCTAAACCTATTAAAAAAATACGCAATCGAACTTGAGTTCTAACGACTTGCCTAAATTTTTACTAACCTAGGATCAATTATGTTATCATAAAGATGAGCACGATTATTCATTCTTTCTCAAGTAAGGAACAATTCTAATGGTGACCAAACACTAGAAAAAAAAAACACCATTTATTGTAACTGATTCATCTAATTGAATTAACAAGTCTTTTCTAACCCCTAACAAATCTCCCACACCATAATTTTTCCTAGCTTCATCGCAACCCCATAAGAGACTTAGTAGTTAAAGAAAATCATAATCAACAACAACCGTAAAACTAAAATAGTAAGCATAAGAACAAAAAAGATAATGGAAAAGTGACTTCATATTTAGTAAATGATGTTAAACAATAT
This sequence comes from Urtica urens, assembly GCA_958296335.1. NCBI lineage: Eukaryota > Viridiplantae > Streptophyta > Magnoliopsida > Rosales > Urticaceae > Urtica > Urtica urens. The sequence continues at coordinate 16,127,561 of OY282526.1, forward strand.
TAAAAACGAACAAGGAAGAAGGGTTATGAATCTCAAATTAGGAAAATCTTCGGCGTACAAAATCTCATGACGGAAATTGCCTTGTTCAACAATATTTAAAGTCAAAAATAATAAATAAAACAAGAAGAAAGAGATATAAATAAGATTTGTAAATCTCAAATTAGGTTTGAGTCGGAGTACAAGATTTCACGACGACAACTCTTTTTTTCTCTTCTAAACTTCTTAAAGAAAAGAAAGCTAAGCAAAATAATGAATGAAAAAGTATGAAATGAGATGGAATGTTTTAGAACAGGATGGGATGAGATAATAGGGTCTTGGGGACCATATTTATAGATTTTCGGAGTAAACTCTATGGTTTTCTTATAAAAAAAAAACGTGTAATAACATTGAATTCATGGAAAAATTTGCTCTATCTTTATTTTTCATTTTTAGATTCTGGCCCTCTGCGCACCGCCTGCCTTGCCCATCGCGGCTCACGCCTGCCTCCAGGCCCTTTGAGCAGCGTGCGACTTGTGTTTTCTTGACGTGTGCAGTCCGCCCCGCTAGTCTGCAAATTATTGAGTTCGATGCCCGAAAACTCTTATCTTTGATAAATTTCTTCCATGAAGTTCTCTTTACATGAAAACACTCCTATACAACACAAAACATTAATGATACTCGAGAATAAACTTGGTTTTACTCGAGATATTAAGGGTTTTCTACGTTAAATAACGCACCTCTCAAATACCCCCAAACTTTAACTATTGTTTTCCTCACGCAGTAACAAACAAAAAAATTAACTAAAAAATCAAATACTAAAACACATAAGAAAATAGACAAGAAAAAAACTACGAGACACAAAATGGGTTCAATATTATTTCCATTATGATCTAATCAAGATCTGACTCTATCTTTCATTTTCAAAACTTTTCGACTTTAAAAATTCATGGTTTTAAACACCATTCACTGCTAAAATTGAAGGAGTTGATAAAATCACATATTACCTTTAGCCGTTACACAATATTTACCTATCTCGAAAGTGTTCGGATTCCTATATTCATCTTTTGACAACCATAATCATGACGCCACAAAAACCATAATATATATGGGAGTTTATTTTACAGTTTTGCCTTACCATCGGCCTAGTCTTCTCCCGTGATCTCCGCTAATGAACAAAAGTCATTTCAACTTTGTCAAAACGTCTTATGATACTTGTAATGTTAGCCTTGGGTCAAGGGTATCAAAGTGAATATATAGTGTTTTGGGTTGATCTTAGCGACTCTCGACTCAACCCAATACAATACCTTTCTAACTTTTTCAGTTGTATTCCTTGTTACTTATTTTTCTCATGTATAAGCTTTTACCCTCATTTTTCTCCCAAATACTTAGGCTCAATTAGTCTCTATACTAGCCAAAACCACATCAATAATACAAAAACTTCTGCTTCTTTCTCTTCTTTTTTTTAATTTGAATTTGAGAATGTAATTACAAGACTTTATCAACCCGGCATGATTTTTTAACAGAGAACATAAAAAATCTACTGACACATAGAATTCACAACACAATTTATTTTAAAGCTCAACAAACTTACTTCTTCTCAAGAGTAAATAAAAATCAACTGGTTCTTTTTGGGATTTCGAAATCTTTGGCTAAACAGCTTATTGTGACTAAATAAAAAGAGGATATACAATTGGCTTTTTGTGATTGGGTTCTAAAGGATGTACAATTATATTTTGTTTGACTTTTTGGCTCGATGGGCTCATCCTAATGCCTAAAGCATTCTTACGATATCAATGTTACTCAATTTCTCATCAATTAGGGATAGGAGAAGAATCTAGCAAACATAGTGATTTCAATTCACATGTTTAATACAAAATATACTCATCTACGATTCTTTAACTTTGAGACATACTAAATTCGGGCTTATATGATAACAAAAATTATCAAGTATCATTTTCCTTCAAAAAAATTCAAGAAAACTCTTTGCGTAAAGTCTTTAAAAACTCAAAATCTCATTGACAAGCATATGTTAATTAATAAACTCAAAATTGATAGAATACCTATCAAACAACCTAGCACACAACATAAAACAAATCCCGCGCCACACAACTTTGCGACTCGTGAGTTTGACATCTTTTATTGTTGTTATATTAAAGAAAAAATCAGAAAAATGTGAGATAGATTATTTTATAAGAAAAACATGAAAAAGTAAACTACAAAATGAAAATAAATATGCAATGAAAGAAAATCGTGGATTGCCTCGCACAGAGTGCTATAGTTAACGTCAATAGCTTGATGGGAACCCGAATTTCACTTGTTGATGGTATGCGGCCTCGGATTGACATTGGTGTTACTTGAAAGAGTGACTTGGAAGGGGTGTGTTCATGATGTTGTTGATTTGACTCTATTTCATCTCGAGATTCCTAACATGGGTTGCCTAATTTTGCAATGCCGTGGAAGTCTTTGTCATGAACGAGTTGACGATGGTGGAAATCTGTGAAATGAGGTCCTCTAGGTTAGGCTTTTGCTGCTTGTTTTAGCAAGGCAGTATATATGGAGACGTACACGGTTGTAATTGTGGATTTTGCATCAACATGTTGTTGGAGTTTGGATACGTCGAGCGATTATTTTTTATGAAGTTTACTTGCTGCCCGTTGTCGCCATGGATGAAATTTTCGTTGGGATGGGGACATGCACACATAAAACAAGGATTGACTGATGGATGATTGATGGCTTACACCTTGTCTTGTTTCTTATAGAGCTTATTTATGAGGTCAGACACTTACGTCATTAGTGCATGTATAAGGTCCATCTCCGGTGTAGTAGGTCCTTGCTTGAGAGGGGCATTGATCGTTTTCGTATAAGAAATATCCTTAAAGATGGCATGTGCCTCGTTCTCGGTATTTTGCAAAAACGAGCATCCCGCAGATTTGTTGAAGAGGGTGCGTGAGGGAAGTGAGAGGCTGCCATAGAAGATTTGCACCATCATCAACCCTTAAAAGATGTGGTTCGGGAACTTCATCCCAAGCTCTTTGAATCGCACCCACAACTCAAATGGAGACTCTCCCTCGAATGGAGGAAACCAGTGGATCTTGGTTCGCCTCTTGTGCATCTTTTCAATACAGTTTCTTTTGGATTAACTTTACTCGAAAATCCATCCACGAGGTGATGGAGTCTGATGGGAATGAATTTAGCCACAACTTGGCTTGGTCTATAAGAGAGAATGGGAAGAGTCGGAGGTAGATTTTTTCCTAGAGAACATTATGGATTTTGAATGTGTTACTTATTTCGATGAAGGTTGTGAGGTGATCATGCGGGTCTTTGGAAAGTGCACTCGAGAATTGTTTGGTTGCACCATATCGATCACTCCCATTCTGATTTCAAAATTTATGCTCCTAGCAATCTTCGATAAATGGATTTTGCATGGAATGCCTCTAGTTGGAGGCAACCTGTATTCGAATTGCGTTTTAAGTTCTACGGCCTCGTTGTTGATGTCTCATATGGCATGTTCCCTTGCTTTTCTATGATTTTCCTGTAGAAACGTTTTTGGCTCAGGTTGATCGAAACGAGGCTTGATGTACCGTCTTTTCTCATACACCTTCAAAACAATGAGAGTGAAACAAAAGTCATAAACTAAAATGAAGAAATTAAGAAACACAAAAAGTAGACTCTAATTGGTATTTGAAAGTTCCCCGGCAGTAGTGTAAAAAATGTTTTGCGATATTTTATCACACACGCAAGCGACATATATCGCACAAGTAGTATAGAATACGGAAATTCAAAGTTCATTCCCAAAGAGAATAGCAAACTAAAAATTTCATAAACGATTCAGATTCAAATTAACATTCTAACTATTATGAAAACTAATCTCACTCAACTAATATTATACACTAGCCTCTCTTGAGTGATCTAGCAAACTTATGTAAGTGTCGGACTATTATCCTCTTGGTGTCTATTCATATTAAAACAATTACACACAATTAAACATGAGTTCTAACGATGACATAGATTGCCTAAGTTTTCTACTAACCTAGGATCAACGATCTTATGAAAAATATTATCACAATTATTAATTCTTTCTTAAGTAATGAAAAATATTAGTGAGCAGTTTTAATGGTTATCAAGCACTAGAAAGCATTAAGCACAATTTATTAAAAGTAATTCACGTTGTTAAATTAACTGGTCTTTTCTACCCCTAACGAATCATCAAAACTATAATTTTGCCTAGCTGCATCGCAAGCCAATAAGAAACTTAGTTGTTAGAGGAAATCATGATCATCGATAAGCATAAAACTAAAATAGCAAGCATAAGAACGAAAAGAGAATAAAAAAAGAGAGACAGTCGGACGCCTTAGTTGAGACGGAGGAGCAGTATTGGCGCCAGAAGTCATACTAAATAAATCATGTTCAACAATATTAAAAACGAACATGGAAACAGGGTTGTGTATTAGAAATTTGATAAAGCGTCAGAGTACAAGATCTCACGACGACAGCCGCTTTGTTAACAATATTTAAAGACGCAAATAATAAAACAAAACGAGAAAAAGAGAGAAAAGGAAGAATTTTTGAATCTCAAATTCGGTTTGCATCGGAGTACAAGATCTCACGACGGCAAATCTCTTTTTCTCTTCTAAATTTCTTATACAAAGAAAGAATCGAAAAATAATGAAAGACAATTTTTAAAGTGAGGTGGAATGTTTATAACAAGATGCGGTTAGAGAATATGTTCTTGGGTCCCTATTTATAGATTTTCGGAGTATACTCTAGAATTTCGAAGCATAAAACGGGTAAATAAATTGCATTGATGACAATATTTGCTCTACCTTGATTTCCGATTTTGAGATTATGTCCCTCCGCTCCTCATATGTCTTACCTTGCACAATGCGCGTGTTTCCTCCAGACCTTTTGCACGACGCGCCAAGATACTTGTGCCACACGCAGCTTGTGTTTTCTTTACTTGCACGGTATGCGCGGCTGGTCTGCAAAATTTTGATTTTGATGTGTGAAAACTCTTTATTTTGTTAGATATCTTCCATGAAACTCTCTTTACCTGAAAATACTACTAAACAATGTAAAATATAAAATATACTCGAGAAAAATCTTGGTTTTAGTCCAGATAATATGAGTTTTCTACATTACATAACGCAGTTATCAACAATAAAAGATAAAAAACTAGACAATTCCCATATCGGTCTATGTCCGATATGAAAAAGTGCCATCAGCCAAGTAACAATCCCGTAAACTAAATTATATAACCAATTGCATCATATGTATAATTTATATAAGTGGAGCGTCTCATAACTATACATGGCTTGAAAAATATGAAGCAAACCAAGTTCTCAACAAAATCCACGATGGAGAATGCGAAAATCATATGGGAGGTCGATATCTAGCTCTCAAGGCCAAGACACAAGACTATATTTGGCCCACGATGTTGTATGCCATCTCCCATATCACCGTCAAATCTGATAAAGAGCACCATCAAAATAATTATCATATGTATCGGCTCCTTATCAATTTATAAAGTGGCTGATGGATATAGTTGAACTCATGCTCGTGCCACGGGCGGGAGATATTTTCTACTCGTACGCGCAGACTACTTATCCAAATGAATCGAGGCAGAAGCATTCTCAAGCCTAAAAGACATCCACGTATAAATTTTCGTTTGAAAATGTTAGAAATTAGTTAACGATTAACATAATAAACTATGTGACATATCTAAATATGGCGGAAACACATAATAAAACCTTACATGTTAAAACACCTTTTAACCATGTTCAAATAACCAAGGCCTTAAAAATATCTAACATGTCAATAAAACTATTCTAAACATGTTAACAACAATGTGCGTGTGGAAACTTATAAATTGGATCTGCAATTTATAAACGATTTATAAATTGCAGATCCAATTTGTTAGGAGACTTACATGTGAGATTGTAAACCAACTCGCGTGTGGCTCACTAACGCCGAATGCCTCGCCGAAATGCACTCCCTGGAATGAACTTGGGCGTGCGCTAGCCTTACGTGAACGTGTAAATAGATTTTAGGGAACGTGTGCATAGTCGCTGGAACAAGTCTGCACCTTGCTGGAGGGAGGACATGCCTACGCACCTCAGGCTCGTTTCACGGTTCGCAGCTCGCCGGATTGCACCTGTCGCGCGCCAAGTCCCACTAGATGTTCCTAGGAGGAGTCTGTCGGATTGGCTTGCCTTGCGCCTGCCCCTGGAGGAAGAGGCCCAATATGCACATGCCTTGTGCCTTCAAAGCCTTCGCCGGATTACGAACAAAGTGGCCGAATTGCCTTCGCGTGCGCCAAACCCAATCTTGCCTTGAAATAGATCTTTTGACCGGCCTTGTGACAAGAGAAATCTCAGACAAACACCACAAAAGATTTCGGGATAATACTCTCGAGATTTCAATAAGATCAAGAGGGTGGGTTTTTAATTTGATCAACGGGAGAAGTGGATCACTCAAAAATCATGATCAAGAATGAAGAAAACGTTTTTTTTTATATTTCTCTCTCTCTCACTCTCGGCCAAACACTCTCAACATGGAAGGGGAGTTGGACGAGTATTATTGATTAGGGTTAGGGTTTTATCTCATAGAATCTCTTTATATATTTGAAAGAGCGAGTTAAAGTTAGGTCAAAATCTAATTTTACCCCGTTAGTCAAACTTACGCCCAATGATCTTTTTAATGAGTTTTAAAATAATTTACCAGCCCTAAATTATGGCCGAGCAAATCATATTATTAATCTCCATAATTTATTTGATTTATTGCTAAAATAATAATTAATTAATTTAAAATATCTCATCGATTTAATGACAAGTCGTTAATTCTTTTCATACTATGCAAACAAGTACGAAACGAGAAGATATTTATTTTCATCTTTTATTTATTTGAATCATCAAACTATATTATTATAAATATAATAACATAATATGCTTCATTAAATAAATGTAATTATAAATAACCAATTATTTATATAATTACTTAGAAAAGAATTTTCTTTGTGTAATACAATTCACATTCAATTAGAAAATCAATCAATCTTGTTCAATAAATCTCGTCTGAGAGTCTATCACTGAGACCTTATGGACCCATATGAACGAAGTTTTAAAATAAATTCTGGGCACAAAAGTTAACAAACTTTTTCCGACTTTTAATTCTTAATATTAGTCGATTCCACTAAAGGAAGGTCATATGCGTTTATTTTCTATTTGATGTGATAAAAAAATTCTTCACATGATCCACGGAGTATTTTACATTATTGCCATTTGTGTGTATCATTAACTCAGAGCAATGTAAAATTATCGTTTTACTCTTGAGTTATTATTTCACCAACTCCTTTGTAATTTTTAAACGAGAAAAACACAAAGTGAGATTTCCCTGTATGTCACATGTTTTATTCAAAGAATGTTTTATTTGATGAATATCAGGCCCCGTTTATTCGCTCACACTCTAATAACAAAGCATGGTGCGATATTAATGCCTTGGAATTGTTTCAACACAAATTCTGTATTTGTGAATCACATAATTCAACAAAACAGTATTATGACACCAACCGTCAGATCAATGAAACTTCATTTAGTCACTGCCCATTGAAAAATCAAATGTCATAAAGTGTTACAAGAATATATGTATTCACATTAGGATGTAAATAATTACCAAAATACCCCTCGTAAGTGATCTTGAAGCTTCAAGTGATTAAACGGGTTTATCTCACGTTTCAAAGTATCACCGGTGTTGTTCAACACATAAATAATAAATCACAGAGTCACTACTCTCTATATCAAAAGATAAGATATCGTTGATCTATTCAAACAATGTCTAATCAATCTTTAGATTGCAAACTATTATTTAAACTAGTCATAAGAGGGTATCTTGTCAAGTATGTACTTAGCACCTCTTTCTTTGATGACAAATTCAGAGCGTAGAAAACATGTTGGAGGAAATGTTAATAAGATATTATTAACATAAATTATGGATGATTTGTGGCTAATATTGAGTAGGGTCCCCGAATTTGATAATTCTTTCATAATCTTATTCCTCGTTGCAACGGATATAAGATTAAGTATTTATTTGTCAAAATCATGTCTATGCTGAATGAGAAATTGATGCTTAAAGTATCCTTAAAAATAATTTGTTATGTGTTGTAGAGAAGTGACCTGGAGAGAATCTAAAAAAGTCCCACATTGGTTGGATAAGAGAGTTGGTGTAGTGTTTATATAGGACTATCCTTTTTAAGGTGGTATCCAAGTGCAAGGGAGGACATTGTGAGTGGATTAACTCTAACCCCTAGCGCGCGCACACACGCGCCGTTTAGCTGAGCCGGGCTCAGGATCGACCTCGTGCTTGGGCTTGGATCTTGGGTCTTGGAAATTTGGGCTCTTCTTAAACTTTCGGGCTTTCAGGCTCATCCCTTATCTTTTTATTACAAAATTCACTTCAAATGACTTTTAATTCCGCAAATAACTTGTGTGTTACTTTGGGAATGAATTTTTTTTTGTGAAAACGGTCAAGTGACCTTTAGGTGGCCGGATTTATGAGCATTAGGCTGAGTTAGCTAGCATTAAGGATATGAGACACACTAGGAGAAGAAAGGCTTTAGCAGCGACAAAAGTCGCTTCTAAAGGTTAAAATGTTGCTTCTAAATCACCTTTAGAAGCGACATTAGAAGCGACAATGTCGCTTCTAATGTATCGCTTCTAAAGATAAGTCGCTTCTGAAGTCTCTTCTAATATTTTGAAACGACAAATTTAGAAGCGACTAGTTGCTTCCATTGTCGCTTATAAGTGTCCCGAAAATCGCCAAAAAAACATGCGAAAATAAGGCGGGTAACAATTCGAAGCGCCTAATCGCTTCTAAATATTACTCGCCATATTTTTAGAAGCAACTTTAGAAGCGAGTAGTCGCTTCTAAATGACGGAAAAAAAATTATTTGCAGGACTTTAGAAGCTACTTTTTCCCTTCTAAAACTTTAAAATTTATTATCCAGTTTATTATTAATTTATTTTATTTTTATTTTATTATTATTTAATTTAAATTATTATAAAATATAATTAAATTTAATAATATTGATATTTACTAATTGAAACAAATTAAACATAAACTAATATAATCAAAAGTCGATAATAACATAATCGACGATGTCTAAAATCGATAATAAGATAATCGACAATGTCTAAAGTTGATAATAACATAAGCGTAAACCAATAATAAGATACACGAAAGTCGATAAGTAAATAACGTAAACCGATAAGTCTAAAACATGGAATAAATTACAATCATCCACGTCGTCCTCGTCCTACGCCTCTTCCGCCGGGTCCGTGTGGAGGCTCGTCTAATTTGGTGTAGGTGGGAGTCGAAGGTCCGTCTGATCTTTGTTGCAAATCCGAAGCGCCTGCATTGGGTCCGAACTTGGTCAGGTACTGGTCCAAAGTCGCCTTAAACACGGGATCCTGATTGAAGTTCGGGGTCTGCCTCAATCTACCGGCCATGCCAAACACATCTCCTTAGAGAGCCGCCAGCTTCTCTTCCTTGTCAAAGGACGACTTCAAACTCGCGTTCCCTACGGAAGACGATGAGTTGTCGTGGGCTTTGGCTTCAAGGATGTCCGAGCGCGGAAGTAGTGGCCAAATTCCCGTAGCCGAATCACGTCGCATCCCCATGACTTTGCTCGTAAAAATCTCCTCCAAACCAGTTAAGTTTACCTCATGTCCCGACTCCCGAGCTTGTTCTTGTAGATCACTCATCTGAACTACTATCCGAGCCTAAATACACAATACGAATTAAATTAATTATTAATAACAATAATTATAAGGTAAATTTAATAACATATATACTTACATGATACTCTCCAGCACCAGGCGTGGTCCACTATTGCGATTCGTGTGCATCATCTCCCATGCAGCGAGCGGCCCAAGATCTGTATGCCTTCTCCCACCCGCTGCATTTAACACATTTTAACTATAATATATAACTTATGCAATTTGAAATTGAATGAATATATACTTACGTGACTATGACGATACTCAAAAAATGAGATCGTGCCTTGTCGACTCTTCGTGGTCTTCTTATTTTGATTCTCCTATTTCCGTTTGGACATGTTCTAGAAAACAACATTAGTTAGAGTAAAAAAAAATTAAGCATAAAACAATTGATTAATATGTTTAATCTAATTTATACCTGAAACTTCTCTGTGTTCATCCTATCAATCATCTCAGACCAATGTTGTTGCGTCAGACCCTTGGGCATTTTCTCGATTGCCTCCTCTTTATCTCCACTGCACGTGATCCAGTAAAACCGACTATATTTTGTCATTCCGTCACGCAAACGCTTCTTTGCATCACGGATAATAGTCTTCTCGATAAAACTCCAGTAGCACGCTGCTGGAATAAGGTCACTCGACTCATCCTTGTACACAAAGTCGTACTCTGCGTATATACCGGACGAAATGACCGCTACTTGTTGCGCCGAGACGTCATTCCAGCTTGGCATCGTCAGAGGGATGTGCTCTCGCACCAGAACTCCAAACTATTGGAAAACATGTCAACGCGCTCTCTTTTTTTTACTCTCTCTTTGTCACCTCTGCTGAGAGGTGGATAAAATTGGAGACAGACGGGGTCAAAATCATGTCAATAGTTCAGCACAACGACATCGTCCATCCTTCCGTAGAACGTGTAGTCGTCCACAGGTACACAAACACCACTATTTTGAGTAGCATGCATCTCATAGCGACGAGAAGTGATAAATTTGACGTCCTTCGCCACACAACTTGGATAAATGTGAACATTTAGTGAAGGTCCGACCGACAATGCATACAACTCGTCAGAAACGCCAACTTTTTGGTCGTCCACTTTTTTAGCGAACCAGACTCTAAATTCTTTTCAATGCACTTCTTCAACATCATGGCGACATTCAGATTCTATGAGATTCCAATGCTCACTGTTTATACGTTCAAGAAGTTAGAGAAATAAAATTATTTATGACTTTATATGGATACGATTAAAAAGACTCACGTCATATACAGATCGATTTTGGTATAATTTGTCAAGATGTACCACTCTGCCATCTCCCTCGACTTGTCGTCTAACCGGGTCAGACTCATCTTCCCATAAGGCACACACTTCTCGAATTGAAAAATAGAGAACTCATGAGGCTGAACAACATCGGTCGAGGCATCTTCAAAGTACCTTGCAACGAATGCCAAAGCTTCTTCCACAATGTAAGCCTCAACTATAGATCCTTCGGGTATCGCTTTGTTTCGAACGAAATGCTTAATTGTTCCAAGGCATCTTTCAAATGGATACATCCATCTCATATGCAGTGGACCACCTTCAAGAGCTTCCTCAAGGAGATGAATGATGACATGAATAATGATCGTAAAGAAAGCAGGCAGGAAAATGATGTCCATCATACAATATTTTAACGATGGAGTTTTGGGCTTTCTCGAGATCCTCAACTCATAATGTTCTTGAACAAATGAGCTTAAAAAAGCATCAAAGTTCTGGAATGGTCTCTAGGATTTGTTTTGGAACATAAGGACCAATACCTACTGCCAACAGCCTTTGCCTTATCACGTGCAAGTCATGTGCCTTCAACCCTGTCACTTTTCCATCGGGAGTGACATTCTTTTTCAAATTTGCAGCGAGACCGTGGGAAACTTAAATGAGTTGAGAAACTCGGCATACATTTTTCGTCGCGTGGGTGTGAGAACGTTTGAAGCCTATGGTTTGAACTCCAAGTGTAAACTAGACTTCATCTTCAAGTCTTTTAAGTCTTGTCTCGCATTATCGGTGTCTTTATCTTTCTCGTCAATGCTGACCAACATCCCGAGTAATTTTTTGCACACATTTTTTTCTATGTGCATCACCTCAAGGTTGTGCCTCAACGTCAAATTAGACCAATAAGTTAACTCGTAAAAGATATTTTTCTTGGTCCAATTTAGCTCGCCCTCGCCTTGCTTTTATTTCGATCTCATAGACTGCTTGCCCGGAATCAATTCAGGAAGATTGTTCAACTGCTCGAGAATCTGGCTTTCAGTCAACTTCTTCGGAGACTTTCGTTTCTCGACAAGCGGTTGTGTAGTGACCACTGCATGTTCTCATTCGGTGACAATCGGACAAATATCGTCGATGATCGTAATACAAGACTATATTTCTAACAGACAGCGATAGAGTGTCTTTGGTGCACGTTGGGCATACAAGTACCCTTGACCACTCCACCCAAATAAACTGCCTCGAGCAGGAAAATCGTTTATTGTCCAGAGATATGTTGCCCGCAAAAGGAAGACATGATTATGGTTAGACCCAACTCGCACTCGAACACTCAATTCCCACAATTCTTTCAACTCTTCAATGAGTTGTTGCAAGAACACGTCAATGTCTTCCCCATGCAATTTCGGACCAGGAATCAAGATAGCCAGCATCAAGTACTCAAATTTAATGCACAACCACGGTGGAAACTTTTACGCCGTCAACACCACTGGCCACATGCTATACGATAGGCTCATTTCTTTGAAAGGATTGAAATCATCTGCAACAAGTTCAAGTCGTACATTCCTCGGCTCAACGGCAAAGTCTGGATATGTTTCATGTAACTTCTTCCACACTTTCCCGTCAGTAGGATGACGTAGAACACCTTCTTCAACCACTCGTTCTCTCCCATGCCACTGCATTTCAACAGCTATGTGTCGGGATGCGTACAACCGCTTGAGACGGTCTTTCACAGTAAAGTACCATAAAACTTTACGCGGTACTTTCTTTCAACAACCCATCTACTTTTGTTGCACACCGGACAAACATCTTCACCTTTATAATCCTTCCAAAATAAGACACAATCGTTCGAGCAGACGTCAATCATCTCGTAGCCCATGCCAAATCGCATCAACTTTGACTTTGCCTCGTAATGTTTTTCAGGAATTGTATTCCCAACAGGATGAGAATTTTTCAAGAGTTGCAAAAGTTCAGTAAATGACTTGTTCATCCAATGGTTCGTCACTTTGATGTTCATTAACTGAACATAGAAAGATAATGACGAAAACTCCTTACAACCAGGATACAATCCTGCATTTAACTCGGCAAATATATCTGCGATCTTCTCTTCGTCAGCCACATCTTCACCAGTTGGATCATTATAAAAAGTAGGATCATTCCTAATATCGTCGATTGCGTCATGGATTTCACCAACATCATCTTGATCCTCTGAATATCGAAAATTTATGGTACATGAACGATTTCTTCACGTGACTCGCCGTGATGATACCACTGAGTGTAATACGGAGTAAATCCTTTGTGCATGAGATGCGCTCGAACAACTCATATGTGTTATCTTAACGCATTATTGCAAATACGACACAGACATTTAACTTTGTGCTCGATGTTTATTTGAAATCGCGCAACTCGAATAAACTCGTTCAAGCCCATTTCGAATTCAAGAATAATCCAATTTTTACTTGGATTTGACATGACGCTGAATGTTGAAATTTATGAAAGTTGTGAGATTGATGACTATTGAAAAATATACTTAATATGAGTTGTTTGATGATATGGTATCGGAAAGTTGTTCAATTTAGATAACCAAATCCAGATTAAATTATTGTTTTAATTAATCAATTACTTAATAATTTACAAAAATTTGGACATAATTTCCCCTAAAATATCGACAAACCAAAAACCTGAAATTTATAAACGAGATATATATATAACAACTAGAACTATCATATTCATCAATACATTTCAAATCTAAATAAAACAAACTACATACATTTCTAAAGTTATTACGTCAAAAATTAAGTTAATACTAAATTCAAAAATTAATTAAGTCAAAACTTCAAATATTATCTACAGTACTATAACATTTAAAATTACTAAGTACAAATTACTTATACAAATTAACTAAGTTATAAACTAATTTTACTTATTCAATTTACATACTTAAATAAACAAATTAGTTAACTCACCACTTAACATATTACTAACAACATTTGAAACTAACTATTAACAATTATTTATACAATTTAACAAATTAACTTAGTTATTAATTTCTTAACAAATTACCAGAATATTTAAGTAAATTAAATATAAAAACAATAAAAATCTAACATTTTATTCGAGACGATGTGAAATGATGCGAGACGAGTCACAATACAACGGCGAGACGGACTGCAAAACGAATGTAGAGACGGGCTGCGAGACATTTAAAAAATGTCAAAACCATAAATAATAAACTATAACATATAAAAATTAAAATCAAATTATATACTAAACCTTTAAAACTTATCGATTGCAACGACGGAGCGAGGGCCGGAGGAGAACTCGGCGGTTGACGACGGGGCAGAGATCGGAGTCCTTGCCGGAGGAGGGCTGAAAATAAAATAAAAATTAAATATCAAGATCGGGACATACACACGGTTGCAATGACGAAGAAACTTACCTGAGGCAGCGAAGAGGAGCAGGCCGGCCGGAGAACCGAAGGCGGAGGCAAAGGTGCAAGCGACGGCGGAGGCGCAGAGACGGAGTTCGGCGCAAGGCAGTGGCGGAGAGGGAGGGCGGGATCTAGGAGGAGGGGGGCAGGGAGGGCAGGGAGGGCGGGGAGAGGCCCTAAGGGAGGAGCGACGCCCGGGAGAGGAGGGACGGCCAGAGATAGGGGAGGAAAGAGGGCGGAGGGAGGAGGGAGGGCGGAGAGGGAGAGCAGGGAGGTAGGGAATGGCAGGGAGGCCGAAGGGAGGAGGGACGGCCGGAGAGGGGAGAAGGGAGGAGGGACGGTCGGAGAGGGGAGGGAGGGAGGAGGGATGACCGGAGAGAGGAGGGGCCGATGGGAGGTAGGGAGGGCGACCAGATGTGCGGGAGAGATGGAGGGAGGGAGGAGGCGGCCAGAGGGGAGGGAGCGACGGCGGAGCAGACGGCCGGAGGTTTGGGTGAGGAAGAAACTCGGAGGAGAGGGAGAGAGGGTCGGGTGTTTTAAAGTCCTAGGAGCATTACAAGCGACATTAGAAGCCATTAGACCGCTTCTAATGTCCTCCAAAACCAAAACGACGATGTTTTGGTAAGTCCCCGTAGGTGAAATTTTGGCGGAAGGGTTTTGGAGCCAAAAAATTTGGGCATTAGAAGCGACGTTTAAAAGCGATTAGTTGCTTTTAATGCCCAATTTTTGACACTAAGTGAAATTTTGGCGAAAGTGTTTTGGAGCCAAATAATTTGGGCATTAGAAGCTACTAAAGCCCAAAAGTCTATACTTAGTGAAATTTTCGTGGAGAAATTTTGGAGCTAAATAATTTGGCCATTAGAAGCGACATTAGAAGCTAGTAGTCGCTTCTAATTTCCAAACATACTAAAATATTTGGCGCGGAGGGTGCGAGCCAATATTTTTGGCCTATAGAAGCGATTAGTCGCTTCGGACCATTAGAAGCGACTA
Organism: Urtica urens; assembly: GCA_958296335.1. Classification (NCBI taxonomy): domain Eukaryota; kingdom Viridiplantae; phylum Streptophyta; class Magnoliopsida; order Rosales; family Urticaceae; genus Urtica; species Urtica urens. The sequence continues at coordinate 16,142,957 of OY282526.1, forward strand.
GTCGCTTCTAATTGTCAAAATTTTCATTTTTCGGGGAAAATCAGTGTGTTTACGTTAGAAACAACTAGTTGCTTCTAATGCCAAAATGTCGCTTCTAAAAGTATATTTTGTAGTAGTGACATCAAGGCCGGTTTATGAGACATCTGTTGGAAGAGATGCCCACAAGAAAACTGTTTATTTACAGATTGATGTAATATATAAATCTTTATAAAGTCCTTATTGTAATTTGCTGATTAATGAAAAAAGTTGAAACGTTCATTCATTCCTTTTTAGTTTGATTGAAGATTTATGATATTCAATAGTCTTATAGTCCTTAATCAAACCTAACAATGTATGAAGAAACAAATGTAGATTTGCGTGAAACAACTCTTCATGGTTTGACTAAAACGATATATTCGCAATTTAAAGATCAACAGACTATTGATCCCAGTATGATTGTTGGAAAAATCTATGATATCTGGTTAGGAGGCATAGAGAGTTAGGAACTCAATAGTTCTTCCAGTGTATCTTTCGAAGATACTGAACTGAGCAGTGCACCTTTAGAGACTATAGAAGAACAAATCATTTAACATCTTCTATCTCAAGGTCACTATGTATGAATTGCATCATGCTTACCTAAATCCTGAAATGAGACATGTCATTTCATAGCATTAATACTCTCATTTGAGAACGTCAAATTATAGATCCATTATGTGATCTAGACTAGGCCAATTGGTGAGATATTAAGTTATGAAGATGTCATGAACCAACTTTGTGAAGTTCTCATAGATATGGAATTCATGTACAAGATTGCTGAGATGCGATATATATCACCTCATGCTTTATTAATTGGATTGTGAATAAATGAACCGCGGAGTATCCAAAATTAAGTAGCAACTGTATTTGGATGAAACAATGTGACTTGTTAGCTCCTCGTAAATACATTGTTTCTAACTTATACACAAGTAACAAAGGAGTTGAGGAAATAACAACTATAAGGGTAAAATGGTAATTTTATAAATCCCAACTAATTGATGATATTCATGAAAGGTAAACATTGATAACATTCAATAGATCCACTCAATATAATTAAGTCGAATTTGAGTAGAAAATAAATTCATTTGAACCGAGAGATTCTCAGTGTCAACTCTTTAGTGGAGTCAATTGACATTAAGCTAATACTCGGAAACGGTTTGTGAACTTTTGAGTCGGAGTATAGAAGCTCAAGCTTTGTTCATTTGGATCCATAAGGTCACTATTACATGTCATTAAAGTAGGATTGTTAAACTAGAAGCTAAGGCAAAATAAGTTCAAATGTTGAACTAGACTTTTTCTCGTAAAATGTCTAAAGGGTATTTTTGTCCACATGGACATAAAATGATGTGAATGTCAAAATAAGATTTTGAATATTTTTATATGATGAAAATATAAATTATTATCTAAAGCCAAAAATTCGTTTAAGGCATTATGAAATTAATTTCGTTATTTGTGTATAATTCTACAGTGGGTATTTTAAGATTTGTCTTAAAAGAAATAAGGAAGCATCTAGAAGCTCCCCCCTAGGTAGAATTTCGGCCAAAACATGCATCAAAAGGAGAGTTTTATTTCCCTTTAATTATAAGGATAATTACCCACAAGGAAAAGAGGAAATAAATTTCCTTGAGAAGGAAATTAATAAGCTAAGTGAGGAACCAAATTTCCTCCTTTCTTGAGGTGTATGGCCAGCCATATTAGAAGAGAATTGGGAAGGGAAAATCACATATTGTGTCATGAATACATTATTCTTTCATGAATGAATAATTGACCTTTATAGATTTTTCTTCTCCTATAAATAGAGCCTCACATAGAGATGTGAGAAGTTTTTTCCTTGCTCTTACTCAATAGTGGCCGACCCTCTTCTCTCTCTCTCTCAAAATACTTCTTTTATTTTGGCACCTAGATCCTCAATTAATCTAGAGAATTAGCTTATGATCCAAGAATCGTTCTTGGTTCATATTGTTTAATTGTGCCCACACACAAATCCTTCCAAACCTCTATAGACTCTTGTAATAGAAACTTTAGGTTTCTCAAGTTCAAGATTAGAAGTGAAGGAATCGAGCCGAGAAAGAAGACCCACTTTTCTCAAGACGCTTCAAGTTTGAAGATACAAGAAAGGTTAGTATTCAAGTACTTTAAATAATGTTTTTTTAGTTATAACATGTATATGCACTTTGTTTAGGTTAGTAAAAATTGTTTTACTAGTAAAAAAATATTTTATATTCCGCCATTAATATGTTAATGATAAACTTTTCATAACCCTATACTTATTCCAACAACATCATGGCTAACCAATTTTTGGCATTGATGTTGACAGAATAAAGAGCCTTGAATGGCTGAGTGGTTGCTTGTTTAACCTCCAGTTTGCTTTCCTATAAAAGGAGGCCTAAGCATCTCATTCAAAAAACACTAAACATACGGAGAAATTTATTCCTTTATTTCCTCCAAAATTGTTGTTGTTCTTTCTGAGAAACTGGTTGTTCTTTAAGGAAATTTGGTTGTTCGTTCAAGAATTTTGGTTGTTCCTTCATGATATTTGGTTGTTCTTTCGGGAATTTTGGTTGTTCTTTCAAGAATTTTGGTTGTTCATTCTGAAAAGTTGGTTGTTCTGAGTTGTTCTGTCGGAATCCAAATGTTTAAGTTGTTTCTTTTGTAGTCCGGTTAGTTTATTTAGGAGTTTGGTTCGCCGGAGAAGTCTTTTTGCTGCTCAAAGATCTGATCATCCACCGTTATATCCTGGGAGGTAAATTGCTCAAGATTTCCCAGCTTTGAGAGAGCAATATTACTTTAAGGAAACTATCAAACGATACTCGGTTTTTCTACTATTTTGTTATAATCAAATATTGTTGTTGTTATTTTTTTTCTTCATATTATTGTAATCTGTTTAATTCCGGAAATTTAATTAATTTCCGCCCTTATATCTAACAAAACACATAAAAATACAAACTTAAATAAGATTGAATAATTAATTTTATTTAATGTTTCAGCAAAACGAGATAAAAAAATGTATTTATAATGTCCAATATCTCATTCTTTGGCACAAATCCCAACAAGAAAAATATCATTTGTCATCACGGGCCTCCAAGAGAAATAGTAGTAAATAAGAATCACGGTTTATATCAACACGCTTCAAGAAATTCAACAATTTATAGGGTATCAGATTAATCTAATTTACCCGTGCGTCACATAAAGGAACAAATCGGACGAATCAACCAACAAAACCTTCGTAAGCGACCTTAAGAAATGGCTAGACAACAAAGGGCTATTGGAAGACGAATTGCTCGGAGCTCTGTGTGCGTACTAGCTGAAGTATAAATACCATACTTAAGATGAGCCTTGTCATGGAAAAATGAATCGACGAATGACGAAACGCTCTAAAACGAGCTAGACTTCATCAAAGAAAGAGGAGAATTTTTTTTTATCCGCATACAAGGATACCAACAAGTCCTACCCCCTATTGCAATTCAAATGTAAGAGAAAAATAATTCTCTCCAAGAGAGGTCATCCTTAGACATGTCTTCCAAAACACGAGAGCATCCAATTCTAACAAGTTAGGAAAAAATTGGAAAGGTTCATAAAAAGTGGCTAGCGTCGTTAGATCCGAAGTCTACAAATTTGAAAAAACAAACGGCATCCTATACCGCGATCTTAGAACAAGAAACACTTGTTTCAATACTTATGTCAAGATCGACCAAGAATAAAATCCATATTGAACTATATCGTGACTTGATCTCACCAAAATCGTACGTAGGCGTCTCGTAAGGACACTATCATACCTCCAAATTTCAATACCTTCGTCAGAACTTACCTTCCATCAAACTTTATCTTACGAAGAGTCAAAGTACAAATTTGAATTATAAGAAGAACTATCTTTGTAAAAAGCTGAGTTCGCTACTCGCATCAAAACACAAAGAGACTTAAGAAAAATCAATAAGTTTAATCTGCGCATTTACAATATGAGACATCCATAACTCGTTTAACATAGAGTTTTCACAAATAAAACAAATATGATATTAGTAAACAAAAAACAAAACAAATTTTACAATAATTCAACAACCCCAAAAACAACTCAATATTGCGCTTGTTAAAGGCATTGTTTGGACCTGCCACACTTCCAGACGCCAAGCTCTCATCAACAAGGTCGACGTTAGACCCGAATCCGCAAACGCCCTCAGGAATGGGCTGCTTAACATTGGATCCCCCAAGTTTTCAATAACTAGTCCACATGATTCAGAAAGGGCACTTCTCCAACTCCCTCGGGTTATTCAGAACGGATTCCAGCTCACCTTTTACCTCATTTCTATATATATAATATATACAAAATTTTGGGAAAATGACCCTAATTTACTAACTCATTTTGGATATGTCCACATTTCGTAAATCTCGTGTAATGGTTATAATGCTTACGTGTCATGTCAATTTACATTGTAAAACTCAAGTATATTGACATGACACGTTAGCAATAGGGCTATTTACACAAGTTTTACGAAACGTTGGACATATCTAAAATAACAAACGTATATAATGCTACTATATACAATAACCCTAATATATATGCTCTTAAGAATGAGATGTGAGTTATTTTAAGAAATGGTTTTGAAAAGAGGTAGATAGGATAAACTATTGAAAAGAGTTAGGCTTTTACCATAGAGTCACAACACTACTTTCCATTAAAACTGTATTCAATAAAATAAAAAATGTCGATAAATCGTATTCGGCTATTCTAGTAAATATCCTGAGATTATTTGAGCTCAAATCATCTGAAAGATAAGGCGTATATTTGCAGCCCCATGAACATTATGGTTTGCAACTTTTGCAATTTTCTCTATTTTTTTCAGTAGTTTATATGTTTTTGAAATTTTTCCGCTTAAGATTTTTGCTATCAGGCTAACTTTTTTGGAAAGAGTATTTCGATTATAATTAACATATTGTATCAGTAAATTAACAAGTTCGTGTATTTTTTAATATATAAATTCAAGCTTTTTTTTATATAACATATGAATCCTGCTAAATATATTTTTCTTTATATAATATATGAATAAGAAATTGCTCATTGTGCCACTTTTACTATCTCACTTTCTCAAAATCCACAAGAAATTAATTTTTTTTCAAAATGTCATTACAAAAGACCGAATGCCCTTAACATTAAATATTCTTTTACTTTTAATCCCTCTTTCTTTTTGCCTCTTTATAACCGGTTGAAAAAAAAATTAAAAAAAAAAAAGAGGATTCCCCCTCCCAAAAACTTTTCTCACCCGTGTGTATTCATTCTCTTTCCTCTTCTCTTTTCTTGTTCTTCATTCTCTCTCTCTCTCTCTCTCTCTCTCTCTCTCTCTCTCTCTCTCTCTCTCTCTCTCTCTCTCTCTCTCCAGGTAACCGACGAAATTTTTGTCTTCGATCTCTGTCACTCGCGGTCTCCGTGAATCGCGTCGCTGGTCTTCGTCAATCGTCAATCGCCGGTCTTCGTCGATCATCAATCGCCGGTCTTCGTCGATCATCAATCGCCGGTCTTACGTCAATTGTCAATCGCCGGTCTTCGTCAGGTATTTTGTTTTCCGATTAAGGATTTCTCTCTCACCTCAACATTCTCGTATTTTGTTTCAGGATGTAAGATTTTTAGTTCGTGATTTTAGGGTTCCCCGGTCGGTTTAGAATTTTTCGTGAGTTTTGGTTTGTGAAGAAGATTTGATAAGGGAGGGAATACAATGGTTCATTTGGAACAATTGCATAACGAAATTTGTAAATTTGGTTAAAATATTGTTTATAATTTATTGTGCATGACGAAGATTTGAGATTTGGAGCAATTAGTTCTGGTGTGTCAGGAGTCAAGACTATGAAACTAGTGCAGAAAGCATGATGAAGTTGAAGATAAGAGCTGCCTTTGAAGAGAAGTTGAAGCATAAAGAAGAGATTAGCTCAATAGCATCCAAAGCTGACGAGAATCAAAAACTCAACAAATTCTGAAAGTATTGGGTTCTAAATTTAGTACAAATGGGACATGATTTAATAGACAAACGTTAGGTCCTAAATATGAATCTGATTTCCTTCAGTTTTTTTTTGCATTTTTTGTCTCATCTTCGTATACTGGAGTCTGCAATTTCTGGTTTTTATTTTAATGGCTCTTCTTCTTGTGCTTCGTAGTAATGGTTTGGGTTTTGTCGATTTCTAATTTTTTAGACTCGATAATAGAGTCGGTTGTAGACTCGCGTTTACTTTGTTGTAGACTCGATTTTGCAAGACTGTTTCTGGTTGTAAACAATGCTCAATTTTTATAAAGATATTTCCTACTAGTTGTAAACATCAAAATATAGAGTAAAATAATAAGTATATGACTTAAATCATCCGTCGTACCGTTGACGGCCAGAAATTACATGTTTCACGGCCAATCGGCTGAATACATGCATCGATTTATACCATCATGGTGCTGTGAAGTTTGCCACCATACACGATTCTGACGCATAGTTTTAGACTACTTTTCAAATTTTTGCAAACATTATCAAGATTTAGGTTATTTTGGATAATATTGTAGACGATGCAGTCTATAGTAGACGTAACTGTAGACAATTATTTCTTATCCGTAATCGGTTGTAAACAGAGAAGTCTACAATTACGTTTACTGTAAACATAATTGTAGACAGTTATTTCTTGTCGGTAATCGGTTGTAAACAGGGACGTCTACAATAACATCTACAATAGACTTCTGCAGTGTACATGAGACAGAATTGTATACAACAATGTTGACCGTGGTAACACATTTGTAGCCAACTTTATAGACTCCGTTACATATTTATACACAATATTGTAGACACCTTCAAAGATTTGTAGATAATATTGTAAACTCTATTATATATATTTTGGCAACATTGTAGATAACGGGAAGAACCTAACTTTGGAGATGGCGCGGCCGAGACGTCGCAGATGGACCGGAACTTCGTCGGAGACAAAGGAGTAGCAGCCCTACTTCGTCGGAGACAACAGAGTTGGAGCGGACCTTTATCGGAGATGGAGCGGACCTTACCTTCGTCGGAGACAAAAGGGGTGGCAGCGGAGCTGCGTCGGAGATGGACCGGAGCTGGACTAGTCGCAGATGAAGCTTGTATTTTAATGTCTTTCTTTGGTTGAGTGTTGAAGGGATGGTTGAGTGTTGAAGAAAAAGTACAGTGGAAAGAGAAGAGAGAAAAATGATATGAAAGGAAGAAAAAGTACAGTGGAAAGAGAAGAGAGAAAAATGATATGAAAGGTGAGAAGACTAAAAGCTTGGTTGTAGGAAATAATCTTTTTTTTTTCTTTTACAACCGGTTATAAACATGTAGAGGGTATTTGTAAGATTTTTTTTAACGGTAAATGGTCTTTTCATGTGAAAAAAACTAGTATTTTGAGAAGAAAAATGTTTTTAGTATATTTAGAGAAAGTGGATATAATTTAATGGTATAATTGGCTATTTCTCTATATGAATCCTATTAAATATATTTTTCTGTAAATATATTAATTTACTGTAGAAAATAAAGGTTATACACTTTAGATTGCACTAGAAGATAGGTACATAAAATTTAATACCAAAATTCTTCTAAATCTTGTTACTAATAAAAAAAATTATATATATTTTAGGAAAATACAGATAAGCGATGAAAGTAATATCTTCGAATTTCCAAACACGATGTCTTTCTTAAGTATGCAAATATCTTGTGGCATCTACGCATATCTGCATACATAAATAGAAAAGCGGACATATCAAATCACTTGACACCTACGCTCGATTCAATATAAACAAAAGACCATTGCTACTGAGGATAAAGAAGAGAATCGTAGGTTAGAAAGAAAAAACAAAACTACCAGCTCTAAAACCACCAATGTAATTTCAAATTTGGAGTTGGGAAAAGAAGACACCAACCAATCAACTCAAGCCCTACTTTGCAAACCCCCTTCACGCTCTTCAATTGAGAAAAGAATTATAGTGTTAAATTTATAAATACTACTAATTAGTTGAGTAGAAGTCGTGCAATATGCGTGATCATCATCATCATCCACAGCCACAACCATGGGCCATCACCACCGTTTGGTCCCCCTCAGCCCGGTCCACACAGCCACGCTCCCCCGATGCCTGCTGGCCCACCTCGTCCCCACCATCCTCCTCTCCACAATCCCCACCCATGATCTTGATATATAAATATATTGTTGCGATATGATCTATAAATTATAATATAAGAAGAACTACTTCTTTGTTATTTTCTTATTACATTTGCGTGTATCGAAGGATCTCACACTAGAGAAGTTGTTGTTTTTATTTAAAGAAACCGTCCCCAAAGTTCCTAACCTTCCTGATGAGGAAGGACTATGAGAACACCGAGAGACGAATCTGAAACTTGTATATCTTGAATGAAATTGCTTTGATCAAAGGTCGGGATTTTTTCTATAAATTGGTATATATTAACTAGTCTACCCTTATAAGTATTGAAGATCGTTACAATAACTGTTTATTTAAAGCGAATTAATAACCAAAAAAATAAAAATTATCTCTCCAAAATAAACGGAATATAGAAAAAAAAAGAAAAAATGGTATAAAAAATATCCAATAAGTGACAGCTCATCAGATATGGCTATACACTAAATAAATGAAAATATTTTGTCAAATTGCATTTTGAATGTTTTCTTTGGTTAATTAGAGCAATTTTTGTATTGTTTATTTCATATGTGTTACGTGATTCACTTATTCTTCTTTTGGTTGCATTTTCGCATGAATAACATTGATGAGTTATATACTTAAGATGGTTTAAGCGCTATGCGCTCAATAATTTTTTTAACAACGGTATAAATATCTTATTTGCCCCATTTTGTTTTAAGATTCTTGACATTGATCTTTGTCGAATAAGGATTTGCGCTTAACGGGCTAACACTTGAGGAAAAGTAGGTCAACTTATCAATCAAAATGTGCAACTACTCCCTCCAAAACTAAGAGAATATGTGTTGGTGAAACAAACGTGTATCAGACACAAACTATCGTTCTGATATTACTTGTTGGTGAATCACACGCGTTAGAGACGAACAATCGCTATGATCTGCTTGTTGGTGATTCATTCACCGTAACAACTATATTAAATGCGGAAAAATATTAGTTGCGCTCACAATAGCCAATTAAAATGATGATTGCTAACAAGATCTAGATTTATTAGTTTAATTCATTTATGAAAGTAATTCAGCAGCCGATATTATAGAATAAGTATAGAAAACATACGGGTTTGGGATCATCTACAAAAAGCCCCGATCCAACGCGCACTTCGTTTCTTCCTTCTTCTGAATCGACTCCATTTCGTCCTTCCTCTGCATATAGTACTCGACGATAACCCCGTAGTCTTCCGAAACGTAATATCTGAGTGAGCACAATCCATATCTCACTTAGATCACGAAACCAGACTATTTCGAGATCTCGCTCCTATTATTTAGGATTGGAATTAGCAATTCTGGGGAATAGGGGGAAGAAAATTTCGGCCAAGAGAGAGATAAGGTTGGCCGAGAATTTTGTATGGAATTAGAGTGTTTTTTCCTCTTCCCTTCTATCCCTATGTATAGCATTGGTAGGGAGATAACCCCTGAGAGATTTTCTCTCCTTTCTGTTGAGATATTCTCTCCTAGAGATATTCTCTCCTTTGAATTTAATCTGGGCCATTAGATCTCAACAGTGAATCTAAATGCTCTCTCATCCATCAAATCAATATTTATGGTTGAGAATTTCTCTCCTAAGAGAGAAATCTAAGGAGAATAAGGGGGAGGAAGTTCGGCCAACCCCTAGGGCTTATCCCTAGAGGATTTTTGGCCAACTACTAGGCCAAGTCCAATCCGAAATTCCCAATTCCTAAAATCCAATTAGTTATTTATTTACTTGATCCAATAAAAAATAAAAAATTATGCTATAAATATTTATTTAATTCTGCGAATACCCGTTTTCCAGAATTAATGTTGTCAATCACTATCACAGCAAATGAGATTAACTAATGAACAACATTATTATTCGAACATTTTTATCCGCCTTTATCATAGCCGAATCAGCGACGATGGACTTAGTAGTAGAAGCTTAACGAATCCGATGAAGAAGACAATATAGTCCTACGTCTTTTATATCAATTCATCTAGTCTTTATCAATACTCCGCCGTGTAATCAAGGACTGAACCCTTCTTTAATACTAGAATTATATTTACTCATCGTGACGAGTGTCCACTGATATAGTCAGTTCATGATCAAGATCCTCCAGGTTCTATCAGTGCCAAGAGAAGTCAATTTATTATGTTAAACTTCTCTTCATACATATCAGCCCTAAATATTGTTGCTTCCCAGCGAAATATTGATTGTTAACTTACTTCGAAAGTGCTAGCAATCTATCAGTTCTGGAATCAACCCTTAGGTGAGTGACCATTGACCTCCTTTCAGGGAGGCTGGATTTCGTATCTGTAAATCACTTCCCACTCATATCATGCTCTGAGAAGACTTCCAGGGTAAGACTCCTAAAATGTAAGATGTGATTAGCATGAATAGGCTTTTGGCGAATGAGTTAAAGAGCTCGGAGACATGATTCAATGTCCATGAACATTTCATGATTTATATCAAGTCTCACTGTGACCATCATAGTGACATCGGTTAGTGCGTCGTTAAGGTTCTTAAACGACACATCTACCCCGAGGCCTGTACAGGTCGTACATTTACCACAAGTGTAGAAACTCCCATATACTGATCACCCCTCGCTCGTGGGTTCCACATATCTGACTTTCGATATAGCTTTACAGGCTTATCAGTCATCGACCTTGTTTTAGCACACCGCCCGAACTCCGGTGCCTACCACGTGAATCAATTTAATACGAAGGCCATGGAAGATAGTTGTTATTGATTCTAATTGATTATTTAGAACTCAACCTACTAATCATATAATTCTTATATAATAAACTATTTATTAAATTCAGTAATTATTCATACGTCATTTTCAAGTGGGAAATATTCTTAACAATATGCATCCATTACCTCATAAGTACTCATTTCCTAATAGGTCTCCAATGACTAATGTCCCTCCATATAATTGCAACATCTACAATAGATGTGTGACATGTTCTCTAGAAGTTAGAGCTCGCTCGCCTCTACAACAACAAATATAAGACTAATAGGCCTTCTTAGGAGCGTGGCATTATAGTTCATCATCTTTATATGTGTATTATTCTTGTAACATTTTTTATATGTAAAATTGTTTTAATACAAAATTCTGAGCTATATTTTGATTTCTTCTATTACTTCTCATATTTGCAACCTTAACTTTTTGAAATTTAACTTAATTTCATAACGCGATTTTTGGGTCCATCCCATAAATCTTAATCACATTTTTCATATGTGATTAATCGAGATTATTTATGTTGTGTGTCAACACTTTGACGTTCATTGTGTACATTTATTCTGATGTACTGACAGGTTAAGTTTAGATCGTCCTTCCAAAGAAACTCTTCCTTCCTCAGTCCTATCACTCTATGGAATCTACACTTTCGACCACTCTCGCAGTTGGTTTGAAATTGATCCCCAAAATAACCAATGTCGGAAGTCATCATAGAGTGAGCTAACCATCAATCATACTTAATTTTGATGCTTGACATATCTGCACTTTCATTGAAACATATGGAATTGTTGGGATGCAATTTGCATCAGCGGGTTCCAACTCGAATGTTGCCATGACTAGCATACTAAAAAGATATATCCCACCAAGAGTTTACATGGATTTCTCATAAATCAAAATGAACCATAATTTTAAGAGGGATAAAATCCATGTCGAGCCTCCACCTCACAAACACCCAATGCACATGTGAACCCTCCGCCTCGGCCAAGGCATCTTCACAAGTGTTTCAACCTCATTAAGGACATGCAAGCTCTACAAATCTTGCACGCAAAATAATTGAACGTTTTGTGAGTTGACCAGTTTCACCCGAATGCATTGCGTCCTCCCTAATAAAACCCACTTAAGGGAGTTCAAGATCTTTTTTACTCGGTACACAATGGCGGTGAGATAGTCTCATTATAATGAATTATAATCAAAACTGCATCCATAATAAAAGTTGTGAAAACTTGTGCACATAACGCTACTAGTGCAAACCCCAAAATATATCGTCTCATTGAAAAACATTGTAGAACTCCATTCACTAGGCGTATAACCAACTTTTGGATAAAGGACAAAGAAAAGCTCCGACTTCCCTTGTAAATGAGGAAAATTGATTTGAAATCACATATAACTACAATCTTGTTCATCAAACGAGCTTGCTTACACGACGACAAGAGAGGTATAAATTATTTTTTTTTTTCTTTTCTAAGCACGTAGTGCCGATCCTAGACTGTTTCTCAAAGTTAGATGAAGGATCTTTCAATAATTTTGATCAAATGAAGATAATGTTTTTGAAGCACTGCTTCATGTATGTGGAGTAGGCTTTTTAGATGCTAACCACGGGGCACCGATGTCTGTTAGCTAAATTCCCACCATACTCATGTAAACAATCCCAATCTATGATTATTATATGTATATATTATATTTTGTTACAATATGATGTAGATATTATAATATAAGAACTACTTCTTTTTCTTTTTTATTTAATTAACACCCAATTATTCTGGATAACGCTTGCATCCTCTGTATTACCGCCACGGAATGACTTCACATCGTAGAGGTTATTGTTGCAGTGCAATATATATGTATAATCACGTGAAGATAATGAATTGCACTTGAATTTTAGAGTAGTCTTGTCTTGGAAGTTATCTTTCCAGCTATGAACGAATCAAACAAACATAGACAAGTACATGAAAACGGATTTTATATTGGTTTAGTTCACATTTAATCAAATCCTAATACAATTAATGAATCCATTTAATCAATCCACTGTAATCAAACGTGTACACGTCATCTCTTCATATGAATGTTGTGGACTGTTCGCTTAGAACACAAAGAATTCAACCTCTCCTTGATCCAGACGAATTGTCTCATAATTTCTCTTGATCTCTCACACTAACATAATCATTAATGATTTGGTTTGGCTTTCTCTCATCTGAATGTAGGTTAAAGTAAAAAATATAATATATTATTTAAATAAAAAAATTGGATAATTAGTCAACTTAAACATAAAAAATTTGAATTTATCCAACGCTTTGTTAATTTGTTGTCAATAACCAGCATGTTTACGAGGCGGATTTATTTTGAAATTTTCTTATTGATTTGTTTTTTTCGTTTTTAAATGAGCGGAAAAACATATTTAAGCTAATTTGGTTCCAAAAAATTGTAAATGATTTGAGCCGATCGTTTACCAACAATTTACCAACATGATTTATATCTGAAAATCATCTAATTTATATGACTAGTAATTACATTAATCATTGTTTAAATCCAACTACGTGCTTATGTCGACACATTTTTCCAATTTACATCCGATTGAGTCAACTTGAGTAAGGCTAGCTTATCTCTATTAGGCTCTCACTTAGTATTAACTCGAGTAAGGCTAGCATAGCTCCCACACTCACTATCTTTTATGTAAAAAAATATTGGATTCAAGTCCAATCACCATTGTCTACTTAAACTATATCCACTACGCGTTTATAAACTCAATTATTTATGACTCTTTCTTTACTTAATCTAAAAATATGAATAACCCATTATCTAAACCTCTCGTTCTAACAAATTCATTACTGATTCGAAGATCTTCGCAGAACAACTATTTGATATACTTTTTGTACCGTGGTTATTAAATAAACAAAAAAATTTACTCTATACCCACTTTTAACTTTACTAATTTTGATATATTTAACGTTTGGATAATTTTGTGAAACTATCCGATTGTTTACAATCAAACTAAGTCCAGACTACTCTCCTTAATAATTTCGGAAATTGTTTCCCGGTAAACATAGCAATTGCGGAAATGATTGTTTACCCAAGTGAGCGTCAAACAACGCTTTCAAAAATCAATTTTAATAACCAAGAAACAATTTTCAAAAATATTAGGGACGGTAATTTAGACTCAATTTGACTGTAAACAATTTACAGTGAATATTTACACAAACTTATCCAAATGCTGGGTATATTGAAATTGGTAAACATTTACATGTATATATAGCTAAAAGACCCTTAAATAAACATATATTACATTTCAATTTTTAAAGAATACAGAGTTAGAACTATATATAATTTGTTTTTCTCATGTCTACTTTCTTGTAAGTATATTTAGTATATCATCATATAAAGTAGGGTAATTGTATAATTTAGCCCTATATAAGTTTCCTAATTTCAATATGCCCAACGTTGTGTAAAACTTTGGTAAAAGTTCAGTAAATCAATTCGGCCAAAATTTCATTTCCAAAAAACCCAAAAACCTTATCCCGCCCAAAATAAAATTAATTATAAAAAAAATCCGAATTCTTTTTTAGGTAATTTAGATCCTTAAAATCCGGAAATCAATTAACCAATTAATTAAAACGTCTATATTATGGAGAGAGAAATTCAAATCATTATGCCACAATTTTATTTGCATTTTCTCTCCACCCTCACCGTCTCTGCCATCGCCGCCTCCGGCGACAAGCCTGCTCGCAGAATCGTGTTTGAAGAAGGCGTTCTCCCATTGTTTCGGATAGTTGAATTTGCTCCTGCGGCGATCGGAGAGAAAGTCGCCGCCGCTGTGGAAGTCATCACCGCCGATCCGGAGAATGCCTGGGTTGTCTCTGCGTACGGAGGCGTTTCGATTTGCTTGAGACTTACGGATCTGGTTCCGCCGCCACCGTTGGAGCAATCAAGAATGTCAAGAACGAGAATCGCGCTCGTCGAAAAAGGATATGTCATGGTGCTTCTTCAGATCCCCGTCTCCGGCGCTGGATGTGACGCGTAGGAGAAGGCCGTAGGATGTGTGGCGGTATTCGCCACCTCCATCGAGCATTTAGGTTGTAAATTCATTTTACGTTGTAAAACTCAACTCAATTTACGTTGTAAATTCATTCGAGTGTAAATTGAATATTAATTAACAAGCGTGAAAACTTGACGATTTAAATGAGGAATTAGAAAAAAAAAAATATGAAACAACTAGTTCTGTTATTAAAATGGAAAATCAATTAACATATAAAATCTTTCAATCAAGTAAACAATATTCAGCGTTTAAAAAAACAAAGCAGATAACCCTATAATTAATATAAACAGAATTATGAAATTAATAAAGATAAGGATAATGGTTAATTAAAAGTCAAACCACTAATTAAGAAAATAAATCAATTACTTACTAACTAATCTACGTAAATACGGAAACTATTTCAAAATTCAAAACGAATTCGGTTAATTGTAATCCAAAATTTGAATTCGAAAATAAATAAAAAACTGTATTAAAAAAGGGTTTTAACGTAATATACATATATACACGTCATCAAAAAGGTTATTTACGAAAGTTTTACAAAATGTTGGACTTTTCCAAAACAGGTTTGTGAATCAAGGCCAATTCGTCGAATTTTACGTAAATACGGAAACTATTTCAAAATTCAAAACGAATCCGGTTAATTATAATCCAAAATTTGAATTCGAAAATAAAAAAAGCCGGCTAATTAAAAAAAGGTTTTACTGTAATAATACATAATACACGTTATCAAAAAGGTTATTTACGAAAGTTTTACAAAAGGTTGAACTTTTCCAAAACACGTTTGTGAATCAAGTCCAATTCGTCGAATTTTTGTATAAAATATAAACTTACTCCTAAGAGCATATGCAGCCCAACGGTATGACATCATATTTGGTGTTGAATTTGCTCCAATCACACTGCATATCTATCACTAAATATGGTGGCGTGGTACTGTTCAGACGGGAAAAAAAAATTAAATCATTTTATACCTTAAATTACTTTTAAAAAAATATATTAATAAAAGTATAATATAACTTAATAATATAATAATAGTGGATATTATTTTTGGTGTAAAATTTGGTGTTATATTTGGAGATTAAAAGATTTAACACCAAATTAATTACTAAAAAATACTAAATTTGATGTTTATGGTTAGAGGTGGTATGAGTATCTTGATATCATCACCAAAATAAGCCCCACCTTTATTTGCGTCGTCATGCAAATATTGCTCTTTTTAAGCGCCTAAACGATCTTTGTATTCACTATTTGTTTGAATGTTTGAGAGCGCGCTAGTTTCGTCGTTGCCGTTTTGACAATTGCGTAAGTGAATGTAAACATTTTTTTTCTTCTACCAAGTTGAAGAAGCGAATATCTTATCAAAAGTTTAAAACCCAGCATATTCATACATCTTAGTCATGTCGACGAATCAATTCGCCCAACAAAAAGTTGTAGAAAATAATAATTTTCCCTACAGAATTTTGACACTGTTGCTTTGGCTCTTGACACCTGAATTTCGGATGGATAATGAACTTTTACTTTAATATTTTGTTTGGACTTGGGACCACTTCCAAGAGAAACAGAAAAAAAAAGCGAAAGGCCATAAGATATAAAATAGAGGCGTCCTTTTTTTATCGAAAATATTAAAAAAGAAAGTAAAATATATTTAGGCGTCCCAGTTACCAGCTGGCACCCACAACCATCATTTTCGTTACCTTATCCATCTTATCTCATTCCACTTTGTAACTAGCCGTTGAATATGATAATTTTCTTTTTCTCTTTTTTGAAAAAGAATTTGGTATTTTATTTCATCTTATCTCATCTCATCTATACTTTTTGTATAAGATTGGGATACAACCGAATTTTATAAAAAAAAAATGATGACTCTTTACTATTATTATTATTTATATAAATGAACCTGTCTTTTTTCTGTAACTCTGATAATTTTATCTTCATTTTATATAAGTGAAACTCACAGATTTCCTAATTAAAAGTAATTATCGTATATTGCTGATATGTTTGTATTGTAATATTTATACAATAAAATAAAAGAAATTTCGTGGTGGTAAGTAGCTGGATTTGTATGAATTTTAGGTTTTTCCCTGCTCATGATTTAGGTAAAGAAAATCTCAATATGCCTAATTTCTAACTTACACGAATATATCTCATCGTCAAAGAATGGTCCATTTAATAGTTAATCCTTGCTGCTAACAGCTCAAATATATAACTAAGCTCTTAAAGCTTGCTGTCAAGTAGTTTACTCGAATTGACTTCTTTAATACTTATATTATTATTATTTATTTTAAGAATTTTTAATACTTATATTTATTTTTTGAAGGCTTTTGAATACTTATATTAAAGCTATGCATATAAACAAAAACGATGTTGACAAAGTATTAAATATTTCAATTGAAACTAAATCATCATTACAAAAACTCTGAGGCTAAAATTATTAAAGTAAGATGCAAATTTATTAAAAAAAATGATACTTGTAATCCAGTACAAAACAAAACCAGTTCATGGTCCATGTCTTCTTGTACTCTACCATGGCTAAGATAGTCATGTGTTTTGGCACTGATTATTGGCTCACGGATTTTCTTTTGAACTTATCCGATATTGCACATAATGATATACACCAGAATATTCATCCCCCTAGAATATTAATTATGAGGTACACAGATAAACACAAACTGTTTTAAATTTAATTCTATATACTCCACATAAGCGACAACGCCTTGGTTCTTGAGTATTTCACTCTCTATCACAATAGTGAAAATCTGTCTTATCCCCTTCATCTCGTGTATAAAGATGACGTGGTGTAGTTCGATTCTATTAAAAAAATGGCGAATGACATACAACGTTTGTTAGTGAGGTAGATCTCGATCTTGGTGGCTAAGGTTGACCGCTGAGGAGGTTACTATAGTTTGTCATTGGGCAACTCAGGCTCGATCGGTTTACGCGTAATGACCGTTTTTGTTCAAGTCATCTACGTTTTCGTTTTAATCATCTAAACAAGCAACTTTTTGATCGAGAAAAGCGACGCAGGCCATACAGATCTCGTAGAGAGGTTTAGAACTCCGGTAATCAAATTTTATCATGAATGGCGGAGAGCTCGATCTCGTCACGTTTTTCTCTTGTCATCGTCCAATGAATGTTGAAATTTTGTTAGCCGTTCGGACAAATGTCACAAAAACTGTTATAACAGTCTGCGTGACACTTGAACAAGCAAATACGAGATGACAATTAAAATAATACAAATAATAAAATGAACACGAGAATTGGTAATCAAGTTCGGATCAACGTCTCCTACATCTGGGGGTCTCTGAGCCAAGTGAAAAATAATTTATTAATCATAGTCAATAATACAACAATGACCTTATATGAATCTCGACATATATGCCAATTTGGCTAATAAATATGTGAAAACTAAATCAATGTCTCCCCCTGACTTTGAGACCCCTCTCAATTCCAATTTTCAAACACCCACCCGATATTTGGCCACTTCAATGAACAAATCGTGAGGACTTCAATCACGCAATCACAAAACCGATATTTCTCTAATCTTGTAGTATATCAATGAGTGTCTAGAGAATTACATATAGATGTGAACAATGGCGTTTTTCCTTAGTGCTAATGAATAGCTACTCGGGTTATATAGCACTCCTTCAAAGTGAAAATCTTCCTAAGGTTTCCTTACCCTTTAATAAAAACTTCCCAAAATAGAAAACTGTCCCAGACGATGTTGCAATTAATGCCGTGACAGTATGCCGAGATCTGTCAAAATAGGAAACTTCCCAAATATCATCCAATCCAAAATTAATCCATTTATCACCAAATAAGTCAACATGTAGAACTTCGCATGATATCTTGAGGAAATTAATACATTTATCATGATATATATGATTTGAATCTTTGCCCAAAAATAAACCAACACAATAAATTACAATGAATGTCATTGTAATAACAAGTGTCCTTTCTTAAAAGGAGGAGCACTCGCAGACGACTTCAAAATCCTCTCTTAAACAAGAGAGCGAGCTCCCAATCATTGACCTTGATCATCCCTTACATTGTCCACAAACAATGTTCCCTTAAGTTCTCCATCAATGGAAGAATTATCCTCCTCTGCCTCCGCTTCACGGTCGTCATCCTCCATGATCGCCTTTCTAGATCAAGCTCCCATAGGCGTCGATTGTTCTTCGACTTCAAGAGATGGATGAGTCACATCTTTTGGTGATTGATGCACCTTAGCAATCATATTAAATGTGAAAAATCATTAATTGCACTCACAATAGCCAATTAATAATAATTATTGCTAAACAAGATATATATTTATTAATTTAATTCAGTTACGAAAGCAATTCAGCAACCAATAATAGAAGAGACGTTCATAACACTTACATGTATTTTGGCTCAGTTACAGAATGCTTCAATCCAATGCTCGTTTCGTTTTCAAGCTTTCACAACTCTTTCATCTGATTTAGTACTCGAAGATGACACCGTTGTCTTCCAAAACGTAATCTCCAAGACGAATAAGAAATATGAGTGGGCACAATCCATATCTCACTTAGATCACAAAACCAGATTGTTTCGAATCTTGCTCATATTATTTAGGATTGGAATTAGCAATTCCGGGGAATAGGGAGAGTAAAAGTTCGACCAATAGAGAGGGAGAGAGAGAGAGAGAGAGTTGGCCGAGAATTTTATGAGAGAATTGAGTGAATTTTCCTCTTCCCTCATATCCCTATTTATAGCATTCAGTAACCACTGAGAGATTTTCTCTCCTTTTGAGAGATATTCTCTCTTTTCCATAGATATTCCCTCCTTTTAGAGATATTCTCTCATTTGGATTTAATATGGGCCATTAGATCTCAACAGTGAATCTAAACTCTCTCTTATCCATCAGATCAACATATATGATTGAGTTTTTCTCTCTTCAGAGAGAAATTCAGGGAGAGATACGGGGAGAGGATTCGGTCACCCCAAGGTCTATCCCTAGGGGAATTTCGGCCATTCTCTAGGCCAAGCCCAATCCAAAATTCTCAAGCCCGAAAGTCCAATTAATTATATATTTATTTGATCCAAAAAAAAAATAAACATTTAGTTAATGCTGCGAATATCCATTTTCAGAATTAATGCTGCCAATCACTATTACAACAAGCGAGATTAAATAATGAACAACATTATTATTTGAAAGTTCTTATCCGCCTTTAAAAGAGAAGAGTCGAGGACTATGGATCTAGTAGTAGAAGCTTAACGAACCCAACAAAAAAGATGATACAATCCTATGTCTTTTTCATCGATTCGTCTATTATTTATCAATACTCCACCGTGTAATCAAAGACTGAACCCTTCTTTAATACTAGAATTATATTTACTTATCGTGACGAGTGTCCACTGATATAGTCAGTTCGTGATTAAGATCCTCCAGGTTCAACCTGTGCCAAGAGAAGTCAATTTGTTATGTTATACTTCTCTTGATACATATCAGACCTAAGCATTTTTTTGCTTCCCTACAGAAAGATTCTTTCTAACGTTAACTTACTTCAAAAGTGCGCGAAATCAATCGGTTCTGGAATCAACCCTTAGGTGGGGGAACATTGGCCTCCTTTCGGGAAGTCTGGATTCCGTGTCTATATATCACTTCCCACTAGAATCATGCTATGAGAACACTCCCAAGACATAAGTTGTGATTAGCATGATAGCCTTTTGGCGAATGAGTTAAGGAGCTATGAAACATGGTTCATCGTCCATGACCACTTCAGGATTTAGATCAACTCTCACTGTGACCATCACAGTAACCTCGGTTATGTTGGCAGAGATGCCCACAAGAAGATTATTTATTTACATATTGACGTAATATAAATTTTTCATAAGTCTTTATTGTAATTTGTGTTGGCAGAGATGCCCACAAGAATATTGTTTATTTACATATTGATGTAATATATAAATCTTTATAAATTCCTTATTGTAATTTGCTGATTAAATTAATAAAAGTTGAAACGTTCATCCATTCCTTTTTATTGTGATTAAAGATTTATGATATTCAATAGTCTTGTAGTTCTTAATCAAACCTAACAATGTGTGAAGAGACAAATGTTGATTTGCGTGAACAAACTCTTCATGGTTTTACTAAAACGATATATTCGCAATCTAAAGATAAACAGACTATTGATCCTAGTATGATTGTTGGAAAATTCTATGATGTTTGTTACGAGGCATAGAGAGTTAGGAACTCTATAGTTCTTCCACTGTATCTTTCGAAGATACTGAATTGATCAGTGCACCTTTAGAGACAATAGAAGAACAAACCATTTAACATCTTCTATCTCAAGGTCAGTATGTATGAATTGCATCATACTTACCTAAATCCTGAAATGAGACATGTCATTTCATAGCATTGATGTTCTCATTTAAGAAAGTCAAATTCTAGATCCATTTCGTGATCTAAACAAGGCCTATTGGTGAGATATTAAGTTATGAAGATATCATGAACCAACTTTGTGAAGTTCTCATAGATATGGAATTCATGTACAAGATTGCTGAGATGCAATATATATCACCTCATGCTTTATTACTTGGATTGTGAATAAATGAACTGCGTAGTGTCCAAATTTAAGTAGCAACTTTATTTGGATGAAACAATGTGACTTGTTAGCTCCTCGTCAATACATGTTTTCTAACTTATTCACAAGTAACAAAAGAGTTGAGGAAATAACAACTAGAAGGGTAAAATGGTAATTTTGCCTTGTTCTCTCTTGCTCTTGGCCGACCCTCTCTCTCTCTCTCTAGAAAATACTCCTTTTTATTTTGCACCTAGATCCATACTTGATCTAGAGAATTAGCTTGATCCAATAATTGTTCTTGGTTCATATTGTTTAATTGTGCCCACACACAAATCTTTTTAAACCTCTATAAACTCTTGTTCTTAGAAACCTTAGCTTTCTCAAGTCTCGTTTAGGTTTGAAAGATTCAAGCTAGAAGAGAAGATCAACCTTTCCCTAGACGCTTCAAGTTTGAAGGCACAATAAAGGTTAGTATTCAAGTGGATTAAATAATGTTTTTACTTTATAACATATATATGCACTTCATCTAGGTTAGTAAAAATTGTATTACTAGTAAAAGAAATTTTTATATTTCGCCATTAATATGATTAATCATAAATTTTTCTTAACCCTAGACCTATTTCAACAAATGGAATCAGAGCTATGGTCAAAGTTAAGCATGTACATGTTATATAAAAGTCATTATAAGAAAATTGTTTTCTAAAATTTGCCTGAATAATGGTTTTTCAAATACTAGATCTTATAAAATTTTAATATTTTTGTATGACCTTTAAAATTAATTTTGTGTTGATTTTCCACTTAATAAATATGCTATATAAATAAATTAAATACAGTTTTTAATTATTTTACGTTTAGCATACTCAAAATCAATTTTATGACAAGTTTGAAAATTTGTATACATAGTTTAAAATAGTTTATTGCACTTCTAGTTTAAGTTATTTAATGTTTTATATTGTGTTTAATTATTAATATGTTAATATAACATACAATTAAAATGTTTCAATAAACCTCTTTCTCTTTACACCTAGATCCGAGGTACCTCTTAATTGTTTTTCAAATTTTGGACAAATTGTTATGGCTTAGTAAAACGGGTATAACTCTTTGCTCGGACCTTGAAAATTAGTTGTTTTTGAACCAAATTAAAGGTACGGAATTTAGCTATCCGATGCAATTGGTTTCAGCTCAATCGGATACCGGATGTGACAATTTTGACCTTTTAAGTCCGAGGTGTATGGCAGTCCGCGAGTCCAGATTTTTTAATCCGGATTTTGCGACTCCAAGCATTCTCCCCTCTTCTCAATGCTATCGCAGTTTTCCGATGTTCTCGCCCTCAACCACCATAAAGTCGCCTTGAAGAAAGATGTCATGAAAATGAAGATATTAGTGTTAGGAGATTTTTAATCTCAAAAACTTTCAAGTGAAAAAGTGACGATTTATTAATCTCACACACTTTCCTTAGGAATAATAAATTTTATAGACAACAAGATCCGAGTATGTTCCTTGTGCCATAGTACATTAATACTGTTCTCCCCTCACAAATATCGATTTCAGGGTTCTTTTTTTCCAGTGATCCACTCTATCTCTCTTTACTAATGGAAACAAGTTTCCAATATGTACAAGAGTAGACGTGCCTTTTTCCAAAAATTAAGTGGGAGGGATTCACTTTTTGTTGCAACCCAGGATCCCTTTATTTTCTAAAACTAAGTGGGAGGGTTGTGTTTATTGTTTGCAACCCGCGATCCCCAACACTAATGTGAAGTGCACATGTCGTCGGACTAAGAGTTACCCTCGTGACCCTCTCTTAAATGAGAGTACTCATAGACGCATTGCTCCTAACATTGCTTTTATAGCTACGTTAAAAAGTGAAACGATGAGAAAAGGCCTCCCCTCGGTGGATTATTTTCAAAGTAGATCTTGTTGAACTAAGTTGGTGGTTACACACTTAAACTCAAACTCTAGTAATTCTCTCTCGTGGCCCTGCGATAAGTTTTGAGTGATCAAACTTTTTTATAAGGTGGCTAGTCAAACCCTGATGTATTGACATCATGACTATGCATTAATGATGTGTCATTTACTTATGAAAGGCGACTCTTTGCGGCCTTCCCTCGAAGGAGTAAAGTGTCATTTTGTTCATAACACCTTTGGATTTGTGCTTATCTAAATAAAACTAAACTTTAAATCCTGAACAAAAGATTAATCGTAAATTGTTTTAACTTTCAGCAACATGTCTCTAAACCCCTTCTCTACTATCCTTTCCTCAAACAAATTGGAAGGTGATAACTACATAGATTGGAAATGTAACCTAGACATTGTCCTTACCGTGGACAAGCACAAGTGGGTTCTCACCACCCCATGTCCTCCTGAAACGAATGATGATTCGACTCAAGAGGACAAGGACGCCCTTGCGGCCGGGCTCAGATCCGATGAGATTGCGAAATGCTATATTTTAGCGTCGATGAACAATGTGTTGCAACAACAACATCGTGATATTGGGTCAGCCTATGAAATGCTCTACAATCTCCAGGAGATGTTTGGAGGGCAAGAGCGTCAGGCTAGGCAAGCGGTACGACAGTTTATGAACTGTCGTATGAAAGCAGGGACTCCTGTTAGAGAACATATGATGATGATCATAAGTTATCTTAATGAGATGGAAATCCTTGGATCTGAGATTGATGGAGAAACCAAGATATATATGATCTTGGAAACTCTCCCTGAATCTTTTGATACTTTCAACCTGAACTACTCCATGAATAAGCTAGGGTACACTGTTACCGAGCTAATGAATGAGCTTCACACCGCTGAGGGACTCTTTAATAAAAAGAGGACTACTGGAGAAGCTCATGCTACTGAGCACAGAGTCTCCACCTCTGGATCTAAGAAGAGATCTCATAGAGCCGACAGGAAGAACCCTAGCAAGGTTCAGAAGAAGAAGATGCCCCGGACTGCCAAGGTGGACAAGTCTAAGGACAACAGTCACCATTGCAATGAGCCCGGACATTGGCGTAGGAACTGTCCGACCTATCTCAAGGCTAAAGGGAAAGGCATTGTACTTATTACCGAAGCTTGTTTAGTAGTTGATAATGTATCATCGTGGATTATTTGTTGGCATTTATGCCCATAAAGGAGATTTTTGATATTAAATACTTTTGTATTGTCTTGCTTTGAAATTAAATAAAGATTGAATATCCATTCTTATTTAAGATTGTGTTTACGCATTTATGTCTACGCTCTGAAACTGTCATGAACGAAAGAAGTGCTAAGTACAGACTTGACAAGATACCTTCTTATGACTAGTTTAAATAATAGTTCGCAATCTAAAGATCGATTGGGCAATCGATTCCTAGTAATGATTGTTAGAATGAATTAAACGATATCTTATCTTGTGATATGGAGAGTTGTGACTCAGTAATTCATTCTTGATATCTTAATGAAGATATTGAACAAGACCAGTGAAGTTTTGAAGTTTGAGATAAAACCGTTTAATCACTCGAAACCTCAAACTCACATACGAGGGGTATTTTAGTAATTACCTAAATCCTGAAGTGAGTACATGTATTCTTGTAACACTTTATGACATTTGATTTGTCAATGGGCAATGGCTAAATGAAGTTTCATTGACCCGACGGTTGGTGTCATAATACTGTTTCGTTGAAACAAGTGATTCACAGATATATAATTTGTGTTGAAACAGTGCTAAGGCATTAGTATCACACCATGCTCTGTTATGAGAGTGTGAGCGAATAAACCAGGCTTGGTATTCATCGAATAAAGAATTCTTTGAAATAAAACATGTGACATGTTGAGACATTTTACTTTATGTTTTTCTCGTTCACAAATAACAGAGGACTTGGTGAAATAATAACTCAAGGGTAAAACGGTAATTTTACATTCCTCTGAGTTAATGATACACACAAAGGGTAATATCGTAAAATACACCGTGGACCATGTGAAGAATAGTTTTATCACATCAAACGGAAATATAAACACATATGAACTTAGAGATGTTCAATATTGGTCCTTTAGTGGAATCGACTAATATTAAGAATTAAAAGTCGGAAAAAGTTTGTGAACTTTTGCGTCCGATCTTTATTCTAAAGCTTCGTTCATGTGGGTCCATAAGGTCTCAATGATAGACTCTTGGATGAGATATTAGTGAACAAGAAAGGATCGATTTTCTCATTAAACGTAAATTGTGATTTACACTAAGAAAATTATTTTCTAAATAATTAAATAAATAATTCGTTATTTATTATTACATTTATTTAACGAATCATATTGTGTAATTATATTGATAATAATATAATTTGATGATTCAAATAAATAAAAGATGAAAATAAATATTTTCTCGTTTCGTACTACATTGTTTAGTATGAACATAATTAATGACTTGTCATTAAATAAATGAGATGTTCTAAATTAATTAAATATTATTTTAAAAATAAATCGAAAATATTTGGGAGATAAATACATAAGATGGTCGGCCACTTAATGCAAATAAGGGGTTGGAAAATTGCTTAAATGATTTATCGGGCTTAAGTTTGATTAATGGGTCATTAATTGTTTTTGACCTAATTAAGCCCATTCTCCCTGAAATAAAAGGAGCTCTTCTCTCTCTCTTTTGACCTAGCTTTCACATGGCCACTCTCTCTCTCCCCCCTCCCATCTTGGCCGACTATTTGCTCTCTCCCAAGGAGAAAAATACTTGGCCAAAATCCCAAAAGAATTGAGAGAGCGATCCGTAGAGAGATTTTCCTTTTATTCCTTCTTCTCTTGTTCCTACAAAAGAGCCCACCCTCTTTTTCTCCTAAAAATCCCTAGAGTATTATCATTGACTCAACTTGTGGTTGTTTGAGTGATTTTTCTCTCCCCAGGGCCGGCTAATTTTGGAGGATCGAAGGCACAACGGTTTTGAGGATTTCTTGGACGCGCGTGGCGTAGAGGATCGGCCGACCACCTTGACGTACACCGGGACTTGCTCTCGCAGATCCAAATCTTATGTAAGTATCCCTCGAACGAATTGGATCTGAATAATATGATGTTTTAGAATAATTATATGTATTTGGATTATTCGTTTGCATGCTTAGATAAATTTATTGATGTGATTGTAAATTTATTGGCATGTTAGGTTAGATTTAATGATATGGTTATCGAACATGTTTTAAAACGTTTATAATATGTTAAATTGAATTATGAAATTCCGCCACATATTGATGTGTTTCGTAATTAAATTAGGTTAATTGTTAATGAAATTCCAACATTATTGACTCCGCTGCTACTAACCATATTTGTTGTTCCTTGAATGGATTCAAGAAAAGCAAAAGCTTAGAGGATGGCGAATTCTGCTTCAAATGGGGTGATGGGAGTTTGGTGTCTACTAAGGCTGTGGGATCCATGACACTGTCTTTCGAAGATAGAACTTTAAATTTGAATAATGTGTATTATGTTCCTTCCTTTGAGAAAAACTTAATATCTGTAGCTCAAATTGTTAAGCAGAATTATTATTTAAAATTTATTGATAATGGAATTCGTATTACTTCTTCCAATTCATTTGTCACTGATGCATGTTTAAAGAAGGGTTATTGTATAGAATAGCCCTATATAGGTTTTGAAATTTCAATTTGTCCAACATTGTGTAAAACTTTGGTAAAAGTCCAGTAAATCAATTTGAGGTAAATTTCATTCCCAAAAAGCCCATATTGCTTCTCCCGCCCAAACCCAATTTTTATCATTAATTAAAAAGTCAAACCGATTTACACGGTTACACGTAACCCAAAATTCGGGATTTATTAACAAAAGAAAATAATTAAATGTAGAAAGAGAAAATCAAATAAATGATTTCCTAAAATAAACCGTCCATATTCTACCTTTTCAAACTCTCACTACCGCCATTATTTTCCAGAGAGAAGAACACGAACCCGAAAGAAGAACACGAAAAACTTGAGGAAAACTCACAACGACGAAGTAAGGTAAACAACTACTAAATATTTATATGAGTAAATCGATTTTCCCTCTGACTTTTTGATTTGTTTTCTTCTACAAACCCTTTTTCAAAAACCACCGATGTTCATGCATGTTTAAAAAAAATGAAAAAAATCGAAAACTGTTATATGTAAAACCCTTTTAAAACTAGAAAAAATCAAAATACGAATATCGTTTTTCCATCTGAGTATTAGATCTGTTTTATTCTACAAACCCTTTATTGTAAACCCCACTGATGTTCATGCATGTTTAAAAATCATAAATCTTATTCGAATACAGTGTATTTAAAACTCAGTAAATCAAAAACACGGAAAATAATTTTTGGTTGTATATGTACACGATAACAGTAAGTATTTTTACCAAAAGGATTTAAGCATTACAAATATATATTTACAACGTTTATTTTATTTTTATCCTTTTTATGTTGTACAGGTTTATTGAATCGGTGAAAAATGGAGAAAAAGAAGAAAATAGGAGATATGAGTATTGGAAAAAAAAAGGGCCCGAGGACATTTAGAAACCTCAGATCATGAGGTAAACCATTTTTAACTGGTTTATTACATTTAGTATTCAAATTTTTATTAAATAAGTAAATAAAGTTGTTAGTGATTTACATGATTAACACATTCTGTAGGTTGGTGCTTATTTAGTAGAACCAGAAGATTGGGACCTTGACCAACGCATAATAGTCCACACAAACTTCACAGCAATCCGACAAATATTGTCAGCACTAGACACAGAACAACAATTTGAAATGTTTGAGAAATCACCTTTCTCCCACTTTCAACATTTAAAAGGCGAGGTATTCCCGAAAAGATTGGTGCACATGCTAGTAGTAAGCCAGGTTGAATCAGGGAAAAAAGATGAGCTACACTTCCGAATAGGAGGAAGGATTCACCGATTCACCATCAAAGAGTTTGAGTTAATGTCTGGTAATGATTTCAATTAACGCGTTATGAATATGAAATTATTTAATTTACTAATACATTATTTTGGTTTTAATTTACAAGTTTAAATTGTGACGAAATTCCAAATGTATACGAAGACTTAATTATTGGAAATCCATTGAAGGAACAGTTTTTCAGTATCAAAGGAACACAAAAAGCACACATCCTACTTGGGATGTTAAAAGGTAAATTCGGTGGTAATGATGAAGAACGATTAGCGTTAATCAACATAGCAATCATTGAGCTAATAATATTGCCAAGAGAAAGAAATCATGTTATATCTAACCAACTACTGAAGATGGCCACAAACACTGAATTGTTGAATGAATATCCGTGGGGAAGGGACAGTTTCCTACGCCTGTGCGAGTCCTTTCAAAGAATCAAGTATTCTCAAAGTAAAACATGTTTTAACATTGACGGGTTTTTACACCCGTTAATCGCATGGGTTTACGAGCTTATACCCGCATTTGAAGAAAATGGATTTGCAAAATCCACAAAAACTCAGACATTTCCGAGGATGTTGAGGTGGTCCTACCACTTCAATGCTGAAACACATGATTTGAAACATATATTCATGGATGAAGAGGTAAATTTGTTTCATTATTTGGTTTAATGTTTTTGATTGTTTTAAGTAAATCACTAACATATTTACTGTGTTAATGGAAGCTGACGATAAATACACTCTCAACAAATAAAGACGAATTGGAAATGGGAGGTCCCGAATTAGATGAGTACCCTGTGGAGATAGCAATAAAGAAGCCAAAACCTCCAACTACAAAACCAACTGTAGACAGCACCTTGCGAACACAAGACGAGTACGTAACATTATCATAGATGAGAGCTGTTTATGATAAATTGGATGAAGCTCTAATGGAGATCAAAGTGCTAAAACAGCAAGTGGAACAATGCAATGATACAATTTTAGACATTGTTAATGTCTATTTGGAAGGAGAAGAGCTCGAAAAATTCAAGGTATTAACTCAAACTTGGCATAGTCAATTTCATGTTTACTAATTAATCTAGTTTTAAAATGTTGATGTTCAACTTCAGGAAGGAACTAAGTCTAAAACAGTAGGAGACACAACCGTCTCACATGACAACGGAAAACCAACAAATGTTGATAACAATGACGTTGTGGACATGGCGCATTCAAAACCAGACAGCCCAAAAAAAATTGATAAAAAAGGAAAGAAAAAAGTTTCAGGTCCGTCAAATATCCCAAAAGAGGCACTAAAGTCAACCAGGACATCTCCAAGATTCAAGTTACAAATCAATGAACCAGTCAATCCAACAGTAAGTAATATGCTAGAATCTGTAATGAAATTGAAAACATATTAATAAACAGTGTATTGACTTTCAGGTAAATGAGCCTAGAAGGAAACTTCAAACCGACAAGGATGTGGCTAAAACAGTGGAGGATGAGGACCAACTAACATTGACACACATGGTAAATCATTAACTAGAACAATTATATTAACTTAGTAAAGATGTATTTATTTACTTTGTAAATGTTTTACCAGTACAAGAAACAAAAAGATAGACAAGCAGGCACGAAGGGAGATCCAAATGTGATACCGACAGCCACCAATGTAGAGGTAAAATAATTGACTAACTAATTAATAATCAATGTTTAGTGTGTTAACTTTTTTTTCATTTGTTTTAGTTCAAAAAACCCAAAGATAGAGATGTGCAAAAGAAAGATGATCCATATGTGTCACCACAACAAATTAAGGATAACATTAATCAAGATATCTCACCATTAATAGGCGAGGAGAAGGCAGCAAAAATGACACCGGTATAATTACATTTTTGTAAAATAATAAAGTTTTGTCTGTCTACCATCTATGAATTTTACTGTTTTTAAACAGGAGAGATTACGTTTGCTACAAGATGATTGGTTATTTGCTGTTAATGATGTTTTGGACATGGATATTAACAAGCACGTTAATGAACACACGCAGAAAATGGACATTCCAGACACTCCAAAAGGGAAACATTTTAAACGTCTCAGAAAGGGACTCAACATTGAAAAGGAGTGGACTTCGAAAAATAAGGTAAATAAATTTTAATTATGCATGTTTAATAAGTGTATTATAGTGTAAAGAGATGCTGAATAGTAATATTCTTACAGATTCTACAAGATGAAGAAACATTCAAGATTAACAAGAAAGGTGATACATCAAAATTGCAAACTATACCTGCACCAAAGGTAATAACATGCATGTAAATCATCATATAAATTTTAATTGAGTAAATTATCATTAATAGGTTAATGAAATGTTATATTTTTTACAACAGGAACCAACCCAGGAAGAAAACACAGCAGTGCATGCACGGGCCAAAAGGGCAATCCGGAAATCAGCATACCAGAAGCCACCATACACTGCAGATACAAAAACAAAAAAGCCCAAAACACAACAAAAAAATGCAGGACAAGATAAGGAGACCAATGAAGAAGACACCAACAGCCAGCCGTCGTTTGATTTGGGAATCTAGTTGAACTATTATAACAATTAAACTAAGTTAATTATAGCCCACATTGTTTTGGGTTTTTTTGGGATTAGTAGTTTGCCTTTTGGAACAAGTATGTTATAAGTACCCATTATGTTTTGGGATTTAATAGTTAGACTTTTGGAACAAGTATGTTATAAGTACCCATAAAGTATTGGGATTTGCTAGATGTATTTTGGGGTTCCAATTTGTTTTGGAATCCATGTCATCTATTTATAAAAACTGAATATGTTATCAAATTTTCACGTTTTGATAACAAAAAAATTAAATCAGTTTTACAAAATAGACATCAGTAAATCAAGTTCAAAAAACTCAGTAAATAAAACTAAATTCAAATAACACCGTAAAAAAAACAGTAAATCGTTTGACATCAATAAATTAATATATATCAGTAAATTGATATTGAATAGCGAAGTGTCATTAATTTAATTAATGGTAAACACAATAAAGATAAACATCAGTAAATCAACATACATGGGTAAATTGAATTCAAACAATATTGATCTTAAATAACATATTGATAAATATCAGAAAATCAACATACATGAGTAAATTGAATTCAAAAAATATTGAACTTAAATAGCATATTGAAACTTAAATTTATAACTAAGTTAAAAATAAATCGTTCAACACAAAAAAAAAAATATAAATCAAATACATGGTCTAGGTATCTTTTTTAATAGTACAACCCCGCTTATTGTGGCCACTATGACCACATTTAAAACAACGGTGAATGTAGGGGTGAAACTTTTCATTTTTTGATCTATATCTCTTCTCTTTAGGCCTCCCAGCTTGCCGCTTCTGACATGGTGGTTTTATCACACTTTCATGAAAAGGCAAACTCCAATCACCTTCATGTGAAATAGGAAACACATCTAGCTCATATGTCTTACAAAAAAAATCTTGCCTAAAATAAGGAGAAACATAGTCTATTGGAAATAAATTCCTACGGTACAATGCAGCACACGCATGTGAACAAGGTAAATCTTCAAGTTGCCAAAAACGACAAGTACATGATTTTTGTTCAACATCAACAACTCGACGCATTGCCCCATCCACTATTTCGAATTGATTCTCGTTAATTGCATTAACCTGGTTAAATTAACAGACAAACATTAACCAAGAAAAACAATACCAATAAATAAACGTAGTAAATTAATAAAAATAACTAAATCAAACTTAGACTTTGTACTTACATTCATACACCTCCCCGCTTCTTGAGCATCCTTCAAAGTTTGATACCCTATATTGGTTAGTCCAGAAACCATTTTCGGAATAAGAGCCCTCTTCTTAACAATCCATCTTTGAATAAGATCTCGGTAACTCAAAACCAAACATGCAACCGGCCACCCTCTTGCTTCATGCAACACAGCATTCAAACATTCAGATATGTTTGTAGTCATGATGTTGAACCTCTTACCCGGGAAATGACTACGAGACCATAGTTCAGGATTAGCATTTAGCAAATACTTCTTAATCTTTCGATCACCAGAAGACAAAAGATTAAGCCAAAAATCAAATTCTCTAGAAGTGTAGGCCTTAGCACACTTGTAAAAAAGAGGCTGAATATTACTACTTCCAAATTGTGCTTTAACATTACCCCACAAATGTTGCATGCAAGACGCCCAGAGTACTTCGGGGAACACATTGTTTACTGATTTCTGAATCGATTTGTGTCTGTCGGAAACAATGACCATATCTTAACGAACACCAAATACACTACGAAGCTGCCTCATAAACCATGACCATGAATTATCATTTTCTGAGTCAACAATGCTAAACGCCAAAGGAAACAAGTGGTTGTCACCATCCTGAGCAGTTGCTAAAAGCAAAGTCCCATAAGACTTTCCCTTTAAAAAAGTACCATCCACTGAAATCACGGGTCGACAAAACTGAAAACCGTGAACTGATGCGCCAAAAGCAAGAAAAAAATACTTGAATGTGCCATCATCATCAACCTCCGTGAAGCTGTAAGAACCTGAACCAAAACTAACAATGTAAATCAATAACACAGAAATAAATTACCAAGTAAATAGTAAACATTTAAATTTACAAAGTAAATGAAAAACAACAATGAAAAAATTGATTAACTGGGAAAGGAAAGAGACTTACCAGGATTTTTTTCACAAATCATTCGTCCAATTATAGGAAGATGACTATATGATGAATCAAAATCTCCACGCAGATCAATCAATGCTGATTTACGACCCTTCCACGCTTGAAAATAAGAAACTTCAACATTCCATCGAGTACGCATAATCTCCGCAACACCCGCAGGCTTAATTTCGTTAGCTAATGAACCTCTAAAATCATCCTTCACACACATACTAATCAGCCTAGAAGATGCATGTTTATTTTTGTGAATAACAACTCTACCAAAACAAGTGTGCTCTTTGTAGAATGTCTTAATCACCCACATCCCAGACTTCGGATTTACATTTGCATATAATAACCATAAACACTGTAAATCCTTACAACGAATCCGGTATCTAGTTTTATTAGATTTCACAGTTATAAATTCAAACGAATTCCTCACCGCCAGCATACAAATAGCATTTTGTAGAACGCATTTCGTAGTAAAAACGTTGTTAACATTAATATCAATATGCGTTGGGAAATTCTTTAATTCTGCCTCATCAAACAGTACTATTTCCGAATCTTTGTGTTCAACATTATCAAAACAAGCATCTTCACGAGATTGAACACATTGGCGTTGAAACAATTCGACTGCCAAGAACAACAAACAAAAAATTAGAAAATAATAACGTAAAGAAAGAAAATTTTAAATCATACCTGAATCACGGAATGCTTCATTGAGTACACCGGAAAAATTCGCCATAGATGATAACAAAGCAGGAGAGAAAATGAGATATAGTAAAACGTTGAATGATCTTTGATATTGTAAAAATACGTTGGAGAATGAGATATAAACCTGATTCAGAATTTTGAAAATTTGTTCAATTTGAATTAACGCGGAAAATGAAAAAGAAATTTAAAAAAAATTCAAATCGTGAATTGGTAATTATCTCAGACTGAATCTAATTCAAATAATTTCAAAAAACGTAAATGGAAAGTAATATCATGTAAAAATCAAAACAATTAAACCGGTTACAAAAAAAGAAAGTTCAAAATTGGTTTAGATAATAAAGAAATCGGTTATCTAAACTCAACGCATGTTTTAAGGACATAAATATAATTAATTAATAACTGATTACTACAAAAAAGGAAATTTTTGGAAATTTAAAAAAACCGGTAAATTCAAATGTTATTCAAAATATTAATTTCGGAATAATAAACAAGGTTAATTAGGTAATCTCAAGCATGTCCACGTCATCAACAGGGCTATTTACCAAAGTTTTACAAGAACCTGGACATTTTACAATTACGTTTGACAAACAGGGCCATTTCGTCGATTATCTTTTTAAAGAATGGTTTATACTATCTTTATCCTACACAACCTTTGCTATTAGACACTGAAATAGATAATGATCTAATTAGGGAACCCACGACGATCAAACTTAATCAATCCTCTGATCTAATAAAATCAACACATCTCTGGCACTTAAGACTTGGTCATATTAGTCTAGATAGGATTAAGAGACTTGTGAGGGATGGTCCACTCAAAGCCTCTGCAATAGGCTCACTGTCGACTTGTGAAACCTGTATAGAAGGAAAAATGACCAAACGACTTTTCTCTGATAAAGGTCGAAGAGCCACTGAGCTGCTGGAACTAATACATTCTGATGTATGTGGTCCGCTCAGAATTTAGGCACAGGGAGGATACGAATACTTCGTTACCTTTACCGATGATTAGTCAAGATATGGATTTGTCTATTTTCTCAAACACAAATCCAAAACCTTTAACGTATTTAAGGTTTTTCGGGCTTTAGTGGAAAAGCAAACTGGCAAACAGATCAAAACCCTTCGATCTGATCGAGGTGGTGAGTACTTGTCTGAAGAGTTTAATGACTTTCTTAAAGAAGAAGGTATCGCTTCTCAGGTTACAGCACCTAGCACACCTCAACAAAACGGGGTGTCAAAGAGAAGGAATCGAACTTTGATGGATATGGTTAGATCAATGATGAGTTACTCATCACTCCCTAATTCCTTTTGGGGATATGCCCTCGAAACTGCCGCATACATTCTGAACCAAGTTCCGTCTAAGACGGTCCCTGGTACTCCTTATGAACGATGGAATGGACGTAAAGCTAGTTTAAGCCACATCAGAATTTGGGGTTGCAAAGGCAAAAGACTAGCAAGTTGGCTAGTAGGTCAGAATTATGCGTGTTCGTTGGATATCCAAAGGAAACCAAAGGTTTCACATTCTATAGTCCCGAGGACGACAAAACGTTTGTCAGCACTAATGCTCGTTTCTTTGAGAAGGACTATATGAAGAATACAAAACCTAGAAGCAAAATTGTGCTTGAAAAAAAGTTGGGTGAGGATGCTTCTACCTCATCTGTAAGAACTGTTCTTACCCCAACTGAAACACAACCTAACAATTCAGAACCTCGTCAAGTAGTACTTCGACGTAGTGGGAGGGTTTCTGAAAAGCCTGACAGGTACATGTCTTATGGCGATACTCTCGTAGCCGTCGCTGACATGGATGACCATGCTTCCTACATTCAAGCAATGGCTGGTTCTAAATCAAACCTTTGGCTTGATGCCATGAAATTTGAGATGCATTCGATGTATGTCAACAAAGTCTGGAAACTTGTAGACCTACCTGAGGGGTTAAACTTGTAGGGTGTAAGTGGATCTATAAGAAGAAAAGAGGTCCGGATGGGAACGTTGAGACGTTCAAAGCGTGGCTAGTGGCTAAAAGTTATACCCAAAAAGAAGGTATCAATTATGAAGAAACCTTCTCGCTAGTCGCAATGCTTAAATCCATCTGTATACTTCTATCCATAGTTGCCACTCTCGATTATGAGATCTGACAGATAGATGTCAAAACTGCCTTTCTGAATGGCAATCTTGACGAGCGCATTTTCATGGCTCAACCAGACGGTTTCGTGGAAAGTGATCAAGAGAACAAGGTTTGTGAATTTCTTAAGTCCATTTGTGGATTAAAGCAAGCATTTTGATCATGGAATATTAGATTCGATGAAACTGTAAAAGGCTTCGGTTTTGAACAGTCAATAGATGAACCTTGTGTCTATAAATTGATAAACAAGGGCAAGGTTGTGTTTCTGGTACTCTATATGTTGATGATATACTACTCATTGGTAATGATGTAGGCAAATTATCTGAGGTTAAAATCTGGTTAGCTAAGTAGTTTGATATGAAGGATCTAGGGGAAGATGCGTACATTTTGAGGATTCAGATCTTTCGAGATCGAAAGAACCGGACCCTGTCGCTCTCCCAAGCATCTTATATAGATAAGGTGTTGGATCGCTTCGCTATGCAAAACTCCAAGAAGGGCCTAAACCCCTTTAGACATGGAGTCTCACTCTCTAAGGACCAGTCTTTCAAGACTGCACAAGAGATTGAGGACATGAGAAAGATTCTTTATGCTTCAGTCGTAGGAAGTCTCATGTATGCTATGTTGTGCTATAGACCGGATATAAGTTTCGTTGTTGGCATAGTTAGCCGTTTCCAATCAAATCCTGGACCGAGCACTGGGTTTCTATTAAGCATGTTCTTAAGTATCTTCGGAGAACTAGGAACTTGATGCTTACATATTCAGGTACTGACCTGACTATGACGGGGTATACTGATTCCGACTGTCACGCGGATAAGGATTCTAGGAAATCCACTTCATGATCTGTGTTCATCCTGAATGGTGGATCTGTAGTTTGGAGGAGTATCAAGCAATCTTGCATTGCTAACTACATCATGGAAGCAGAATATGTGACTGCTTGTGAAGCATCTAAAGAGGCTGTATGGTTTAGAAAATTCCTTAAGTATTTGGAAGTTGTTCCAAATGTCAACGAGCCCATGACACTTTATTGTGATAATAGTGGGGCTGTTGCTAACTCAAAGGATCCTAGAAGCCATAAGCGCTCTAAGCATATTGAGAGGAAATACAATTTGATTAGAGAGATCGTGCACCGCGGAGACGTGGAGGTGAAGAAGATCTCAACGGTGGATAACCTTCCAGATCCTTTCACCAAGGTCCTATCCAACAAGGTCTTCGACCAACATCGAGACGGATTAGGCATGAAGGACTACTCTCATCTTCTTTGAGTCAAGTGGGAGTTTATTGGAACAGATGCCCATAAGAAGATTGTTTATTTACATATTGATGTAATATATAAATCTTTATAAAGTCCTTATTGTAATTTGCTGATTAAATTAATAAAAGTTGAAACGTTCATCCATTCATTTTTAGTGTGATTAAAGATTTATGATACTCAATAGTCTTGTAGTTCTTAATCAAACCTAACAATGTGTGAAGAGACAAATGTTGATTTGCGTGAACAAACTCTTCATGGTTTTACTAAAACGATATATTCGCAATCTAAAGATAAACAGATTAGTGATCCTAGTAAGATTGTTGGAAGATTCTATGATGTCTGGTTACGAGGCATAGAGAATTAGGAGCTCTATAGTTCTTCCAGTGTATCTTTCAAAGATACTGAATTGACCAGTGCACCTTTAGAAACAATAGAAGAAAAAACCATTTAACATCTTCTATCTCAAGGTCACTATGTATGAATTGCATCATGCTTACCTAAATCCTGAAAAGAGACATGTCATTTCATAGCATTAATATTCTCATTTGAGAAAGTCAAATTCTAGATCCATTTCGTGATCTAAACAAGGCCTATTGGTGAGATATTAAGTTATGAAGATATCATGAACCAACTTTGTGAAGTTCTCATAGATATGGAATTCATGTACAAGATTGCTGAGATGCAATATATATCACATCATGCTTTATTACTTGGATTGTAAATAAATGAACTGCGTAGTGTCCAAATTTAAGTAGCAACTTTATTTGGATGAAACAATGTGACTTGTTAGCTCCTCGTCAGTACATTGTTTCTAACTTATTCACAAGTAACAAAAGAGTTGAGGAAATAACAACTAGAAGGGTAAAATGGTAATTTTGTAAATCCCAACTAGTTGATGATATTCATGAAGGGTAAACATTGATAACGTTCAATGGATCCACTCAATATAATTAAGTTGAATTTGAGTAGAAAATAAATTCATTTGAACCGAGAGATTCTCAGTGTCAACTCTTTAGTGGAGTTAGTTGACATTAAGCTAATACTCGGAAAAGGTTTGTGAACTTTTGAGTCCGAGTATAGAAGCTCAAAGCTTTGTTCATTTGGATCCATAAGGTCACTATTACAGGTCATTAGAGTAGGATTGTTAAACTAGAAGATAAGTCAAAACAAGTTCAAATGTTGAACTAGACTTTTTCTCGGAAAATGTCTAAAGGGTATTTTTGTCCACATGGACATAAAATGATGTGAATGTCAAAATAAGATTTTGAATATTTTCATATGATGAAAATATAAATTATTTTCTAAAGCCGAAAAGTCATTTAAGGCATTATGAAATTAATTTCGTTATTTGTGCAATTATAATTCTAATGGGTATTTTAAGAATTGTCTTAAAAGAAATAAGGAAGCATGTAGATGCCCCTTCCCTAGCTAGAATTCGGCGAACATGCATAAAAGATAAGAGTTTTATTTCCCTTTAATTATAAGGATAATTACCCAAAAGGAAAATGGAAATGAATTTCCTTGAGAAGGAAATAAATAAGCTAAGTGAGGAAACAAATTTTCCTCCTTGCTTGAGCTGTATGGCCGGCCATCCTAAGAGAGAAAGGGGAAGGGAAAATCAAATATTGTGTCATGAATACATTATTCTTTCATGAATGAATAATTGATCTTTATAGATTTTTCATTCTCCTTTAACTAGAGCCTCACATAGAGATGTGAAAGGTGAAGCTTTTGCCTTGTTCTTTCTTGCTCTTGGCCGACCCTACTCCTTTTTATTTTGCACCTAGATCCATACTTGATCTAGAGAATTAGCTTGATCCAATAATTGTTCTTGGTTCATATTGTTTAATTGTGCCCACACACAAATCTTTTTAAACCTCTATAGACTCTTGTAATAGAAACCTTAGGTTTCTCAAGTTCTCGTTTAGGTTTGAAAGATTCAAGCTAGAAGAGAAGATCAACCTTTCCTGAGACGCTTCAAGTTTGAAGACACAAGTAAGGTTAGTATCCAAGTAGATTAAATAATTTTTTTAATTTATAACATGTATATGCACTTTATTTAGGTTAGTAAAAATTGTTTTACTAGTAAAAGAAATTTTTATATTCCGCCATTAATATGATTAATGATAAATTTTTCTTAACCCTAGACCTATTCCAACAATTTGTTGATTAGATTAATAAAAGTTGAAACGTTCATTCATTCCTTTTTCGTTTGTTTGAAGATTTATGATATTAAATAGTCTTATAGTCCTTAATCAAACCTAACAATATATGAAGAGACAAATGTAGATTTGCGTGGACAATTACTATTACAAAAACTGGATCTCACAACGCTTATTTACAGTTGTAGAAATCTTTCACAATGGTTATTAAGCGTTGTGGGATCCTGTATTGTAGAAGATCCCACAATGCTTAGCTAACTGTTGTGGTAGAATTGATCTCCCAAAACGTTTAGTATCCATTGTGGGAGCTTTGACGTCCCACAGCGCTTACTATCCATTGTGGGAAAATTATAATTTCCAACAAAACATCGCCGCAGCCATGTATAATTCCCGCTGCGGTGAGATTTCCCACAACGCTTCAAATATCTTTTGTGGGAAATCTCGCCGCAGCGTGGATTGAAACAGTTGCAGCGAGATTGAAAAAATCTCGCCGCAACCACGTACAATCTTCGCTGCGGCGAGATTTCACAATGGATATTTGAAGCGTTGTGGGAAATCTCGCCGCAGCGAAGATTGTACATAGCTGCGGCGAGATTTTTTTCAATCTCGCTGCAGCTATTTCAATCCCCGCTGCGGCAAGATTTTCCACAAAAGATATTTGAAGCGTTGTGGGAAATCTCACCGCAGCGGGAATTATACATGGCTGCGGCGATGTTTTGTTGGAAATTATAATTTTCCCACAATGGATAGTAAGCGCTGTGGGACGTCAAAGCTCCCACAATGGATACTAAACGTTGTGGGAGATCAATTCTACCACAACAGTTAGCTAAGCATTGTGGGAGCTTCTATAATACAGGATCCCACAACGCTTAATAACCACTGTGGAAGATCTCTACAATTGTAAATAAGCGTTGTGAGATCCAGTTTTTGTAGTAGTAGTTGTTCACGCAAATCTACATTTGTCTCTTCATATATTGTTAGGTTTGATTAAGGACTATAAGACTATTTAATATCATAAATCTTCAAACAAACGAAAAAGGAATGAATGAACGTTTCAACTTTTATTAATTTAATCAGCAAATTACAATAAAGACTTATGAGAGAATATATTACATCGATATGAAAATAAATAATCTTCTTGTGGACATCACTGCCAACAGCAGCCGCCTCCCTTCGTACTCTGTTGCAGTTTCTTATCATGGATCTTGGTCTTGACGTTCATCAAGACTCACTCATTCTTCCTCGAAAATCTCTTTTGATGGATCTTCGTCTTCGTGAGCTGCAGCCCGAACTGGATCCTCGACCTCCAAAAGCAATTGCTCTGATCCTTGGTCTTCTCAAGGAACAAGTACAAAGAGATCTTCAACAACTACAAAGGAATGAATATTAGAAGCCCATATATAGTTTCCAAAAAAAATTCCGTACAGAAAGACCCTACAAGAAATTTACTTAGAACTTCCAAACCCAAGAAATTCCAATCAAATCTTGAGTTGGTAAAAATCCACAATTGGCTTGACCACTCTGCATCGAAGTACAATACTTTAAATCGCGGGTCCGAGCCGATAGTCCTCAACGAAGTTGAAACAAGAAATGTAAAATGCATTTTAGGAACATAGAAATATGGAGTAAGCTGTTGACAAAGAGACATCATCTAGCACAAATCCTGACTAGACTCATCTTTCCAGGCAACGCTATAAACCCTCTAAATAACAAATCACTTGGAGATTTAAAAATTTAAAAATATATTCGCCGATTTGTTGTCTCTCGTAGGAATCTCCTGAATTATCATCATACCAGACTTACACAACATTTAGAAAGTCCCCCGATGATGAGCATTTTGTTTGCAAGTAATCATGCGAATCAGATCGTCTGTCATCAAATCTATCACATCCTCCTTCGTTAGAGTAACGTGACTCTTAACAATTTTAAAGGACGACGGAGTCAGTTGAGGAAGATTCACTCTGACCAGATGCATATAGTGAAGAAGAAGAAAGAGAACAAGAAACTTAAGGCCACATTTATCAAAAGAAGATCTCATGAACACACAAATATATTTCCTTCATTGTATCCACATAACTGTTCGGACTTGCAAAAAGTAATTTTATCACGAGAGAAACATGAAATCTACGCAATATTTTTGTTAGATCGAACTTAATAAAATAAGTACATGAACTCTTTATAAGATATTATTGTACGTGATAACTAGACGAAAACGTCATATTCAAACAACCATAGAAACCTTAAGGAAAACTAGACATGAAAAAACTAAAGAACGAATTAAAAGAGAGAGAGAGGAAATAATAAGTACTTAAATGAGGGGAACGAGAGGTTTTATACCTATAAAATCGAAGATTCATCCCACACAAAAATCACTAAAACAATTAAAAAATCTAAGGATCAATTTATATAATTACATTAAAAGATCAACTTCTGCGCTATCATTCCGTTGTCACTTTGCGACCATTCCCGATGTAAAATAGTATAATAATTAGGCGACGATTGAAATTCCCGTAATAAGAGACGTCAAGGGAAAGAATTGCACTGCCACATCATACCACGAAAAAGTAACGAATAATTCAAGAATAATTAGAAAGAAGCGTCTTGTTCGAATTTTCAATTTACATACTAAATAAACCGAGAGGAGTGATTGTTGATATCAGACTTGTCTCTTGGACTTTGCATAGTGGTCTCAATTCTATTAAATTCACTAAGTTTAAAGTATGTTATTTCTTGATATAACCCACAAGAATGAGACCTTAAAAACGAATTTGAAAAATGATTTGAGCTCACAACAAAAAAAAATTCTATGACCATTCGACAAATATGAATAGTGTTATTCATATTTGTCGAACTATAAAGACATGACTTCAAATTTAAACGATAAGTATATAGTACAAAAATTTATACAAAAACTAAATTTATACAAAAAATTTAAAGACAATTTTTTGAAGACGGTTCAATTCATTATTTTTTATGAGGTGTGTATAGTATTGTAGTAATCTTATAGAAGTTTCCTATTTTAGATATATAAAACTTTTCGTAAAACTCGTATCATTGATCCTAGTACTTATTACGTTCGTATTTTACAATGTAAATTGGATATTTACACAAATTTTACAAAATGTTGAACGTTTTTGAAATAAATTAGTAAACTATGACA
Organism: Urtica urens; assembly: GCA_958296335.1. Classification (NCBI taxonomy): domain Eukaryota; kingdom Viridiplantae; phylum Streptophyta; class Magnoliopsida; order Rosales; family Urticaceae; genus Urtica; species Urtica urens. The sequence continues at coordinate 16,185,344 of OY282526.1, forward strand.
ATTTCTTTTATTTGATATTAATTTATAATCCGATACACTTGTGTTCATTATCAATTTCTCGATATAACAATTTTTTTTTTACTTTGTGCAAATATTTTGTTCGTATTTTGTGCATGTAAAGAAGAAAAAAACTCATATAAATCAAAATCTATCTTGTTTCATTCTTGATGGTTGTGACATCATTTGATGTGAGAGAGAGATTTTTTAAAAAGACAGATTTAATCTTGAAAAATATCTTAAAACAACCCAAATTTAAAACGAAATAAAGTAAAGGAATACTAAATAATGATATATCACTGGTTTTCAAAATTTTGTAAGATCAATTTTCAATTAAATGGATGTAAATAAGCATCTTTGAAAAAGTAAGTCTCCGACTAGTGGGTTTCTCTACCAAACCAAACATCATTAATTTCTCCTCTATCACGGCGTTGTTATGTTCAGGCGGGTCCAGTATTCTTGTTCTATACCTTCCTTCACGTTAGTAGGGTATAGTTTGATTACGACAAAGGAGGCTTACTTCAATTTATGAAAACAACTTAAAACCCTTAAATATCCCATTATTTTAGTTGATCTTTTTTCTATTCCGTTTGGAAAAAACATTTGAAATGATGGATCCAACTTGCTAAGAAATGGTGTCCTTTTCGAAGACCACATTAACTGTACTATGTTATGAATTAAACTCTATATTTTAAGCTTGATAATATTTTTTAGATTAGTACTAAGATTTGAAACAATGAAGTCCCATTTTTCACCGCCACTAATAATACATTTATTTATCTTGTCTTAAATTAGTCCCGTCATTTGTCCAGTTCATATAATTCCTTCTCCTCGTATTCCATAAGCGGATTCCAGAATCCAAGGTGATAGAAAAAAAATCACAGAACCTGCGAAAGAAGAAACAGAGTAACAAAAAGTATGGAGACATAAATTAAAAAAAAAGGAAACCAGAATGTAAAACAGCTTAACCTGACTGTTCACTTCACGGGTATGAATCTGATACGGCCGAGTAATGAAACGACGCCACGAGTAACCCAAGATCGAACGCCAAGAGTTCAACTACAAATGCACACCATGGAAACGACCATTAAAAGGGTTAACAAGATTGAACGAGTAAATTAAAAATATCGAACTAACTTCAAAGATTGAACCACTCAACACGGAACGCGGAAAACTTTGTGAAAGAAATGGAGTGGAATCTGTGAGTACACGCCGTTTTAAAAAGAATTAATTAAATTAATTCGACGTTCCATAAACAGATTGGATTGTTTCTGTTAGAAGTAATTAAGAGTCCCAGACCACTGCGGTTTTGAATCACCATTGAAATAGGTTACTCGAACTGATTTATTTTTCTGCTATATACAGATAATCGAAGAGCCAGATAGAACTAACGATATAAAAAATAAATATTATAATCTGTCCTAAATATAGAAGAGAACTTCTTCGCTCCCCGGAGTACACAAAATTCCATGTCTAGTTCACGAGAATCGCACACAGGTCAGTAAGATCGATGGAGACGGCGTCGTTTTCGTTCGCCTGATCATGACTTGGAGGCGAAGAAAACTGTTTAGGGTTTGGAGTTGTATCAACATACCGAGAAGAGAGAAATTATTTTAAGAATTCGAGTCCTTCGTTCTTGACATGACGGAAAGTCGGCTAGGCCGTGGCTGGAACGCGCCGCGGCGGCGTTGATGGTGCGAGGACGGTCGAATTAGGGAAGCAAGAGCGCGTCGCACCAGATCGCCGCCCTCGACGCCGCCTATTCGGACGATGGAGTTAGTCATCGCGGATCGCCGCGCGTTGAGACGGTTCGGAGAGTACGGCGCGACGGAGGAAGAGGACGCTGACGTAGACTTGTGGAGACTGCACCGGAACGAGCCAGGGTGGCTCGTCGGCGAGCACAGACACGTGCGCTTGATCTGGTGGCTCCCCTGCCTCTTCACGGAAATCGGACGGTTCGGAGATGACGGACGGTCGTGGAGAGAGAATCGGACCGAAGGCGCGTATTTCGACGCGCCGCGAAGGTTCACGCGCGTTGGAGAAGCCGAGCGATTTTCCTGGTGGTAGAAGAACGTCGGAGTTCTGGAGGAGATGAAGCTTGAGCTGGACGAAGCGAAACCGGAAGAAGACGAAAACGAGCCGCACGCGCCGGAAAACCGGCCGGAAGGTGAGAGTGATCGGAGGAGAGGTCCGTCTGACTTTCTAGAATAAACCGCCATTGTTGAGCTCTGTTTTCCTTTACTGCGCCTGAGAGAGAGAGAGAGAGAGAGAGAGAGAGAGAGTTTCTTTTTCTTTTGATCTTTTTTAAGGCTGCGTTTGGATGCCCGATTCGGCAAACCTAGCTTCACACCAGCCCTGCATTTATACTAGTCTGTGGATGTGAACAAGAATTTGAGGTCAAAGAGAAATTGGAATTTTCTCGTGATATTATAGTAAGTCGGTTCTCGCGGATATTTGTTACAAGATATTACAAGAGGAGGACCTTAGTTTTACTTATTTCCCTTTCTTTCTTTTTTACAAGTATTTGCATTTGTTTTTTAGTGCATATTCTTAGCAACTAAGTTTTAAGTGTTGTTAGTTGTTAACCATCATTAAATTCTTTGGACTTTAAATGAGTGATTATAATTGATTCGTTATAAAAAGAGTACATCCAGATTTTTATGTTTAATAAATTCAATGTGATATTTTGGATATTTTTTAATAATTAAAATGATAATGATGTCGATATCTTAGCCTAGTTCAAGCATCTTTTAGAGCTGTTTTATGTCTAATTGATTAGGGTACATTGTCTACATAGGTATTTGTGGGAGAGAAGATTATTGCATTCACACATATTATTCTTATATTTCTTTTTGGAAACATATTGTAATATCTCAGCTAAGTTAACATGGTATATCATACGCCATTTTAAGAAGGGTCTCTTAGATTACGGAAAACAAAATAGGCAGAACCTAATCACGATTAAATGACCAATTAACAATTCAATAGATAGAAGTGCATTAGATTAATAATTTGCTGTGTGCTAGTAATGTATACAAATAACATGATTCCTCTATAGTCACAGAAGTCAAATACATAACAATTAAAGGAAACGGAATCTCCATTCCATACGATCAATAAAAACTAAATGTAGCACAAAATTCAATGAACCTCTGAAAGTGGCAAAGACGTGCAATCACACAATTCGTAACACAATTATATTAGCATTTTACCATAAGTGAGTAGAAAATAGACAAAAGGGGTAAAAGCGCAAAGGCAATTAGAAATAAAAGCGCTACCCTACAAATAAAGAAATTACAAACCTAACCAGAGTTTAAAAATATATAGTCCGGTTAAGATTCACAGTCACACTCATACACAAACACATAATAGTATTTTATGTACATACCAAATCCAAACCGTTTGAGCGGAATCCAACGGTTTTCAAGAAAAGCTATGTGCTTCAGCTAATTCACTGCCTAGTAATGTAAATGCCATTTAATTTTCAAAAAATGTAAATGCCACTAGTGTTGGACAGTAACTAATATGGTCTCATAAAAATAAAAAAATAAAAAATGTTGGACAGTATTTAATAAAGAACAGAGAGAGATAAATAATAGTAAATTTTGGAAACAGACCGATTTGACAGCCTTTTGGCGAATCTATAAAAAGCAAGGTTTAAACGGCCGCTAGCCGATAAACGGCCGATAACTCAAAATCACGGAAATGCCGCTAGCCGAACGGAAATCCGACGGAAAAAATGTGGAAAACGGAAAAGGGAATGCCGATGGGATTGCCGTTGGCCGGTCGGAAATTCGATAAAAAGTACGGAAATTCGACGGAAAAAATGTTGATGACATTTTTAGTTCAAAACATGAATTTATAACTATAGAAAATGTTCAAATCATTAAGTTCATACAATATCAAGTTCATACATACCATACCAAATAAAAAGTTCGAAAAAATCATACGAAATCAAACAACAGTCGTATTCAATAGTAACTGGAATGACGTGCTGGCTGATAAAATCCACCGGTTCATGCCTGAAGGTTACAATAGTCCAACCACGTCATTTGGTTCGCGTACGATGAAGTATAGTTAATGACGTGGTTGTTGTAGTTGGCTTGCGTTCCCCCGACGACGGTGCACAATATGGGGTACTCGGGTAGTGGTCCTTGAATCTCGGCACCTATAATGACCGGAACTGGATATGGAACGGGATACGGATAAGCATACGAACCTTGACCGTCGTATGATTGGGTAGACATTTGGTCAAATGACATTGACTCAAGTTGAGTGGAAATGGAGTCAACGTCGTAATCCGTAGAACTAGTAGACCACATTCCCGCTTGTCGACCTCCCGGGTATTGCGCAGACTCAAAGTCAAAGAAGTCATCCGACCTACGAGACATTAGGTTAGATGTTAATAAATGTAACTTGCTAATGCATGTAATATATTAGTACCTGTCCCGATCCCGCGCTCCGTGATCTTCATCTTGAGTAGCTTGGTAACCCGATTCCATGGTCCATGGATCGTTATTCCAACCTCTGCTTGTGCCACTCCCGACACCAACACTTGTGCCGCCACCATCTCCGCCTCCTTGCGTCCCGCCACCATCTCCGCCTCCTTGCGTCCCGCTACCATCATCGTCACTAGACGAATCTATACCGACATCTTGAGAGACGACCCGGTTTACATCAACGCCTTCGGAACGGGCCTGTGAGGCTACTTGCGGATCAGGACGGTTGGATTCATCGTCGAGGTTGCATGGTCGAACCCACTCAAGTAGAACGTCATCGTCGGCCTCATCTCCCATGGCTTGCATAGATTGCTCTATGATTTCTAAGGGGTCTCGGAGTTCCTTGTTTTCGTATTGAGCTTTGCGATCTCGTATCTGTAATTTCATGTTATAATTACAAAACACGAGTTGCTCCAACCTTGAATACGCAAGACGGTTGCGCTGTTTTGTGTGGACTAAGGCGAACGTGCTCCAATTTCTCTCACAAGCCGAAGAGGATGCGGTTTGTGATAAAATACGCATGGCCAACCGACGCAAAGTAGGTGCTTCAGTTCCAAACATTCTCCACCATTCGGCTACAAAAGTAAATTAAAAATCAAGTAATGTTAACAGATCCCACACAACGATATCGTTACGTACCTGCGGCCATATGATCACGGTTGGAAACCGCAGTCTTCCTTCCAAATAGTCCACGTGCATCTCGAAACGCAATGAGCTGTGTACATAATATGTCACTATACGGTGAAGGAACATATTAATATGTGTAATTACGTACCTCATTTCCAAGAACCGAACAATCATCGTGCGGATGTAACACCTCAAAAACGTCTGTAACAGCAGTTAGATGTTCGGGTGTCATCGTAATCTCTGGGTGGTATTGACACCTCGGGTTCAAGTAGTAACTTGCTTTGTGTAATGGGTGACAAAGTTGTCTTTCCCATCTGTCGACAACGATATCGACAACCCATCTTTTATTTGGCAGGGCCTCCAACTTTTTCTTCATTAGATCGAAAACGTGGTATAGTGCACCCAACGTCGGAACGACCTCAATGTCCACGAACCGAAGAGCTACAAATAACGGCTCGAATACCTGTCGCATTAACGTAAAATGTTAGTTCTACAAAGTAAATTACAAACATCATACTAGATACAAAAGTACCTTACAAACTCCATCGAGGTGTAGCCAAAAATTTGCATCATTTACTTTTTCCTCCACAAATGATCCCGCTAAGGTGTTGCGAAATGTCAATCTCTCCCACCAATCGGAATTGATTATCGCTTTCAATGCTTGTTTCTTGTTACGCAAGCTTGAAAGAGCTAAATAATTGGTAGCAAACCTTGTAGGGCCGGGTCGAATGATCTCACCTTCACCTTGGTCTCTTAACTTTGCTAATAGAAGCCCGTGGTTATAAACGAGCTTCGTTATGCGCCTAGCGTCATCCACGACGCGAGCAATGGTGTCTCGTTTAGCCACGTCTTCCAACATAAGATCAAGACAGTGCGCGGCACACGGTGTCCAATAACAATTGAACTTTCTCATCAGTTTCATTCCCGCTTTTTTATACGCCGACCCGTTGTCCGTGACAATTTGGATGACATTGTGGCGTCCGACGTCGTTAATCACCTCACTCAGAAGTTTGTAGATGTATTCCCAATTCTTGATGTTGTTCGACGCGTCAACGGACTTCAAGAACACGGTTTTTCCCGCTGAGTATACCATAACATTAATGATACTCAATCGCGTTGGACCCGTCCATCCGTCAGACATGATTGTGCACCCGTACTCTTCCCAAACCTTACGTTGACTATCGACGTATGTTTGTGCCTCAGCAACCTCTTCCTTAAGGTATGTGTTGTGAATCTCGTACGGGGAAGGCAGTGGAACGTTAGGACCTGTCAACAACAACGTATTACGTTATTTCACAAAGCGTTAAAGTACGTTAAGAAATTTGTTTCGCATACCGAGTTCTGCAGCTTCGTGCATCATGTTTTTGAAGTGATGAGACTTCGCTTTATGCGCTGGAACACTCTCGTGTATGAAAAATCGGCTGACAAGTCTTCCTAATCGCTTCTTCAGAGACATACTTGTCTGTGTAGGGACTGGTGGTTGTCGTGCCGAATCTGATCGGTAGAGAGAAGGCGAGATTGGTGGCCTCGATCTTATGTCTTGTTGGGATCCAGAACCTCCTCCTGGCCCGGATCTCCAAGTCGCAGCATTGGCCTCATGTCGACTTCTCTTCATTGCCTCATACAGGTCTTCATCTTCTCGATGATCAAGACGTGGATCGAGGTTTGCACGTAACTCTTGACGGATGGTTTCTTCCATCATGCTCTTATTCTTTTTCTTCATTTCTGCTTCATGTAGCAGTTGCCGCATTTCTTCTCTGACCTCCGGTGGACACTTATCACATCGTTTTACATTCTTCTTCGGATCGTTTCCGCTAAGATGCAACTTCATACGAGTGATACCTCCCCCTCTTGTGGTTAACCCACAATATTTGCACGTAAAATGATTACTGGTCCCCGCAACGACGAAACAATGTTTTCGGACGCCTTCATCTGCCATCTGTTATCGTTAACAAACAAAAAAATCAATTCCGTAACTCCAAAAATTATGAAAAAAATTCACTCTTATTAAATTTCAATTCCAAACAGATTTCATTTCATACAAGTTTTTGAGTAAAAATCATAATCGACCGTTTCAACCAAAACAAACTAAAACAACAATTCCCGATATATAATTCAAATTCTCTAATCCGTGACACAAAAAAATTTAAAAAAATTCCAATCTTCTTAAATTGAAATTCTAAGCAGATTGTATTTCACACATAATTTTTAGAAAAATTCATAATCAACGACTTCTTACTAAACAAATTAAAACAACAATTTCCGACAAACAATTCAAATTTCATAATCCGGGACTCAAACAATTATGAAAAAATTACACTATTATTAAATTGAAATTCTAAACATTTTCTATTTCATACATATGTTTCATAAAAAATCATAATCAACGACTTCAACAATAATCAACTTAACGACTAATCGAACTATTAACTACAACTATCGAAATTACTTCATATTTCTCGTTTCCGATGTGAATAAAATCTGAAACAAATCCACGCAACTTAAAATGTCGTTCCAAACAGATTTCATTTCATACAAGTTTTTGAGTAAAAATCATAATCGACCGTTTCAACCAAAACAAACTAAAACAACAATTCCCGATATATAATTCAAATTCTCTAATCCGTGACACAAAAAAATTTAAAAAAATTCCAATCTTCTTAAATTGAAATTCTAAGCAGATTGTATTTCACACATAATTTTTAGAAAAATTCATAATCAACGACTTCTTACTAAACAAATTAAAACAACAATTTCCGACAAACAATTCAAATTTCATAATCAAGGACTCAAACAATTATGAAAAAATTACACTATTATTAAATTGAAATTCTAAACATTTTCTATTTCATACGTATGTTTCATAAAAAATCATAATCAACGACTTCAACAATAATCAACTTAACGACTAATCGAACTATTAACTACAACTATCGAATTTACTTCATATTTCTCGTTTCCGACGTGAATAAAATATGAAACAAATCCACGCAACTTAAAATGTCGTTCCAAACAGATTTCATTTCATACAAGTTTTTGAGTAAAAATCATAATCGACAATGTTCAAGAACAATCTTATAGTTCTTATTTCAACATATATGATTTCATAACAACAACCTCCGAATTTACTTCATATTCCAAATTCCGGATCTAGAAAAAATTCAAAAAAATTACATCATCTTCAGAATCACATTCCTAACACATTGTATTTCTACAATTATTGCTAAAAAAAATCAACTTCTACTCGAAAATCAGCTTCAACTACACAGATCTACAATTGTCGGTATCTACCTCGGATTTCGGGGAATTTCGGGGATTTTCGCCGAAAAAATGTTGTTTTCGTGAAGAAGAGCTCGGCCGACGGCACGATCTGAGGAAACCGGTGGAAATTTCGGCGGCAAATAGGCGGGATCTGGCTTCTCGTCACCGGTTTTCGTCGGCTAAAATTTTTGGTGGATACCGAAATTTTGTGGGTATTTCGTCGGTGAAGTGTGGGTTTTATACTCACAAAAAACGACATCTACCGGTAAACGACACCCGGTTTTCGGCGGCAAAAACGACGAAATTCGCCGGCCAAAAACGACGAAACGTTTACATAGGTCGTTTTTGGCCGGTAACCACCGAAAACCGGTATTTCGCCGGCATTTTGCCGGATTTCGTCGGCAATGAAAACGTTGATAAAAAGTGCCGGATACGGTGGAATAATGACACAGTTTTGACACTGCGTTCTGCACGGCTTCCACGTACTCATGCTATTCGCAACTGGTCCATTTAGCTATCAGTTAGTGTTATTTCTCAATAGAAAAAGAAGTTAGTTTTTTATTTTTATGTTGTCTTGTTCATCAACAATGTGTTATTTTTCTTTACAGATTTATAAAAAGAGAAACCATGTTCCTTTTTTTTTTTTAAGAAAAAACCATGTTATAGAATCTCCGATCCATGATATTTGAAGAGAAATGGATTAACCCCTCACGTATATCTATCTATTAAAGAAAAAGCTTGCAAATAGATATTTTCTCTCTACTTTTCCTCAAGAAACTGCTAGACTTTTTCGCCAATGGACGACTTGTGCGAACAATGGTCTGCGCTTGGAGTCGAAGACGAGGACGACGAGAATGTGGTTGTCTTCGACGACGACGAAGCTGCGGAGACCCTTACAGACCTCTCGGCTTGTCTCTACGGCAGACTCATGCGATCCAAACCCCTCAATAAGATGGCTTTCAGGACGGTTATGACGAAAATCTGGCGACCCAAGGGCGCTCTTACCATCTCTGAAGGCATCGACGGGGTCTTCTGCTTCAGATTCGGCTCCGCCTCAGACAAGCAACGCGTGTTAGACCTGAGCCCATGGAGCTTTGATAGGTCCCTGCTGGTGCTGCGTGACCCAGCGGCCGGTGAACAGGAGTTCAGATTCGCCAACTTCTGGGCTCAACTCCATGGTTTACCTGAAAAACACCGTTCAATCAAAATGAGGGAAGTCCTGGGTAAAAAGATTGGAAGACTACTCAAAATTGATAAAGACAACGATGGATTAATCTCTGGTGACTTCATCAGAGTTCGAGTTGCGATAGACATTAGCGAATCCCTCAAAAATGGCGTTTATGGGCAAATCGGATCGGATGCTCGGAAAACGTGGGTGGCGTTTAAGTTTGAGAAACTCCAGGATTTCTGCTATCTCTGCGGTAAACTTGGCCATAGTCAATCTGAATGCACCACCGTCCAACTGAAACCCGACGATAAGCCGAAATACGGACCCTGGCTGCGTGGTGAATCGCCTAATAGACTGCTCGAGAACCAATGGAGGTTTAAAGGATATGGGGCATCCTCACCGTCTTACTGGGCCGGACCTGAACCCATAAAAAATAAACCAAGCCTCACCAAGAACACGGACTTACCCCAAACCTCAGCAGGGATCGGGACGCCCACAGCAACCCGAGCTCAGCCTCAAGCCCGACCTGGGTCCTACCCCTCGCCCAAAATCCCGAGCTCTGTGACCCGTGCCCAGCCCCAAACCCATCCGGTGCCACAGTCCCTGAGTTCTGTGACCCGTGCTCAGCCCCAAACCCAACCGGAGCCAATGTCCCAGCCATCCACGAAACCTCACCCTGTGACCCGAGCTCAACCCATTGCCCAACCCGAATCTCAGCTCCCGCCGCCCGCGACGTCCCGCCCTCCGCCGTTGACCCACAAGTTTGGCCCCGAGACGATGACCCACCCTCCGCTGTCGACGCCGGAGTGCTCCAGACCCTTCGTCGGCGAAGCCCCCTCCCTGAGTGTGGCCTCCAGCCTCCGCACCGCTTCCAGCATCCCGGCGACGACCATAGCTCCGTCTCCAACATCTTCAACTCCGGTGACCTCTAAGAAATCGGGATCTGCGCCCAACGGTCTCCCCCTTGGCTCAACGGATCCTCCTGACACCAACGTCCCCCAACCTGCAATCGCGCCTGCAAAACCTGCCCCACCACGCCTCAGGAAAAAAGCAATACGCGACAAACCTGGGAGGAGAGGCCTCTCGCACACCACGCCTCCGGAACCCGAGCTCTCCCTCTTGGGAATGGTTTCAGACGAACTTTCGGATCCCTCAGCCTTGGTAGCCTCTGTTTTGGGAAAGGGGGATTCGGCTAGGGTTTGCTTTCCTCTGCCTCACCTTGGGAATGATTCCTCTACCCCTTTAAGGCCCTCATCCCTCAGCCTTTCCACTCATTTGGAAAATGGGCTTCCCACGGGCCCATCCTCTTCTAATAATAATGAAGTCTGTTTTGGAAGCTTGGGCCGGCCATGCTTTGTTGATGAGGCCCACCAGGAAGGGGTTGTCCTGCATTCTGGGCCGGTGACTCACGATAGCCATCTTGGCAAGAGGAAAATTCTGTCTCTGGAAGATAAAAGCCATGACTTAGCTGACCAAAGTTTGGCTCTTGTGGGCGTCGGGGAGGATTGTCGCGTCAGAAAGCCTAATTGCATTAGAGGCGGTATGGGAAGCTTGAAGAAGATGGCACGGCGTTCTGGGAGTCTCTTGTTGGAACCAGGAGATCCCCTTCTACGCTCCACGAGAGGGGTCCAGGTAAGTCACCCTTCTGATCCTCCTTTCCTTTTATTACATGACGCCCTAGGAAGTAGAGACTTACTTTCTGTTACACATGACCTAGGACGTACAGATTTACTTTCTGCTACACCTGACTTAGAAAGTAGTGACCTATCTTTTGCTTCCCAGACTTTAGGAGTTTCTAGCGCACTAGATTTGACTTTAGTTTTCACCGATGAGAGAGCGGCGCCCCTCGAGAGCGAGGGCCGTCGAACGCGATGATAGGCGTTCTGTGGAACGTCCAGGGGCTTGGAAACCCCGGGACGAGGTCGGCCCTTCTTGCCCATATCCGTGAGCACAGTCCCGATTTTATCTTTCTATCGGAGACTAGGCTTCGGCAGGAAGGGGCCGAGAGGGTTAGAGTTATGTTGGGTTTTGACGGATGTATGACAGTTGATTGTCTTGGTAGGGGTGGAGGCTTGATGTTACTCTGGAAAGAGCCTGTGAGATTCCTACTTGGGACTTATTCGAGATACCACATTGAGGGTGACCTGGTTAGTGAGACGGGCGAGAGTTGGAGATTCGTGGGGATCTACGGGGACCCCGTGACTTCTCAGAGGAGACACACGTGGGAGCTTCTTCGGCGCCTTCGGAATTCTTTCAGTGGCCCTTGGTTAGTCGGAGGGGACATGAATGAGGTTACTTCCAATTCCGAGATTAGAGGAGGCAGGGATAGAGGTCCTGGCCAGCTTGCCGCTTTCAGAGAGACGATTTTGGACTGCGATATTCACGACCTTGGTTTCGAGGGAGACCCGTTTACCTGGCGGAGAGGTGGCTTAGTGGAGCGCCTTGATAGATGCCTGGCGAGCCACGAGTGGAGCGACCTCTTCCCTTCTGCCATTGTTCGACACTTGAGATTCTGGAGATCAGACCATAGGCCGTTTCTTCTTCTTACTGCGGGCACCAGAGATCGTCGTCGGAGTAGGAGGCCGAGGAGATTCTTCTTTGAGGAATCTTGGATAGGAGAGCCAGAGTGCGATGAGCGATTCGGCAAGCTTGGGGGTGTGACCAGAGTGACGATCAGAGACCAGGGTTTGCTGATGCGATCAGCCTTTGCAGACTGAGCCTCACCCGCTGGGGCGGTGTGAGGAACAGAGAGATTCGAGACCAGATCGAGAAGCAGAAGAAGATCGTCGATCTTGCGGGACGATCGGGCCTGGATTTTTGCATGGAGTCCTTCAGACGCGAGGAGAGACAGCTCGACGCCCTAGTCGAGAGGGATGAGCAGTATTGGCGTCAGAGGAGCAGAGTTTCTTGGATGCGGTGTGGGGATAAAAATACAAAGCTTTTTCACCGCAAGGCCTCTGCTAGAAGGAAGAAGAACACCATCAGGGGTTTGGAGGACGATCACGGCGTTTGGTATAGTGGTGATTCTGAGATTGTGAGGATCGTCTCCGGTTACTTTGGTGACATTTTCTCATCTGCGAGACCCTCTCCCCAGAGTATTGAGTTGGTGACTGCGGGCGTCCAGCCTAGGATTTCGGAGGCGTTGAACGCTGAATTGGAGCGCCCTTTTGAGCCGGGGGAGGTGAAAAAGGCGGTTTTCTCCATGGACGCAATCAAGGCCCCGGGAAGCAACCGCTTTCCCGCGATTTTCTACCAGAGATACTGGGACGTAGTTAGCGAGTCAGTCTTGAAGACCTGCCTCGGGATTCTCAACGACGGGGAGGAGATGGCCACCATTAATGACACTGTGGTCACCCTCATCCCCAAAGTTGAGGCCCCGAGACGAGTCTGCGACTTCAGACCGATCAGCCTGTGCAATGTGATCTATAAGATTGTGGCCAAGTGTCTGGTCAACCGTCTTAAGATCACTATGCACGACGCTATTTCTGAGTCCCAGAGTGCGTTCGTTGGAGGTAGACTGATCTTCGACAACGTCATGGTTGGTTTTGAGGCTCTCCACACGATGACGCGGAAACTCTTCGGAAATGGAAAGTGCGCGGCTCTCAAACTTGACATGGCGAAGGCATTCGACAGGGTCGAATGGGTCTACTTGGAGTCGATGATGTTGAGACTGGGGTACAACACACAGTGGGTGCGCCTTATCATGAGATGTGTTACCTCAGTCAGGTTTGCTTTCAACATCAACGGCTCCACCAGAGGATGTGTGACTCCATTTAGAGGCCTCCGCCAGGGGGATCCTCTCTCTCCCTTTCTTTTCCTCTTTTGCTCTGAGGGCCTCTCGAGCCTATTTCGAGCGAGTGAGGACGCTGGAGCGATCTCTAGAGTCCATTTTCGGGACCTGCATGTGTCCCACCTTCTCTTCGCGGACGATAGCATGATATTCTGTAGAGCGAGACATGATGAGTGCGAGCGGATCACAGACATTTTACGGACTTATTCTGAGGCCTCGGGCCAGTTAGTGAACTTTCAAAAGTCCGATGTCTGCTTCGGTATGGATGTCAGTCAGGATGAGGGTGAGGCTTTAGCTCGGATCCTCGGTGTTCGGAGGACGGAGTGCCACGAGCGATATCTGGGTCTTCCCGCTTTTACCGGTCGGAGCTCGACTGAGCTTTTTGGGTTTGTGAGAGACTGTGTTTGGGAAAAGATTAAGAGTTGGAACGGTCTCTCCCTCTCGCAGGCTGGCAGAGAGGTTCTTATTAGGTCCGTCCTTCAGTCGATTCCCAGCTATGTGGCCTCCTGCCACAGGATCCCCTTGCGATTGATTAGGGACATTCATTCGGCGATAGCTAGATTCTGGTGGGAGGGTGGCACAGCGACTAGGAAGATCCACTGGTGCAAGTGGGAGCCTCTCACGAGACACAAGTCAGATGGCGGGTTGGGCTTCAGAGATCTGGAGAAGTCCAACCAGGCCCTCCTGGCTAAGAGTGTCTGGAGACTTCTCAGGAGACCTGAGAGCCTGGTTGGTCGGGTCTACAGACAGAGCTACTTCCCCGACGGTGATATTATGACGGCCCGTCCTGGCTCGTCCTGCTCTTCTATTTGGCGAGGCCTCCTTTGGGGTCGTGAGATTATCCAGTCCGGCTCGAGATGGCGGATTGGGGACGGTGAGTCTGTTTTTGTCATGAGCGATAGTTGGGTCCCCAGGGACAGACCTGACACCTGGACCGACCCCCCTTGGATCCCCCCTGATATGCGGGTTGCCGAGCTTATGCGATTTGATGGTAACTGGGACGCTGATCTTATCTCGGCGATGTTTGGGGAGGAGGACGCTGCGGCGATCTTGAGCATCCCATGTGGTGGGGAGGGTATCCCCGATGTGCGCCGTTGGCACTTCTCTGAGGACGGTGAGTACTCCGTCAGGAGCGGCTACCGTGTCGCGATGGCGAGAGCCAGTTCCCCGGCCGCCAGCTCCTCTGATCCGACGGTGATGGAGAGGTGGTGGACGAAGTTCTGGCAGTTGAGAGTTCCTCCCAAGGTGAAACTCTTCTGTTGGCGAGTCTGTTTAGGCCAGATCCCGGCTAGAGCAGTATTAGCTAAGAAGAGGATCACCTCTGATGACAGTTGCCCTGTCTGTCGGGAGGCAAGAGAGACAGTTTTTCATGTGTTTTGGGGCTGCAGGTGGAGCAGGAGAGTCTGGAAGGACGCGGGTTTTGACCACATCATTCCCCCTTTCAGAGACGGAGACGCTTTCGACACTATTCTTAGAGCGTTTGATGTTCTTGAGGTTCGTTTCCATGAGCTTTTCATTACTATTATATGGGAACTTTGGAACCACGAGAACAACGTCCTTGCCGGGAGATCTGCGTGGAGTCAGCCTCAGCTAGTCCAGTGGACGGTGAGCTTCCTGGAGGAGTATAGAGCGTCTTCAGGTGTAGGCTCCCAGACGACCCCGAGGGAGACGACGACATCCAGCTGGACCCCCCCCAGGGTTGGGACCCTCTCGATTAACATTGACGCAGCACTAGCTCGCGATCGTGGAGGCTTCGGTGTTGGTTGTATTGTGCGAGACCACACCGGCGAGGTGATCGCCTCACGTACGCTTTTCCTTGCTAGAGGGTTTTCTCCCCAGCTTGCGGAAGCGTCCGCAGTCCTCTGTGGCATAGAGTTAGTTCGCAGTGTCGATGGCAGGAGAGCGGAGATCCAGTCAGACTGTTTCGGGTGGTGAGATTGATCGACGAGGGCGCGACACCAGCGACAGAGCTTGGGACGATCTTGCACCACATCTTCAGAGAGGCGAGAGAGCTTGAGGTTTTTAGCATTACGCATATTCCCCCTCTCTGTAATGTCGCTGCGCATAATTTAGCGCAGTATGCGGTTAACCATCACTCGTCTTCGACTTGGCTGGGTTTAGTCCCGCCTTGCTCGGAGGAGGCCATTAGAGCCGATGATTGCGAGTTGAGGTCCCGCACGGCTACCTAGCACCGTTGTTTATTGCGTCTATTGTGTTTATCTTTCCGTGGTTTTATTTCTATATCCTTGTAACCACGGTTTTCCTCCGCCATACGTGAGGGCTTTTATGATATTTCGTGGCACCGACCACGCTTCCTCAAAAAAAAAAAAAAAAAAACCATGTTCTCTGCATATAGCTTTTTACGGCTAGGTCGTAGTTAAACCTGGCTTACCGGTACCGGACGGACCGGTCCGGTAAGCAAGTAACCGGACCCCCCTGGTCCGATAAGGGTAACGGACCGGTCCGGTCCGGTCCGTTATCATACCATATCGGACCGGTCCGTCCGGTATGGTCCGTTTGCGCTTTTTTTTTTTTTTTTTTAAACTGAGCCGTTGGATGTAAAATCCAACGGCCCAAAAAAAGTTACCGTTTTATTACCGTTACCCCCCCCCCCCCAACGGCTATTTTCACTATTTTCCCTATTTTTTAATTTTTTTTAACCCCCAATTCCGAATTCTATATAAACCACCCTCCCCATTCACATTTTTCACACCAATTCTCTCAACTTCTCTCAATCTCTCAACTTCTCTCAATCTCTCAAAATTATCTCAACATTTCTCAAGCTCGGTTTTTAGTTTTCAAGCTCGGTTTTTACTTTTCAAGCTCGGTTTTTAGTTTTCAAGCTCGGTTTTTATTTCTCAAGCTCGGTTTTTAGTTCTCAAGCTCGGTTTTATTTTTCAACGTCGGTTTTATTTTTCAAGGTCGGTTTTATTTGTCAAGGTCGATTTTATTTACAACTTCGCTTTTATTCTATTTCTTCTTTACGGTTTTTAAATTCAAACTTCTCCTTCTTTTTAAAAATCAATTTTTTCATATGGCTTCTTCATCCCAAAACCGAGGCCGAGGTCGGAGGGGAAGAAGTTCACAAGAACCACAAGTTCACCAATTTGAAAGAAATTGGTTGAATTACTCCCAAGAAAATGAAGATACGGTTTACTCATTCGACCCAAATTACGTTCCCCCAAATGTTAGAGATTTTCTTGGTACCCAAATTCCAAACACTCAACCACCCTTTCAACCCAAAATGAATCCCGAAGAGGCTTATCAAGCACAACTTCCACAACCCGACACCTACCAAGTGTACCAAGAGTTTTCTCAACGCTTGGAACAACAAGAAGATGAAGGCGGCGACGAAACCGAAGAGCCGGACGAGGAAGTGGAGGAAGCGGAGGAGGTTTTGTTCGAATAGTTTAGTAGAATATTTTGTTTCTACCGACCAATCATTTAGTCATATAGAATCAAAAGGTTTTGTTCGCTTTTTAAGTTATTTAATTTCCGGTGTTCAAATAATGTCTAGGAAGGCGCTACGTTCTGATATTTTGAAATGGTTTTTAAAAGAAAAAGAACAACTAAAAAATGTAATTGCTTCTGGAAAATTTAGCGTAGCATTAACTTCCGATATTTGGTCCGGTCAAGCTAAAACTGATTACATGTCCGTAGTAGTGCATAACATAGACGATGATTGGAATTTAAACAAACGTATAATCGCATTTCCTAGGATAGAAGGAAATCACACTAGCCAAAATATTTTAGATATAATGATGAGTGTTATAGAAGAATGATGTTTAAAGAATAGAATAATTTTTATAACTTTAGATAACGCAACTAGTAACAGCGCAATGATTAGGGAACTAAAAACACGTTTAGAAGATGAAACACTTTTACATCAACGTTGTGCGACACACATAATCAACCTAATAGTACAAGCAGGAGCCGCTAATTACGAACCTGTAATCCATAAAATAAGATGTTTTATTAGTTGGATAAACAGTTCAACCGCTAGGGTCGATGAACTTAAAAAAAGATTTAGACATAACTTATTAGAGGAACGAACATTTCATTTAGATAACAAGATTAGGTGGAACTCAACCTATCTAATGTTGAACAACTTTTTATCACCCCGTTATGTAGACGTAGCTGTAGCTTTTATAAACAACGAACTCGGGGAAGGTTCTTTAACCCCTTCTGATATTAGCATGGCTGAATCATTTGTGTCTTTTCTTGATAATTGTTTATAAAGAAACTTGTTACCTTTCCGCTTGTTATTCACCGACTTCTCAATTAGGAATTCATACTATGACTGCTTTAGCTACACATTTTGAAAAATACCGGGAAGATCCCATTTTTAGCAATTGTATTAAGACATGGAAACTAAATTTCTTAAGTATTGGGGCGCTGGGAAGGTTCCATTACTCTTTAGTTTTGGAGTCATTCTAGATGTTCGAACTAAAATTGGTGGACTTAAAAAGTTTTTCAAATTTCTTAGATTACGGTTTTCCGGTACGCAAGATTACGTCTCACTTGATCTACCAAGGATCGTAGATGCTTTTTATTCTCTTTTCAGGGTGTACGAGGCGAAACTTCTTCCGCATTACCGAACTACCCAAAGTCAACAGTCGCAATATGCAAGGAGGCACCAATACGCGAACGTCTTCACCAATGCTCCCGCGTATAGTCCTTCTCCTCAACAAGAAGCTGGATGCAACACCCCACGAGGAAGTCAAGACCACCCTCGTACTCATCCCGAGATCATGGAGTACGACTGCAACGACTGGGTGAGGAATGATGACGAGCGCCTGGACTTGCTACACTGGTGGCGGCAAAACTGTAGACGGTTTCCAATCTTGTCCACAATGGCTCAAGATATATTAACGATCCCAGTCTCTACAGTTTCTTCCGAGGCGGCGTTCAGCAGTGCGGGACGTATTATAGACGATCGAAGATGTAGTCTCAAACCAGAGATGGTTGAGGCACTAACTTGTGGAAAAGATTGGCTTCTCCACAAGAATCGAGCTCAAGAAACATTCCACTGCTTCGACATTTTAGACGATTTTGATTTTGATTCTAGTACACTTCACATGAACGATTAGTTACTTTTATTTGTAATACACTAAAGGGATTCCCGACCCTTGTTCGGGAAACATTTTTCAAATTTAATAAAATAAAGGTACTCTTTTTCCTCATCGTCGCACCTTTCCAGAGGTCGATGAGGTTTTTAAGGAGGCCGTTTAAAATTTTTTCCGGAGTTTATATTTTTTTTAATTCAATTTAGAGATTAACAATTAACTCCTTCAAAAACAAATTCTAACAATTACATCCATCCAAAAACCCCTTTCTATTTACTTTAATTCTTTTTTTTCATTTTTTTTTAATACCGGACCGGACCGGAATGTCTGGTCCGGTTATTTTAACCGGACCTTAGCGGACTACCGGACCGGACCGGCCCGTCCGGTCCGGTAGGCCAGGTTTAGTCGTAGTATTAAACCTAAAGTTTAATAAAGTATGTGTGATCAATTTTTTACGTAAATAAATATAAAAAAGATTATAGTAATCAACATTATGATAGCATAAGAATCACATAGAATTTGTGCTAAGGTTCGAATTCGTAAAAGGTAAATAACGAACTTCCGCAGAGTGAAAGAACGGGCTCTGAATTAGAACTAAAAAAAAAGGTTAATAGAAATAAGCAAATAATAATAAACATGTAAACAAACAAACAAAACAAAATGTATCAACGATTAATGTAAGAGAAAACTCAAATAATTGTCCATCACTCAACAAAGAATTCGAGTAATAAATAATCTAACGTGACTAATCACCTCACGATTTATTTATTGTAGCCCACAACGCCCACGATCGAGAATGTAGGACTTCCAAACTTCTATAAATAGCTAAATATATTAAATCATCGAGACTAACTTTTCGCACACATACAACATCGACTTATATGTTTATCTATGTATGACACTTATTTGACATTGCTCTCATATACTAAATTCGTCTGATTTAGAGAAATTCTTATCTAGAAGCTGAGAACTTCTGAAACTACGTACTCGAAACTCATGTCATTTTGTGATATAGTTATTACTAATTTTATAAGTTAACAAATATTATTGTGACGTGTGATATTGTACATTAACAAATGATAGTAAGTGCCACATACGATACATATGATATCATATAATAATGTACGATATTATAAGATACACTTTTAAACTAGCAAATTTTATCGATTAGTTAAAAAAATCAGCTATTCTAATACATATATTAAATTTGGTACATTTTTATATATATTAGATTTAGTGTAACTGAAATTTCAACCATGGTCATAACCCAAATAAAAAAATAGTAAGACTAACAAGTATGAAATCAAACACAATAATTTATGTTGCAAATTTGGTTCTAATATATAGTTTAGGACTTCACATCGAAATATACTTAAAATGTGCAAGTTTTATATATAAGATCGATAGTCAATCTACAAATAAAATAATTATCAAATGAATTCAGACGACGCTAAGGAATTAGTCTCGGGATATAAAAATCATAGAGTTAGTCCTCTAAACTCAATAACGAATAATAAGTACATCTAAGTTAAGGTTTCTTCCCTAGAGATCATTTGGAAAACACAAAACTATCAACCAATTTAAGGGAATGGATCTTCGTAAAATGTCGTAGGTATAATATCGAATAGGAAATACATAATGGAAATAAGAGATATAATTATATTGGATTGATCAAGCTAACAGATCAAGTTGTGAAATCTTACTTATATAGGCCTTGTCGAGCTGATGAGTGTGTATATCCAGATTGATTGGAGATGGAACCATGTTGCACGATATTTGTTGAAGGGAAGATCTTGGCTCGGTCTTTGATCCAAATTTTTGGGCAAAGTGATAGGTCGAGGACTTGACTTTGCTGTTGACACGGCTCCCTCGGCGAGGCGGGCACACGTGAGTTCGACCATATCCTTGAGGCTCCATCTGATGGGCTTGATATCGAATGATTTGGCCTAGTCTTCAATTATTGGGCTCTATTTGGGTCCAATATATTTCGGGCCACTTTATACCCCCACAATCAGCTCAGTATTTTTAATATTGTAAAATATTAAATATACCTTTTTAGGCAAGGGTATTTTTTTTAGTGGGAGCTTTTCAAGAAGAAAATATGAAATTTGAAATGTTCTGGCAAAACGAATTGAAGGGGAAGGTCAATTAGATTGGTGACGTGGAAGGATTGCTTTTGCGTACGTGTCGAGGCGTGATGATTATCGAAGTCGAAAGGTCAGCGGCGGTTGAGATATTTCGTGGATATAGAGGCGAATCAATACATTTTTCAGGTCGAAGGGACGTAATATTCTCGGGTTTGTTGATAAATTGATTGTATAAATATTTTATTGAAAGATCATGGTGATTCATTTATATCGCGTGGTGAATGATTTTTCTAAGATACTCTTACTTTCATTCCTTCTTCCTCCTTTCTTTCTCTGATTTTTCTCTTTTAGTTCGTTTATTCGAATTGATGAGCTCGACGAACGACATATTTTTTATCAGTTTACTTCAGTTCTTTTTTGTGATTCTTTTATTTAAATATGTCGAGGTCAAATATTTCGATGAGTAGTAATTCTTATATATTAAAACCGACCTTAATTACTCCTTTGGAGTTTGAAAGCTATCCTTTCCTCTATGATATTCATTCTAGTTTGCGTATGATTCTTCCTCCTCTTGAAGAAACAGCCGATACCATAATCGATGGGTTATATTGCGTTTATGAAGTCTAGTTCCTGTCATGTGGTCTTAGATTTCTTATTCATCCTCTTTTCGTAGATTTCGTCAATGATCTGGTTATTACTGTTGAAATTTATTTAACAATTTAATTATATAACAATTTTTATGTGACGGAAATATATAATTAGATCTAATATATTGAAAACTATTTTTAATACATTTAAACAACATAGGCATTAAATTTATTGACATGTTAATAAACTAATTTATTAAAACACGTTAAGCAACAATTGAATACGCTATCAACCTATATAAACAATTTATATAATTATAGGCATCTAAATCGTTGAGAATTACTTACAATTGAGATTGTAAACAATCCCGACGTTGCTCGCTGTCTCCGGAATGCCACACCAAGTCAAAACGATAAAGAAGGCTCGCCGGATTGCCTTAGACGCACGCTGGCCAGACAGGAGGGACAGGGGCACCAAACAGGGCCTTCGCCAGACTAGGACAAAGGACGCCATTGCCGGACTGGAGCACGCTGACCGGACTGGGCGTGCGCTGGGGAGTTCTCGCCGGACTGGAGCGCTTGGCCGGACTGGGCGCGCGCTGGGAGAAGGTTTCCGGACTAGACGTCTGGCTGAGATTCTCGCCGGATGGGACGCCTGACTGGGATTCTCGCCGGATGGACGCCTGGCTGGGATTCTCGCCGGACAGGATTGGACAAAACTTTCAGGACTTCAAAATTAATTTTAAAAATCAAATTTCTGTAGGATTAAATCACCAAACACCATAATTTAAGAATCAACAATAATACACTCGAATATATGGTTGATTAAGAGGGTGGGTTCTTAATTGAACAATTGGGAATTAGGAATTCTCTCAAGAACAATTCAAGGAAGAAGAAAAAAAATTCTCTCCTTTGTTCTCTCTAATCACTCGGCCAAAAACACACACAAGGGGGAATGGAGAGTTGGCCGAGAATAGTGATTAGGTTAGGTCAATTAGGGTTTCCCTTTCCTTTAAATAATAAAGTCAAATGGGCTTAAACTGAGCCAAACTCATTACTTAATTAACCTAATTTTTTCCGCCAACAAGCATCCTATACTCGGCCAATATAATATATTTACTTCCCAAATTCTTTTGATTTATTTCTAAATTCAAGTAATTTAGAATTCTCACTCATTAATGACATTTTATTAATTAATTTCATACTTCACAAATAAGTGCGAAATGAGAAAAAATTTCTTTTCTTCTTCTATTTATTTGAATCATCAAAATGTATTGTTATCAATATAATTATACATTATGATTCATAAAATAAATGTAACGATAAATAACTAATTATTTATTTAGTCACTAAGAAAATAACTTTCTCGATATAAATCACAATTTATATTCAATGAATAAATCAATCATTCTTGTTCATTCAATCTCATTCGAGTGTCTATCATGGAGACCTTATGGACCCACATGAACGAAGCTTTAGAATAAAGATCGGACTCAAAAGTTCACAAACCTTTTCCGTCTTTTGATTCTTAATATTAGTCGATTCCACTCAAGGACTAATACTGAGACTCTCTAAGTTCATGTGCGTATATTTTCCGTTTGATATGATAAAACAATTCTTCACACGATCCACAAAGTACTTTACGATATTACCCTTCATGTGTATCATTAACTCAAAGAAATATAAAATTACCATTTTACCCCTGAGTTATTATTTCACTAACTCCTTTGTTATGTGTGAATGAGAAAAACATATAGTGAGATGTCTTTACATGTCACATGTTTTAATCAAAGAATGTTCTTATTCGATGAATACCTGGCCTGATTTATCCATTGTTTCAACATGAATTCCATATATGTGAATCACATAACCCAGTATGACAACGTTATCACACCAACCGTCGGGTCAGATGCAAATATAATTTAGTCATTGCCCATTGACAAATCAAATGTCATAAGGTATAATATCAATTATGTAGTTCACTTCAGGATTTAGGTAAGTACCAAAGTACCCCTCGTATGTGATCTTGAAGTTTCGAGTGATTAAACGGTTTTATCTCGAGCCTCATAATATCACAGGTCTTGTTCAATATCTTCTACAGGATATCATGATTCATTCAAACAATCATAACTTAGACTCGATTGCTTTATCGATCTTAAGATTGTGAACAAATGTTTAAACTAGTCACAAGGGACTATCTTGTCAAGTCTATACTTAGACCCCATTCGTTGATGACAGTTTCAGAGCGTAACATTCATACATAAACACAAACATAATAAAAAATGAATATGTATTTATATTAATGTCTTAGCAAAATTAAATAAAAATGTATTTCAATGTCTAATATCTCTTTTGTGGGCACCAATCCCAAAAAACTCCCACTTGACTCAAAGGAGATGCGAATGTTCCTTCAGTCCCAATCCTTCTAGGTGTCCCTCGAAGACTTTACTCGTTAAAGGCTTGGTAAAGGGATCAGCAAGGTTGTCTAACGTTGAGATCTTCATGACTTCAACGTCCCCTTTGTGAACAATATCTCGTACCACGTGATACTTCGGCTCTATGTGTTTAGAGCGCGTGTGACTTCTTAGCTCCTTACAACTAGCGACAACCCCACTATTATCACAATAAAGTGTAATAGACTCGCTTGCACTTGGAACTACTTCCAAGTACATAAGGAATTTCCTCAGCCACACAACCTCCTTTACAGTTTCACGAGCTGCCACATACTCGGCTTCCACGGTCGAGTCAGCACGCAAGATTGCTTGAAACTCCTCCAGACCACGGATCCACCATTCAGGGTGAATACAAATCTTGATGTGGACTTTCGGGAATCCTTATCCGCTTGAAAATTGGAATCAGTATATCCCGTCATATTCAGGTCACCACTTGAGTATGCAAGCATGTAGTTTCTCATTCTCTGAAGATACTTGAGAACATGCTTGACAGTAACCCAGTGCTCGGGTCCAGGTTTTGACTGAAACCTACTCACTATGCCACTGCGTAACAAATATTTGGTCTCGTGCAAATCATAGCATACATGAGACTTCCTACGGCTGAAGCGTATGGAATATGTCTCATGTCCTCAACCTCTTGAGGAGTCTTGGGAGACTTCTCACTTGAGAGATGTACTCCATGTCTGAAAGGTAGCTGTCCTTTCTTGGAGTCTTGCATACTGAAGCGATCCCTGATCTTATCAATATAAGATGCTTGGGAAAGCGCTAACTTTCGGTTTTTTCGATCTCTAGAGATCTGAATTCTAAGAATTTAAGATGCTTCTCCTAGATCCTTCATCTCAAACTACTTTGACAGCCAAAGCTTAACCTCTGATAACTTTCCTACATTATTCCAAATGAGTAGTATGTCATCAACATATAGGACTAAGAATACCACTTTGCCATCGTTTATCATCTTATAAACACATGGCTTATCTACTGACTGATCAAAGCCGCAGCATTTCACAGTCTCGTCGAATCTGATATTTCATGATCTAGATGCTTGCTTCAGTCTATAGATGGACGTCAGCGATTCACAAACCTTGCCCTGTTGGCCTTTCTAAATGAACCCGTCTGGTGGAGCCATATAAATGCGCTCGTCAAGACATCCTTCAGAAATGCAGTCATGACATCCATCTGCCATATTTCATAATCCATGGCTGCAGCTATGGACCGAGAGTACAGATGGACTTTAGCATCGCCGACTGGCGAGAAGGTATGCTCATAGCTGATACCTTCCTTCTGTGTGAACCCCTTCGTCACAAGTTGTGCTTTAAATGTCTCAACATTTCCATCCGGGGCTCTCTTCTTCTTGTAGATCCATTTACATCCAACATGCTTAATGCCTTCGGGTAAATTTACAAGTTTCCAGTCCTTGTTGAGATACATCGAATGCATTTAAACATTCATGGCTTATTGCCATAGGATTGCTTCAAAACTTTGCATCTTCTGGGAAAATGATACTGGATCATCTGTTAGCATTTATGCCCACAAATGAGATTTTTGATATTAAATACTTTTGTATTTGTTTTGCTTTGAAATTAAATAAAGATTGAATATCCATTCTTATTCAAGATTGTGTTTACGCATTTATGTCTACGCTCTGAAACTTTCATCAACAAAAGAAGTGCTAAGTACAGACTTGACAAGATACCTTCTTATGACTAGTTTAAATAATAGTTCGCAATCTAAAGATCGATTGGGCAATCGATTTCTAGTAATGATTGTTAGAATGAATTAAACGATATCTTACCTTGTGATATGGAGAGTTGTGACTCTGTAATTCATTCTTGATATCTTAATGAAGATATTGAACAAGACCAGTAAAGTTTTGAAGTTCGAGATAAAACCGTTTAATCACTCGAAACCTCAAACTCACATACGAGGGGTATTTTAGTAATTACCTAAATCCTGAAGTGAGTACATGTATTCTTGTAACACTTTATGACATTTGATTTGTCAATGGGCAATGGCTAAATGAAGTTTCATTGACCCGACGGTTGGTGTCATAGTACTGTTTCGTTGAAACATGTGATTCACAAATATGGAATTTGTGTTGAAACAATGCTAAGGCATTAGTATCACACCATGCTCTGTTTTGAGAGTGTGAGCGAATAAACCAGGCCTGGTATTCATCGAATAAAGAATTCTTTGAAATAAAACATGTGACATGTTGTGACATTTCACTTTATGTTTTTCTCGTTCACAAATAACAGAGGACTTGGTGAAATAATAACTCAGGGGTAAAACGGTAATTTTACATTCTTCTGAGTTAATGATACACACAAAGGGTAATATCGTAAAATATACCGTGGACCGTGTGAAGAATAGTTTTGTCACATCAAACGGAAATATATACGCATATGAACTTAGATATGTTCAATATTGGTCCTTTAGTGGAATCGACTAATATTAAGAATTAAAAGCTAGAAAAAGTTTGTGAGCTTTTGTGTCCGAGCTTTATTCTAAAGTTTCGTTCATGTGGGTCCATAAGGTCTCAATGATAGACTCTCGGACGAGATTTTGGTTAACAAGAAATGATTGATTTTCTCATTCAACGTAAATTGTGATTTACGCTAAGAAAATTATTTTCTGAGTAATTAAATAAATAACTGGTTATTTATTATTACATTTATTTCACTAATCATATTATGTTATTATATTCATAATAATATAATTTGATGATTCAAATAAATATAAGATGAAAATAAATATTTTCTCGTTTCGTACTACATGGATTAGTATGAAAATAATTAATGACTTGGCATTAAATAAATGAGATGTTCTAAATTAATTAAATATTATTTTAGAAATAAATCAAATAAATTTGGGATATAATTAGGACAATATGGCCGGCCATAATAAGTGTTTTAAGGGCTGGAGAAATTGTTTACATTAAAAGGAGTTTTGGGCTTAAGTTTGACTAATGAGTCTTAACTGGATTTTGACCTAACTTAAGCTCATTCTCTCTGATATAAAATGAGGCTCTCTCTTTGGTAACCCTAGCCTAATTTCGACCAACACTCAGCTAAACCTCTTCCCCATTTGGTGGGTGGTCGGCCAGAAAGAGAGAGACAAGAGCAAGAATGTTTATTTTCACATCTCTATGCGAGACTTTATTTATAGGAGAAAGAAAATCAAGAAAGGGTAATAACTCTTTTCAATTGGGTATTCATGACACAATATTTGATTTTCTCTCCTCCTTCTCCTTGTTCATGGCCAGCCAACATATGCATTAGTGAGGGAAATTTGTTTCCTCGCTAAGCATATTTATTTCTTTCTTAAGGAAATTCATTTCCTCTTTTCAGTTTGGTAATTCTCCTTATAATTAAACGAAAATAATTCTCTCCTCTTAGGGTGTGTTTTGGCCAAACTCTGCACTAGGGAAGAGCCATTTAGATGCTTCCTTATTTCTTTTAAGACAATTCTTTAAAAACCCATTGTAGAATTACTATTGCACAAATAATGAAATTAGTTTCATGATGCCTCAAACGACTTCTCGGCTTTAGAAACTATTTATATTTCCATCATATGAAAATATTCAAAATCTTATTTTGACATTCACAACATTTTATCTCCATGTGGACAAAAATTACCCTTTAGACATTTTCTGAGAAAACGTCTAATTCAACACCTGGACTTATCTTCACTTAGCTGCTAGTTTAACAATCATACTCTAATGACTTGTAATAGTGATCTTATGGATTCAAATGAACAAAGATTGAGCTTCTAAACTCGGACTCAAAAGTTTACAAACCTTTTCCGAGTATTAGCTTAATGTTAACTGACTCCACTAAAGAGTTGACACTGAGGATCTCTCGGTTCAAATGAATTTATTTTCTAATCAAATTCAACTTAATTATATTGAGCGGATCCATTGAATGTTATCTATGTTTACTCTTCATGAATATCATCATCTAGATGAGATTTATAAAATTATCATTTTACTCTACTAGTTGTTATTTCCTCAACTCCTTTGTTACTTGTGAATAAGTTAGAAACAATGTATTGACGAGGAGCTAAGAAGTCACATTGTTTCATACAAATAATGTCGTTACTTAATTTTGGATACCTCGCGGTTCAGTTATTCACAATCAAAGTAATAACGAGATGATATATATTGTATTTCAGCAATCTTGTACATGAATTCCATATCTATGAGAACTTCACAAAGCTCTGGTTCATGACATCTTCATAACTTAATATCACCAATTAGTCTAGTCTAGATCACTTAATGGATCTAAAATTTGACTTTCTCAAATGAGAATATTAAAACTATGAAATGACATGTCTCATATCAGGATTTAGGTAAGCATGATGCAATTCATACATAGTGACCTTGAGACAGAAGAGGTTAAATGGTTTGTTCTTACATTGTCTATAAAGGTGCACTGGTCAATTTAGTATCTTCGGAAGATACACTGGAAGAACTATAGAGTCCTAACTCCTTATGTCTCGTAACTAGACATCATAGATTCTTCCAACAATCATACTAGGATCAATAGTCCGTTGATCTTTAGATTGCGAATATTTCATTTTAACCAAACCATGAAGAGTTTTCACACAAATCTACATTTGTCTCTTCATACATTGTTAGGTTTGATTAAGAACTATAAGATTATTTAATATCATAAATCTACAAATAAACGAAAAAGGAATGAATGAATGTTTCAACTTTTATTAAGTTAATCAGCAATTACTATAAGGATTTATAAAATTTTATATTACATAAATATGTAAATAAATAATCTTCTTGTGGGCATCTCTGCCAACAGTTACATGTGTTGGAATAGGTATAGGGTTAAGAAAAAATTATCATTAACAAGTTAATGACGGAATATAAAATTTCTTTACTAGTAAAACAATTTTACTAACCTAGGAAAAATGCATGAACATCTTATTATTTAAAAACATTATTTAATTACTTGTTACTAACCTTTCTTGTTTCTTGATCTTTGAGGAGTCCTGGGAAAGGTAGATCATCTTGTCCTGCTTGTTTCCTTCGCACCTAGTAATGAACTCGAGAAACTTTAGGTTTCTATGATATGAGTATATAGAGGGTTTGAAGGATTTGTGTGTGCGCATAATTGAACATAATAACTCAAGAAGAAGTCTATGATTAAAAGAGTTAATTTAATCCTAAGTCTAATGAAGACTTAGTTACCAAAATAAAAAAGATATTCTAGAGAGAGAGAGAGGAAGGGTCGGCCAACTATAGAGAAAATAAGAGCAAATAACTTATTTTAAAATCTCAATGTGAGCCACTATTTATAGGAGAAGGAAATCCAAGAAAGGATAATTACCCTTTCTTATTATGCATTCATGACAATATATTTTATTTCATCACCTCTTTCCTATTATGCACATTTGTTTCCTTCTCAAAGAATTTCATCGATACGATAAGGAGTCATGAGAGATTTATATTACATTGATATGTAAATAAATAATCTTCTTGTGAGCTTCTCTGCCAGCAACATGTCTGTCGACATGGTTTAGTATTTTTTTTATGTCAGATCTTGTTATGGCCGACTCGTCTCCTTTGCTCCATGAGTGCTTATAAATTCCTAATTTTTCTCAAATTTTTTTTATAAGACAACTAGGGATACCAAATTGTGCCAATTATAATCGAAATATCATATTTGCAATAGATCCGGATCTTCCACTCAGTTATCATCCGCAAGAGGATAAACAACATCATCCAGCAAAACTGGTCTATAAGTTAAACAAATCTATTTATGGCCTAAAACAAGCCTCGAGTTAGTGGAAAGAAAAATTTACAGAATATACTACTCAAGCAGGTTTTAAGCAGTCCAAAAGTGATTATTCTTTATACACTCATGGATTTGGTACTTTCTTTGTAGTTATTTTATTATGTGTTGACGTTATAATTGTAGCTAGCCAACTAAATCTCTCATTTTTTATGTTAAAAATTAATAAGTGCTGCTTTCAAATTAAAAGATCTAGGAGATCTAAAATATTTTTTAGGTTTAAAAATTGCTAGGTCTAAATTGGGTATAGTTCTTAATTGGAAGATGTCGATTTATAGAATTCAAAGCCAAAGAAAACACCAATGGATCCAAAAATCAATTTAGTGGCTGACTATAGTGATCCTCTTAAGGATCATATTAATTATAGGCGATTAATAGGTCGACTTTTATACTTTACAATCTCTCTTCCTCATATAACCTATGTAGTGCACTGTCTTAGTCAGTTTGTACAAGCACCAAAGACAACATATCTTCAAGCCGTGCATCATTTATTGCGTTACATAAAATCAAAATCAGGATTTGGGTTATTCTATCCTTCTGATTCCTCAACACAATTACGATCCTTTTTTGATGCAGATTGATGTACGTGTATGGACACAAGACATTAAGTGACTGGTTATTATGTTTTTATAGGTAATGCAGTGGTTGCATGGAAATCCAAAAAGCAATCTACAGTGTCTGAAAGCTCCATGGAAGCATAGTACAGATCTCTTGCAGCGGCAATGAGTGAAGTATTATGGATGCAACAGTTGCTCAAAGAATTCCAGATCAACAACTCTTAACCATTAGTGATTTACTGCGACAACCAAGCCATCATACACATTTCCTCGAATCCTACGTTTCACAAGAGGACTAAACGTATAGAAGTAGATATGCACTTCGCTCGTGATCATATTTTGAGGGGATTGGTCAAATTACTCTCGATGCAAACACAACACCAAGCTGTAGATTTGTTTACTAAGCAACTGGCTTCACCACAACACTTTCATCTTATGGGCAAGATAAACTTCAAGAATGTTTTCAGTTCAGCTTTAGGAGGAGTATTAGAGACGTAGTAGAGTCAAGCAAATGTCGTTGCCATTGTACTGTCGTTTTTATTCATTCAATCGTTTTATTCATTTAAGACTGTTTAAGTATGATTAGATTTTTATATAAAAGACTTGTAAACATTGCATTGCTCTTATTCAAGTAATGAAAAACTCTTTCTACCTAAATTCTCTCTTACTCTTTCTCTGAATCTAAACCTCCATACTCAGATTCAACAAGTATGATAACATATAATCATAATCATATTATAAATAAAAGTAAAAAACATTTTTAAAGAAGTAAATTTTGTCGATTAATTAAAAAAAACCAGTTATTTCAACATATATAATAAATTTGGTACATTAGTTTATATTAGATTTAGTGTAATTGAAATGCCAACCATGGTCGAAATATAACCCAAATAAAAAACAATAAGACTAACAAATATTAAATCAAACTAAAAAATTATGTGACAAATTTGGTTTTAATGGTTTAGGATTTGACGTAGAAATAGACTTAAATGTCCAAGTTTTAGATACGATATCGATAGTTGATCTACAAATAAAACAATTATGAAATGAATTCAGACCATGCTAAGAAATTAGTCTCGGAATATAAAAATCAAAGAGTTAGTCCTTCAAACTCAATAAGTTAGCTAAGTCGAGGGTTTCTTCCATATAAATTCTTTGGACAAGACAAAACTATCAACCAATCAATGTAAATCTACAAAATGATACATATAAATAATACAAGCCGATTAAGAAATTTTCATCAAAAAATGTTTAAGTTTATTAATGGTTTGAACATATATCAACTAAAGAGCGGTACATAGAGATAATGTTGTTCTTTGTGATCATGGTATGAGATATTTGGACACGTTGGAACAAGTATATCCATGAGAATCATAATCCTTATATGACAGGAGTGTTCGGTAAGACGCCTCTTATACCGATGACTACAACCCTTTTAGTATTACTCTCCTCCGCCCTCCCGCACGGAAAATAGTAGCGATTTGGTCTCCTCCTCACTCCAAGATGTGAAATCTGAATATTTATGCCTTCTTTAATGTGAACTCGATGGACATCGGTGCAGAGGCAACTGTGTTCGGAATAGTGTGGGCGACGTTCTGTTTTGACTTATGCAAAATCAATTTCTCGGCCTCAGTCGGTGGTTACATTGGAGCTTCTTGCTATTCGAGAGGGTATAGTTTTGGTTTATAAATTTCGGTTTTGGTCATGTGAAGTTGAATTCGACTCGAAAACAGATGTGGATATTTTTACAATCAGTAAATTTCATGCCAAAGTTGGAGGCATGTTAGTTGAGAATATTTAATGTCGCAATCTTTATTTTAATTTTAAGTTTTTGCTTGTGCTTAGATCCGATAATTTGGTAGCAGATCGTTTACTTCTTTGTCGATAATTACCTATATTTATTTTATATCAGATCTTGTTATGGTCGACAATTCTCCTTTGCTCAATGAGTGCTTATAAATTCCTAATTTTTCTCAACACTTTGTCATGAAACTCGTATTTTTTAGTCACGAAATGATAAATTTAGTGAAAACTTTGTCACAAATTTTGTTTTGCTTTCATCAATTCTCATAAGATAGACTTTATTGGAGTTTATAGACGTGATCCAAACTCGTACAAGATGTTTTGGTGGAATTAATTCTTTTTTAAAAAAATAATAATGTACTTATATGTGCCCCTACTAATCATGTAGACTAACAATGTAAGATATCTAATCATAGAATACTAGTATACTACTATGGACATGAACTAAACTTTTAAATTACAACATTTAGTAGATTTCATGACAACATGGTCACATGTAACACGTTTTGTGACTTCTTCGTCACGAAACTATATTTTTGTGACAACGTTGTCACAAAATTCATCTTACGTGAATATGTTGTTACGAAAATATATATTCGTGACATAGTGGTTAGGAAACTATGTTCTCGTGACGAAGTGGTAACGAAAAATTAAAATTTTCGTACAACCTGGGTTTTTTAACGACAATCTGGAAAAATGGAGAAAATAGAAAAACTGACAGATACAGAGTGTTGTGATGGTCAAAAAAATCGAATAAAAACTGCTACTTGACAAAAATGAGGTAGATTTGACATATATTATTTGAATTTAATATTTAAAAATTAAAATTTTAAATTCCAGAGATATTTCTAGTAGAAAATGGTTGTTCGATTTTTTTAGGGGATGGTAGGTTAGATGGCAGCTCTTTGGTCGGAAATAAGTGTATTTTTTTGTCGATGGTTGCTAGTACATCATGACCCACTCTTAGATTATGGAAGAACAGTAGACGATGGCGTTTTTTATGGATTTAAAA
Organism: Urtica urens; assembly: GCA_958296335.1. Lineage (NCBI taxonomy): Eukaryota > Viridiplantae > Streptophyta > Magnoliopsida > Rosales > Urticaceae > Urtica > Urtica urens. The sequence goes on from OY282526.1 coordinate 16,218,058, forward strand.
TAAATTGATGAAAAAGATGCAATGTGGGTGAAGAAGATGAAGTTTTGTAAAAGAAGATGAAGTCTGGTGAAAAAGATGGAGAGATAGAGAAAATTGTTGGAATTTATTTAACGATTAAACAATATTAATTATAATACACATCCTATGTGGCAAAATTATAATTAGATCTAACATTTTAAAAATAATTTTAATATATTTAACAACCTAAGGCATTAAAATTTATCATACAATTATAAACAATTTATAATTCACATGCTCAATCAAATAAATTAAATTAATAACTTATATAACATTTATATAATTTTTATTTAATTATTTAATTGAGGGAATACTTACATAAAAGGTTGTAAACAACCTCGACGTTGCTAGCTATCGTCGGAATGCCACGTCACGTCCAAAACGCAAGAAAACGCTCGCCGGAATGCCGGGGAACGTCTTCGCCGGACTGGGGAGAGTCGCCGGAATGGACGCCTGCGGGGAGCCTCGCCGGATTGGAGTTTTTCGCCTGACAGGGAGCTCGCCGGATTGGGGAGCCTCGCCGGACTGGGCACTCGCCGGATGGAAGACTGTCGCCGCACGGGGACACGCCTGACAGGGGAGACCCACCGGAATGCACGCTCGCCGGACTAGGGATCTCTGGGACGCCTCGCCTGATAGCCTCGCCGGATTGCACTCGCCGGATTAGCCTCGCCGGACTGGAGCGCCTCGCCGGATTGGACCCGCCTGACTGATGCTCATCTCCTGACAGGGATGCCTTCGCCGGAATGGAGCGCTAGAGGCTGAGAGATCGCCGGATTGCACGCAAAACGTCCTAGGGATGTTTTAGGAGGGCTGAAACCTTTTCAAAACAATTTAAAACCTCTAAAACAATTCACAAAATCATTCAAACACCACAAGTAATGAATCAACAATAATACACTAGGAAATTATTGAAATTATGAGTGTGGGCTCTTAAGAACGATTAGGAATCAAAGATGAAAGAATGAAAAACAATTATTTTTTTCTTTTGTTTGGGGATTTCGGCCGAGAAACACAAGGAGAGAGAGAGTGTTGGCCGAAAATTAACTAGGGTTAGGGTTTGTTTAGCCTTATTTATACAGGTTATAAATGGGCTTAAGCTGGGTCAAACCCATGACCCTATTCACTTAGGGAATTCGGCCAAAAACCCTCTCCCCTTACTCGTCCACCTCTTTGAATTTTATTCCTAAACATATTTGATTTAATTTCTAAAATTAATTTAGAACTCTCATTCTTATTTAATGACACATCATTAAATATATTTCATAGTTATCGAATAAGTACGAAATGAGAAATAATTTATTTTCTTCTTCTAACATATTTGATCACTCGAGAATGTCATCATCAATATGATAACATTTTGTGATTCAATGAACAAAATAAATAATTAGTTATTTATTGAGTTTCAAGAAAATAACTTTCTTAGTATAAATCACAGTTTATACTTAATGAGTAAATCAACTGTTTCAGTTCTTTTAATCTCTTCCAAGTGTCTATCATTGAGACCTCATGGACCCACATGAACGAAGCTTTAGAATAAAGATCGGACACAAAAGTTCACAAACTTTTTCCGTCTTTTAATTCTTAATATTGGTCGATTCCACTAAAGGACCAATATTGACGATCTCTCTGTTCATGTGCGTATCTTTTATGTTTGATGTGATGAAACACTTTCTCACACGATCCACAGAGTATATTACGATACTACCCTTCATGTGTATCAATAACTGAGGGGAATGTAAGATTACTGTTTTACCCCTCTAGTTATTATTTCACTAACTCCTTTGTTATTTGTGAATGAGAAAAACATAAAGTGAGATGTCTTTACATGTCACATGTTTTAATCAAAGAATGAACTCATTCAATGAGTACCTGGCCAAGTTTATTCATTCACACTCTCATAACAAAGCATAGTGTGATACTAATGCATTTGCATTGTCATTACATGAATTCCATATCTGTGAATCATGTAACCCAACATTACATCCTCGTGACACTAACAGTCGGGTCAGATGCAACTAAAAAATTAGTCATTGCCCATTGACGAATCAAATGTCACAAAGTGTAATGTCAATTACATATTCACTTCAGGATTAAGGTAAGTATCATAATACTCCTTTAGTTATGAACTTGAAGCCTCGGGTGTGTAAACAGTTTTGTCTCGAGCTTCTAAGTGTCACTAGTCTTGTTCAGTATCTTCTATAAGATACCAAGTATGAATCATAGAGTCACAACTCTCTATATCACAAGATGAGATATCATGATTCATGCTAACAATCATTAATAAGATTCGATTGCTCTATCGATCTTTAGATTGCGAACAATTGTTTCAAACTTGTCACAAGGGGTTATCTTGTCAAGTCTGTACTTAACACTCTTTTCGTTGATGACAGTTTCAGAGCATAGCTTAAACATAACTAAACACAATCTTCAAAAGAATGAACATTTATTAATATCAATGTTTCAACAAAATACAAATACACAAAGTATCTCAATGCCTAATATCTCCTTTGTGGGCACCAATCCCAACAAAAATTAGTTAAGTAAGTTAATTAAGTAAATTAGTTCTTTAATTATAAGGGTAAAATAGTAGTTGCATTTGCAAAAAGTAAGGGTAAACATGAGACAAAAAAATGATCTCTCTTCCCAAACTCCTAGTTAAATCATTTTAAATTTGTTTTGAAGAATTTGAATAAATGACGAACTATGAACTCAAATATATTGAAGAATTAAATTATAAGATCATTGTTGTTGTTGGAACGTCGCACTTTGTTGTTGGCAGAGAAGGTTTGAATTTGTCTCATATTCAATCTTCACATTGATGTTTGCTACTCGGACTTGCGACATCGTCACCGATATGCTCTTCTTCTCCGTGAGCCGAGCTCAGTTGATTCTATCTTATGAGTTTGGACCGAAGTGTTTTGGATATTGGGTTTAAACTGGGTAAGATATATTTATTTAAAGTGGATCAATTTATAGCCCCACAATTAGCCCCCAATATTTTTAATATTTAAAAATATTAAAAAAAAATTATAATAATCTAGGATGATTTATGGAAGGAACATAGTTTTTTTTAATCTTATTTTATTATTATTTTTTAGCATATATTGAATATTTTCAAATTTCAAAATTGGGCGTGGGGAAATATTTTGAATTCCTTAATTTGAGCGCAGAGTGCACTTCACCAAGTCATTGTTTCGCTCACAATTTGCCATGCGTTGGGGGTTGATGCCGAAGTCAGAGAGTTGGGAGATGGTTCGATATTTTTGCGGATATCCAAACAAATCGTTATGATCTAAAGTTGAAAATACGTATTCTCAACAAAAATATTTTACAACATTAATCGTATAAATAAACTAACGAAATGTTATCAACTCTTTTATATTCTAAGTGAAGTCAATACGAGGTACGAGGGTAACTCATTTATCGATTTACATTAATCTCTGTTATTTTCTCTTTATTTCTCTCTTGATTATCGTCTTTATTTAATTTTTTCCTTTGTCAAAGTCTAGTATTTTCCATTTCTTTTACTTACTTCGTCTTACGAACTCGATTACATGTTCTTACATCGTCTTAAGAACTCAATAGGATTGTCCACTTTGTCTTAGGATCATGTCGAGTTCTAGGAATAGATCGATAGGAAACGACGATATTTTTCAGCCATCCCTTATAAAACCTTCATAACTTTGGTCTTTTAGGCAAAAGTAGACATATGTCATGACCTCGTCATCTTTTTTCCCCTTCCTGGTGCAGTTGTGGATACAATCTTATAGAGGTATTATTGTGTTTACACGGTATGACTAGAAAAATAAGGCCTTAGGTTCTTGATAAACCTTCTTCTAGACCACGTTGATGCTTTGGTCATAATAGTGTTGACATTTATGCGCACAAAAGAGATTTTTGATATTAAATACTTTTGTATTTGTTTTGATTTGAAATTAAATATAGATTGAATATCCATTCTTATTTAAGATTGTGTTTACGCATTTATGTCTACGCTCTGAAACTGTCATCAACGAAAGAAGTGATAAGTACAGACTTGACAAGATACCTTCTTGTGACTAGTTTATATAATAGTTCGCAATCTAAAGATCGATTGGGCAATCGATTCATAGTAATGATTGTTAGAATGAATTAAACGATATCTTATCTTGTGATATGGAGAGTTGTGACTCAGTAATTCATTCTTGATATCTTAATGAAGATATTGAACAAGACCAGTGAAGTTTTGAAGTTCGAGATAAAACCGTTTAATCACTCGAAACCTCAAACTCACATACGAGGGGTATTTTGGTAATTACCTAAACAAATAATCGACAAAATGGCCTTGTTTGTCAAACGTAATTGTAAAATGTCCAGCTTCTTGTAAAACTTTGGTAAATAGCCCTGTTGATGACGTGGACATGCTTGATATTACGTTATTAACCTTGTTTATTTTTCCGAAATTAATTTTTAAATTACATTTTGAATTAACCGGTAGTTTTTAAATTTCAAAATTATTCCTTTTTTGTAGTAATCAGTTATTAATTAATTACTTTATTTCCTTAATTTGTGCATTGACTTTAGATAACCGATTTTGTTATAATTATCTAAATAAATTTCGAACTTCCTTTAATTTATTTTCCATTTACGTGTTCTGAAATTTTTGAAAGAGATTTCTTCTGAATTAACTTTCCATTTACGTATTTTTGAGTTGTGTTTACAACGTAAAATGAATTTACAACATAAATTGTGTTGAGTTTGAATAGTTATTTCAAACTTTAAACATTTATTTTCGTTTTGAAATTTCAAAATTGTTTCCGTTTTTAATGAATTCGGTTATTAAGTGTGGGTATTATTTCCTAAATTAGTGGTTTGACTTTATTTTCAAATTAATTACAGATTTTCATTCACTTTGGTCGATTTTAATTCTTTTTTACAGTTTCATATCCATTTATTTATGAAAAATATATCATATTACCGATATTTACTAACAGAACTACTTATTTCATATTTTTTTTCAAATTCTTCATTTACATCATCCAGTTTTTACGGTTGTTAATTGAATTTACAATGTAAACTGCGTTGAGTTTTACAACGTAAAGTGAATTTACAACGTAAATGCTCGATGGAGACAGCCATGGCAGGCATTCTCCAGATCGACGATGATGACTTCCACAGCGGTGGGTGCTTTCTGTCTGATCGTCGCGGGAGCAGATTCAACTATCCGAAGCAACGGTCCGTGAGCGCATTCTTCGAACACGATTCTGCGAGCAGACTCTTCGCCGGAGGCGGCGATGGCGGAGAAGAAACATTTAAAACTCCTATTTATAAAAATAAATTCAGCGGTTTTTGTTGAAGAAAATGAAGAACATACCTTCGGAGACCCAGATTTTAATTTTGTTACCAAAGTAAATTTACTGAACGATGGCGGCGGTTTTTTCGTCGTTGGCGAGGAGGCGGACGAGAGAGTCGAGCTGCGTGAAGAGATCGTGGAGGAAGAAAGCGATATCGTCGTTGGCGGAGTGATGTGAGAGGACGATGACGTTGGACTGGCGGAGGACGTCGGAGTGGAAGAGGAGGTCGAGGTCTCGGAGGTGGTCAGAGAGAGCGGCGGCGGCGATTTTGGAGAGAAAATGCAAAAAGAAATTGTGAAAGAGTGAATTAATTTTCTCTCTCAATAAATTGGACGTTTTAATTAAGTGGTTAATTGATTTCCGGATTTTAAGTATCTAATTTACCAAAAAAATTCGATTTTTTTAATTAAATTTCGTTTGGGCGGGAGAATTTTTTTGGGCATTTTGGGAATGAAAATTTGGCCGAATTGATTTACTGGACTTTTACCAAAGTTTTACACAACGTTGGACAAATTGAAATTTGGAAACCTATATAGGGCTATTCTATACAATAACCCTTACCTAAATCCTGAAGTGAGTACATGTATTCTTGTAACACTTTATGACATTTTATTTGTCAATGGGAAATGGCTAAATGAAGTTTCATTGACCCGACGGTTGGTGTCATAATCCTGTTTCGTTGAAACATGTGATTCACAGATATGGAATTTGTATTGAAACAATGCTAAGGCATTAGTATCACACCATGCTCTGTTATGAGAGTGTGAGCGAATAAACCAGGCCTGGTATTCATCGAATAAAGAATTCTTTGAAATAAAACATGTGACATGTTGAGACATTTCACTTTATGTTTTTCTCGTTCACAAATAACATAGGACTTGGTGAAATAATAACTCAGGGGTAAAACGGTAATTTTACATTCTTCTGAGTTTATGATACACACAAAGGGTAATATCGTAAAATACACCGTGGACCGTGTGAAGAATAGTTTTGTCACATCAAACGGAAATATAAACGCATATGAACTTAGAGATGTTCAATATTGGTCCTTTAGTGGAATCGACTAATATTAAGAATTAAAAGTCGGAAAAAGTTTGTGAACTTTTGTGTCCGAGCTTTATTCTAAAGCTTCGTTCATGTGGGTCCATAAGGTCTCAATGATAGACTCTCGGACGAGATTTTGGTGAACAAGAAATGATTGATTTTCTCTAAGAAAATTATTTTTTGAGTAATTAAATAAATAACTGGTTATTTATTTTTACATTTATTTCACGAATCATATTATGTTATTATATTGATAATAATATAATTTGATGATTTAAATAAATAAAACATGAAAATAAATATTTTCTCGTTTCGTACTACATTGATTAGTATGAAAATAATTAATGACTTGTCATTAAATAAATGAGATGTTCTAAATTAATTAAATATTATTTTAGAAATAAATTAAATAAATTTGGGAGATAATTAGGACAATATGGCCGGCCATAATAAGTGTTTTATGGGCTGGAAAAATTGTTTAAACTCATTAAAAGGAGTTTTGGGCTTAAGTTTGACTAATGGGTCTTAACTAGATTTTGACCTAATTTAAGCCCATTCTCTCTAATATAAAAGGAGGCTCTCTCTTTGGTAACCCTAGCCTAATTTCGACCAACACTCAGCCAAACGTTTTCCCCTTGTGCTTGAGAGGTTTTGGCCGAAATTAAGAGAGAAAGAGAGAGAGGAAAACTGTTTCCCGGCAGCCCTTCCTTTTCTTTGAGTTTCCCCTTCTTCCTTTGTTCCCACGAAAGAGTCCACCCTCTTTGTCTCCTAAAATCCCTTGAGTATTATCATTGACTCAACTTGTGGTTGTTTGAGTGATTTTTCTCTCTCCAGGGCCGGCTACATCTGGAGGAACGAAGGCACGACGGATTTGAGGATCTCCTTGACGCGCGTGGTGTAGAGGATCGGCCGATCACTTGGACGTACACCGAGACTTGCTCTCGCAGATCCAAACCCTATGTAAGTGTCTCTTAAACGAATTGGATCTGAATGATATAGTATTGTAGAATGATTATATTTATTTAGATTGTTTGTTTGCATGCTTAAATGAATTTATTGATATGTACATAAATTTGTTGACATGCTAGTTTAGATTTAATGACATGGTTATGAATATGTTAGAAAACGTTTTTAATATGTTAAATTGAATTATGAATATCCGCCATATATAGATATGTTTCATAATTAATTAGGTTAATTGTTAACTAAATTCCAACAAATAGTTCCTCATATGCTTAAACTTCGTGTGAATGGTTCTTGGTCTTGTCGTGCTTGCTAAAGAATAAGGAGTCAAACTCATGGTCTTCAACTTAGTTTGGCTTTGCACGGTGAAGGAGAATTTAAAACACGATTCTAAGTGTTTCTACTTATCAAAGGCGGCTACGAAGGGAATATTTGAAAGGATTCCTTTGAAAGATACGACCTGTACTTTCACGTCACCGTCAACGAGCTGTCAATAGGGAATTGTGCCTCTTTGTTTACTTTGAAGTGAGCGAGTTCGGAGAATATGCACATTTATATTTTTCTTATCTTAGATTTTACTAAGTATTTTACTTCGTAATCTTACCAAGTATTTTTTTTCAGGACAAATTCGGGCTCCCTCTACCGGTCTGAACTTCGAAGAGAAGTTAGAGCGACTAAAAGAAAAAACGATGTTTTGTGGAAGGACTTAACATTGTGCTATTTTGTGTGGACTGGTCTTTGGCCCATCCCCAACATTTTTGAACAAGGAAAAGCTACAAATTTTATCTTTGTCGAAGTATTTTACTTAGCAAATTTTGCATTTCATTTAATTTTTATTTCATTTGCCTAGATGTTGCCGATAACATGGATTTCGAAGTCTATACTCATAGGTTGAGGAAAGAGAAAAATAAGCAAATCGATATCACTAGAACTTTTGAACCAATCGTTCCATTGATTTATCTTGACTCCAAAGTCGATGTTGAATAAGCGGCTCTTATTATTGAGCAGACCGACATTCTGACATCTGGCAATGCCGCAAAGTATTAGGATTATATGATTAGTGAGTTGAGTTCTAAATAATTAGAATCAATACCAACTATCTTCGATAGCCTCCGTATTAAACTGAGTCATGTGGTGGGCACCTAAGTTCAGGCGGTGAGCTAAAATAAGGTCGATGACTGATATGTGTCTGAAAAACTATATCGAAAGTAATACATGTGGACCACATGAGTGAAGGCTGATCACTATTTGAGAGCATTCTACACTTGCGGTAGATGTACGTCCTAGAATGACCTTAGGGTAGATGTGTCGTTTAAGGAGTGTTATAACGCACTAACGGAGACCACTATGATGGTCATAGTGAGACTTGATCTAAATACTGAAGTGATCATGGACACTAGATCATGTTTCTGAGCTATTTGACTCATTCGCTAAAATGCTATCAATGCTAATCACTGTTGGAAATTACTTAACGATTTAAGTAGATTATTATTAAACATAACAAATTACGTGCGGAATTAATAATAAAAATGATCAAGCTAATTAACATATTGATTACTAACAACCTATTTGGCATTAAATTCATAAGCATGTGAATTAACAAATTAATTCTAATCTAGGAACATATTAATTAACAATTTAATTATAAACATGTATGTCGATAAAATTTAAACACTCCAATCAACATATAACAAATTATATAATTAACGAGTATTTAAAGTTATCGAGACTTACAAAATCGAGTTATAAATAACTCGGTCGAGAAATTGTGCTCGAGTTCGAAGTGAGAATCTTCAAGCTTTAATTCCGGGTTTGCAAGATCCTCCTCGGAGCGTCAACACGTCACGAAGAAATATGAGCGGCGGCTCGTGCACGGGCAGCAAAGGCGGCAAGGAGGCGCGGGCCTTGGGGCTGGTCCGAGAAGCTGGCAGCGGGGCGCACTGTCCTTGGCTACCTGGGAGCGGGCGGTAGTGGCTGGGCTCGTCGACGCTGAAGGCAGCGGCTCTAAGAGGCTTCGGAGCGGCAGGGAGGTGCTGGCGCCTCTGGGCTCAAGCGGAGGAGCAACAGGGACGTCGGCAGCATTCCGGGAAGAGGCAGGCTCGGCAGGACAGTGGCGGCGGGCTGCTTGGGCTTCCAGAGGCGCTGTCAGGCGCTGGCAGATTGCAGACAAAATTTCACGACGACGCTGAGAGCTCTTGGAAGCTCGGATCGGGATGCCGTTTTTTGCGTTGCTTCGGCAATGAACTGACTTAAATGGGTTAAAAAAGATTCTGGGTTTCCAGACTCGGTTTCAACGTATTCTTTGAATCTTTGGTTCGAAGGTGAGATTTCCAGAAAAAATAAATTTTAATGAAAATTGACCAAACAACCACAAGTTGATTCAACGATAACACAATAAGAATATGAGAAGATGAGTGTGGGCTCGGATGAACACACACAAAGAAAAACGAAGACAAAAATTTCGTCTTCCTTGGTGTTGGAATGGGCGGCCAAGAGGGAGAGAGAGAGCTGACTTTTTCAGCTCAAGAACAATAACGAGGATTCATCACTTTAGGGTTTCTACAAACACCTTATTTATAGGCATCATTAAGGGGCTCTCATGTAGACTTTTGTTAAATCAATATTCAGGCCAAAATCATGTTAATGACCGCCCCCTATGTCCTACTTGTCTCTCAATTTTGTTTCCCAAATTGTCTTAATTTAATCTCCAAATTCGACTTAATTTAGAACTCTCATATATTTGATAACTTGTTATTAAATTATTTTATAGATATCGAATAAATATGAAACTAGAAACTTTTAATTTCCTTATAATGTTTGTATGAGTTCTCTAGAGAACTATTATCACAATAATAATACTCGATAATTCACAAAATAATTAATTAACAAATAACACATTATTTGTTAACTCGCTGGGACAATAAATTTATCTTTACAAATCTCAATTTGTAATTAATGAGTAAATAAAAAATAGCGTTCATATAATCTCTTCTTAATGTGTATCATTGAGACCTTATGGACCCAAATGAACGAATCTTTAGAATAAGCTCAGACCTAATAATTCACAAATTATTTTCGGCTTCTGATTCTTAATAATGGTCGACTCCACTAAAAGACCAATATTGAAAATCACTAACTTCATGGGCGTATATTTTTCCGTTTGAAGTCACAAAACTTTTATGTACTTGATCCACAGTGTACTTTACCAAATTACCCTTTGTGTGTATCATTAAGTCCAGGGAATGTAAAATTACTGTTTTAGCCCTAGTAACTCCTTTGTTACCTATGAATGAGAAAAACATAAAGTGAGACGTCAATACGTGTCACATGTTTTAATCAAGGAATCTCATATTCAATTATTATATGGCCAGATTAATTCATTCACTATCTTGTAACAAAACATAGTGTAATACAATGACTTTCATTATGTGTACACGAATTCCATATATGTGAATCACATAATCCAACACTACAACATTATGTCACCAACCGTCGGGTCAGATGCAGCAATTACATGGCCATTGCCCATTGACAAATCAAATGACATAAAGTGCAGCATCGACTATGCACTCACCTCAGGATTAAGGTAGTTATCGAAGTACCCCTCGTATGTGATCTTGGAGCTTCTAGATTAAACGGTTTTATATCGAGCTTCCATAGAATTACTAGGTCTTGTTTAATATATTCTATAAGATATCAAGAATGAAATCATAGAGTCACAACTCTCTATATCACATGATAAGATATCATGATTCATTCAAACAATCGTTAATTAGACTCGATTGCTCTATCGGTCTTAAGATTGCGAACAAGTGTTTAAATTAGTCGCTTCTAAAATATGGCAGGTAACAATTAGAAGCGACTAGTCGCTTCTAAAATATGGCGGGTAATAATTAGAAGCGACTAGTCGCTTCTAAAGTCGCTTCTAAAATATGGGGGGTAACAAATAGAAGCGACTAGTCGCTTCTAAAGTCGCTTCTAATTGTTACCCGCCACCTCTTCCCACGCTTTTTTGGTCGGTGTTAAGGGCCTTTAGAAGCGACTTTAGAAGCGACTAGTCGCTTCTAATTTCGTCGCTTCAAAACATTAGAAGCGACTCGGCTTTAGAGGCGAAACATTAGAAGCGACTTTGTCGCTTCTAATGTCGCTTCTAAAGCCGAATTAGAAGCGACTTTTTGGCCTTTAGAAGTGACTTTTGTCGCTTCTAAAGGCCTTTTTTCTCCTAGTGTCATGTCAAATCTGTATTTAACACCATTTTCGTTGATGACAGTTTCAGAGCGTAGCATGCATACATAAACACAAACTATAGGAAAATAATGCTTATTATTAATATTAATGTTTCAGCAAAATATTACAAATAATAAATAAAATGTCTAATATTCTCCTTTGTGGGCACCAATCCCAACAAACTCCCACTTGACTCAAAGGAGATACAATATTCCTTTGGTTCACAATATCTCGGAGGTGATATTTGCACTCTATGTGTTTTGAGCGCTTGTGACTTCTTGGCTCCTTACAATTAGCTATTGCCCCACTGTTATTGCAATAAAGTGTAATAGGCTCGTTTGCACTTGGAACGACTTTCAAGTACAAAAGGAATTTCTTTAGCCACACAGCCTCCTTTGCAGCTTCACAAGCTGCCACATACTCGGCTTCCATGGTCGAGTCAGCAATGCAAGATTGCTTGATACTCCTCCAGACCATAGATCCACCATTCAAGGAAAACACATACCCTGTTGAGGATTTCCTTGAATCCTTGTCCGCCTGAAAATCAGAGTCAGAATATCCCATCATAGTCAGGTCACAACCTGAGTATGAGAACATGTAGTTTCTTGTCCTACGAAGATACCTCGAAACATGCTTCACAGCAACCCAGTGCTCGGGTCCAGGGTTCAACTTAATCCTACTTACCACGCTTACGCGTAGCAAATATATGGCGTAGTACAAAGGGTAGCATACACGATACTTCCGACGGCTGAAGCGTACGGAATGTGTCTCAAGTCCTCAACCTCTTGAGTAGTCTTAGGAGATTGCTCACTTGAGAGATGCAACCCATGTTTAAAGGGTAGCTGCCCTTTCATGGAGTCTTGCATACTGAAGCGACCCATGATCTTATCAATATAAGACGCTTGGGAAAGCGCTAACTTCCGGTTCTTCCTGTCACGAAATATTTTGAATACCCATAATGTAAGCCGCTTCTCCTAGATCCTTCATCTCAAATTGCTTTGACAGCCAGATCTTAACCTATGATAACTTACCAACATCATTCCCAATGAGTCGTGTGTCATCGACATATAGGATTATAAAACACACTTTGCCATCCTTTATCATCTTATAGACGCATGGCTCATCTACTAACTGATCAAAACTGTAGCCTTTCACAGTCTCGTCGAACCTAATATTCCACGACCTAGATGCGTGCTTCAGTCCATAGATAGACTTTGGCAACTCGTAAACCTTGTCCTGTTGGCCTTTCTCCACGAACCCGTCTGGTTAAGCCATATAAATGCGCTCATCAAGATTGCCATTCAGAAAAGCAGTCTTGACATCCATCTTCCAGATTTCATAATCTAGGGCGGCAACAATGGATAAGAGAGTACAGATGGACTTCAGCATCGCGACTGGTGAGAAGGTATCTTCATAGTCAATACCTTCCTTCTGCGTAAACCCTTTAGTCACCATTCTAGCCTTAAATTTCTCAACATTTCCATCCGTACCTCTCCTCTTCTTGTAGATCCACTTACACCCTACATGCTTGATGCCTTCGGGTAAATCTACAAGCTTCCAGACATCGTTGTTATACATCGAATGAATTTCAACGTTCATGGATTCTTGCCAGAGGTTTGCTTTGGAACTCAGCATCGCTTGGGAAAACGATATCGGATAGTCATCCTCTTGATATGCAGCTACAGTAAAAGTCTCTCCGACACCCATATATCAATCAAGTTGTCGTACATTCCCGACACTGCGACGAATCGCAGGAGTCTCTCATTCCGGAAGTGTATCTTCCACTATTGGGATAGAACTTGTTCTATCCTCCAAAGTACTAGCTACTTCATCCAATAGCTCCTCAAGCACAAGTCTGCTTCTCGGTACTACGTCCTTCATATAGTCTGCTTCCAGAAACCTAACATTCGTACTAACGAACATTTTCTGGTCAGTAGAACTATAGAAGATGTAGCCCTTAGATTCTTTGGTAAATCTTATGAAGAGGCATACTTTTGAACGACTAGCCAACTTGCTAGTATTTTGTCTCAGCATATGTGCTGGACAACCCCAGATACGGACGTGGTGTAAAACAGATTTTCTATCACTCCATCTCTCGTAAGGTGTTCCAAGTACCGTTTTAGACGGAACCTTGTTCAGAATGTATGCTGCCGCTTCTAAGGCGTATCCGCAGAACGAATCGGGAAGTGATGAGTAACTCATCATCAATCTCACCATATCTAGCAGAGTTCGATTTCTTCTCTCTAACACACCATTTAGCTGCGGGGTGCCAGGTGCTGTAAGCTGAGAATGAATACCTTCTTCCTTAAGAAAGTCTTCGAACTCTCCTGACAAATACTCTCCCCCTCGATCTGATCGAAGAGTTTTGATATGCTTCTCTGTCTGCTTCTCGACAAAAGTCTTAAACACCTCGAACATTTCAAAGGTTTCAGACTTATGTCTCATAAGGTAGACAAAACCAAAATGTGAGTAGTCATCGGTGAAGGTTCCAAAATACTCGTAACCTCCATGTGCCTGGATGTTAAATAGAGCACATACATCAGTATGTACGAGTTCCAAAACATACGTGGCTCTAAGACCTTTCGAAGAGAAAGGCCTCTTGGTCATCTTGCCCTCGAGACAAGATTCACATGTGGGAAGAGTTCCCACTTGTAGAGACTTCAAAGGACCATCCTTAGTCAATCTCTTAATCATATATAGGCCAATATGTCCAAAACGCAAGTGCCATAGATATGTGTCGTTGGTCGCATCAATATGTGACTGTTTACGTTTCCAGAGTGAATCAGTATTCACTTAGGTTTCCAAGATTGTCGGTTCAACGGGATAAAGATAATAAATCGAATCCACACGTTGAACTTTAGTAATAAAAGAACCATCAACAAAAATCTCAATACCATTATTGATCTTAATGGTGAATCCCTGCTCTTCTAAACGACCAAAAGAAATAAATTTCTTGCTAAGCTTGGAACATAATAAATATTATTCAATAATAAAGTATTATTTCCAAAACTAAGCTTCATGGTCCCGACAGATCTTGCTCCGATCTTTGTTCCATCTCCCCAAGTGAATTCGAATTGTTCGTCGCTCAAGCTCGTGATTTTCTTAAAACCATTCAAGTTACAAACAGCCCGGTCAGATGCCCCGCAATCTAACATCCAGGGCGATATCTTGTTTGTAGTATAACAAGCTTGAGTAACATTTATTATTCGGATGGAGTTTTTGGACTTCCTCTTAAACCTCTTAGAACCAGATGTCGAGGCTCTATGTTCGATAACGTTGAGCTCTCCAGACCTCTTCATGTTCTTAGGGAGAAGACCCTCGGCAGTCTGCAACTCCTTCATGAGCTCCGAGACAATATAGTCGAGCTTTTTCACGGAATAGTTCAGACGGAAGGCCTTAAAGGAGTCAGAGAGAGTTTCCAAGATCATATCTATTTTGGTGTCTCTATTGATCTCTGATCCAAGAATCTCCATCTCATTCAAATGATCCATGATCGCAAGCATGTGGTCTGAACAAGAGTTTCTGGTTTCGTTCTACAGTTCAAGAAACTGCAGATAGCTTGCTGCCTAGCCTGACGCCTATGACCTCCAAACATCTCAAGTACGTTGTACAACACATTGTACGTTGTATCGATGTATTTATGAGACTGCTGCAACACATTGCTCATATATGCTAAAATATAGCACCTTGCAATCTCATCGGATCTCATCCAAGAGTTATATGCGTCCTTGTCTTCCTGACTCGAGTGTTTACTCAGAATAGGAGGACAAGGGACAGTGAGAACGTACTTGTGCTTTTTCATCGTCAATATGATGTCGAGGTTACGTTTCCAATCTACGTAATTCTCACCTTCGAGTTTGTTTGTACTTAAAATAGTTCTATGTGGGGTATTTAAAAGACATTTGCTGAAACAAATAATAAAATAAATAAATTTAGTATGTGCTACAAATGCAAACTAAATGATGCATGCAACAGTCTTAATATGGTGAGGAAAGCATGTAAGCAATTCATGATATTATGAACTCAACGGATAACTACTTTTACGATGGATAAACCGTAGCTAACCTCCTTTCGTAGTAGTGACACATCATAATTTAGTTCGAACCATCCAAGAAGTCACAACTTCCAGTTCTCACTAATTACCATAAATCTTTGGTCACTTACTTTTAACGCAGAGCCTCTATGTGAGGATTATGTAAAAACATAAGCCTAAGTGCATAACCGACACGTGGGCCTTTAATCAAGTCACTTTGAAGACGGTTCACCTATGTCGAGACCCCGCTTCATCGTTTCTCATTAGTTCATCAACGATTTAACTAACCGAGTGCTTACGAAGTACTCACATTGAAGTGAAGGCCACTATGAATGAATCTTAGTTCATCACACACGTACATTTAAATCCGTGTCGGGGACCTTGGATTGCTTCAACGATAAAAAACTCTCCCACTTAGTTTTTGCCACGAATTAAATTCATTTAATTTTGTTTATAATTTTATAACCGATTATAATATTACAAACTATATGACGATTCATATAATAATTGATGTTGGCGTTCTATCCTATATGATGTGTGACGTGCTATACAATGAGATTAAATTAAATAAAGCATAAATAATTTAACTCATTGAATGGCGTATTTCTAAATACAACCCATAATAAGAATTACATATACTATTAAATTCTATTTAATTTTCTATGTTTTCCGGTCGAGGTACATGATGATGCGTCATTCGAACGATCGGATTAGCCCCCACACGTTCCATTGTGCGGCTAACTCCGATTTCCTCTCACTCAATTAGCCCACACACGTTCAATAACGTGCGGCCAATTTGAGTCTTTCGGTTTAGCTCTCACACGTTCAATAACGTGCGGCCAATACCGAGTCTCCTTCGTCTCTCGTCTTTACGTCGCCTAATTAAAATAATTTTATATTTTACAACTTAAACGTCCTCGAAAATTGAGGCTGACAATTTAAAAGAAAAATAAAATAAAATCCGGACGTAACCGGAAACAAAATCCTAAGGCCATATCAATAAGGATCCATACATAAACATCCAATCACAATTTATAACATTAATAATGCAATAAACAATCATATCCAAAAACGCCAACAATCAACTAGCTAAAACAAATTTTAAAACTAGTTACAACCTAGATTTTAATGCCAAATTATAGCTCTAATACCATTTGTTGGAAATTACTTAACGATTTAGGTAGATTATTATTAAACATAACAAATTACGTGCGGAATTAATCATAAAAACGATCTAGCTAATTAACATATTAATTACGAACAACCTATTTGACATTAAAATCATAAGCATTGGAATTAACAGATTAATTCTAATCTAGGAACATGTTAATTAAAAATTTAATTATAAACATGTACGTCGATAAAATTTAAACACTCTAATCAACATATAACAAATTATATAATTTAACGAGTATTTAAAGTTATGGAGACATAAAAATTCAAGTTATAAATAACTCGGTCTAGGAATTGTGCTCGAGTTCGAAGCAAGAATCTTCAAGCTTCAATTTCGAGTTTGCAAGATCCTCCTCGAAGCATCAACACGTTACTAAGAAGAATGAGCGGCAGCTCTTGCACGGGAGCGAATGTAGAAAGGAGGTGCGACCTTGGGGCTGGTCAGGGAAGCTGGCAGCAGGTGACGCGCGGTCCTTGGCTGGCTGGGAGCGGGCTGCAGCGGCTCTAGGAGGCTTCGGAGCGGCTGGAAGGTGTTGGCGCCTCTGGGCTCAAGCGGAGGAGCAGCAGGGATGTCGGCAGCATTCCGGGTAGAGGCAGGCTCGGCAGGACAGTGGCGGCGGGCTGCTTGCGCTTCCGGAGGCGCTGTCGGGCGCTGTCAGGCGCTGGCAGATTGCAGACAAAACTTCGCGACGACGCCGAGAGCTCTTGGAAGCTCGGATCGGGATGTCGTTTTTTGCGTTGCGTCGGCAATGAACTGACTTAAATGGGTTAAAAAAAATTCTGGGTTTCCAGAATCGGTTTTGCCGTATTCTTCGAATCTTTGGTTCGAAAGTGAGATTTCCAAATTTTTTTTTTTAATGAAAATTGACCAAACAACCACAAGTTGATTCAACAATAACACAATTAAAATATGAGAAGATGAGTGTGGGCTCGGATGAACACACACGAAGAAAAATGAAGACAAAAATTATGTCTTCCTTGGTATTAGAATGGCGGCCAAGAGGGAGAGAGAGAGCTGACTTTTTCAGATCAAGAACAATAATAAGGATTCATCACTTTAGGGTTTCCATAAACCCCTTATTTATAGGCATCATTAAGGGGCTTTCATGTGGGCTATTGTTAAATCAATTTTCAGGCAAAATCATGTTAGTGGCCGCCCCCTATGTCCTACTTGTCTCTCAATTTTGTTCCTCAAATTGCCTTGATTTAATTTTCAAATTCGACTTAATTTAGAATTCTCATATATTTAATAACTTGTTATTAAATTGTTTTATAGATATCGAATAAATATGAAATTAGGAACTTTTAATTTCGTTATAATGTTTTATGAGTTCTCTAGAAAATTAATTTCACAATAATAATACTCGATAATTCACAAAACAATTAATTAACAAATAACACATTATTTGTTAAGTCGCTCGGAAAATTAATTTCTTTTTACAAATCTCAATTTGTAATTTATGAGTAAATCAATAATAGCGTTCATATAATCTCTTCTTAATGTGTATCATTGAGACCTTATGAACCCACATGAACGAAACTTTAGAATAAGCTCAGACTCAATAATTCACAAATTATTTCCGGCTTCTAATTCTTAATAATGGTCGACTCCACCTATGGACCAATATTGAATATCTCTATGTTCATGTGTGTATAATTTTTCGTTTGAAGTTACAGAACTATTCTGTACTTGATCCACGGTGTACTTTACCAAATTATCCTTCGTGTGTATCATTAAGTACGGGAAAAATTACGGTTTATCCCCTAAAGTTATTATTTCACTAACTCCTTTGTTACTTGTGAATGAGAAAAACATAAAGTGAGACGTCAATATGTGTCACGTGTTTTAATCAAGGAATCTCATATTCAATGATTATCAGGCCAGATTAATTCATTCATTTTCTCGTAACAAAGCATAGTGTGATACAATGACTTTCATTATGTGTACACGAATTCCATATCTGTGAATCACATAATCCAACACTACAACATTATGTCACCAACCGTCGGGTCAAATGCAGCCATTACATGGCCATTGCACATTGACAAATCAAATGGCATAAAGTGCAGCATCGACTATGCACTCACCTCAGGATTAAGGTAGTTATCGAAGTACATCTCGTATGTGATCTTGGAGCTTTTAGATTAAACGGTTTTATATCGAGCTTCCATAGAATCACTAGGTCTTGTTCAATATCTTCTATAAGATATCAAGAATAAAATCATAGAGTCACAACTCTCTATATCACATGATAAGATATCATGATTCATACAAATAATCGTTAATTAGACTCGATTGCCCTATCGGTCTTAAGATTGCGAACAAATGGTTTAAACTGGTTAGAAGTGGTTATCATGTCAAATATGTATTTAACACCTTTTTCGTTGATGACAGTTTCAGAGCGTAGTATACATACATTAACACAAACTATAGGAAAAGAATGCTTATTTATTAATATTAATGTTTCAGCAAAAGATTACAAATAATAAATAAAATGCCTAATATTCTCCTTTGTGCGCACCAATCCCAACAATCAAAACTCATGTCTTGGGAATTTTCTTAGAGCATGATTCGAGTGGGAAATTATTCATCGATACGGAATCTGTTTTTAACAAAGTTCGCTTTCAACAATCATGAAATAAAATATAGGAATTTTACTTTTAGTAAAATGTCGTAAATATAATATATAATCGGGAATAAATAAGAAGGTGTAAGAAATAATATAATATTGAATTAATCGAGCAAACAAAATCGAGTTGCTCGATTACAAAGAAGAGCGGAATATTGAGGTCAATAATCTCAACAGATATATATTAAAGAAAAAATGTACGCGTGGTCTTTGTCTCTTCACATGCTTCCATCGATCGAATTTGTTGGGAAAGAGATTCTGACTTCTTCTATGATCCGAGTACTTTGGCGAAGTAATAGGTCGACGATTGACATTGTTGTTGGTGCGGTCCTTTTGGCGAGGTGAATGCTAGTAAGTTCGACTTTGTCTTATGTGCTCTGCTTGATAGGCCTGTCAATGAGCGGTTCGGGCTAGATCTCGGAGGTTGAGTTTCGTTCAGGCCCAAAATATTTATTGTTGATTTTATACCCCCACATAATCCAGCCTTCCTGAGAGAAGGTTAATGTTCACTCACCTAAACGTTGATTTCAGAACCGATAGATTTGTAACACTTTCGGATTAAGTTAACGTTCGAAAGAATCTTTCTTTAAGGAAGCAACAATGGTTAGGTGTGATATGTATCAAGAGAAGTATAACGGAAAAATTTACTTCTCTTGACACATGATGAACCTGGAGGATCTTGATCACGAGCTGACTATATTAGTGGACACTCGTAACGATGATAAAATATAATTCTAGTAATATAAGAAGGGTTCAATCTTATATTGCACAATGGAGTATTGATAAAGACTAGATAATGATAGAGAGATAGGACTGTATCGTCTTTTTCGTCAGGTTCGTTAAGCTTCTACTACTAGGTCCATAGTCCCCGATTCAGCTCTGATAAAGGCGGATAAGAACTTTCAAATAATAATATTAAATCATTATTTTATCTCACATGCTGTAATGGTGACTGATAGCATTAATTCTCGAAAACGGGTATTCGCAAAATTAAATAAATTTTTATAACATAATTTTTAGTTATTGTTGGATAAAGTAAATGAATAATCAATTGGATTTTAAGCAAACGAGCCTTGGAAATTCTTGGGTTGAACTTGGGACAAGGTTGGTCGAGTTTCAGTAGGGATAAGTGTTGGAAATTGATTAACATTTAATTAACAATATTATATAAAATATCTAAGAATGGTAGAATTATATAATAAGATCTACAATATATTAAAACATATTTCAACATATTCAATAACTATGTCATTAAAAATTCCTAATATGTCAATAAACAATTTTATTCTAAACATACTCGTAAACAAATTGAAAGTATTAAATCTAGCAATCCTATAAACATTTTTATATTTGCAACCAATTTGTTAGAAAAGACTTACACGTGAGATTGTAAACAATCTTGTATGTAGCTCTCTTTCGTCGGAATGGATAAGGCACAGGCTCTCCGGATTTCTTGAAGCTGCCTCGCCAGACTAGAGGGTCTGTCACGCCGGATTGCTTGCTTGCCGGCCGGAGAAGATGCGTCTGTGAGCCTGCTAGTCCCTGCACTGCTGGAGCTGTGGGACATGTGCGCCTAGGTGGACGGTGGTCTGGGACACGTGGTAGGTAAGGTGGCTCGGGCTGGAGGCGCGCTGGACGTTGGTGGCTCAGGCGCACTTGGGGATGTGTGTTCAGCGAGTAGGTTGTCCGGTGAGAGTCAGTCAGGCCGATAGAAAAACTTATTTGAGCCTCGTTGCGTCTGGCTCATTTTCTTTGTGTTTTGGCTGGTTCTCTACAAAGAAAAATTCACTCAAACACCACGAGAAGAGTCAATAATAATACTCTCGGATTTTGGGGAAATCAAGAGAGTGAGTTTTCTTAATTAAACTTAAACCCGATATTTTTCAAATGAGTTTTTAAAATTAATTCTCAGCCCTAATTATCAAATATGGCCGAGTATTTCATTAATTTAATTCTCAAAATTTATTTGATTTATTTCTAAAATAATATTTAATTAGTTTAGAACATTTAATTGATTTAATGATAAGCCATTAACTATTTTCATACATCTCAAACATGTACGAAACGAGAAAATAATTATGTTCATCTTTTATTTATTTGAATCATCAAATTATGTTATATTTTTATCAATATAATACCATAATATGATTCATTAAATAAATGTAATAATAAATAACTAATTATTTATTTAATTACTTAGAAAATAGTGTTTCTTATTGTAAATCACAATTTACATTCAATGAGAAAATTAATCATTCTAGTTCAATAAATCTCGTTTGAGAGTCTATCATTGAGACCTTATCGACCCACATGAATGAAGCTTTAGAATAAAGATCGGACTCAAAAGTTCACAAACCTTTTCCGTCTTTTAATTCTTAATATTAGTCGATTCCACTAAAGGACTAATATTTAAACTCTCTAAGTTCATATGCATTTATTTTCCGTTTGATGTGACAAAACAATTCTTCACACGACCCACATAGTATTTTACAATATTATCCTTCATGTGTATCAGTAACTCTGAGGATTGTAAAATCATTGTTTTACTCCTAAATTATTTCGCTAACTCCTTTGTTATTTGTGAATGAGAAAAACATAAAGTGGGATGTCTTTACATGTCACATGTTTTATTCAAAGAATGTTCTATTCGATGATACCAGACCCGGTTTATTCATTCACACTCTCGTAACAAAGCATAGTGTGATACTAATGTATTGGCATTATTTCAACACGAATTCCGTATCTGTGAATCACATAATCCAATGTAACAATGTCATGACACCAATTGCTAGGTCAAATGCAACTTCAATTAGCCATTGCCCATTGAAAAATCAAATGTCATAAAGTGTCACATCGATTATGCATTCACTTCAGGATTTAGGTAAGTACCAAAATACCCCTCGTATGTGATCTAGAAGTTTTTATCTCGAACTTCAGAGTATCACAGGTCTTGTTCAATATCTTCTGTAAGACATCAAGAATGAAGCGCAGAGTCCCAATTCTCTTTATCACAAAATAAGATATCCTGATTCATTCAAACAATCAATACTCAGATTCGATTGCCATATCGATCTCTAGTTTGCGAACTATTATTTAAACTAGTCACAGGAGGCTATCTTGTAAACTCTGTACTTAGCACCCCTTTCGTTGATGACAGTTTTAGAGCGTAGCAAACATACATAAACAAAAACTTAATCAATAATAAATATTTAATTTTAAGTAATGTTTCAACAAAAAACCAAATACAAAAGTATTTATAGTTTATAATGTCTAATATCTCCTTTGTGGGCACCAATCCTAACAAACTCCCACTTGACTCAAAGGAGATGCAAGTGATCCTTCAGTCCCAATCCTTCTAGGTGTCCGTCGAAGACTTTACACGTTAAATGATTAGTGAATGGATCAGCAAGGTTGTCCAACATCGAGATCTTCATGACATTGGCGTCTCCTTTGTGAATGATGTCTCATACTAGGTGATACTTCCGTTCTATATGTTGAGCACTTGTGACTTCTTGACTCCTTACAATTAGCAACAACCCCACGGTTATCCTAAAGTTTGATAGGCTCGGTTGCACTTGGAACTACTTCCTAGTACATAAGGAATTTCCTCAGGAACACAGACTCCTTCGCAAGCTGCCACAGACTCGGCTTTCGTGGTCAAGTCAGCAATGCAAGATTGGTTGATACTCCTCAAAACCACGGACCGACCATTCAGGGTGAACACAGATCCTGATGTGGACTTCTTGGAATCCTTATCTGCTTGAAAATCGGAGTCGGTATATCTCGTCATATTCAGGTCACCACCTGAGTATGCAAGCATGTAGTTTCTCGTTCTCCGGAGATACTTGAGAACATGCTTGACAGCAACCCAGTGCTTGGCACGCCCACTACGTAACAAATATCTGGTCTCGTGCAAAGCATGGCATACATGAGATTTTCTATGGCTGAAGCGTAAGGAGTATGTCTCATGTTCTCAACTTCTTGAGTAGTCTTGGGAG
Source organism: Urtica urens (assembly GCA_958296335.1). Lineage (NCBI taxonomy): Eukaryota > Viridiplantae > Streptophyta > Magnoliopsida > Rosales > Urticaceae > Urtica > Urtica urens. Next base: position 16,241,480 of record OY282526.1, read on the forward strand.
ACTTCTCACTTGAGAGATGCACTCCAAGTCTGAAAGGTAGCTGTCTTTTCTTGGATTCTGGCATACTGAAGCGATCCATGATCTTATCATTATAAGTTGCTTGAGATAGCGTTAACTTTCGGTTCTTCCGATCTCCAAAGATTTGAATCCTTATAATGTAAGCTGCTTCTCCAGGATCTTACATCTCAAATTGCTTTGACAGCCAAATCTAACCTCTGATAATTTTCCTACATCATTCCCAATGAGTAGTACGTCATCAACATACAAGACTAAAAAGACCACCTTGCCATCGTTTATCATCTTATAAATGCATGGCTCATCTACTAACTGATCAAAGCCGTAGTCTTTTACAGTCTCATCGAATCTAATATTCCACGATCTAAATGCTTGCTTCAGTCCATAAATTGACTTCAGAAACTCACAAGCCTTGCCATGTTAGCCTTTCTCCATGAACTGGTTTGGTTGAGCCATATAAATCCTCTCGTCAAGACTTCCATTCAATTAACATCCATCTGCCAGCTTTTATAATCTAGGGCAACAACAATGGATAAAAGAGTATGTATGGACTTCAGCAGCGCAACTGGCGAGAAGTTTTCCTCATAGTCAATACCTTCCTTTTGTGTGAACCCCTTTGCCACAAGTCGTGCCTTAAATGTCTCAAAATTTCCATTCGGTCCTCTTTTCTTCTTGTATACCCATTTACACCCAACAGGCTTGATGCCTTCGGGTAGATCTACAAGATTCTAGACCTCGTTGACATACATTAAATGCATTTCAACGTTCATGGCTTCTTGTCATAGGTTTGCTTTGGTACTCTGGATCGCTTGGGAAAATGATACTGGATCACCTTTCTCCTTGTTTGCGACAGCAGTGAAACTCTCTCCGATACCTATGTATCGTTTAGGGTGTCGTACAATCATGTTACTGCGACGAATCACGGGAGGCTCTAGTTCTGAATGTGGTTCTTCCGCTATTGGTATAGGACTCAACCTATCTTGTGAAGTGCCAATTACTTCACCCAACATCTCCTTCAACACTAATCTGCTTCTTGGTACAAAATTATTCATATAGTCCTTTTCAAAACCTAGCATTCATGCTAATGAACGTTTTCTGGTCAGTAGGACTATAGAAGATGTACCCTTTTGTCTCCTTTGGATATCACACGAAAGGGAATAATTTTGAACGACTAGCCAACTTGCTAGTCTTTTGTCTCAAGACAAGTGCTGGACAACCCCAGATTCGAATGTGGTGTAAAACATATTTTTTACCACTCCACCTCTCATAGGGAGTACCATGGACCGTCTTCGACGAAACTTGGTTCAGAATGTAAGCTACCGTTTATAGGGCATATCCCTAGAACGAATTAGGAAGGGATGTGTAACTCATCATCGACCTCAGCATATCTAGCAGAGTTTGATTCCTTCTCTTTGACACACCGTTATGCTTTGGAGTGATAGGTGCTGTAAGTTGAGAATGAATGCCTTCTTCTCTAAGAAGGTCTTCGAACTCTCCAGACAAGTACTCTCCCCCTCGATCTGATCAAAGGGTTTTGATATGTTTCTCCTTCTGCTTCTCAACCAAAGCCCTATACTCTTTTAACATTTCAAAATTATCGGATTTGTGTCGCATAAGGTAGATGTGACAAAATCTAGAGTAGTCATCAGTGAAGATTAAAAAGTATTTGTAACCTTCTCTTGCTTGGATGTTAATTGGACCACACACATCACTATGTATGAGTTCCAACACTTGCGTGGCTCTTAGACCCTTCGAAGAGAAAGGTCTCTTGGTCATCTTGCCCTCAAGACAAGATTCACAGGTGGGCATGGATCCCACACGTAAAGATTTCAAAGGACCATCATTTGTCAACCTCTTAATCCTATCTAGGCCAATATGTCTAAGACGTAAGTGTCATAGATATGTGTCATAAATTTTATCACTATGAAACGTCTTACGCTTCTCGAGTAAATCTCTAGTCACCTCGCTGTCCAAAATTGTCGGCTCATTTGGATATAAATAATAAATAGAATCCACACGATAAGCTTTAGTAATAATAAACCATCAACATAAATTTCAATACCGTTATTGATTTTAAAGTTGAAATATTGTTCTTCCAAACGACCAGATGAAATCAAATTCTTGCAAAAGTCTGGTACATAATAATTTTTATTCACAAACAAAGCCTTATTTCCAATGTTCAGCTTCATGGTCCCAACAGATCTGGCTCCGACCTTCGTTCCATATACCTAGTTGAACGTGAACTCTCCATCACCTAAGCTCCCGGTTTTCTTGAAACCATTCAAATTACACACAATATGGTCATAAGCCCCGCAGTCTAAAATCCAGGGTGATTCTTTGATTGTCGTTTAACAAGCTTGAGTGACGAAGCTCATACCTTTCCTCTTGACAGTCTTGAGGTAGGGATGACAGTTCCTTCGCCAATGCTCAGTCTCTCCTCAATGGTGACACTTGTCCTCTGACTTGTCCACCTTTGCGATACATTTGCCCTTAGCATCCGCAACCTTATTGTAAGGCTTCTTGGATCCAGTTCTGCTGGTGTTTTTGGGTCCTCTCTGTTGGCAGAGACGGCCTCAAGAAGATTTTTATTTAAACATAGATGTAATATATAAATCTTTCATAAAGTCCTTATTGTAATTTGCTGATTAAATTAATAAAAGTTGAAACGTTCAAAAGTCGTTTAAGGCATTATGAAATTAATTTGTTATTTGTGCAATTATAATTCTACAATGGGTATTTTAAGAATTGTCTTAAAAGAAATAAGGATGCATCTAGACGCTCCCCCATGTAGAATCTCGGCCAAACATGCATCAAGAGGAGGTTTTTATTTCCCTTTAATTATAAGGATAATTACCCAAAAGAAAAAGGGAAATCAATTTCCTTGAGAAGGAAACAAATGTGCTAAGTGTAGAAACAAATTTCCTCACTAATGCATTAGGATGGCCGGCCACATTAGAAGAGAAAGGGGAAGGGAAAATCAAATATTGTGTCAGGAATGAATTATTCTTTCATGAATGAATAATTGACCTTTATAAATTTTTTCCTTTTCCTATAAAAAGAGCGTCACATAGAGATATGAAAAATAAGCTTTTGCCTTGTTCTCTCTTGGTCTTGGCCGACCCCTTTCCCTCTCTGTCACTAGAAAATGCTTCTATTATTTTGGCACCTAAGTCCTCATTAGACTTAGGCTAAATTAGCTCTTTAGCTCATAGACTTGTTATTGAGTTATTGTGTTTAATTGTGCCCACACACAAATCCTTCTAAACCTATATAGACTCTTGTAATAGAAACTTTAGGTTTCTCAAGTTCAAGACTAGACGTGAAGGAATCGAGCCAAGGAAGAAGATCCACCTTTCCCAAGATGCTTCAAGTTTGAAGACACAAGAAAAGTTAGTATTCAAGTAGATTAAATAATGTTTTTAATTTATAACATGTATATGCACTTTATCAAGGTTGGTAAAAAATGTTTTACTAGTAAAATAATTTTTTATATTCCGCCATTAATATGATTAATGATAAATTTTTCTTAACCCTAGATCTATTCCAACAGTATGAAGAATGGTTTAAACTATCTTTATCCAACACAACCTTTGCTATTAGACACTGAAATAGAAAATGATCTAACTAGGAAACCAAAGAGCACCAAACTTAATGACTCCTCTAACCAAACTTAAATGAGAATACTCAGAGACGCATTGCTCCTAACATTGCTTTTATAGCTACATTCTTAAGTGAAACGATGAGACAAGGCCTCCCCTCAGCGGATTATTTTCAAAGTAGATCTTGTTGAACTAAGTTGTTGGTTACACACATAGACTCAAAATCTAGTAATCGTCCCTCGCGGCCCTGTGAAACGTTTTGCGGGATCAAACTTCTTTATAAGGTGGCTAGTCAAAGCATTGATGTATTGACATCATGATTATGCATTAATGATGTGACATTTACTTATGAAAGGCGACTCTTTGCGGCCTTCCCTCGAAGGAGTAAAGTGTCATTTTGTTCATAACACCTTTGGATTTATTATGTCTAAATAAAATTAAACTTAAAATCCTAAACAAAAAGACTAATCATAAATTGTTTTAACTATCAGCAACATGTCCTAGACATCGTCCTTACGAAGGACAAACACAAATAGGTACTCACCACCCCATGTCCTTTTAAAGCGAATGATGATTCGACTCAAGAAGACAAGGATGCCCTAGCGGCCTGAATCCAATAAGATGAGATTGTGAGATGCTATGGTTTAGCATTAATGAACAATATGTTGCAACAACATCATCGTGATATTGATTCGGCCTAAATCATGCTCTTCAATCTCTATGAGATGTTTGAAGAGCAAAGGCGTCACGCTAGATAACAAGCGGTTCAACAGTTTGTGAACTATCCCTGAATGAAAGCTAAGACTCTTGTTAGAGAACACATGATATTGATCATAATTTATCTCAATGACATGGAAATCTTTGGATCTGTGATTAATGGAGAAATCAAATAGATATAATCTTGGAACTCTCCCTGAATCTTTTGATACTTTCAAGCTAAACTACTCCATCAATAAGCTAGGGTACACTGTTACCGAGCTGATGAAGGAGATTCACACCGATGAGGGACTCTAGCATAGAAACTGTCCTGCCTACCTCAAGACTAAAGGGAAAGGTATTGTACTGATTACTGAAACTTGTTTAGTAGCTGATAATGTATCATCGTGGATTATTGACTCCACTACTACTAACCATGTTTGTTGTTCCTTGAATGGGTTCAGGAAAAGCAAAATCTTAGAGAATGGCGACTTCTGCTTCAAGTGGGGTGATGGGAGTTTGGTGTCTGCTAAGGCTGTGGGATCCGTGACACTGTCTTTCGAAGACAAAACTTTAAATTTAAATAATGTGTATTATGTTCCTTCCTTTGGGAAAAATTTAATATCTGTAGCTCAAATTGTTGAGCAGATTTATTATTTAAAATTTATTGATAATGGAATTCGTATTATTACTTCGAATTCATTTGTCAATGCTGCATGTTTAAAGAATGGTTTTTCTATCTTTATCCTACACAACCTTTACTATTAGACACTGAAAGAGATAATGATCTAATTAGGGAACCCAAGAGGATCAAACTTAATGACTCCTCTGATCTAATAAAATCAACACATCTCTGGCACTTAAGACTTGGTCATATTAGTCTAGATAGGATTAAGAGACTTGTGAGGTATGGTCCACTCAAAGCCTCTGCAATAGGCTCACTGCCAACTTGTGAATCCTGTATAAAAGGAAAAATTATCAAATAACCTTTCTCTGATAAAGGTCGAAGGGCCACTGAACTACTGGAACTAATACATTCTGATATATGTGGTCCACTCGGAATTCAGGCACGGGGAGGATACAAATACTTCGTTACCTTTACCGATGATTACTCAAGATATGTATTTTTCTATTTTCTCAAACACAAATCCGAAACCTTTAACGTATTTAAGGTGTTTCGGGCTTTAGTGGAAAAGCAGACTGGCAAACAGATCAAAAGCCTTCGATCTGATCGAGGCAGTGAGTACTTGTCTGAAGAGTTCGATGACTTTCTTAAATAAGAAGGTATCGCTTCTCAACTTACAGCACCTGGCACACCTTAACAGATTAGAGTGTTAGAGAGAAGGAATCAAACTCTAATAGAGATGGTTAGATCAATGATGAGTTACTCATCACTCCCTAATTCCTTTTGGGGATACCCTCGAAAGTGCCGCATATATTCTGAACTTAGTTCCGTTTAAGACAATCCCTGGTACTCCTTATGAACGATGGACTGGGCGTAAAGCTAGTATAAGCCACATCAAAATTTGGGGTTGCCTAACACATGTGCTAAGGCAAAAGACTAGCAAGTTGGCTAGTAGGTCAGAACTATGTGTATTCGTTGGATATTCAAAGGAAACCAAAGGTTTCACATTCTATAGTCCCGAGGACGACAAAATGTTTTTCAGTGCTAATGGTCATTTCCTTGAGGAGGACTATATCAAAAATACGAAACCTAGAAGCAAAATTATGATTGAAGAAAAGTTGGATGAGGAAGTTTCAATCTCATGTGTAAGAACTGTTGGGATTGGTGCCCACAAAGGATATATTAGACATTGAAATTTAATTTTGCTAAGACATTAATATAAATAAATATCCATTCTTTATTATGTTAGTGTTTATGTATGAAAGCTACACTCTGAAACAGTCACTAATGAAAGGGGTGCTAAGTACAGACTTGACAAGATAACCCCTTGTGACTAGTTTAAACATTTGTTCGCAATCTTAAGATCGATAAAGTAATTGAATCTAAGTAATGATTGTTTGAATGAATCATGATATCTTATCTTGTGATATAGAGAGTTGTGACTCTGTGATTTCATTCTTGATATCTTGTAGAAGATATTGAACAAGACCAGTGATACTTAGAAGTTTGAGATAAAACCGTTTAATCATTCGCACCTTCAAGATCACATACGCGGGGTACTTTAGTACTTACCTGAATCCCGAAGTGAATGCATAATTGATATGACACCTTGTGACATTTGATTGGTCAATGGGTAATGACTAAGTTATAGTTGCATCTGACCCGATGGTTGGTGTCATAACATTGTCATATTGGGTTATATGATTCACAGATATGGAATTCATGGTGAAACAACGCAAATGCATTAGTATCACACTATGCTTTGTTATGAGAGTGTGAATGAATAAACCTTGTCAGGTATTTATCGAATAAGAACATTCTTTGATTAAAACATGTGACACGAAGACATCTCACTCTATGTTTTTCTCATTCACAAATAACAAAGAAGTTAGTGACACATAACTCAAGGGGTAAAGCGGTAATTTTACATTCCTCTGAGTTAATGATACACATGAAGGGTAATATCGTAAAGTACTCTGTGGATCGTGTGAAGAATTGTTTAATCACATCAAACGGAAAATATACGCATATAAACTTATAGAGTCTCAGTATTAGTCTTTTAGTGAAATCGACTAATATTAAGAATTAAAAGCGGAAAAAGTTTGTGAACTTTTGAGTCCGATCTTTATTCTACCGCTTCGTTCATATGGGTCCATAAGGTCTCAATGATAGAAACTTAGAAGAGATTAAATGAACTAGAATAATTGATTTACTCATTGAATATAAATTGTGATTTATATCGAGAAAGTTATTTTCTAAGTAGCTAAATAAATAATACATTTGAATAATTCAAATAAATAAAAGAAGAAAATAAATTTTTTCTCATTTCGTACTTATTTGAGAAGTATGGAATTATAAATGAGAGTTCTAAATTAATTGAATTTAAAAATAAATCAAAAGAATTTGGGAATAAAAGAAAAGTACATGGCCGAGTATGAGGAAGGGAGATGTCCGAATAAACTAAGTGGTTTGGTCGTAAGTTTGACCTAAATTAAGTCCGTTTAACTTGTTTATATAAAAGGCTTAAGGAAACCCTAATCACTAAGTTAACCTAATAGAATTTTCGGCCAAAACACTCCCCCTCTCCCCTTGTGACACTCAGCCGAAGTCCTCAGAGAGAACAAAGAGAGAAAATTTGTTTTCTCTCATTCCTTAAGTGATCCCTTTATTCCCGATAGTTCATAGAAGAGCCCACCCTGTCAATCTCAACAATTTCTCTGTGTATTATTGATGATTCATATTTGTGGTGTTTGTGTGGATTGTATTCTGTGAAATTTTAATTTTAGAATTAAAATTGAAGTCCCGAAGCTTCTGGCTGATCTTCTTCCGGCGCGCAGCCCCGTCCTGCATGCATGTGCCTGCCCGTTAAGATCTCCCTTTCCGACGAAGCCCCTAGGCGCTCAAGCGCCCTAGTCCGCGTCCTCTCAGGCGCAAGCCCCAATCCGGTGAAGGTGTCCAGGCGCGCTCCCAGTTCGGCAAAGGTGTCCAGGCGCGTCCCTCTAGTCCGGAGAAGGTCCTATCCGGCGAGCCCCTGCACCCTATTCGGCTAGCGTGCGCTTAGCCATTCTGACGAGCCTTGTTCACCCGTTTGACTCGACGAGGCCTTCACGTGATAGCTAGCAACGTCAAGATTGTTTACAATCTCAATTGTAAGTCATTCTCAGCGAATTGGATGCATATATATAAATTTTTTATATAGGTTAATAGTGTCTTCAATTGTTTAATAATATTTTTAGAATAAAATAGTTTATTAATATGTCTATAAATTTAATGCTTAGGTTGTTTGAATATATTAAAAATAGTTTTTAATATAATAGATCTAATTATATTTTTCCGCCACATAAGATGTGTTATATAATTAAGTTGTTTAAATTGTTAAATAAATTCCACCAAAAACTGTTCTTATCCCAATTGAAACGCAACCTAACAATTCATAACCTCGTCAAGTAGTACATGTTTTATGGCGATACTCTCATAGCCGTCGGTGACATGGATGACCCTGTATCCTACAGCCAAGCCATGGCTGGTTCTAAGTCAAACCTTTGGCTTGACGCCATGAAAGTTGAGATGCATTCGATGTATGTCAACAAAGTCTGGAACCTTGTAGACCTACCTGAAGGGGTTAAACCTATAGGGTGTAAGTGGATCTATAAAAACAAAGGGGTCCGGATGGGAACGCTGAGACGTTCAAAGCGCGACTAGTGGCTAAGGGTTACACCCAAAATGAAGGTATCGATTATGAAGAAACTTTCTTGCCAGTCGCAATGGTAAAATCCATCCGCATACTTCTATCTGTTGTTGTCGCTCTCAATTACGAGATCTGGAAAATGGATGTCAAGACTGCTTTCCTGAATGGAAATCTTGACGAGGGCATTTTCATGGCTCAACCAGAAGGTTTCGTGGAAGGTCGTCAAGAAACCAAGGTTTTTGAGTTGCTTAAATCCATTTATCTTTGAGCTTTATCAGAGAAAGGTCGTTTGGTCATATTTCCTTCTATACAGAATCCACAAGTCGGCAATGAGCCTATTGCAGAGGCTTTGAGTGGACCATCCCTCACAAGTCTCTTAATCATATCTACACTAATATGACCAAGTCTTAAATGCCTGAATGTGTTGATTTTTTTAGATCAGAGGAATCATTAGTTTTGATCCTCTTTGGTTCCCTAATTAGATCATTATCTATTTCAGTCTCTAATAGCAAAGGTTGTGTAGGATAAAGATAGTATAAATCATTCTTCAAACATGCATCACTGAGAAATGAATTAGAAAAAGTAATACAAATTCCATTATCAATAAATTTTAAATAATAATTCTACTTAACATGAGCTACAAATAAAAAGTTTTTCCCAAAGGAAAGAACAAAATATACATTATTTAAATTTAAAATATTGTCTTCAAAAGACAATGTCATAGACAGCCTTCGCAGATACCAAGCTCGCATCACCCCATTTTAAGCATAAGTCGCCATCCTCTAAGCTTTTGCTTTTCCTGAACTGATTCAAGAAACAACAAATATGGTTAGTAGCGGCAGCGTCAACAACAAACATTATCAGCTACTAAACAAGCTTCGATAATAAGTACAATACCTTTCCCTTTAGCCTTGAGGTAGGTAGGACAGTTCCTACGCCAATGTTCGGGCTCATTGCAATGATGACAGTTGTCCACCTTGATAGCCCGGGGCACCTTCTTCTTCTAAACCTTGCTAGGGTTCTTCTTTTCGGCTATATGAGATCTCTTCTTAGATCCATAGGTGGAGGCTTTGTGGTCAGTAGCATGAGCCTCTCCATTAGCCCTCTTTTCCTTTAAGAGTCCCTCAGCGGTGTGAAGCTCCTTCATTAGCTCGGTAACAGTGTACCCTAGCTTATTCATGGAATAATTCAGCTTAAAAGTATCAAAAGATTCAGGGAGAGGTTCAAAGATCATATCTATTTTGGTATCTCCATCAAACTCTAATCCAAGGACTACCAACTCATATAGATAACTTATGATCAGTATCATATTCTCTCTAACGGTAGTCCCTGCTTTCATACGACAGCTCATAAACGATAGTAGCGCTTGTTGCCTAGCCTGACGCCCTTGCCCTCTAAACATCTCCTGGAGATTGTAGAGCATTTCATAGGCTGACCCAATATCATGATATTGTTGTTGCAACACATTGTTCATCGATTCTAAACTAGCCTTTCATAGGCTGACCCAATACCATGATATAGTTATTTATTGTTGCAATTATTTAATGAATCATATAATATTATTGGGTAATTTTGATGTATAGCCTTTTAAGCTATGTGTAATTTGGATATACCCAAGGTTTCATTAATAAATTGAAAATAACCAGACAAATTCGTTTACACATCGTAAATAGTCCAAAATACCCTTAATTTATATTTTTAATATGTAAACGAATCAAGGGTATTTTGGACTATTTACAATGTGTAAACGAATTTGTCTGGCTATTTTCAATCTATTAACGAAACCTTGGGTATATCCAAAATGGAAACGTTTTATAAGGCTATAGAGCCAATTTTTTCAATATTATTATATTGATAATAATATTTTTTATTGATTCAAATAAATAAAAGAAGGAAATAAATAATTTATCATTTCATACTTATTTGAAAAGAATGAAATTATTTAATAAAATGTCATTTATTTCTAAACTAATTGAATTTAGAAATAAATAAATAAAAAATTAGGAATAAAATGAAAGATATATGGCCGTGTATATGAAGGCGAGATGGCCGAGAATTTCAAGTGATTGGGTCAAAGGTTGACCTAACTTAAGCCCATCTAATTGTATATAAAAGGGCTTAAGGAAACCCTAATCACTTAAGTTTTTCTTGGTGATTTTCGGCCAAACCCTCTCTTCCTCTCCCTTGTTATACTCGGCCTAAATCTCTCTAGAGACCAAGGAAGAAAAACAGTTTTGCCTTCCCTTCTTGAGAGTTTTCTTGATTCACTTCATTCATAGAAGAGCCCACTCTCGCATTCTCGTGATAATCTAAGTGAATTATCATTGAATCATCTTTAGGAAGTTTGAGTGAATTGAATTCTGGATATTGTGACTTTTTGAAATTATTTTGAACTTCTAACAGGCTCTCAGCTCGACCGGCCGACTTGTCCTTCGCGTGCAGCCAGTCCGACGTCTAGGCGTCCAATCCGGCGAGGAGTTCCGGCCAGGCACCCAGCCTGTCGAAGTCCCCTGCCAGATGCCCAGTCCGACCAGGCCTCCAGTCCGATCAGACCTACTGTCCGATCAGACCTCCTGTCCGACCAGACCTCCAGTCCGGCGAGTCCCCGGTGTGCTCTAGTCCGGCGGAAACGTCCAGGTCCCAGTCCGGCGAGGGTCTCCAGTCCGGCGAGGTGTCTAGCACGTCTCCCAATCAGGCGAGGCTCCTTGTCCGGCCAGTCCCAGTCCGGCGTAGGCCCTGTCCGGCATCCCTACCTTTCCTGTCCGGCTAGCGTGTGCCTAGAGTATTCCAGCGAGCGCTCTTCATCGTTTGGACTTGGTGTGGCCTTCAGGAGATAGCGAGCAACGTCGGGATTATTTATAATTTCAACTGTAAGTTATTCTCAACGATTTGGACTGCTATAATTATATAAATATGTTTATATAGGTTGATAGTGTGTTCAAATGTTGTGCAACATGTTCTAATAAATTTGTTTATTAACATGTCAATAAATTGTAATGCCAAGGGTGTTTAAACATATTTCAAACAGTTTTAATATGATAGATCTAATTATATTTTTTCGCCACATAGGATGTGTAATATAATTAAATTGTTTAAATTATTAAATAAATTCCAACAGTTAGGACTTCTAAAAGAATTCTAAAAATAAAATTTTTGCATAATTAAATAACCAAACACCATAATTTAAGAATCAACAATAATACACAATAAATTATTGAGATTGAGAAGGTGAGCACTTCTATGAACTCTCGAGAATAAGGAATCACTCAAGAAATGAAGAAAACAATTTTCTCTCCTTTTGTTCTCTCTAGGGATTTCGGCCGAGTGTCACAAGGGGAGAGGGTGAATGTCCTTGGCCGAAATCTTATTCGATTAGGGTTTCTTAAGCCTTTTTATAAACAAGTTAAATGGGCTTAAACTTGGTCAAACCCATTAACCAATCACTTATAAATTTCGGCCAACTCTCATCCCTATACTCGGCCAAACACTTTTATTTTATTCCAAATTCTTTTGATTTATTTCTAAATTCAATTAATTTAGAACTCTCATTTATTAATGACACTTCATTAAATAATTTCATACTTTTCAAATAAGTACGAAATGAGAAATTATTTATTTTCTTCTTTTATTTATTTGAATTACTCAAGTGTACTATTATCAATATAATAATACTATATGATTCAATTAAATAAATGTAACAATAAATAACTAAATATTTATTAAGCTACTTAGAAAATAACTTTCTTGATATAAATTACAATTTATATTCAATGAGTAAATCAATTATTTTTGTTCATTTAATCTCTTCCAAGTGTCTATCACTGAGACCTCGTGGACCCATATGAACGAAGCTTTAGAATATCGGACTCAAAAGTTCACAAAACCATTCCGTCTTTAATTCTTAATATTAGTCGATTCCACTAAAGGACTAATATTGAGACTCTCTAAGTTCATATACGTATATTTTCCGTTTTATGTGATAAAATAATTCTTCACATGATCCACAGAATACTTTACGATATTACCCTTCATGTGTATCATTAACTAAGAGGAATGTAAAATTACCGTTTTACCCCTTGAGTTATTATTTCACTAAATCATTTGTTATTTGTGAATGAGAAAAACATAGAGTGAGATGTCTTTACATGTCACATGTTTTAATAAAAAAAATGTTCTTATTCGATGAATATCTTGTTGGCAGAGATGCCCACAAGAAGATTGTTTATTTACATATTTATGTAATATATAAATCTTTATAAAGTCCTTATTGAAATTTCCTGATTAAATTAATAAAAGTTGAAACGTTCATTCATTACTTTTTAGTTTGATTGAAGATTTATGATATTCAATAGTCTTATAGTCCTTAATCAAACCTAACAATGTATGAAGAGACAAATGTAGATTTGCGTGAACAAACTCTTCATAGTTTGACTAAACGATATATTCGCAATCTAAAGATCAACGGACTATTGATCCCAGTATGATTGTTGGAAGAATCTATGATGTCTGGTTATGAGCTACAAGTGTTCTTGCTCATGTACTCAAGGACAATAACCACTGCAAGGAACGGGTAAGAAACTAATTTTATCATCCTTCATTATAAGCATCCACTTTAACTTAACCATAACAACCAAGACAAGCTTTTGTTTCGTCAGTACTTGTTTCTGTCATTGTAACTATATCGATGTTTTCCAAGCTTTACGAATCGAACTCGAGGCTCTCATGCCAACCATACGTGCTTTAGAACCACTTATGCACCGGATGATTAAATACTTGGCTCTTGCCTCGTCCATGAAAAACAAAGAGGAAAGTCGAGCAAATCAGGAAACTCACATGCTCAACAAATTCTTCTAAAATTGCTCGTTATATGGCTCGCCGATTCCCCCAGCACAATGAACTTGTATCTAGATTCACGTCCCCACCTAACTTATTTGCTCGAATTGCTATCGAACGAGTCTGAATCTGTGAGCACAAGAGGCTTAACTGCTGTTATTTTGGAGAATGTGTGGTGTACAACAAATCCGTTGAGGCGGGTAAAGATGCTTTTGCGGTAGTTGATACCATAAGTCAGAAACTCGGACTTACCTTATACTTTCTAAAGTTCGACGAGTTGCAAAAGACCCGTCTTTTTGCAAAATATGATTTGATTCATCAAACAGCACTACGAATTGTTGAGAAGATCAATGCTCATACGAAAATGTTGGCGAATCCAGACTTCAAATGGAAAACTAAACCCTAAATTCAAATTTGGTGATGAAACAAGCTTAGGATGGAGAGAACTCTGTGGAATTGGAATTGTATGGCCCGACCGAATGTAAAACCGTGTTCAGAGAAGCTTTGAGGAACAACGACATACTAATACAACGAACGTAAATTCAATTAAATAGCACTCCAATGTTTCCTCTTCATTTGCATCATCTGCTCGCATGCTAAAGTGACAAAAATGAGATTATTTCTCTAGTTTTCTCATTGCGACGACATTTGTTACTTTGGACTTCCTCAACATCAGCTTGTCGTCTTTGACCTAACCGCTCGAACGAGTAAGAACCTGAAACGAAGTATCTTTATTGAGCTTTTAATATGACCTCAACCTGCGCTGTCGGTACGCGGTACAGCGGACGGCACGATTCCTTCCGCCGGCGTGCGGAAGGAAATTTCCGCGGAAGGAAACAGTGCGGTACGCGGAAAGCTGGGTACCGTGTCAGGTGCGGAAGGAATTGGTGGGCCAGGGGTGCGGGTTACCGTTAGGGGGGGGGGAAGGTTTGGGCTGACGTGGCGAAATCTGGGCCTTCCCTTTTGTTACCGTTTTTCAATCCAATGGCTCAAAAAATTTGTCCGTTATTACACTATAAACCCCATCCGAAATTTTCTCTATAAATACAAACCATTTTCACAACATTTTTCACAATTCATCCGATTTTCTCTCTAAAATTTCAATACTTTCTCTCTAAAATTTCAACTCATTCACTCCAAAATCTATTCAAACGTTCTACAATTTTATAGATATGTCTCGGGAATCATCTCATCGACGAAATTCCCGGGATCGTTCTCGCACTTTAACTCCTTCTCCGAATCGGGAAGAAGTTAATCAACCGCCCCGAAATCCGTCTCCCCGACTCCAATATCCACAAAATTGGTTAAACCTATCCGAATTTCCACATTTCGATAATACCGAAAACCCAATTCCGACTCCTACTCCTATACCGAATTACCATCCACCAACCTACCAATACTCCCAACAAGAAATGACCGAGCTAGCTCAATTTGCCCCGGTAAATCCTTACGTCCACGGTCAAACAAGTTATTCGGTACAACCACAAAATGTTTATCAAGATCCATATCAAGTATATCAACAACAACTTCATCATTTTGAATCTCAATCACCAACACATCCTACTCCACCTCGTCCCCGTACACGATCACAACCTCCTCGTCCACCATCACAACCTCCACCAACAATACCTCCACCACCCTCATATCTTCCACCTCCGACACATCCTCCACCTCCACCACAACATTCACAAGAAGAACAAGATGAAGAAGAAGGCAACATCCCCGAGACTCAAGAGATTCCAAGGAGTCAAAGGAAGAAAAGGAGAGCAAGGTCCGAGATGTGGAATTACTTCTTAGAAATTGAAGACGACGAAGGACGGAAAGGCGCTTGCCGGAAGTGCGGGAGACACATAAAATGCGATAGTAGAGAACAAGGTACTTCTTCTTTACGTCATCACTACAGAAAATGTCAAGGTCCCGACTCATCTTCTTCATCTCAGGTACGCCATGACCCCGAACAATTTAGAAAAGAATTAGTTAGATATATTGTTTCTACCGATCAAGCTTTTTCACATGTAGAATCTAAAGGGTTTGGTAGGTTTGTTCATTACTTAGTTCCTACAATTCAATTAGTTTCTAGAAAAACTTTAAGAAATGACGTAATGAGATATTATAATGAAGAAAAAGAATTACTTCAAGTTTTGTTTCAAACTGGTGATTTTAACGTTGCTCTAACGTCGGATATTTGGTCGGGTAACGCTAAAATGGATTACATGAGTGTCGTAGTCCATAACATAGACTCGGCATGGAACCTTAACAAAAGGATAATTGCGTTTAAAAGAATTGAAGGTAGTCACACCGGAGATGCTATTTTAGAAATATTATTAAGTGTTATAGAAGAATGGAACTTAAAAAATAGAATAATTTCTATAACTTTAGATAATGCAACGAACAATGACGCTATGATTCGAGCTTTACGGCTAAAAATTCCTAATGAAGAGTCTCTTTTACATCAAAGATGTGCGACACATATAATAAACCTCATTGTGAGAGCGGGATCGACACATTTTCAAGATTCAATTGATAAAATTAGAAATTCAATTTCATGGTTAAATAGTTCAACGTCTAGGGTAGATGAACTAAAAAGGAGATTTTTATTAAACGGATTAGCGGAGAGAACATTCCATACCGATGTTAAAGTTAGATGGAATTCAACGTACTTGATGTTAAACCAATTTTTAGCCGATAGGTACGTAAATGTTATTGTAGAATATGTTAACCGAATTGGCGGCCATGAGATAACGGAGGATGACATAGCTAAATGTTCTTGTTATATGCGATTTTTAAATTTATTTTACGATGAAACATGTGCTTTATCCGCTGTTTATAGTCCAACTTCATATTTAGCTATTCATAGCGTAAGTGCAATTGCACAACATCTTAGTGATTCTAATAGTTTTGAATTTTTTCGACCTTGTGTTGCTTCAATGAGAGCTAAATTTGATAAATATTGGGGGGCTGGTAAAATTCCTTACTTATATGGTTTTGCGGCTATATTAGATCCTAGAATAAAATTTAGTGGTTTTCTTACATTTGCAAATTATTTGAAACGTCAAACCGGACAAGATTACGTTACACATGATCATCCAAGGATCGTGGAAGAATTTTATTCGTTTTTCAGGACCTACCAGCGACGTGAAATGCCGCAACCTGTAGAGATGAGTCCACCAAGGCGACCAACAACTAGTCGAGGAATCTTTCGAGACATTGCTCGTTTTGCACGAGGAGGAACTTCAACGCCAAGATCATCACCCCATCCGGAGCCAGTTGTGGAGACGTCGGAGCACGACGAGATTCTTCTGTACAACTCCCAACAATTTGCGGCAATGAGTCAAGAGGATCTCAACTTACTAGCATGGTGGAGACAACACCAAAATATGTTTCCCATCCTATCGAAGATGGCTAGAGATGTTCTTTCGATCCCGGTTTCAACCGTCTCATCCGAATCGGCGTTTAGTAGTTCGGGCCGAATTATTGACGATCGACGACAAAGTTTGAAGCCCGAAATAGTCGAAGCTCTCACTGTCTACAAAGATTGGTGTCAACACGACGACCGAGCTCAAGAAACCTTTGTAAACATCGATCTTGTCGACAATTTCGATTTGAACTTTGCTAGTATGAACATTAATGAACTTTAGAAAATGTGTAATGTTTAGAAATTTTGTAATCATCTTCCAAGTTATCATTATTAATAAGTTACATTTCCGACCCTACTTTTAAATTTTTTACGTTTTACCCCCATTTCGTTACCATTTTGTTCAATTTTTAATTTTTTTTAAAGGTTAACGGTACCGGCGGAAGGAAATTTTCCGGCGGAAATCCACCTTCCGCACAGTACCGGTAACCGTGCATATCGGTCGGCGGAATTCCGATTTCCGCGGAAGTAACTTTTCCGCATGTGCGGAAATCGGTCCTGCCGTCCGACCGACAGCGCAGGTTGAATATGACCCAATACAAAACTTTTAAAGAAAAGTACGACCCTGTACATAAATTTGAAATGACTCATATTGTACTCCCACAAGCATTATTTCTTAAATCCATGGCATTGTATACACGAATTTATGAAATAATTTCGTAAATATAACAATAACTATAATTTTTTAAGGACAATTTTGATAAAAATAAATATTTGAAAGCATGAAATTTATAAAAAAAGTTGCGAAAATATGTGTATCAATATGGGGTATTGCTATGATTATCTTATCAAATTTATCCTTCATACTCGTCAGTCACACTACGTGACAACGGCCTCCTCTCCCAAAAGCTACGCTCGGCTGTATTTCACCTCAGTTCCTTCCCATGAGGACTTTTTAGCAGCCGCCGTTACCGATGTCCTTGCCGTTGTTTTCTTCCCCGACCCCTAACCCTAATCCTAGACCCTCTCGAACCTTCATAAGTTTCTCTCGGACCACCATGGCTCTCTCTCCTTCCTCTCCAACAACGACAAGGACTTTGGAGCTTGAAGCCGATCTCGACGACAATGGTAGTTCGGGTTCAGATTCAATCATTGTTTATCGGCTTGTGTTTCCGTTTAGCTTTTTCCCATCAAACTTTCTTTATGTTATCAATTTAAACCACCTCTTATCTAATTTTATTTCATTGCCAAGAATATATATGTATATGTGTATGGAACTGGATGATCATTTGAAACACCTCTTTGATGCTATCAGATAAAACAAAGATACCATGTAGTCATTTTTACGAGAATAAAAATTTTGAAGTACTAAAAAGTACTTGGGATTCATTATAGCTAGTTCCGACTAAAATAGCAGACGGGCTAGCCTCGTGGTTGTGTCGTTCTACAAGTTTGCTGAATTTCCCGACCATGCTCACGTGCAACAACCTCTGAGAGAGCTCTGCCAAGAGCTGGTATGGCAATTGAATTTATTAATAGATTGAATTATTTAGAGCACTATACGGTTGCTTTATTTTGAATTTGGAACGACTAGCTTTGTGAACTTTTTTGTTTCTGTCTCGACATTGTTGTGTTGTTCGTACCTTGCTAAACTGACGTCGTTCAGCGAGTATCAGGAGGCGTCACTCTTGCACCGGAAGGGATCAATGGAAGCATATGCGGGACCGGACAGTTTGTGGAAAGAGTCATCGAGTTCAATGAGTGCGATCTTTGGTTGTCTGGGATGAGATAGATTGAGTCTCCAGTGACTCCCGAGGACGAAGTGATCCATCATAGCCAGGATAAGAGCTCACCCCTCACGGCCGACGAGGACACACCTTTCTGGTGGGATCACGTGAGAGTGAAGTTGAAGAAAGAGGTATATTCTTTCCATGAAATGAAATTTGAAGTCAATTTTGAATGATGTTCCTTAGTTTAATTTTTGTTTGTTTATATCTGATGCTGGAGCAGATTGTGAGCCTTGGAATGCCTGGTGTATCACCTATCGGAAAGGTCGGAAAGTATGTGAGCCCAAGGGAGTGGAACACTATCATCTAAGATCTAGATACGATGCATTCATTTTATTCCAACTCTCGCAGCTTTTGATAAGAAACGAAATTTTCGAAGCTTGCTTCTTCAAATCATTTTCACGTAGTACGGTGAATATAAAATCTTAAATGATGTGTGTCCATGTTTGGTTGTGATCAATGTTCAGAACAATTAACAAACTAGAATAGGAAAGTTCAAAGGCGTCGTTAATCCCTGCACGACAACGTTTCGGAAATTCCCGTCTTGGGTGGATGATCAATTCCATGTTTGTGAGTCAGAGATCGAGATTTCAGATGTTGAGGATGACAGATCTTCGTTATCAGACGAAACTGGAAACACTAAAACGAAGCCGCCTCAGAAGGTAGCCATGTACTGCACCAAATGAAATCGATGCGAGAAAGCTTTAAGCTTTCTCCTCAGTAAAAGCTTCAAAGAGGTGATTCCCTTACTTACTTGACATGTTATTATCCGGTTCGTCGACATGGTGTTAGGACCAACCTTGGTCAGGACTCCAATTATTAGAAATGGGGTTAGTCTGTAAATAAGAAAATAGAGTGAAATGGCATCGAAATAAATCTGAAATGTAGTTCGCTACAAATTCGTTTACAATTTGGATGGATAGAACAGACCTCTCAAATATATCCTATGTATTCCCTCTTTAATTAATACAACAATTTCAATGCATATCACATCAATTTTTTTTTTCTTTCAACAACTTGTTTTTTGCTCGCATTAGGTCAACCTCATACCTCAATCAATAACTTCTCGTACCTCATCACAAACATGTTTTCTTTAGTTTCGCATATCACATTAATATTTTTTTCAATGTAATCCGCTCTACTACATATGTCCTCTTCAATCAAAACAACAATTTCAATGCATATCACATTAATATCTTTTTTCTTTCAACAATTTGTTTTTGTTTCTGCTTGCATTAGGTCGATAGCAGACCTAAAACAATAACTTCTTGTACCTAATAACAAACGCCTTCTAAATTATATTAGTAATATGCGAAGTCTCTCCCGGAATATTAGATTCATTAGGATTTAACGTGTCGTTTTCTTAAGACGCAATTGATTGTCATTTTTTGTAAGTTGAACATGAAATAGCCCACATTTGCCACTCCTCCAAATCCGAGAAACATAAGGAAAGAGCCAGGGCCGGCCAAAGGCAGTTCCACATTTGGGGCATCATCAGTGGGTTTAGGATTATCTCCCACGTGCTAAGAAAGTAATTTCACCTTCAATGTTGGGCGACTCCACTCAAGATCGTTCAACTTCAATACTCAACAAGCTATCTACCAATTTAGTACCATCGAATAACGCTGGCTCCTCACCAGATGTTCACGCCGAAATGTAAGTGTACCAAAATAATCTCTTTTGGTATAATAAATAACCTCTATTTTCCCTATCTTCCTTTGATATCAATGCAAAGGTTTGAAGTTCGTATTTTTTGGCAATAACAATATTGATTGTATCAATAGGTCTCATTTGGGTTGCCAAGTTATAACTTCCTCGGAACTACATGACGCTCAACTAGCCATCCCTTCTGCTACAACAAACTTCGCCGTTGACGGGTACGTTCCAAAACCACACTAAACTAAAAACAGAAAAATAATTCCGATCTAAGAGAGAAAATAAAAATAAAATCTTCATTTAATCGGATGTAAACATGATATTTATATTAGGTCAATGCAGTGCTTTTTAATTGACCCAACTTCCTTATTCAAAATCTCTCTAATCATATCATAACAATATTGGAAAATCTCAAACTGCTTCTAGTATCAAATTATAAGTTGATATCATATCATCACATCCGTGCGTATAATAAAGACTTGCTTCGCCAAGTTTTTTGTGCTACTTCGCGATTGGCTTTATTCTTTATTCCTTTAAGGATCATGAACAAATTGTATTAAGAGAAGTGCTAAATAAACAACAATATTTGAAAACGGCATTTTTTTTTTGCTTTAAGTCAGCGACGAAGAAACAAGAAATCTGATAATGTACTCCCTCGATTTACTACAAATAAACCTATATTCGTTGATTTCATTATTCCTCAATGTTTGTCTTACACGACTAATCAATCCTTGCCTTCTTCGCTAACGAAGACCTTTCCCTGTTTCAACAACCAAGTCAACAAAAAAGAAAGCAATACAATCTCTTGAAAATAGTTTTTGGAACAGACAAAAAAAATTCCAATTACCATTCCTAGCCCTTTTCATCAACGACAACTTTCCTCTTCTTCTCAGCTACAACTTCATACTCGAGTCACTGAATTCATTAGACGGAATATTCTTGAACCTTATCCAGTCGTATGAGTCTCAACTTGTTTAGTGTATATATGCAAACCTTCATATCCTAACATTACGATGTTTTACCTATTACTATGCTCGTCTCTCGTCTTCAAATTACGCTTCAAAACGTTCATTTTGTACTAAAAAGTCTTTTCATTATACTTAATCATATAAAACTTCAGATATGATAGAAACCGTATAACGACTATTTATTGTTTTTAGTTAAAATTTATGCTATAATAATAAAAACCATTGTAACAAAACGACTTTCAAAGATGACAACTACATTGATTGCAAATATCAACCATGAGTATTATAAAAAAAGGAGATCTGGGAGTTGGGATTTATAAGAGATAGAAAATAAAAAAACTATGGGTTGTAATGTAACGATGCAATGTCGGAATATCCTGTAAAATTGAGACCGTAGAGCAGTAGAATAAGATAACTAAATACTGTTTCGAGAGTTTGTTGGTGATGTAGTTTAAATTATTGAACTTTTAAATTTCTATCACGAACTAACAAACTAATGCAATTCCTGCTGACTCTTCTAAAGTAGTGTGTTTGTTAGTTTGCCTTACTTTTTGTTCTTCAGAAATAGAATTCATGTCACATACATTTACAGTAATACCTATACACACATACATCACAGTTTTAACTTATTACAGTTATATAGAGTGTAAAATTTAAACTCCATATACACATACATCACCGTTTTAACTTATTATTACTTTCTTCTTTCAGGGTATAAATCCATCTGCAGTTGAGGAAATTTTCAAACCAGCACAACAAATTATCAAGATATTTTTACCTGCAAAAAGAACTACAACAGAAATTTCAGATGCACAATACAGCGAAGTGTATGACTTCTCTCAAGAAGAAATCAAAGACAAATCTGCAATAACTGTACATGAATTAGAAACAAATTTGAAGAGTAAGAAACAAACATTCTACGGCCACAAGGAGTAGTTAAAAACCACCACAACAAATTTATAGTAACCGCATGTCATCTTTTATAATAACTAATAATTATAATATACCTTATTTATGTACTAATTACACATGTTATATAATAAAGTAAGAGTCTATAACTGACTCTTTTTGCAAAAGATAAGGACTAAACAAAACAACCAAAACTACACCCATAAACATAAACTACACGCATGAGATACTAAGAGGAGAGAGAGAGAGAGAGAGAGAGAGAGAGAGAGAGAGAGAGGAAACTCATTGGAGAATAAGAAGACAGATTGGCCAGAGGTTAAGTTTCGGGGTAGAATCTACCCGCTTATGTTTCTTCAACTAAAATATGAACTTGGAAAACACCTCAACTTTAGATTTCGAATTGAGGGTTCATGAATTTGAATTCGGGGTTTCTTGTTTTGGTAGTTGATTTCTTGTATGTAGCATGTTTAAACTCGAAAGTCAGTGACGTTGATGTTTGAGTAGGTATTTGGTTCGAATAAAAAAATAAAAAATAAAACTGATTTTGGCAATAACTTTAAGGAAAAATGATATTTATGGTCCCTCAACTTATGCATTTTAAACAACTTGGGGCTCGAAATCGAAAACTTGCTTCGGTGGTCCCTAATGTTGGTAAGTGATAAATTTGTTGTCCTTCTGTTTATTTCATCGTCAATTTACACAAACGCTGACCACGTGCCGTTCACGTGATGGTGTTGTGGTTATATTCTCACGTTGCTTTTGACTTGCCCCATTTTTTAAAAAATTAGGTTAGAGCGAGGAGACAAAAATCGGGAGACAGAGAAGAGCTCGATGATGTCTGCAGCAACGAGCGGCGAGTCGTCGGAGGTGCGACAACGACCACCTATGTGTAGCTGCGGCTTTTCTGGGGTTGAACGCACGTCATGGACGAAGGATAATCCGGGTTGAAGATTTTTTGGATGCGCTGAGTATAAGGTTTGTGTTTCAGTTCCTGAGGTTTTGAAATTAATAATTAATCGAATGGAATAACAAAAAAATTGAGATTGACTAGAATAAGGAGATGTCGGGTTGTGGATTTCATGTTTGGATGGACCCCCCAATGTGCTCAAGATCTAAAGCAATAATTCCCGGTCTGTTGAGGAGGATTAACACGTTTGAGCGGGTGATGTCGGAGCCAATCACCGAAGGATTTCACGATGACCAGAGCAGTGCAATAACGAAGAAGGATGTTAAGCAAATTAAGTTGATGTTGTGGTTTATATTAGTAATGGTTTTTGTACATTTGTTCAAGTAAATGTATGTTCTGTTTGTTTTGTTTGTTCAAGTAATCTGTTTAGTACATTTGGTCAAGTGAATGTAGTAATCTGTTTGATCTTTTTGTTCCATTAATCTGTTGAATGTTGTGTTACATTTGTTCAAGTGAATGTAATGTTAATGAATGAAATGTTAATTGTATGCATATGAATGCAGTGTCCATAAAAGCAAATCCATTCAAATGAGTTCAGACTTGTAAACCAAAGTCATACAAAACTTAATTCAAAGTGACGATCATACACAAAACTCATAAAAGCAAAGTCATACAAATGATCCAAAATAATTGAATTCTGACTTGTACGAAAGTGAATTCTGACTTGTACCACAGTGAATTCACACCGTTTCAGCCTTTTTTTGTTTACAAAATAGTAGGCTTAAAGCCATAAATCAAAAGAGTAACACAACGAGGATTTAAGGCAGGCTTGATCTTGGTACCCCGACATCATCTACGTGTCTCTAAATAAACCTCGTGGTTGCATCTTAGACAAGCTTGTGTTATGTGCTCTTAATCTTGGGCTTCTCTGTAACAACAAAAAAAGACATGTTCAGTCATATGTCTGTGCAACCAAATACATTAAAACATTCACAGAAACTAAAGTTGTACCCTTAATGGATGCATAGTCTCAGATGGCTGTGACTGAGTTGATGGTTGGGAGGCTTGAGGTGGATGTGTAGACTGAGTTGATGGCTGTGTAGTTTGTGAACTTGTTGATGCTCGACGTGTAGACCTTGTTGTTGCTCTTCCATGCCTTTGTTACAATTCAGTAAAATCTGTTACAAATCAAGATAAAATTTGAGCTGTAAAAGCTGTTATAAAATCTGTCACATTATTACCTCTTTTTCTTGTTCTCACCTAAAACAAGTTTTGATATTGTGGCCCTCTTGACCACACTTTGAGCATCGTGTCATTATATATTTCCGAGTCATTTTCGTAGCATGTTTTGGAATGATCTCATCATGCTGGAGGCGTCGAAGTTTTTTTGGTCTCCCTGGTTTGGCTCGGTCTGGTGGCATAGACATAGGCGTCAATTCAGTTCGTGGCCATTGCTCTAATGGATTAATAAAAATTAACCCATGAACATATGTCTGTTGGTAACATGACTTCTTGTACCACATTGAAACATAATTCAACGGATCGTCATGTTTATGCCAAATGCAACTTATGGCATGACTACATGGTATCCATGCGCAAAGAACAAAGACGCTTTGTAAAGTATCGAAAAAATATTTTCATCGTTACATGAGTGGAAAATTACCTGACAGATTCCATCGGTTACATGAACATGTGTGTCGTGACAGATTTACATCGTATGTTGAACCAAACATATTCGAGACTTGGTAATCAGATCCACCAGCCCAATATGCTAAATTTTGTACACTTAAGACTTTGTTTTTCTCCAAAATCTTGTAAACTCGAGGCCCAATCTCTCCATTCCACTTATCTGCAGCCAATCTTTGTTTTGTGAATCTCTGAAGTAGATACATTCGGATACGCTCCAACATTTACAGAATCGGTTTTTGTCGTGCCATGAGCATTGATCTCGTCCCATTAAAACTTTCGCAGAGATTATTCAACAGGATATCACACTTTGGTGTTGGCCTGAACATGCTCCTTGCCCAATGTTGAGGTCGTTTTTCAATCAGCCAATTGTAAGTATCTTTGTTCTCGGCCTTGATTAATTCTAACTCAGCCTCAAAGCGTGATGTTGAGTAAGCCATAGCAGCGGCCATCATCTTGGTCTTCAAAAATTGTCCTCTAAAAACCTGTTTCATAATCCATTCATAAAAGTTACAATCAGTAAAGTTAAAATCAAACAATTTAATACAAACGCCATACCTTACTGAAATTGCCCTGAAGATGTCGTGCACAATGCCTGTGCTCACCTTGAACCGATCCCTCGTCCCATAAATCATTCAATGCTTCTTGCAATCCCTTCTGTTTATCTGAGATGAACGTCCAATGGTTTCCGTTGTCGATGTTAACATCTACCTTCAACAAATTAAAAAACCAGCTCCAAGATGATTTCCCTTCTGATTCAACAACAGCGTAAGCAATGAGGAACATTGAGTTGTTCGCATCAATCCCTATTGCTGACAACAATTGGCCAGTATGGTGACCTTTTATATGGCAGCCATCGATACCGATCACAGGCCGGCAATGAACGAATCCTAACTTGCACGCCTGAAAACAGATATATATCCTTTTAAAAACCGGCTTACCATCAAAACCACCTTCTGTCACAATTTCAATAGTTGAGCCCGGGTTTGACCTCTTCAATTCTGCTGCGTAATCCCACAGTGCGGCGTATTGCTCTTTATTAGAGCCTTCAATCACATTTGTCGCAAACCTTTTTGCTCTGTATGCCTTCATTGTGTTACACTTTAGGAAAAAATCTTTTTGCACACGATTCATGAAATCTGGTGCGGACCAGGATTCACTGTCTTTGAATGTTTGCATATACGTCTTCGCAAGCCATGGTGCGGTAGCAAATCTTTTTCTATTAACTCTGGGACAATAGTGGCTAGGATTGTATGTCTTGATAATGAATAGACCAGTCGTCCCCATGGTCGACGCGTAACAAACCCATTTGCAGCTTTTGTCATTGCACGCTGCACGTACCCTTTTGCTATCATTTTTTTTGAAGTAAATGTCCTTACCCTCTCGGATAGCATACTCTCTTATAGCTTCCTTGAACACTTTTGAACTAGGGAACGATAACCCTAATTTAAAGCTCAACGTAGTTATACCTTGTCCTTCTCTAAACTCCTGAAATCGTGGCAGAATTTCCTTCGGGTTTTTGTTGTTACGAAACTCATCGGATTTTTCTTCATTCTCCTCATCTGAATCTGTGTCGGAGCCTTCATTTTCATTTCGATCAGAATCTTGGGCAATTAGTTTACGCTTACCTTTATCTTGTAGCCCAGCAAGCCCGAGATCCACAACTGCCCCATCAACATCAATGTCTTCCTCACTAAACTCGAAACCGGATTCCACTTCACCATCCCATGACTCATCCTCCGACGACTCGCTGCTCGTTGCCATTGTTCGAGGTCGTCTTCGTCTCTGTTCTTCGTCTTCGTCTCTGTTTTTCCAGAATTAGGGCTTCGTGAAGGTCATCACAACACCATCACGTGAACGGCACGTGGTCAGCGTCTGTGTAAATTGACGATGAAATAAACAGAAGGACAACAAAATTATCACTTACCAACATTAGGGACCACCAAAGCAGGTTTTCGATTTCGAGCCCCAAGTTGTTTTAAATGCATAAGTTGAGGGACCGTAAATCTCATTTTTCCTAACTTTAAACACCCTATGGAATGCGGTTCTTCCTAAAATTATTTTTGTTAATATTTTTGTTGGATAATAGATGATTTGGTATTTTTAGAAAGTACAATAACATGAAATTTTGTTAAATATTAAGTGAGATATGAATTTTTTAATTTGGTACTTCAAAACTGGAAACTGGAAATCCAAGTATGTGATGATGTTGTTAAGAAATACTATTGTATTAGCTAAAAAACTTCAAATTTTAGTTAGAATAATTCGTTGAAAAGCTATGGATTCTGTCTTTTTTATGGAATTAGAATCGTTTGATTCGAAGTTGTGTAGCGGAGATGGTGATATATTCTTTGACGAGTGCCAAAGTTATGTTATGTTTTTAGCTTGAACTTTCGTTGGCGTGGTTCATCCGAATAGGACACTAGGTCGGAAGTGGTCTAGTGGAGTCTATGTGCGTGTGAATATCTAGTGACGAACGATAAAGATTATCAACTTCGAGGTAAGTTAATTATAACCCTACTTTCTCGATTTTTATTGTTTGGACAAAACTATATATTAATTTTGAAATGGAATTGTATACAGAAATGTCATGACGCTCGAAACCATTTTTAAAATATGGTGAAAGTTTTGACTCGAGGATTCCATCGTGAAATTGAAATTTACTTTCAGTATTTTGCATATATCTTATATTTGTGAAATACATTTTGTATATCCTGGATAACGAGACACCCACACATGCATGTATATGGTGCATAGAGTGCACCTTTCTCTGATCAGAGGTATGCTACGGGTTATGTTCGGTTCGTCTGATGAAACTCGTAATTTTTGTCTCAGTAACTCGGCTGAGCTATCTTCCAGGGTTGGTGGATTCGCTGTAGCTGGGACTGATGGAACTTGTGATTTTCTGAGTTTTAGGTTCATTGCCTTCATTGGCTCTGGATCCGACAAAGCTCGCAAATTCGTTGACAAAAGCTCCAAGGCCCGCCCAAAACAATGGTTCTTGACCTAACCCACGAAATTACCTCGAACCAATCAAGGCTCTGGTCAGCGTCTGAACCCGAAGCCATGTACCTTATTTCTTTGATTTTGAGTCATTCTTCGATCTGCTTCTTCACGACCAATGAGGCCACAACTGTAACATAAATCCTCTAGCTTTTCATACCGTAGGCTCAACCGATTCTTGCTCGCGTTAGGTCCCATTTGAATGTTAAATACCTTAGCTAGCGATTACCCTATGTCGATAGCAACTCGAATATGAATAGCATCTCACTGTACAGTACCATCCTATCTTGGGTGTGTTATGGTAAAGCGTCCCAACCTTTTGCCAATAAGCTCTCATTCTAGTAGAACGGTTCTAATATGAAACGCCATGAATCTGGATCCAAAATTCAATGAATCGATAATCCTCTTCATTAGCTATTACCACCTTAGGGTCTTTTAGGACCAGCAACAATTTATCAAAATTCCAGGAACATTAATATCAAATTCTTTTCTTATTTGCTTCTTTTTCGAACTTGAAGCACAGAACGCCAGTACTCTATTCAGTTATTGTAAGCTTTCAAATAGATCGTCATATATTTGCTAATACTGTTTTGCGAATATTTTGTGTTGGGATTGGTGCCCACAAAGGAGATATTAGACATTGAGATACTTTATGTATTTATATTTTGTTGAAACATTGATATTAATAAATGTTCATTCTTTATGAGATTGTGTTTAGTTATGTTTAAGCTATGCTCTGAAACTGTCATCAACGAAAAGGGTGTTAAGTACAGACTTGACAAGATAACCCTTTGTGACAAGTTTGAAACCATTTGTTCGCAATCTAAAGATCGATAGAGCAATCGAATCTTATTATTGATTGTTAGCATGAATCATGATATCTCATCTTGTGATATAGAGAGTTGTGACTCTATGATTCATACTAGGTATTTTATAGAAGATACTGAACAAGACCAGTGACACTTAGAAGCTCGAGACAAAACTGTTTACACACTCGAGGCTTCAAGTTCACAACTAAAGGAGTATTATGATACTTACCTTAATCCTGAAGTGAATATGTAATTGACATTGCACTTTGTGACATTTGATTCGTCAATGGGCAATGACTAAATTTTAGTTGCATCTGACTCGACTGTTGGTGTCACAAGGATGTAATGTTGGATTACATGATTCACAGATATGGAATTCATGTAACAACAATGCAAATGCATTAGTATAACACTATGCTTTGTTATGAGAGTGTGAATGAATAAACCTGGCCAGGTATTCATTGAATGAGTTCATTCTTTGATTAAAACACGTGACATGTATAGACATCTCACTTTATGTTTTTCTCATTCACAAATAACAAAGGAGTTAGTGAAATAATAACTCGAGGGGTAAAACAGTAATCTTACATTCCCCTCAGTTACTGATACACATGAAGGGTAACATCGTAATATACTCCGTGGATCGTATGAGAAATTGTTTCTTCATATCAAACATAAAAGATACGCACATGAACAGAGAGATTGTCAATATTGGTCCTTTAGTGGAATCGACCAATATTAAGAGTTAAAAGATGGAAAAAGTTTGTGAACTTTTGTGTCCGATCTTTATTTTAAAGCTTCGTTCATGTGGGTCCATGAGGTCTCAATGATAGACACTTGGAAGAGATTAAAAGAACTTGAAAAGTTGATTTACTCATTAAGTATAAATAGTGATTTATATTGAGAAAGTTGTTTTCTTGAAACTCGATAAATAACTAGTTATTTATTTTGTTTATTGAATCACAAGATGCTATCATATTGATGATGACATTCTCGAGTGATTAAATATGTTAAAAGAAGAAAACAAATTATTTCTCATTTCGTACTTATTCGATAACTATGAAATATATTTAATGATGTGTCATTAAATAATAATGAGAGTTCTAAATTAATTTTAGAAATTAAATTAATTAAATTTGGGAACAAAAATCAAAGACATGGACGAGTAAGGGGAGAGTGTCTTGGCCGGATTCATTGAGTGAATAGGGTCATGGGTTTGACCCAGCTTAAGCACATTTATAACCTGTATAAATAAGGCTAAGAAACCCTAATCACTAACCCTAACCCTAGAGGTTTTTCGGCAAAGACTCTCTCTTCCCCCTTTGTGCAATTCTCGGCCAAAATCCCCAAACAAAAGAGAAAAATTGTTTTCCTTTTTCCAATCTTTGATTTCCTAATTGTTCTTAAGAGCCCACACTCTTGATCTCAATATTTTCCTTGTGTAATATTGTTGATTCATCACTTGTGGTGTTTGAATGATTTAGAAAATTGTTTTAGAATTTTTAAAACTGTTTTAAAAAGGTTTCAGCACTTCAAAACGTCCCTAGGTCGTTTTCTGTGCATTCCGGTGACCTCCCAGCCTCTAGGACACCATTCCGGCGAGCCAGATCCAATCCGGCGAAGGCTATCAGTCAGGCGAGTCCAATCCGGCGAGACAGGTTCAATCCGGCGAGGCAGATCCATTCCGACGAGTTTGTCTGTCAGGCGAGGAGATCCCAGCGAGGCGATCCAGTCCGGCGAGTCCAATCCGGCGAGGGCAATTCGGCGAGGTCATCAGGCGAGGCGTCCCAGAGATCTCCAGTCCGGCGAGGTGTCCCAATCCGGCGAGACTCCCGGTCCGGCGAGTCCCCTGTCAGGCGAGTCCCTGTGCGGCGACAGAGCCCAATCCGGCGAGTGCCCAGTCCGGTGAGGACATTTATTCCGGCGAGCTCCCTGCCAGGCGAAGAAGTCTAGTCCGGCGAGGCTCCCAGCTGTTGTGCATCCCGGTGACCCATCCCATTCCGGCGAGGACGTTCCTGAGCAATCCGGCTAGGCTTTTCTCGGGAATTGGGCTTGACGTGGCATTCAGGCGAAAGCTAGCAACGTCGTGGTTGTTTACAACCACTTACGTAAGTAATTCCTCAATTAAATAATTAAATATAAATTATATAATTGTTATATAAATTATTATTTTAATTTTATTTGATTGAGCTTGTGTATTATAAATTGTTTATAATTACTCAATAAATTTTAATGCCTTAAGTTGTTAAATATATTAAAATTAGTTTTAATATATTAGATCTAATTATAATTTTCCGCCACATAGGATGTGTATTGTAATTAACGTTGTTGAATTGTTAAATAAATTCCAACATTTTGTTGTAAGGTTTGGTTCTTAAAAAGTGGCCAAATAAACATCTAACGACATAAACTTTCATGCTCGCTGACTCATAAAAGATAATCACATTCTCCTCATCTTCTTTTTCGAAGTCTACGCTGGACTTTTTCTTAAACAGGTCCTCCATTTCTCCGGTAAAAGGAGGACTTCGACAAGGGACTTTAGCTTGCGCTCAAGAGAGAAAAGTAGAAAGAGAAAGTTTCATATAGTAGAAGTTACTTTACTTAAAAAAAAAAACTGAACACATTTTGATGTTAAGTTTCTTAATCCATTGTAAAGTAATTTTGCAGCGGTCATAAATTATATGACTAACTTATGTAGGTTTATCTCAATTCTAGATGCAACAGAACCTTCGAGTGGTTCCAGGCCCGGCCCAAGACTCCAGTCAATGAAAGCATTGTTCTAAAAAAATTGGGGTATAATTCGAAAACATGATTTTAGTGTGTTGATATCTTAGTTACAATTTTCTTTTGAACTATACAAAAAGTCTATTTTTTTTTCTCGGTCAAAACCTTCAATTTACTTCCGACCGTTTCACATTGATTGTTTTTTCTCGAATACCTATTAAGGAAATTAATTTTACGTTCTTATGCTAGGTTTTTATCTAGATATCACAAAGCGTTCATTTTTTAGATTTATTATGACCTTTTATTATAAGTATCGACTTGTAATTGATTATTAAGGTTATCAACTCCATCTTCTTTGTGAAGATACAATTTGAACAGTCTTTTACTACTTAGGAAGCAAATTGACCAACTTCCAAGTTTGATAGTTTATTTCACTTTTTATGGTGCAAGTCTTAATTGACTCTAAAAAATTAATAGACTCTTAAAATCTTTTAGGTTATGTTGGAATTTATTTAACGATTAAACAATAATATTATATAACATATTTAAGCCGGAAATATATAATTTGACCTAATATGTTAAAAATTATTTTTAACATATTCAATTAACATAGACATTAAAAATTACTATATGTTAATAAACATTTTATTTTAGACACATGGATCAACAATAAAGAATTTTATTCTAAACATATTGATCAACAAATTGAACACACTTCAATCTAGCAACCTATAAACAATTTTATCATTTGCAAATCAATTCCTTTAGAAGTAAGTTACATGTAAAGTTGTAAACAACTTCGTGCGTTGCTAGCTCACTCCAGAATGTCTCGTCAATTTTCTCGCCGGATGAATCTGAATTGCGCATGGGAGTCACCGGATGGAAGCAGCCTGCCAGACGCACAACATGCTCGCCGGATTGGATCTGCCGCCGGACGTGGATGGGCCTGTGCGCCTACGGGTCTGTGCGTTTGGCTGGGAGTGCGAGACATGTACACCTACGAAGAAGAGGACCTGGGACATGTCGAGAGCAGGGAGTCTCGAGCTGGAAGCGCGCAGATCACTCGCGAAGACACAAGCCCACCCACGAACCTGCCGGCCGACCAAATGCCCCTGACTGGCCGGTTTGCGTCTCGTTGTATCTCCCTCGTTCTCCTCGTGTTATGGCCAGCTCTGTGACAATATAAACCCACTCAAACACCACAAGTTGATTCAACAAAAATTATTTGGGATTTTTGGGAGATCAATAGTGTGGGTTCTTTGTTTGAACAATGGGAATCGGGAATCACTCAAAGAATCAAACCAAGAATCAAGAAAATAATTTTTCTTGATCTTTCTCTCTATACTCAGCCAAGAACTCTCTAGGAGAAGGGGAGTGGCCGAACTTATGAGCTTAGGTTGAAATTATGGTTTCTTTTTTATCCTTTTATAATGGGTTTAAATTAGGTCAAACCCATTAGACAATTTAAGCCCTATTAAGCATTTTTTTAATGAGTAATTAAAGTTAATTTCGACCATAACTCATTAATTATTTTCGGCCAAACCAATTTAATTTTATTCCCAAATATATTTGATTAATTTCTAAATTTAATTAATTTAGAACATTTCATTTCATCTTTTCATACTATGCAAACAACTATGAAACAAGAAAATATTTAATTTCATCTTTTATTTATATGAATCATCAAATTATATAAATATCAATATATAATATAATATGATTCTATAAATAAATGTAATAATAAATAACAAATTATTTTATTAATTACTTAGAAATTAACTTTCGTAGTGTAAATCACAATTTACATTCAATGAGAAAATCAATTGTTCTAGTTCAATAAATCTCATCCGAGATTCTATTACTAAGACCGTATGGACCCATATGAACGAAACTTTAGAATGACGTCTTCTTAATATTAGTCGATTCCACTAAAGGACTAATATTGAAACTCTCTAAGTTCACATGCGTTTATTTTTTTGTTTGATGTGATAAAACAATTCTTTACACAATCCACATAGTATTTTACGATATTACCATTCATGTGTATTATTCCACTAACTCCTTTGCTATTTGTGAATGAGAGAAACATAGAGTGAGATGTCTTTACATGTCACATGTTTTATTCAAAGAATGTTCTATTCGATGAATACCAGGCCCGGTTTGTTCATTCACACTCTCATAAATAAGCATAGTGTGATACTAATGCATTGGCATTGGTTTAACAAAAAAGTTTGTATCTGTGAACAACATAAGTCAATATGACAACGTTATCACACTAACCGCCGGGTTAGATGCAACTTCAATTTAGCCATTACCTATTGAAAAATTAAATGTCATAACGTGTCATATCGATTCTACATTCACTTCAAGATTTAGGTAAGTACCAAAATACCCCTCGTATGTGATCTTGAAGCTTTGAGTGATTAAACGGCTTTATCTCAAGGTTCAAAGTATCACAGGTCTTGTTCAATATCTTTTGTAAGATATCAAGAATGAAACACAGAGTCACAACGCTCTATATCACAAGATAAGATATCATGATTCTTTCGATTGCCCTATCGATCTTTAGATTGCGAATTAATATTTAAACTGGTCACAAGGGGGCTATCTTGTCAAGTCTGTACTTAGAACCCCTTTCGTCGATGACAGTTTCAAAGCATAGCAAACATATATAAACACAAACTTAATCAAGAATGAATATTTAATTTTATTTAATGTTTCAGCAAAACTAAATACAAAAGTATTTATAATATCTAATATCTCATTTGTGGACATCAATCCCAATAGGTTAACCCTCTCATAGGTTATATGTATTATCAAATGACATTCCTACCGATATTTAATTTATTGGGCTCTTCAGTAACATGAGTTATTTTATCTTCATTTTAGAGGAGGTTGGTTTATCCTTTATAGACTTACATGAAATATAGAATTTGACATCTATAGAACTAAGATCGGGCTGAATTCCAACTATGGTTTTTTAAAAAACGAAGACTGAACTAGGAGTTCGAGAAGAGAGAGAAAAGAAATTTCTCTAATATACCCTTGCTTAATTAATTTTTCTATCTCTCAATCTATCTCTCTTTCTCTCTCAAGCTCTTTCCAAATCTCACCTCGCTCTCTCTCTCTCTTGAATCTCATCTCCATATCATCTCCATCTCACCTCCTCTTCGTCAATGCTCTTACCCAGAAAGTACATTCTTCATCTCTGTCAGTTTCCATACCCTGAAATCACATTTTTCGTCGGATCCCGATTTACAAATCGTCACAGAACATTGACATAGAAGAAAACTCAGAAGTCACTTTTTTTATCCTGTAAAAAATATAGAACATTAAGAAACCCAGAATTTTTAGTGTTTCGACTCCGCCAAGGAAGGTCTGACTAATCTCCGCCGCACAACCAGGTAAGTTGAACATGTGACCTGGGTTTCCAGCTAAGATTTGCAGATAATCGCATATTTGGGCACATAAAACTATAGTCTGAAGTTAGTATGTACGTGACTACAAAGTCACAAAACATTTGACAAAAACCTAGATATGGAATTTAACATTGTCACAATATCGTAATCATTTTGTGACGATATCGACACGAAGTAACCATTTCGTGACGATGTCGTCACGAAGTAACCATTTCCTGACGACGTCGTCACGAAGTAACCAATTTGTGACGACATTGTCACGAAATGGTTAGTTCATGTGGACGTCGTTACGAAATCGCCCGTCGTGACAATGTCGACACGAACTAACCGTTTCGTGACAATGTTGACAAATTATGAAAGTATTTATATTTATACGTGGATTTCATGTAGCGATGAGGTGCATTCATACATTCGTCAAGCATAGTGGACGATGGGTGAAACCTTCACGCTACTTGACAAAAAATAGTGAGGCTATCTTAATGCCCGTGAAAGCGACGTATGACGAGTTCTTGCAATTATTGTATGTCACCCTGCAGCTCTCACCTTCTACTCATAACCTCGATATGAAATACGAGACAGAAGGGTCGGTGCCAGCTGTTCGCATTGCGTCAAACCTAAGTTTGACATGTTATCAGCATCTTCGGAAGAAGTAAACAGGGAAAGCAAAACTGAATTTGGTAATGGAGATTGAGAATATAGCATGTCCAAAAGAGGTTAGTGTTTCCACTAAAATTGAACTTGATATGTCGGATATAAAGCAGGGGGATGTGGCTCCGGAGAACCCTAACCATGAATGGACACCCTTTGATTCTCCTCGGCCTGATATGCAGAGTTGGACACCGTTGAGTGTAGATGTTGCGAACCCCAACCACGACTCGTCACGAATTGATTCTCCTCGGCCCTATA
This sequence comes from Urtica urens, assembly GCA_958296335.1. Classification (NCBI taxonomy): domain Eukaryota; kingdom Viridiplantae; phylum Streptophyta; class Magnoliopsida; order Rosales; family Urticaceae; genus Urtica; species Urtica urens. Next base: position 16,277,065 of record OY282526.1, read on the forward strand.
TGTCGTGTCTAGCGCCGGTGAGTATAGCTTATGTGAACTCCAAAGATTACTCACAAGTTGAATCTATTCTTCCATGTCCGGGCCGGTGAGTGTATCGTCTGTGAAGCCCAACACGCGATTTTACTCAGCACTAGTTGATTCTCATCAGCCAGATATTGTGTGGCCTTCCTAGAGAGTGTAAGGTCTTACGTTGTCTCCCACAAATCTGCACTACTTGTGTCTAAACTTTCTAACGACCAAAGTCATGGTCCTGCATGTGTAGGCACGCCACCGTATACTCCTACTTATTTTGGCACACCGGAACACACTCCTTCAATTGGCACATCCGCGACACCGGATCATCACACTCCCAGGGAGTGTCATTCTCCTTCAAAAGATCCAACAGACTGCAGGGTTGACGATGGAATGATGGATATTTATTCTCCAAGCGAAATACACAAAGGAGGAATGTATATAAACAAAAAACCTTTGAAGAGACCTTTAACCATGTTCGAGATCCACAATAATTTCTGCACGAAAACAAAGACTTATAATCAATTGTCTCTACACTTAATTTTCATTTACGACTCGTGTGCTTGGACAGTTCGTGGAGTTAAATTAGGACAAGGTGGCTTCTTCGTTTTGAAAAGGTAAACATTTAGTCAAACTGTTTTGTGACCATGTAGACAAGATATTACAAGTTCGTGATTATATTGGTACAATGTTTAAACATATGATTTTGTGACGCTGTTTTCAGGTATATCTCTGAGCACACATGTGCAATGCAATTCAAACGAGGAAGACAAGCCCAGGCTACACGTGCATTTTTCGGGGAGGTTGGAAAACCAAAGTATATTGATCCTGCTTGCTCTCCCTTTAAGCGAATAGACATTATATGTCACATGCAACAAGATTTTGGGGTGGAGATGGGGTACAAAAAAGCATGGAGGGCAAGACAAAGTGCACTAGGATCTTTATGTGGCACCGGTGACCAATCATGCGCATTTTCGCAAAAATTTATACACATGGTTTCGACTATGAATCCAGGTTCTCCATTTGACCTTTTCACAACTCCCCGTTCTCATCGCTTCAAACACCTATTTATGTCGCTTAGTGCTCGGAAAAGAGGATGGAAGTATTTTCGACCTGTAGTTATTATCGATGGAACGTTTTTAAAGAATTATTACAAAGGCACGTTGTTTTCAGCATCTGGTATGAGCCCAAATGAACAAGTTTACCCACTTGCCTTTGGTGTGGGTGATTCAGAATCAAATGAAGTCTAATTCTACTTCTTGACCCAATTAAAAGAAGCAATTGGTGAGAGAACACATCAAGTCATTGTCTCTAATAGAAACCTGGGAATCATTAGTAGTGTCACAAAAGTATTCACTGGTTCAGAGCATAGGTTTTGCGCATTTCATCTTCTAAAAAACATGAAGTTTAATTTCAAAGGTTTCTCGCAGGAAATTAATTGGGTATTCTACCCAGCGACAAAGGCGTATACGTCCAAGATTACAATTGACGAAGAAAATCCAGGCGTCTGAGATTATCTTCAGAACGACGCGGGTCACCATACTTGGGGTCGTTGTTTATTCAACGAGAAGAGGTACTCGATTCTGACGTCCAACAATGTCGAGTCTCTGAATGCCGTGAACTTCAAACCTAGGGAATTCCCGATCGCAAAATTGTTCGATTTTCTTCTCGAGAGAATGACAAAATGGTTTTACGAGCGTAATGAGAAAAGCATCGGCAATGTTGACGACACTTACACCACATGCGACCAAAAAAGTGGTCAATTATCATGCTAAATCAACTAGAATGCAGGTTTGTCAGTCACACCTAATCATGTTTTTGGTACATCTTTAATAACAACTTTTCCTTTAGGGTCCGTTTGGAACCCGAAAAAGAAAATTAAATTCCCTTGCATTTTCATTAACGTGTTTGGATTCAAGAGAATATGAAGGAAAAATTTTGGCATGAAAAATAAAAGGGAAAACGTATAACTAAAAATCGATTATCATTTTCCTCTAAAAATCTGGTGGAAAATGAAAATCCACCACATTCCACCACATCTCTCTCTCGTGTACTCTCTCTCTCATCTCACTGTGCTCTCTCTCTCTCATCTCACTTTGTTCACCTCACTATGTTCTCTCTCTCATCTCACTGTGTTCTCTCTCATCTATTCGTGTTCTATCTCTCTCATCTCGCTCTCTCTCTCTCTCTCTCTCTCTCTCTCTCTCTCTCTCTCTCTCTCTCTCTCTCTCTCTCTCTCTCTCTCTCTCTCTTCGGAGCTCGTCGTGATCAACTTCAATAAATACCTTCTTCGTGCGAAATTTATGGCTTTACTCAGCTGTTCGAACCAAAGAAACGATGCCAAACAGTACACGAGGAAGTTCTAAATGTCGATATCAAGCCAACAACCATGAACCAATTCCAAACTCACCAGTCAGGATTCAAGAATCTCGCAAAAGGTCATTTGACTTCCTTTTTTTTCAACTGTTGTTTATTTCGCTCTTTACATATCAATATTTAGGTTTAGGATTTCAGATATTCTCTTAGAATTGCATATCTGTGTAATTAGTTAGGTAGAACAAAAATTTGGGATATTATATCGGATTTAGAATTGTAGATGTCGATTTTGTTCCAATTTTATATATTATATCGGATTTCAGATCTGGCGTGAAGACGGATCTGGCGTGCATGTGCACCGTCTACACCACGCCGGGCCTGTTGAGCTCATTCCGCCAACGTCACCATCCCCCAAGCACTCAACCTCACCGCCAACTGCGGCGTCCCTGTGTCCCTCGACCGCTGCACCAACTCCAACTCCTCAGCAACGCCTTTCGTCATCACTAATCAGTCTCAAATCCTAAGTTACAAATGGAGGATTCGAGCTCTAGAAACCTAAGCAAATTCGATCGATTTCAAAGCTCCGAAAAGGTGTGTCGATTCCTTCGCTGAAAATGTAAAGCCGGCCTTGTTTTTCCGGCCGAGCAAATTCGATCGATTTCAAAGCTCCAAATTGTTCTATGTATTTTTTCAGGGTAGCAACAAACGTCGAAATGAGTTTAATCGGAAAAAATCGGTACCACCACGATACAAATCTAGAAACCAAGTTCCAAGCTCGGATCAAAGAGGTTATTTTCTTTACGAGATTCACATGTTCATGATCATTATTAATATTGTCTTTTAATATTAAACAGGATGAATATATTGAAAATGAAGGACTAGGTTCGGTTTCAAAAAAGAATGTCACTTGGACTGATGATATGGATGACATGCTAATCGAGTCGTTGTTGGAGCAAATGCAAAAGGATTGAAAAATTGGTGGAACCTTCACTAGATCGGCATATGTTACGGTGGCTAGCACACTCTCCGACACATTCATGGGGAAATTGATCAACGCGGATCATGTCAAAAACAGAATAAAGACGTTGAAGAGTAATTTTGCCTCGGCCATAGATATCTTGAAGACGAGTAGATTCGGCTTCAATCATTCTACTAAAATGATTGAAGCTCCAACGGATGTATAAAAAACTTATATTAAGGTAATTTAATTTCAATTTGTGGCTCTCTATTGTTGATGAAGTAGTGATGATAATGCTTGGTTGATTAATCATAGAAATTATTTTATCTTGATTAGATTTTGAAACGTGTTAAATCAGTAATTGAATAACTTGAAGTAGTTGAAACTTGGAGTATACTCTGTATGGGTTTTGTTTAGTTTTACATTATGTTTACATAAATTGTAGGTACATCCAAATTCATCGAAGCTTTGATACAAATAAATTACGCAATACGACAAAAATGACTTCGTTTTTGGAGCTGATCGAGCAACCGGTGGAAATTCATCGGGACCGCGAAAAAGATTGTAATCTATGGATATCGACGAAGTACACGACATCAACAATTTTGTCTTCGAAGAACATGAGTCATCATAGGCAGCCACTTTGTCAAAGAGAAGTGGTAAGAAAAATAAAATGACAAATGAATATGTGACCGAGGAGCTAAAGCTAATAAGGGAAGGAATGGAATATGTGGCCACGGCATTAGGAAAATCAAATAGACTAGACTTGGATATGGAGCAATTATTAATTACAGAGATTGAAAAAGTAGAAGTTTGAACATGCGAGCACAAATGAAGGTTTACAAAGAACTTACGGAAAATGAAAGAATTAATCGAGCTTTTCTCGCTATCGATGGTGAAAGACGTCGGATCTGGTTCGAGTTGCAATTCGGACTAAAGATTTTTGAGATATGATTTGAACGGATCAAAGATAATTTTTGTGGTTTATATTAAAGATATTTAGACTAAAAATAGTTATGGGTGTGTTTGTTTTATATTATATTTACACTCATTGTATTAGATTTTAATTGTCAATGATTTCAATGGTTTAGACTCATGGTATTAGCTCGTAATTACTAGTTTAGACTTTAATTTTTTTTGTCTGTTTTGCGTTTAAGATTAAAAATAACGAATTATATATTTTGAACATATTCCTTCCAGTTAAAATATATTTCGACAACGTAAAATGTGTGTTAAAAAAATTGAAGCAAAAAAAAAATTAAAACAATTTAAGCACAAAAAAAATTTAAAAAATTGAAGCAAAAAAAAATTTAAAAAATTGAAGCAAAAAAAAATTTAAAAAATTGAAGCAAAAAAAATTTCCTTTGTATTTTCCATCTTGATATTTTTAGTATAGTAAAAAAAGAACGGGAAAATACAAGTGATTCTCATTTTTTTCATTTACATTTTCCACTCTTCCAAACACGACCTAAAATTTTGATTTTCCCATGCATTCTCCCTTTCGTTTTCATTTTCCTTCAAATTTTCATTTTTCCTCGTATTTTCCGGGTTCCAAACGGACCCTTATTCAATAGGTGCGGCCTTCATTGATGCACGAGTTTGAAGTCGTTGACAAACATGGCCTAAAGTGGGCCGTAAATTTGAACTTTAAGACATGCATGTGTCGCATCTTTTCAAACGGATAACTTTATATGTTCGCATGGCATCACAGCTTGTGGTTATCGAAACATTCTTGTTAAGGACTACATTCCAAAATATTGTACCACTGAGTATTGAAAAAGTAGCTATACAGGTGTAAACCGTCCACACGGAAATGAAGAATACCTAAACATGCAAACATAAAATAAGTAATAAAAAAGATATTAAATAGTTTAATTACTGTCTTGTGATATCGCAAATGTCACTAAAAAATACATAAGAAACCATTCATCTATGGGTATTCTTCTAAGATCTTCAAAGCTCCATGCCTCAGGAGCTCCAAACACATATTCCTACTGTAAAGCAGCATGTAATCCAAGTTCAATTGTGAAAGAGAAATACTATGAATCAGGACATCTGCACCCTTGATGTAAAACATGTCGCAGTCACTCCTAAAACGAAAACATGTTCAATTTAGTAATTTTCACTCGAATAAATTTACATAAACATAAGAGAATAATTCTTTTGAGTTTATTTGTTGTGGCATTTCCTCTCTTATCACCATAAACGGGTCCAAGTTCCCACCTACGAGGCTAAAGAAGTTGAGTACTTTGGGTAGGAAATCAGCCAGTTGAAATAGCGGGGAGTCTTTCTTCTCATGTCTTCAAACCAATGAGTCATACACCGTGAGTCTTCTTCGACGAATGATAATGAAAACAAAAATCCAGTGGTCTTGAACATTGATTGGCATGTATATGTTCTCAACTTTCGCCCATGGAACGAGACACTCTCCACTTTCAAGATCTCCCATTATCTTGTTAAGCATGTCATTGTGCAATATAGTTCATTGGATCCTTAGATTTGGCCCATGCATTCCTAGCGGCCATCAACATCTCGAAGAAGTAACAGTCGGTTGTCGTGAATGTCTGATACAACTGATTCAAAGTACCTTCTTCCTGAAGTAGTAGTACGCAATATTGATGTGGTGCAACAATATGTATTCCAAAAAAACAATAGTAAGAGATGAACAAATAAACCAATTCATTCGAATACAAAAAGTTGTTTTTGACAAACCTCCGCGCTAAGCTACTGTGGATGGTTCCAAATATTCCAAAATCAAGTTTTCTTAGATACGGTGGCCACCGTATAGCCAAATATTGTATCCATGTTTTCCTCATCTTCATCGTATATGGAACTGCATGGTCACGAAGAAGATTTTAGAGACAAGTAAGTAAGAAATACTGTTTAGTTACGAAAAAACAAAAATCTAGTTACTCATTCATAAAAGAGATTCCAAACCTATGATAGAGCCATTCACGGATTTTGTTCAGTCAGCTATATGGGGTGGACCCAGTGGATCGGAAAAGGGATACAACATTGGTTTCTTTCATTTTCCTAGACATCTCATAATTAAATACAGGAGTTTTGTATGATTAATTTCGACAAGACCCTGTAAACAACGTAGTATTTAACATGATCCCAAACTAGATAGTAATAAATGGTTTCCACTTTTGTGACAACATGGTCACGAACATATATTTCGAGACCATGTTGTCAAGAATATATGTTTTAGTGACAACATGGTCACAAAAACATCAGTTCGTGACCATGTTGACGAATTCATCATTTCATGACGATGTGATCACAATTGATTCATTTCTTGACGATATTGACACAAAAGGTAAAAAACATACTTGTGAACTGACCATTTCATGACAACTTCGTCGCAGAATGATGTCGTCTTGATCATTTTGTGTTCGACATTTACATTAGTTTTGTGAGTATCTAAACAATCATTCCATAACATGCATCCATAAAATCCAAGGAAAACACTAGAATAACAGTTTTCTAACCTTGTCAATAGAATCGGGAAACTCAACAGATGAATCATAGGAAACTTTCAGCCTTTTTCCAGTTTTGGAGAATGACGAGAAGTCCTCCTCTTAGAAGGTTCGGCCTAGGCTTGTACGTCATCGCTGCTTGAACTCATAGATGAGGTTTTTTTCATCATTGAGTTTGTGCGAGCTTCTAGTTTTTTTGAACTCAGAGAAGGGGCAGTTGTTGGGATTGGTGCCCACAAAGGAGATATTAGACAATGAAATTCATTTGTATTTATATTTTTCTGAAACTTTAATATCAATAAATATTCATTCTTCATTATGTTTGTGTTTATGTATGAATTCTACGCTCTAAAACTGTCATCAACGAAATGGGTGCTGAGTACAGACTTGACAAGATACCCCCTTGTGACTAGTTTAAACATTTGTCCGCAATCATAAGAGCGATAGAGCAATCGAATCTAAGTAATGATTGTTTGAATGAATCATGATATCTAATCTTGTGATATATAAAGTTGTGACTCTATGATTCATCCTTGATATCTTATAGAAGATATTGAACAAGACCTGTGGTACTTAGAAGCTCGAGATAAAACTGTTTAAACACTCGAACTTTCAAGGTCACATACGAGGGGTACTTTGGTACTTACCTTTCTGTGACATCAAACAAAAAACATAAGCATATGAACAGAGAGTGTCAGTATTGATCCTTTAGTGGAATCGATCAATATTAAGAATTAAAAGATGGAAAAAGTTTGTGAACTTTTGTGTCCGATCTTTATTCTAAAGCTTCGTTCATGTTGGTCCATGAGGTCTCAATGATATACACTTGGAAGAGATTTAAATGAATTGGGATTATTGAATTATTCATTGAATATAAATTGTGATTTATATCGGGAAAGTTATTTTCTTTATAACTTGATAAATAATTAGTTATTTATTTTGTTTATTGATAATAATACACTTGAGTAATTCAATTTAATAAAAGAAGAAAATAAATAATTTCTCATTTTGTACTTATTTGATAACTATGAAATTATTTTAATGAAATGTCATTAAATAAAATGAGAGTTCTAAATTAATTTTAGAAATAAATCAAAAGAATTTGGGAATTAATTAAGAGCATCTGGACGAGTAGGAGGAGAGATATTTGGCCGAATTATTTAAGTGATTAGGGTCATGGGTTTCACCCAGCTTAAGCCCATTTTAAAGCTGTTTATAAAAGGCTTGAAAACCCTAATCACACCTAACCCAAAAACCCTAATTTACTCGTCCAAACTCTTCCTCTCCTCCCCTGGAGTCACTCGGCCGATTATCCCAAAGGAAAGAGAAAAGAAATTTTTTTTTCTTGTTCTTGATTCAATTCCCGAGATTTCATGAAAGCCCACCCTTTCAATATCAATAAATCCTCGTGTTATATTGTTGATTCTATACTTGTGGTGTTTTGGTGTAATTGGATTTTGGGAATTTTTTTTTAAAATTGTTTTGAAAAGGTTTTAAAAGAGTTCCAGCCGGCCGGATCCCGTTCCAGCGTCCAATCCGGTGACCTGCTGTCCAGCAGATCCAATCCAGCGAGAGAATCTCAGCAAGGATCCCAGCGAATGTCCAGTCCGGCGAGGTTGTCCAATCCGACCAAAACCCAGTCAGGCGACCAGGCGTCCAGTCCGGCCAGATTCCCAGTCACGCGACCAAGTCCAATCCGACGAGTCCTTCCCAGTCCGGTGAGATCCTCCCAGTCCGGCGAACAGTTCCCTGTCCGAAGAGATATCTAGCGAACCCAGGAAACCTAAATCCCAGTCCGGCGAGCCCAGTCCGGCGAGGCCAATCCGGCGAGCCCCTTTCCGGCGAGTCCCTGTCCGGCAATCCTCCTGAGTGTTCCTAGTCCGGTGAAGATGCATCCTGACTTGTCCGGCGAGCCTGTTTCCAGTTTTGGACTCGGTGTGGCCTTCCGGAGTTAGCGAGCAACGTCGAGATTATTTATAATCCTAATTGTAAGTCTCTCTTAACGATTTGGACTGCTAATTAATATATAAACTGTTTATATAGGCTTTTAATGTGTTCTAATTGTTGTGTGACATATTTTGATAAATTGTTTATCGACTTGTCAGTAAATGTGAATGCCTAGGTTGTTAAATATATTAAAATAGTTTTAATATATATAGATTGAATTATATTTTTCCGCCAGATAGGATGTGTAATATGATTTAGTTGTTTAATTTGTTAAATAAATTCCAACAAATTGTATCAGAGCTAATTAAAGACATTAAAAATTATGTTTAATAACTAGTTTTGAAATTTGTTTGACTAGTTGGTGTTGGGGTTTTTTTATGATTTTTTATTGCATTGTGAATGTCATAAATTGCGTGATTGTGTTTATTGATGGATCCTCATTTAATATGTCCCTATGATTTGTTTCCGGTTAGCGTCTCGGGTTTAAAATTTAGTTATTTAAATTGTGAGCCTCAATCTGCGAGGACATATAAATTGTAATTAATTTTATTGTAATTAGACGACGACGAGAAGACAAGAGGGCAGCACCTCGGGCTTGGCCGCATGTTGGAGAACGTGTGGGGGCTAACCCGAGACATCCGATGACGCGTCACAAGTCTCCATGGCCGATGAAGATTAAATTAGTTTAATTTTATATAATTTCCTTTTTGGGTTGTATTTAGAAATGGGCATTTAGTGAGTTAAATATTTTATGCTTTAAATTATTTAATCTCATTGCATATCACTTCACATTTCATATAGGATACAACGCCAACATCATAATAACATGAATTGTTCATATAGTTTATAATTAAATAATATAAACTATTTTAAAAGAATATAATTCTTTGCAAAAACTAAGTGGGAAAGTTGTTTACCGTTGAAGCAACCTAAGGTCCCCGACACGAATGTAATTAATTAAATATGTGATGAACTTAGAGTCACCCATAGTGGCCCTCCGTTCAATGGGAGTATTCGGAAGTATTTAGGTAATTATATTGTTAAGAACTAAGTCTTAACGATGAAACGGGGTTTCCACATAGGTTAACCGTTTTCAAAGTAACTTGAGTAAAGACCCACGTGTCGGTTGCACACTTAGGCTTATGTTTTAAAGTAATCCTCACATAGAGGCCCTGCTTTAAGAATAAGTTTCCAAACATTTATGGTAATTAGTGAGAACTAGAAGTTGTGACTTCTTGGATGGTTCGAACTAAATACTGATGTGTCACGACTATGAAAGGCGTTTAATTACGGTTTCCCCACAGGAAAAGCAATTAACCATTGATGTTCATAATACCATGAATTATTAATCACTTTCATCGCCATATTAGGATTGTTCATGCATTCATATAATTCGAAAAAGTAGCACATACTAAAGTTATTTATTTTATTCATGTTTTTCAGCAAAATGTCTTATAATCCACTTCAAACGATTTTAAGTTCTAATAAACTCGAGGGTGAGAATTACGTTGACTGGAAACGTAACCTCGACATCGTACTTATGGTGGAAAAGCACAAGTATGTTTTCACAACCCCATGTCCTCCTGCTCCGAGTGCTGACTCGAGTAAGGAAGACAAAGATGCTTACGATGCATAGATGAGATCAAACGAGATTTCTCGGTTCTACATTTTGGCATCGATGAGCACTGTGTTGCAACAATCTCATCGAGACATCTCCACTACATACGACATCCTATTCAATATCCATGAGATATTCGGATGCCATGGGCGCTGGGCGAGGCAAGTTATCCGCAGTTTTATGAACTGCAGGATGAAGCCGGGATCTTCTATTCGGGAACACATGCTACTGATTATGGGTTACCTAAATGATATGGAGATCCTTGGTTCTGAGATCGACGGAGAGACCAAGATAGATATGATCCTGGAAACTCTGATTGAATCCTATGATAGCTTCCGTCTAAACTACTCCATGAACAAGCTCAATTATACAGTAACTGAGCTCATGAAGGAGTTGTAGACTGCCGAGGGACTTCTCCCTAAGAACAAGAAGAAGCCGAGAGTGCTCAATGTTGCTGAACACAGAGCCTCGACCTTTGGTTCTTAGAGGGTGATGAAAGGACCCAAAAACGCCAACCGTGCGGGTTCCAAAAGGCCTTACAAAAAGGCTACGGATTCCAAGGGCAAAGGCATCGCAAAGGTTGACAAGTCTGAGCACAAATGTCACCATTAAGGAGAGGCTGGCCACTAGCGGAAGAATTTTCCTACCTACCTCAAGAGCGTCAAGGGGGAAGGTACGATATTTGTTACTCAAGCTTGTTACATTACAAACAAGGTATCGTACTGGATCCTAGATTGCGGGAAATCTGCCCATGTTGTATGTAATTTGAATGGTTTCAGGAAAACTAGGAGCTTAGGTGACAGGGAGTACGGATTCAACGGGGGTGATGGAACGAAGGTCAGAGCAAGATCTGTCGGGACCATGAAGCTGAAGTTTGAGAATAAGACTTTATTATTGAATAATGTTTATTATGTTCCGGATGTTAGCAAGAATTTGATTTCTTTTGGTCGTTTAGAAGAACTAGGTTTCAATTTTAAGATCAATAATGGTATTGAGATTTATATTGATGATTCTTTTATAACTAATGCTTAGAGAGTGGATTCTATTTATTATTTATATCATCTTGAGCCGAAAATCTTGGACACTATAGTGAATAGGGATTCACTCGGGAAGCGTAAGACGTTTCATACTGATGATACGGACGACACATATCTATGGCACTTACGTCATGGACATATTGGCCTAGATAGGATTAAGAGATTGACAAATGATGGTCCTTTGAAGTCTCTAACCGTGGGAAGCCTTCCCACGTGTGAATCTTGTCTCGAGGGCAAGATAACAAAGAGGCCCTTCTCCTCAAAGGGTCTAAGAGCCACACAAGTATTGGAACTCATACATAGTGATGTATGTGGACCAATAAACATTCAGGTAAGGGGAGGTTACGAATACTTTGTAACCTGCACTGATGACTACTCAAGATTTGGTCATATTTACCTTATGCGACATAAGTCGGATACCTTTGAATTGTTCAAAGTGTATAAGGCTTTAGTAGAGAAGTAGACGGAGAAACAGATCAAAACCCTTCGATCTGATGGAGGGGGAGAGTACTTGTCTAGAGAGTTCGAAGACTTTTTTAGAGAAGAAGACATTCATTCTCAGCTTATAGCACCTGGCACACCACATCAAAACGGTGTGTCAAAGAGAAGGGATCGAACTTTACTAGATATGGTGAGATCGATGATAAGCTACTCATCGCTTCCTGATTTGTTCTGGGGACAGCTTACATTCTGAACTAGGTTCCATCTAAGACGGTACCTGGTACTCCCTATGAGAGATGGAGTGGTAAAAAATCGGTTTTACACCACGCTTGCATCTGGGGTTGTCCAACACATGTGCTGAGACAAAAGACTAGCAAATTGGCTAGTCGTTCATAAGTATGTCTTTTCGTGGGATTTTTCAAAGAGAGCAAAGGGTACATCTTACACAGTGATGCTGATCAGAAAACATTTGTAAGCACGAACGCTAGGTTTCTCGAAGCAGACTATATGAAGAACACTGTACCGAGAAGCAAACTTGTGCTTAAGGAACTGTTCGGTGAAGTAGCTGGTACTTCACAAGATAGGACAGGTCCTATACCAATAGTGGAAGAACAAGAACCTCATGTGCTTCTTTGCAGTAACATGATTGTACGACAACCTATTCGATACATGAGTATCAGAGAATCTTTCATTGTTGTCGCATATCATGAGGAAGATAAATCCAGTATCATTTTCCCAAGCGATACAGAGTTCCAAAGAAAACCTATGGAAAGAATCCATGAACGTTAAAATGCATTCGATGTATGTCAACGAGGTCTGGAAGCTCGTAGATCTACCTAAAGGCATCAAGCCTGTCACGTGTAAATGGATCTACAAGAAGAAAAGAAGACCGGATGGAAATGTTGCTGAAGTCCATTTATGGACTGGAGCAAGCATCTAGATCGTGGAATATTAGATTCAACAACACTGTGAAAGGCTATGGCTTTGATCAGTCAGTAGATGAGCCATGCGTTTATAAGATGATAAACGATGGCAAGGTGGTTTTTCTGGTCCTATATGTAGATGACATATTACTCATTGGGAGTGATGTAGGAAATTTATCAGAGGTTAAGATCTGGCTGTCAAAGCAATTTTAGATGAAGGATCTAGGAGAGGCAGCTTATATTTTGGGTATTCATATCTTCAGAGATCGAGATCAGAAGAACCGGAATACAGCGCTCTCCCAAGCATCTTATATTGATAAGATCATGGATCGCTTCAGTATGCAAGACTCCAAGAAAGGACATTTCCCTTTCAGACATGGAGTGCATCTCTCAAGTGAACAGTCTCCCATGACTGCTCAAGAGATTGAGGACATGAGACACATGTTGGCATTTATGCCCACAAAGGAGATTTTTTGATATTAAATACTTTTGTATTTGTTTTGTTTCGAATTTAAATAAAAAATTGAATAACCATTCTTATTTAAGATTGTGTTTATGCATGAATGTCTACGCCCTGAAACTGTCATCAACGAAAGAAGCTAAGTACAGACTTGACAAGATACCTTCTTATGACTAGTTTAAATAATAGTTCTCAATCTAAAGATCGATTGGTCAATCGATTCTAAGTAATGATTGTTAGAATGAATTAAACGATATATTATCTTGTGATATGGAGAGTTGTGACTTTTGAATTCATTCTTGATATCTTAATGAAGATATTGAACAAGACCTCTGAAGTTTTGATGTTCGAGATAAAACCATTTAATCACTCGAAACCTCAAACTCATATACGAGGGGTATTTTAGTAATTACCTAAATCTTGAAGTGAGTACATATCTTCTTGTAACACTTTATGACATTTGATTTGTCAATGGGAAATGGTTAAGTGAAGTTTCATTGACCCGAAGGTTGGTGTCATAATACTGTTTCGTTGAAATATGTGATTCACAGATGTGGAATTTGTGTTGAAAGAATACTAAGGCATTAGTATCACACCGTGCTCTGTTATGAGAGTGTGAGCGAATAAACCAGGCCTGGTATTCATCGAATAAAGAATTTTTTGAAATAAAACATGTGACATGTTGAGACATCTCACTTTCTGTTTTTCTCGTTCACAAATAACAGAGGACTTGGTGAAATAATAACTCAGGGGTAAAACGGTAATTTTACATTCCTCTGAGTTAATGATACACACAAAGGGTAATATCGTAAAATACACTGTGGACCGCGTGAAGAATAGTTTTGTCACATCAAACGGAAATATAAACGCATTTGCCCAAAATAAATTATCTCCTCATTCATGGTATATTGTTGCTGACCATTAGGATCTAGAACAAGTTTTTAGATGTTTCATTTAATTTTCCAATAGTGTCCCAAGAATACCCTTATAAAATTATCACACGTAATTCCACAAAATAATGATAAATTCCAAATACTCAATTCCAGTTTGCAGCTGTGTGAATCATTTCATGATAATAATATGAAGATGTCCAAAATGTTATTTTGACATTCAGATAGTCGTTTTTCCTAATGGACAAAAATATACTTGAAATTTTTTGAAAAGTCTTCTACTTCAACACTTAAACTTGTTTTGACTTAGCTTCCAATTTAGCAAATGTGGTAATTGTTGGCAGAGATGCCCACAAGAAGAGTATTTATTTACATGTTAATGTAATATAAATCTCTCATTAGTCCTTATTGTAATTTGCTGAATAAACTAATAAAAGTTGAAAGGTTCATTCATTCCTTTTTTGTTTGTTTGAGGATTTATGATATTCAATAGTCTTATAGTCCATAATTAAACCTAACAATGAATGAAGAGACAAATGTAGATTTGCGTGAACAAACTCTTCATGCTTTGCTCAAAACAAAATATTCACAATCTAAAGATCAACGGACTATTGATCCTAGTATGATTGTTGGAAGAAACTATGATGTCTGGTTACGAGATATCGAGATTAAGGAACTCTATAGTTCTTCCAGTGTATCTGCTGAAGATACTGAATTGACTAGTCCACGTTTAGTGATAATGTGAGAACAAACCATTTAACATTTACTGTCTCAAAATCACAATGTATGAATTGCATCGTGCTTACCTTAATCCTGAAATGAGACATGTTATTTCATAACTTCAATATATTCTTTTGAGAAAGCTACACTCTAAATTCAAGTATGTGAGCTAGATCCGCTCTATTGGAGATGTATTGGGTTGTGAAGTTGATATGAGTATACTTTGTGAAATTCTCATAGATATGGAATTCATGTACAAGATTGCTGAAATGCAATGTATATCAACTCATGAATTATTACTTAGATTGTGGATAAATGAACCGCGCGGTATCCAAAATTAAGTAACGACTTTATTTGGATAAAACAATGTGACTTGTTAGCTCCCCGTCAATACATTGTTTCTAACTTATTCACGAGTAACAAAAGAGTTGATGAAATAACAACTAGAAGGGTAAAATGATAATTTTATAATCCCACTAACTTATTCACAAGTAACAAAAGATTTGAGGAAATAACAATTAGAAGGGTAAAATGGTAATTTTATAATCCCATCTAGTTGATGATATTCATTAAGGGTAATCATAGATAATATTCAATGGATCCAATCAACATAATTAAGTTGAATTTGAGTAGAAAATAAATTCATTTGAACCGAGAGATTCTCAGTGCCAACTCTTTAGTGGAGTCCGTTGACATTAAGGTAATACTCGAAAAAATTGTGAACTTTTGAGTCCAAGTATAGTAGCTCAAGCTTTATTCATTTGGATCCATAAGATAACTATGACAGCTCATTAGAGTAGGATTATTAAACTAGAACCTAAGTCAAAATAAGTACAAGTATTGAACTAGACGTTTTCTCGGAAACTGTCTTAAAGTGCACTAGCCAATTCAATATCTACATAAGATACCTAGGAATAACTATAAAGTCTCAACTATCTATGTTTCATAACCAAATATGATTAGTTCTCAAAACAATCATAGGAAGATCAATAGTCCTTTCATTCTGAGATTGTGAATGTACTTTTTTAAACAAACCATGAAGAATTGTTCATACAAATCTATATTGGTCTCTTCATTTGTAGAGTTGTTTAAGGACTAAAGACTAATATTTATTATCAAACTTCAAACAATAAAAATAAAATGAATGAAAGATTTAACTTTTTATTAATTTATTCTGCAGTTACAAAAAAGAGTATTCGACATTTTATTACATCAAATATAGATAAGTAAAAACTACTACTTTTTTTGTGAGCATCTCTAACAACGTGATCTTCGTCCAATTGCCCTACTTCTCTTTGATAAAATCGAATGAAATATTCTTCATGTGCAATGATCGACGCTCGTCGTGTTGATACCGTTCAGTGTAGTTTATGGTGAATCCTTTAGTCAACAAGTGCGACCTTACAACTTTGATATCTTGCCATCTCACATTAATGCAAGACTTCCAAGGACATAAATATTTTCTATCTTTGTTTGACCATTTGTTTGCAAGGCGGATAAACTCATTACACGTGTTTTATAATAGAAGCTCATCAATCATTTTTTTATACCAATCTTTACTTACGTTTTACATTACGATGGAATGGAGGGAAACCATAAATGATAGTTGAATTCTTGAGTAAATTTGAAGGATGGCGAATATGGATAAAGTGAGAATTGAATATTAATTTTACAATCTAATAGCTTAAAAAATCTACCAAAATTTTGGTAAAGTTAACCTTATAATATTGGAGACAAAAACATATAATATCATCTACAAACATATCATATTAATCAATTAAAGCGAAAACCTAGCCGCCTTCGGCCAGAACAATTTATGTGGTTGTTGTTGAAATCATTATAGGATTTTAGAATAATTTAACGCTTCTTGAAATGGCGAAATATAAATTTTGTATGTATATAATTTACAATCTAGACAAAGTGCATGAACATGTAATGTATTTAAATTAAACTATTATTTTTACTCGGTACCGACGTTTGAATCTTCAAACGCTCGTCTCCTCTTGCAGCAAGTCTCTTTTCTGTCTCCTTAAATTTGAGCAAGCACGATAGTTTTTACCACTTGAGTCTATTGAGTGTTTGTTCGATTTATTGTGTGGGAGCTATTGAACACTATTACTCAAGAACTAGTCTTCAAGCCAAAGATCTAATACAAACCTTGGGTCTAATGAGTACCTATGTGCCAAAACAAACGACAGAAGAAGAGAGTGAGGGAGAGAGGCTCGACCAAAGCTCGAGAGATATAGGCCGTGTGTTTTGACTAAAAATTGTGTGTCTTCACATCTTAGTGTGAAATTTGGAGAATGAGTTGACCTAAATTAATAAAGAATATCTCATATTTATATTTATTTCTTATTCCTATAAAATACTCATCAATGCAATATCACTCTCTTTCCTAGCTTGAATTGCTCAGTCCTATACCTTCCTAAAACAACTTATTTGTTTGTTTTGTCTCTATATATCTTCATTTATCCATGCCCAAAATAAATTATGTCTCCCATCAATGGGATATATGCCGGCTATATGCATCTAAAACATGTTCAAATCCAATTCGTAGTCGTGTGAATCATTTCATGACCATCATACAATAATGTCCAAAATCTTATTTTGACGGTCATATAATCTTTAGTCACAATGGAAAAAATTATCCATTTTACAATTTTCGATAAATCATCCAGTTTAACAAATCTTACTGTAGTGACCTCAGTGACCTGAATAAAAAAAAGCTTGAGCTGACATATTTGGACATAAAAGTTCACAAACATTTTACAAGGTTTACGTTAATGTGAAGTGACTCTACTAAAGAGTTGACACTAAAAATCTCTTAGTTCAAAAGAGAACATTTTTACTCATAATTCAACTTAATTGTGATGTGCGGATCCACTTAATATTATCTATTTTTACTTTTCATGAATATCATCAAGTAGATAAGATTTATAAGATTATCATTTTACCATTCTATTTTCCATTTTCTCAACTCATTTGTATATGTGAAAAATTTAGAAATAATATATTCACGATGAGCTAACAAGTCACATTATTTCGTTATTGGATTTTGCCCATTAATTTTTACGCTGAATTTTTGTTAATGAATGTATTTTTTGTAAATCAAGATACTTGAATCGAAATCAAAATCAACATTTCAAATGCTGATTTAAGTAAATAATTTCATACATTTTAAAAATAAAATGATCAAGGAAAATATTATTTTCAATTAAATAAATGAGGCATTATTTAAATTTATCTTAATATGAAAATAATAGTTCATATTCTCTTAGAGAGTATGTGATTTTTTGCGAATGAAGTTCGAACCACGATCTCTTAATTGAAAAAATGATATTAACACTAGTCTATCATACTTATCACATTTTAAGCTATTTCTTTCGATCTTATATAATTTGATTAAATTTTTTATGTAATATATTTTAATAATGTTTTCTTAAAATGTATCTCCATTACGTACGAAAACCACATATGTTTTCCGTTATTGTAACGTGGCGCACTAAAACTCTCATCCTCTACCTACGCGCGAGCATCTATTCTGTTTTGTCCTTCAATTCATTCTATCTATTATTTTATTTTCTTCCTTCTCTTGTCGTCCTTTCCTTATCTTGATTTGAGATCTAAAATTAAATTTCTTTTTCTCCTAGCCCGTTCATTTATTTTGTTCACATATAACATGTCTACAGAATGTCATGTGGGTTGCATAACATTATAAATTGACTGTTCTAAATTGGCGACACAATCAGCCATGATATCTAGGATTCCATTGGATTGATTGGACGCAAAACCTAACCTAATCATTGTTATACAAGAAAATATCTTTGTTGAGAAATTAGTATACTCTTAAATTTTGTATTTAATGCCTTCAAAATTCAAAGAAACATTGATAGCAATTGTAGAGGTCGATTTTCACCGATTTTTAAACAGTCACAAAGATTAATATATAATGATAATAATAAATAATAATGAGTTGAGTTTGCTAATATCATTGAGTTTATGTGTTACGAGGTTCGGTCTCTTTCGTTTAGTAGGTTAGAAGCGTTAAGAGTTACAAGAGATATCAAAAGTATGAGCTCTGTATGTTATGACGGCTAAATATTTTCGAACCCCTTTCTATGAGGTTTACATTAGTATATATAGCTCTTCAGAATTTGCTTAATTGTTTGCTAGGGTTTCCCCTCCTTCTGTTAGGATTTCTTCATTTGTCCCCTCACTTTTCTGACGAAAATCCGGGATGTCCTTCGAGATTTACCAACTAATCCCGTGATTTTCGCCTTTCGTCTGACTCTCTGACGCCAATTCCTGTTTAAACTCTGTCGCTGCCACGTGGACTCCTAATGACGAGCCTTCCTCGGGAATAGACTTCCTCGGGACGAGACTTCCTTGGAACGAGACCTCATCGGGATGAGACTTCCTCGGAACGAGACCTCCTCGGGGCGAGACCTCATCGCGACGAGACTTCCTCGTGTCCTCAGGGCGGACTTCTTCATCCATGTCGTTTGGAGAGGGAAACGACACAAATGGTGTTAAGAGGGATTTGACGAAATCCGACCTTAACAACAATAATTTTAATTATTTGTCATTGTAAAAAAAATCAAGATTTAAATAATGAAACACATTTGGTGTCAAATATGTCATGAAATCAACTTGTTCGTCACTCTATGTGTCTCAGAATCAACTAACTCGTGACTAATTTAATATAAAAAATATTTGAATTTTTGTTGATTTTTAATAAGCGATAATACAAAAATATATATTATTGTCATCAAATTCTCAAATTCAAATTTTAGAAAATTTCAACTTTATTTGAGAATCGAGATAAAGATAGTTCATATGTGAATTTATGTTTTCAAAGCTCCCTATGTTAGATTTACGAAGAATCAATATATAATTTATTTTATTATTAATTTTTCAATTGACAATGGTAAAATAAAATAGGTATAAAAAGATTAATTTCACATTTATTTTGATTGTTTTTATTGATTTTTACGTTTTAATTGTCTTTTTTTGTTTACTATATACATGTTAAGCATTTTCTTTCATAACCTCAGTTTTTGTAGGGCAATTGAGATATTTAGCCCATTGAAACATTGTTCTTTTATTATAGCCACTTATTTGACAATTTGCGTTAATAGTTATAAACAAAAATAAACAAAAAAAATTAGACAAAATATCTTTTACATTTAAACATACGTAAATTATATTTATCTGATTTTATCATTATAAGAAATAAGTTAATTCAAATAAACAAGTTTAAAATTATATTGGTATTAATTCAGAAATTGATGCATTTAATGGAAATTACCACACACTCATTCAAAATATAATGAAACCACTCTCTCCTATTTTTTCTCGGTGAAAGCAACATCTCTTAAACGAAAAAAAAAACCTAACCAAACCGAATTGTTTTTAAACATTGAAAGTGTATAGGTTCATCTTTACCAATTTTTCCAAAAACTTTTTGCATAAATTAACTGAATAAATGGAGGTCAAAAATCCAAATTTATTTCTTTTTTAACCTAAAAAATAGTTAATGGTTGAAAAAACGCAAATTGGTTTACGAGTATAACATCTTTGTATGAATATAAAAAAAGGGTAGAATAAACCAAAATTGATGGAATATAACATAAATGATTGAAACTATGCAGTAAAATAAAATATTGTAGTACACAATTAACTAAAAGTAATACGTTGTTTACCTGAGATATGACGAAGATGAGAGAAAAACCAGGAACATAACCTTAAAGAAAAAGCAAATGGATCTGAACTTTTTTTTAGAAGAAGCACATATATCCATAAATATACTGTACAATAAGGACGATTAAAATTTCCAATTATAAATCATCTACATCTGAAACTATCAAACTGCAAATATATAAGAAATTGAACCGAAACAAACATGAATTTCACAATTTGCAAAATTCAAAGATTCCAAATTTGAAATCACCTATATTAATTACAAGCAATTTTGGTAAGATAATTACTATTTATGACCAACGTTTGTAAAATTTTTATAAATTGCTCTAGTGCTCACGTGTCAACTCAATTTATAGTTTTATTTTACATGCCATTTATGATATTCGGTAAAATGTTTAAAGTTTAAATTGAATTATCATTTCAAATTTAAAATTAGAATTAATTCGGAAGTTAATTTTCAAGTAATTTCGGTGAATTTTAATTAGTAATACTTGGATTTAGTTCTTATAATGTTTTAAGATCCTATATTTTCAAAATAAAATATTTATTGCTCTGTTGAATTAATTATGCCGTTTATAAACGAATTTATTAGAAATAATTCACAAAATTATATAAGATCTTATAATTTTGAAAATAAAATTTTATTTATTTATTAATGAATTAACCGGCCATTTAATTTAATTTATTTTCGTTTCTTTTGAATTATGGGAATCAATATGCAATTTTGTAAATAAAAAATACTTGAAAATAAATTTGCTTTATTGTCCATTTTCGTCCTAAAGATAATTGTTCAACATTTAATTAAATGATTGTAAATTACTGTAAATTTAAAGGCATTTTACATAATAAATTGTAAATTGAAATGTTTTTTACAGGTCAATGCTAATATAAATCAGTTTGAGGTCGTTGATAGAACCATCCATAGTTTGATTAACAATGATTTACATATGAAACAAATCAAAACAAAAATTATTAAAAAAAAGTTTCCAAAAAATTTCAAAAACAAATATTATGTTAATCGGTATTTAATTTACAAAACATAATCTTCAGTAAAAGAATTTGATGAATAATGTCAATAGTGTTTCAGACAAACAAAACTCTACATCTGCAAATCCCGATTTATGTAAAAAAAAAAGACCATACACCATTAACCTAAAATGGAATATGCATAAAAACCAATACTAAAATAAATCAATACAGAAACTTTAGAAACCAAATTATAACCAATACAAGATACATAAAAACATCAAGAACATATAAAAACACATAAAAATTTAGGTCTACCAAAATTTTAGAACAAATAAACCCATAAAATTTTAAAATCAAAATTACAACAAATACAAATTGCACGAGAACACCAAAAACATATAAAAACACATAAAATATAGAGCAAAAACGACACTCGAATTAGTAAAACGTCAAGAACACAACTAAAAGGGAGTAAAAATAAAACGATTTAAGGGTATTGTATGTAAATTTATATGCCCTTTATGCTGTCGTCAATCCTTCAACACAACCACGACGGTGATGATTTTTTATAATGAGAATCGTGAGCTTTTAACCTTTTTACGGTCTCGGAAAGGTTTTTATAGCATGGGGTTGATTTTTTATTTTTGCATGCGTCTCCTCGATCGTTTTTCACTCCAAAATATTCACACAAAATAAATGAAATAGTTTTAATGTTTGCCTCATTTTTAGATTTGATTCACGTAATTAGCTTTTTTTAATTGGATGGTTTGTATAATGGACGAGAAAGTTTTTTAGGATAAAATTGGAAGCAAAATGTTGTAAAACAAAACCCGAGTTGTTTACAAAAATTTTATGAAATGTTAGTCATATCCAAATTAAGAAACCTAAATTGGATAACTATACACAATAACCCTCTATATATATATATATAGCCATACGAAACCATCAAATTCTAGATAATTTTCATAAATGAAACTTTCAAAATGCAAATATATAAAGAAATTGACTGAAATAAATATGAATTTTGAAATTTGAAAACCAACAAAAAAACATAGAATTTTGATATATTTAGATTTGAAATTCAATCAATTATATCTAATTCGAGATTCAAATTTGAATTCAACTATATTAATTACCAATGATTTTGATATATAATAATGTATAATTAAATGTTGAAAAGGTAATAAAAGGTATAAAGGTACGTGCAACATTTTTAATTTTGTCACATCATCTAAATTAGCTATTTATAATATTATTTTTTTGACAAAGTGTAACTAAAATGTTTGTTGATTTAGTTGGAGTAATTCATTTTCTTAACATATGTTTCTGCTAGACACCGCCGATGAGTA
This sequence comes from Urtica urens, assembly GCA_958296335.1. NCBI lineage: Eukaryota > Viridiplantae > Streptophyta > Magnoliopsida > Rosales > Urticaceae > Urtica > Urtica urens. The sequence goes on from OY282526.1 coordinate 16,299,884, forward strand.
ATTCAATTTTTTAAAATATGCTTTTACTAGGCACCGCCGAGTTAGCCGCCAATAGCCAATGAGAAATACAATATAGAGACTTTGATAAGTTCTAAATCATGGAGAGTTAAAGTTTACTTTAGGCACCAAATAGAGACACGAATGATCGAAACCATGTGCTTCGTTTATTGAGGAATCAGATATCTAACTTTCCAGTTCGAGCACTCAATGTCGTCATATCTCTTAAGAAAATAACGTGCTTTCATGAATTGCAAATAATTTTATTTATAAGCGGCTGGCTTTCGAACTCGCGGCTTTTTAACTGAAAGCGACGTGATATTATAACTAGTATTGTTTACAACAAACTCGTTTGTACTAAATCTTTCAAATATATTTGGTTTGGTGAAACCATTTTTTAGTTACACTTTGTCGGTTATACAAGTCCAGTACATTTTTGTTTGTCTGCTCAGCCTTTACCTGATATATTATTGGAGTTGAAAAACGACAACAGAAATAAAACGACACTCTCACCAAGATATGATCGTTTGCACTCGTATCTGCACAAGAGTCGTTTCTCATACTCGCTGCAGCAATTCCAAATCTCTGAAGATCAGGACCACCTCCACGTGGCTTCAGCACAGTCGTCGAGTACAGTTCACCAGCTGTAAAAAGCCGTTACAATATTCCTTTCTATGTAAAGACAATCGTGTATAAATAGCCATTGATATTAATGAAAAAGATAAGCTTGCACACATTACCTTATTTGCTCACTGTAGTATTAAAGTATATCTCTGCTAAAACCTTTTATGGTATCAGAGCCCCAGGCTCACACTAATGGCAGATAACATTACAGCAAACATCTCTCAGTCTGAGACACAGAACACAACACCTCAGCATAGTGCTGCTACACAGCCAAATACGTCTGCTCAAATACAAACAAATCATTTTGTTAACCCCTCTAACCACTCTCTCACTATAAAACTCACAGAAAATAACTATTTGCTATGGAAACAACAAGTTCTTTCGAATGTCAGGGGAAATGGCCTTGATGGCTTTCTCTTCGGGTCAATCCCAAAACCAAATGAGCTCTATGAAGTTCAAGACCCGAACACTGGCCTTCTAACCTTTCAACCAGGAAATCCCGAATATATCCCATGGGTTAGACAGGATCAGTTGCTAGTTTCATGGCTCCTTGCGTCCATGTCCGAGACTGTTCTCGTGAACATGGTAGGATGTGAGACCTCTAATGAAATATGGGATTCACTAGAGAAATCTTTTGCCTCACAATCTCGAGCCAGAATTATGCAATATAAATTGCAGCTTCAAACACAAAAAAAGGGAACAATGCCTATGAGAGACTACCTCACAAAAATGAAAAACCTTGCAGACATCCTTGCGGCAGCAGGACACAAACTCAGTGAAGACGACCAAATTCTTCACATTCTCTCTGGACTCGGGCACGAATATGACCCTGTAGTCGTTCCCATCACCTCAAAAACCGATAGCTATCCTCTAAAAGATGTCGCAGCCTTGCTCTTGAGTTTTGAAACACGTCTCGACCCTACAGGAAACAACAACACTTTTTCAGCTTAGTTTGCCACACAAACCACAAAGAAAACTTACCCTTCAAAAAATCCTTCTCACTCATCCTTCAACTCTGCCAACAATCAAAATTTCCAACCTTCAAACCGAGGAACGTTTCGTGGCAGGGGACGAGGTGGGAGAGGATGGAACAGCAACAATAAGCTCCAATGCCAACTCTGTGGCAAGATGGGGCATACTGTGCAACGCTGCTATTACAGATTTGACTCAACCTTTTCACCAACTTCCTCAAACACACAAAGCTCCTCAAACAGTGCCCCTGCTTCAGCTTACACCACCAACGTCACCAATCACCAAGAAGTCGCTGAAGACCACAGCTGGTATCCAGACTCCGGAGCTACAAATCACGTCACAAATGAGTTAAGCAACCTAAACATGGCGACAGAGTACGATGGAAACAGCAAACTACACATTGGTAATGGCACAGGTTTGAACATCTCACATATAGGCTCATCTATTGTTGCATCGAAAAACTCACCTCATTTCATCCTCACCAAACTCTTGCTTGTCCCTGAAATTACAAAAAATTTGATCAGTGTATCTCAATTCTCACGAGATAATAATGTCTTTTTTGAATTTCACCCATTTTTTTGTTTTGTTAAGGATCGAGCCACCCAAACTCCGCTGCTAAAGGGACTCTTGATGGAAACCTACATCGCTTTGATCTCACAACACACCCTGCTTCATCTACCTCAGCAAGCCTTCACCAAAATGCAAAATCTTGTTTTCAGTCTTTTAATTCAATCAAAGGCACTGGTCCATGTTTATCCAGTGCCAACTCTCAAAATTCTGTCGTTGCACCTGTTTTATCAAAAATTGATCTCTGGCATAGGCGACTTGGCCATCCTGCAACCAAAATTGTTCAAAACGTGTTAAAAGCATGCAATTTATTAAAAGAATCAGACAATACCTTTCATTTTTGCAATGCATGCCCACAAGGCAAAAGCCACAAATATCCTTACACACCTTCAACCACAGTTTACACAGATCCTTTTGCTCTTGTCCATTCCGATGTTTGGGGTCCCTCACCTGTAATTTCAAGAAGTGGCTATCGCTATTATGTCACATTTATAGATGAGTTTACCAAATACACATGGCTATATTTGCTAAAATCCAAATATGAAGTTTTCGAAAAATTCTTGCATTTTAAAGCCATGGTTGATAACAACTTCAATCACAAAATAAAAGCATTTCAAAGCGATTGGGGTGGTGAATTCAGATCCCTTCAAACATATCTCACCCAAAATGGCATCACACATAGACTCTCTTGTCCTCATACACCTCAACAAAATGGCACAGTCGAACGTAAACATCGCCATATCACAGAAATGTCTCTAACCCTTCTTGCACAATCCAATGTATCAAAATCATTTTGGGAGGATGCCTTCACATCCAGTGTATTTCTTATAAACAGATTACCCACCAAATCCATTTCCTACAAATCTCCTTTAGAAATGCTTTATGGATCAAAACCAAACTACAGTTTCTTAAAAGTCTTTGGCTGCGCATGTTATCCCCACCTCCGCGCTTACACCTCTCACAAACTTGATTTTCGCTCCAAACATTGCACCTTCATCGGTTACAGCAACCATCATAAAGGATACAAGTGCCTTGACTCCTCGAACCGACTGTTTATTTCACGAGATGTCCTCTTTGATGAAAACACTTTCCCTCACCAGATAATCTCACCTGCTCCAATACCCCCCATACCTGATTCTATTCCACCCCCAATTCCCATCCTCACTCATGTTTCTCAAAATCTGCCCCAGATGCACAATACACATGAGCTTATTATTACTGAGTCTCCTACTTGTGTCAGTCCCATTGTGTCTGCTTCTTCATCTAACTCTAACCATGTCCCAAGTGTTTCTGCTCCTCTTGTGTCATATGAACAGGATGAACAGTCATCAGGCTCTCCAATACCGGCGCCTAGTAACGCTCATCACATGGTGACTCGTGCCAAAAATGGAATCCACAAACCCAAGGCTTTTGCAACCAGCTCTCACACACCTCCTGAGCCAACTGAGCCTCAGTCCCTCGACATCGCCTTAACTAACCCCGGTTGGTCCACTGCATAGTCAGATGAAATACGTGTCTTACACCATAATCAAACATGGTCCTTGGTTCCCTTACCAGAAGACAGATCTATCATAGGTTGCCGGTGGATTTTTAAAGTAAAAAAACATTCTGATGGCAAGATTGCTCGACTCAAGGCACGCCTCGTCGCAAGAGGTTTCAGTCAACAGGCAGGCCTCGACTATACTGAAACCTTCTCCCCGGTGGTCAAACAAACAACTATTCGGGTGGTGCTGTCTTTAGCTCTATCATATGGCCGGTCAACGAGGCAGTTGGACGTCAACAATGCCTTCCTCAATGACACCATTACTGAGGAAGTATACATGGCACAACCCCCGGGTTTTGAAAGCCTTTCTCACCCGACTCACGTCTGTCGCCTACACAAGGCTCTCTACGACCTAAAACAAGCTCCGCGTGCCTGGTTTGACAAACTACGGGTTTGGCTCACAACGAATGGATTCAGTAATTCCAGGGCTGATAACTCTTTATTCATGAAATTCACTTCTACTTCTACAATCATTCTACTTGTCTACGTCGACGATATTATTGTTGTAGGAAATAATGACAAGGAAATTCATGAACTAACCTGCTTGTTGAATGCCTGTTTCGCGCTTAAAGACCTTGGTGAGCTTCATTATTTTCTGGGTGTGGAGGTGACTCATACTGTGTCTGGTTTGCATCTCAGCCAGTCTGCCTACATTCGAGATCTTCTCCAAAGAGCAGGCATGGCTGAGGCAGCTCCCTCTCCGACTCCAATGGTTGCTGGGCTCCGGCTATCTGCGTATGATGGCGATCCTATTGAGGAGGGGACTAAATATCGCAGCCTCGTTGGTGCTCTGCAATATGCCACCATCACACGCCCCGAGATTGCTTTCAGCGTCAACAAGCCCAGTCAGTTCATGCATTGTCCTCTTGACCTACACTGGAAAGCATTGAAGAGAGTTTTACGTTACCTGAAGGGAACTGTCAACCATGGACTTCATTTCACAAAATCAGACAAATTGTGTCTTGAAGGGTTCTCAGATGCAAACCAGCTGTTTCACGAATTGGGCTCCAACAATTTGAATCTTGTAGGATTTTTCGATGCTGACTGGGCCACTGATCGTGATGATCAAAAATCCACGACCGGAGTATGCGTTTATTTCGCCGGGAATCTTGTTGCCTGGTCCTCAAAAAAACAGAACACAGTTTCAAGGTCCTCCACAGAGTCTGAATACAGAAGTCTTGCCTCAGCCACAGCTGAAATAATGTGGCTCCAATCGCTGTTGCAAGAACTCAGAATAAATCTGTCACAAACTCCCACGATCTGGTGTGACAACCTTGGGACAATCTCTCTATCAGCCAATCCAGTGCTACACGCTCGAACGAAACATATCGAGCTGGATCTTTATTTCGTCAAAGAACAAATTGGTAAGAAAAAATTGGTGGTAAATCACTTACCGGCCACCAATCAAGTTGCATATATTCTCACCAAGCCTCTGGCCGGAAGTTTCTTCGAAAAACTCTGAAACTTGCTTAAGGTGGTTCCGATAGGTGCTTTGGAATTGAGGAGGGCTATTGGAGTTGAAAAACGACAACAGAAATAAAACGACACTCTCACCAAGATATGATCGTTTGCACTCGTATCTGCACAAGAGTCGTTTCTCATACTCGCTGCAGCAATTCCAAATCTCTGAAGATCAGGACCACCTCCACGTGGCTTCAGCACAGCCGTTACAATATTCCTTTCTATGTAAAGACAATCGTGTATAAATAGCCATTGATATTAATGAAAAAGATAAGCTTGCACACATTACCTTATTTGCTCATTATTGCTCACTGTAGTATTAAAGTATATCTCTGCTAAAACCTTTGATATATATATATATATATATATATATAAACTAAAATACAACTACCATGAATTTCGTATTGAATATATTTAAATTTGAGATTCAAAATGTTATTCTTTATAATGGATAAGTTTATTTTTCTCTCCTATTATAATGTTTAAATAATTAATTCAGTTTTTTAAGACATAATTAATTCAGTTTTAATTCTTACAGATTACATTTTCATTGAGAACAAAATATTAATACTCAAATACGTTGTAACTATAATGTTACATTTCCTTGTGGTAGTTAGATAATTTAGTGTTAATAACACATGAATTCTGTTAAGAGTCGAAGGTTCGAATCCTTTTTACACCGAAACTGTCTTAAAAAAATAATGTTACATTTCCGTATTTTTGTAAATATATTAATACTTTTTATAAGCCTTTATTAGTAATTAACGTGGACGTATAGGGGATAGCCGGTGGTTGTTGTTAACTACTCAACCTAAAATTATAAAACTTATAGAATAAATTTAAAAAGAGAAAAAGAAAAAACTAAGAACCACAAGAATCACACAGCATGTGTTGTGTAAACTTTGTAACCGAGCGTCACTTTACACGTCATTGTCCCTTATTTATTTCTCCTTGATTTATATATTCCCCTTTTTGTCCGAAACGAACACGAAAATCCCGCTTCGGTCGCTTTCCCGTTCTCCCCGGCCCAACCAGCGACACGTCCTTCGCGCAAAGCTCCGAGCTTTGTCGAGCGACTGACAATGCCGACCCTGAAAGTGGGGACGAGACCGCCGTGGGTGGGTCTCGGCGCGGCGGTTTGGGTCCAGATAGCTTCGGGGAACGGAAACACTTTCCCTCTCTACTCTCACTCCCTGAAAGCCGCTCTGGGTTTCAACCAGAGACAGCTCACTCTCCTCGGAGTCGCGAACGATATCGGAGAGAACGTCGGGCTTCTTCCCGGAATCGCCTGCAACAAGTTCCCGCCGTGGGTGGTGCTCATGATCGGAGGTCTGTGTTGCTCTCTCGGCTATGGGGTTCTCTGGCTCGCTCTCTCCGGGATAGTTCCGTCTATTCCTTATTGGGTGGTGAGTTTCAGTACCTTTTTCACTTTGTGGATTTTGGGTAGGGACTCACCTGCAAGTCAAACCTCGTTTTAGTTCCATGCCTGATCTGAGATTTATTTATTATGGATTCATAGCTAACCGAATTTGAATGAGCTGAAAGTGATCAGTGGACTTGTGTTGTCGCGTAATTTTGCTTAGCTTTTATTTTATTTATATATTTTTTATTGACGAAGTTGCTGATATTGACGAAGTTGTGTATTTTTTAAGAGGTTTGAGAACCACATTTGATATGCTTTGACCGGAATTATCTTGGTGAATTTCAGATATGTCCTTTTATGGAGTTTGAGTTGTAGATCTTTGATCATTTGGGATTTTGGGTAGTGTTGAATTACTTCCTAGTGAAACCGGGTTTTGATTGAATGGGGATCTTGGGGTTCTGGTTTTTCCTGTGGGATGTTAATTTCCAGTTATGGAGCTGTGAGATATTAGGATGGTTCTTCTGAGCTAGCTTAAGGATGATTAATGTTTTATTTTTATTTATTTGTTTATGATGGATGATTCGTACAAGTTTTGGTTTGGGTAAGTTGATAAGATCGCGGGACTTGAGCTGTTGGGTGTTTAAGACAATTTTTTTAAAAGTTATTATTTCTAATTTTTATGCTGAGAATTAAGGAAGTTATAGTGTTGCTCTGTTATTAACTTCATTTGGAAAGAATTAACAAACCGAGGTTTCGATTTTGACCTATTTTTTGGGGCTGGTTCCTAGATTGATGATTTTCTTTTCGTACTGATTTTAAGGATGCGCTTTTGAGATCTCACTTGGCATTCTTGAAATTCAAGTAAAGTTGTTACATTTTTTAGGGCTCTGAATATATGTAAATTTCCAGGATTCTGAACATGTTTACAGTTTAAGTAAATTTGGTACCTTTTTTGCTCCCAGAGTGAAAAGATCTCCCTTTTGGGGTCTCTCTTGACAATGAACTCTGAAAATGATTGAAACTTAAGTAAATTTGTGGTCCAAAGGATTAAGTTCAGCCAAGTGGCCAATTAGTCAAAACTGTCTTAATGTTTAATTTAGTGTTTTGTCAAAAGGTTCCACATATTTTTGAGCGTATGTTTTTCTCATATTATTGAGAAATGTTTTAGTAAAGTTATTATCTTTAAGCTCTAAGAAGAAGATTGTAATAAATTCTGAGCACAAGAATCTCCAACCTGCCCTAAACTTAGAATCTCCAAAGTTGGATATGGTTCTTTTTGAATTATTGAGAAAATATTTAGTACAGGTCAATTTTAATTTGGAAATTGTGTACTTCTGTTATTAAAATGAGTTAAATTGGAAAGAATTAACAAAGTAAGGTTTCAATATGGTCGTCGTTGTTATATATCATCTTCTATGGTCGTTTTTGGAATTTTTTCTTCTCTTTTCCAACTGAATTTGAAGGCCACAATTTTTCGAAATTACTTGATATGGTTTGCTTTGGATGGTAACTTATTTAGATATGGTCATTTCACTTCTGAATCTCTCTGAAAATCATGACTAGTATTCACTATCAAGAAGTTGTTATAGTAAATCCCCGATTAAAAGGATCTCCAAAGTACGGAATAAAGTAGAAGAGCAGATTTGGTTCCTTTTCCTACTGAAATCTCAGGACACCGATTAGGTCAAATTACTTGATATGGTTTCCTTTACACGGTTACTTACTTATTTGAGATTTGTCTTAAATAAGGTTTTGAACAAAATTGGAAACTTGGAAAATATGCTCCAAGAAGCTGTTTTAGTAAATCCCGACTAAAAACATCTCCGAAGTACCGAGTAACGAAACTAACTAGAATACTAGTTTTGGTTCCTTCTGACTGATAGAGAAAATGTCCAGTTCAACATTTAATGGGTACCCACTTTTTAGCTGAAATTACTTTATATCGTTTGCTTTATATGGATGTGTTCTGCGTTAAGACTCTGAGTCTGAACATGATTGAAATTTTTTGTAGAGTTTGTTACCTTTATGCACTCGGGCTATTTTGGAATGCCATTATTAAACTGAGGTTTAAATTTGGTAACTTTTTTCGTGGGATCGTTGTTTGAATGATTTTTTTTTCTTCTTTTCTTTTCCCAACAAATTTAAGGACACCCATTTTCTGAAATTACTTGATATGGTTTGCTTTTTACATGGGTACTGATTTGAGATTTCACTTCAAATAAGACTCTGAACATGGTTGGGAATTCAGCAATAAAAATTTACCTTTTGACTCCAAGTTGCTCCAAATTGCTGAGTAACAAAGACCGACATGAAGCCTAGTTTTGCTTGTCCGATAGAACATTAAACTTTTGAATTTTGGTTTTTGGGGACAGTTGTGTATAGCTCTGTGCATTGCGACGAACAGCGCGGCATGGCTGACAACGGCGGTGCTGGTGACGAACATGAGAAACTTCCCTCTGAGCCGAGGGACGGTGGTCGGAATCCTGAAAGGCTACGGTGGAATCAGTGGCGCTGTCTTCACCGAGGTCTACGGCGTGCTCCTCGGGAGCTCCTCGGCCGCGCTCCTCCTCTTCCTCGCTGTTGGAATCCCGATCCTCTGCTTCGCGGTGATGTACCTCGTCCGTCCCTGCACCCCCGCCACAGGCGACGATTCCACCGAGCCCTCCCATTTCCTCTTCATCCAGATCACCAGCTTCGTCCTCGCCATCTACGTCCTCGCCACCACAATCCTCGACAACCTCTTTTCCCTCTCATCTTTAGTCTCGACTTCCATCATCGCCGGGATGTTGGTGCTTCTTCTCGCCCCCTTCGCTGTCCCCGTGAAGATGACTTTATACCCCTCTCGGGTCGCCTCTTCGGTTGATTTGACTCGGGAAGAAGGAGGAAGAGAAGAGCCGCTGTTGAATCCTTCAGGAAGCTTTTACGACAGCAGCGACGTGTCGGAGGTGGACATGCTTCTCGCGGTGGGTGAGGGGGCCGTGAAGCCGAGCAAGAGGAGACCCAAGAGAGGAGAGGACTTCAGGTTCAGGGAGGCCATTGTCAAGGCCGATTTCTGGCTTCTGTTCTTGGTCTACTTCACCGGTGTCGGGACCGGAATCACCGTCAACAACAACCTCGCACAAATCGGCATCGCGCAGGGTCTGAATGACACCACTGTTTTGGTCTCCCTCTTCAGCTTTGGAAATTTTCTTGGCCGGCTCGGCGGTGGTGTTGTTTCCGAACACTTTGTTAGGTTAGTAACGTCACCGAAGCTATATTGTTCTTTTTTTTTTGAGAAATTGCCCAAAATATCACTTTCAATACTAATATTTCTCATTTATCTTTAAATTTATTATTTTCCAGTTTGCCACTAAAATTAACTTGAAAAAGATCATTTACCCTTATTTATAATTAACGTCTGCAATAGATGCCTAGAACAGACGTCTATTGTTGATCAGGAATGTCTATTATAAATATTTAGTATAGTGGTCTATTGCAGACACAAGCCTTTTAACCTTTTTCTTGTCGAAAATTGGAAAAAAATCCATTTACAAGAGAAATGAGAAAAAGTATTGCTCAAGGTGGCATTTTGTACATTTTTTTCCTCTCGAAATTCTCCCACTAAGCTCTCGCTTTCCTGTTATTTGCAGGTCGAGAGCGCTTCCGCGGACGGCATGGATAACGTGCACCCAGACGCTGATGATCGTCGCGTACCTCTTGTTTGCATCGGCGATCAACGGGACGCTCTATGCTGCCACGGCCCTGCTCGGGATCTGCTACGGGACCCAGTTCTCGGTGATGCTCCCGACTGTGTCGGAGCTCTTCGGGCTGAAGCAGTTCGGGCTCCTCTCGAACTGGATGTACCTTGGAAACCCACTCGGGGCTTTCCTCTTCTCGAGCATCCTCGCCGCCCGAATCTACGACGCGGAGGTCGAGAAGCAGCATGGCATCAACTCCAGCTCCGCCTGCGTGGGAGCGGACTGCTTCCGAGTCACGTTCTACGTCCTCGCCGGAGTCTGCACTGTCGGGACCGCCTTGAGCATCGTCTTGACCAAGAGGATCAAGCCCGTTTACCTGATGCTCTACGCCGGCGGTTCCTTCCGGGTCCTGCCTAACACTGGACAATAGGAACAAAAAAAAGCTTAGTCTTCTATGGTTGATTATATTCACATGATGTAACTTATTTCACCTAGTGTTTGGGAGAGTCTAATGTAGCTCACATCTAGGCTTCCAGTTTTATGCTGATGTGTATGTAATCTTAAGTTTTTTGTTTACTGTTTTGATCAAGTATGTGATCCTACATTTAGCTATTGTACTGAAGGCACTATTTAATTTTGTAAGGACGTGAATAATAGGTTTAAAAGAAACTAATAGAGAACTATGGGTAATTTATCAATAATGTTTCTCTTTTAATTTTTTATTTGTCTCGTCTATATTGAATACTTTGCCCTCCCGAAGGGGCTGGACGCCATTCCGTCAAGACATCGTAGGTACACGTTAAATATCAATACCAGCTGTAGTGTATCATATATATGATTTATTTTGCTTTACATGTAGAAGAACATGTATATGTAGACTAAATGACTATAAAATAAAGGATGATATCATAGTTGTAATTATACCGGTGTTGGTGGTACGGTCCTCCCTGTCTTCCTTAATAACTCAATACAAAAAGGAAACACATAACTATGGAAATCATTCTAGAAGATGTTTCTCGGCTCAGCACAATTGCACACATCAGTTCACGAAGTATCAAGCTTGGATTTCCTGTCCAACATTTCCTCATGTCCCAGTCATCGGAAACGACCTTATACTAAAGGTGGAAATTCAAATATGAAACACAGACGGCTTGAAAGGTTCCAACAATGCCTCCTTGAACGCACACAACGAAATGCTCTCTTTGTTAACCAGAATTGCACAGTCGTGCTAGTATAGAGGTATATATGGCCGAGGGTAGGGGTAGATCCCTTGAATAGACGTTGAAAACGTGATATCTGGCATTCTCCGATGGCTTGGCGAGGCGACGCATACCACTCCGACGTGATCGTGGGTATGAATGGCTCGTAGTACCGTTGTTAGAGCTTATGAAGATGTCCACCTACGCCGAGAGCTCACTAGGACAAAAAGAGCTCTTAGAACCGAAATTTGTCACTTGTAAATTACAAAATGTCGCTTCTAATATTGTGTCGCTTCTATAATCGCTTATGTGTCGTACTAAATGACGCACAAAATGGTGATTTGAAAATGGCGGAAAAAAATTTAGAAGTGATATTAAAAGCGATATGTTGCTTCTCATGTCTTCTTGCTACTTTGGGAGAAAACGTTGGAAGCGACATGTCGCTTCTATTGAAGCGAATATGATTTATTTTCTAATTTAACACTGATATTAGAAGCGACATGTCACTTCTAATGTTGTTATTTTTGTTATATGTTTTTTTTTTTAAATATATTAAAATATTCATTAAGCCATAACTAAAAAGGTATTAATAAAATCATAATTCTTAAAACGTAAACGAATATTACCAATCAAGTTTAAGCAGTCAAAACACAAAATTAGGCATTTTCTTTAACCCTAAACCATAAAACGTAAACCATAAAATGTAAAAGTCACTACTCACAAAACAAAACATAAACTCGATCATCTTCTTCCGTGTCCTCCACGTCTTCTGCGTTTTCCCGCTGGTCGATGTGCGGATTCATCTTGCTCGAGGTGAGTGCGAGGTGCTTGAGTTGCTGAACACGAAAGATTATTTGATTGGTTGGTCAGGAGTGCGTTAAGGTAGTGAGATTGAGAGTATGTAACGGGATAGAATTTGGCTCAATTCTCGATGCTACTCCGGGTTGAAAAGTAGCATCGTATCTAGCAACTGTATCACTCACTGCTCTCTCTTTTATATAGTGAACATATGAGTTTTTATTGACTTTTGGAATGTTAGTGTATGTTGATCATCGTGGAATCAATTTTTGGTTGAAGAGCTCAAGGGATTTTTGGCTTGTCTTGGGCGAGATTTTGGAAGGCTCAATGTGTGGATATGAGTTCTGGCCAAGAGAACTAGTGAGGAAGGTTGGCCGAGAAGGCCGCCCGAGAACTTATCGGAGAAGGTTGGAGCGGAAGTGTTGGCGAGAGGCTGGCCCGAGGGGGCAGGCCATGAAGGCGTTTGGTTGGGAACATGAAGCTTGAACAAGAGTGACACGACAAAGATGAAGTAGTTTTTTTTAGAAGAAAAGAGTTTGATGAGAACAGAAATTTGGCTGAGAGACGGTGATTTTTTATGAAGCTTGTTTGGTTTGGTTGAATACGCGTTTCATGGTGTCATAGGCTCGAAGAAGCGTCTGGCTGCCTACGGACTCATAGAAGTGTTGGACTAAAAAAAGCATATGTAGACGCTGCTGGGCTTGTAGAAACGTCCTTGCTAGTTCATGTGGGTTTGAGTCATGACTAAGGACTCGTTACCACATTGTCTGTGTGCCTTAGTTGTGATTTTGCTTTTGCGATGCCAAAATTAAATGCATTAGAACTTTAGAGAAAGATAATGTTTTTCTCTTAAATAATAAAGGCAAAACATTTGGTAGTATCATGGCCAGAAATATAAAGGGGCCAGAAAACGTGTATATTATGAATGTACATTATCGTAGGTGTGACATATATATTAGGGATTTTTAACAATAGGGGTAAAATTTGGTATTTTTTCACTTGTTTCTTTTTATCATAAATTATTTAACTAGGGGTTCGATAGAAAAAATGAATTTTTTGTCTCATATCTTGTCACGACCCGCGAGCGTCATCGCCTCATCCGTAGGCCGCGACCGAGTCCAACATAATACACAGTCAAGGTGGGAATATAAATGAAATACAAATTTAAATTATAAATATGACAATAAAATATAATTATGCGGAAGATAAACAACATTATAATAAAATTCGGGGAAATTTTTTGTTTTTAATTTACATTTTATAAGGTTTACAATACTAGCATAAGTATATCCAGATAAAGACTCTTCGTATTCAAGTATAGTTAAAATATTAGTTTTAGAAGCGTATATTGTAAAGAAATTTGACAAAATATTCTTATAGTAGCATATTTGCTCCCAGGTTGTGAGACTTCATTAGACCATAGGTCAGGATATACATATCTCAGTCGTGGTCATCACCTTCGTCACTGCATCGATGTCTTTCCCTTATCTACATTACCAAGGGTTATAAATCTATGAGTCGGATGAATCTGTAAGTGAGGCTAATCTATAAAATAAAACGACTAATGACATGTGACGTGCAAGTAAGAAAATAAGGATGGAAGCCTGCACTAGTACTAAGCATGCTGACGTGTGATCACACTCTACCTAAATACTTGTTGTTCCACGAGACTGCCCAACATTCTCCGACTGCCACAACCCGCAGAACAATAAGAAACCAACTTCAGACCTCAAGCAGCGGTCTTTCAGAGGCTTAAGCGTTTTCATATGTCTAGGATCCACTAGTAGTACCATCTTCGTCAGGCGCCGACACTCGATACTTACGGGCACGAATAAAGGGCTCGCCGGAGCGATCACCCAAGCGGTACGCTTACGGGCAACACCCGCTAAATTGAAGTACTCAGTGCCATCAGGATCTTCATGATCCTAACATAAGTCGTGACTTGTGGGTACCTAATGGCAGAGATGCACACAAGAATATTATTTATTTATATATTGATGTATTATAAATCTTTCATAAGTCCTTATTGTATCTGATTAAATTGATAAAAGTTCAAATGTTCATTCATTCCTTTTTCGTTTGTTTGAAGATTTATGATATTAAATAGTCTTATAGTCCTTAGTCAAACCTAACCATATATGAAGAGACAAATGTAGATTTGCGTGAACAAACTCTTCATGGTTTGGATAAAATGAAATATTCACAATCCTAATATCAACGGAGTATTGATCCTAGTATGATTGTTGGAAGAATCTATGTTGTCTGGTTACGAAACATAGAGAGTTAGGAACTCTATAGTTCTTCCAGTGTATCTTCCGAAAATACTGAATTGACCAGTGCACCTTTAGAGACAATGTAAGAACAAACCATTTAACCTCTTCTATCTCAAGGTCACTATGTATTAATTGCATCATGCTCACCTAAATCCTGAAATGAGACATGTCATTTCATAGCTTTAATATTCTCATTTGAGAAACTCAAATCTAGGTCCACTAAGTGATCTAGACTAGACTAATTGGTGAGATATTAACTTATGAAAATATCATGAACCAACTTTGTGAAGTTCTCATAGATATGAAATTCATGTAAAAGATTGTTGAAATGCAATGTATATTACCTCATGCTTTATTACTTGGATTGTGAATAAATGAACCGCGCGGTATCCAAAATTAATCAACGATTTTATTTGGATGAAATAATGTGACTTGTTAGCTCATCGTCAATATATTATTTCTAACTTATTCACAAGTAACAAATGAGTTGAGGAAATAACAGCTAGAAGGGTAAAATGGTAATTTTATAAATTCCATCTAGTTGATGGTATTCATGAAGGGTAATCATAAATAACATTCAATGGATCTACTCAATATAATTATGTTGAATTTGAGTAGAAAATAAATTCATTTGAACCAAGAGATTCTCAGTGTCAACTCTCTAGTGGAGTCAGTTGTCATTAAGCTAATATTCGGAAAACGTTTGTGAATTTTTGAGTCAGAGTATAGTAGCTCAAGCTTTGTTTATTTGAATCCATAAGGTCACTATTACAGGTCATTAGAGTAGGATTGTTAAACTAGAAGTTAAGTCAAAATAAGTTCAAGTGTTGAACTAGAAGTTTTCTCGGAAAATGTTTAAAAGGTATTTTTGTCTACATGGACAAAATATGATGTGAATGTCAAAATAAGATTTTGAATATTTTCATATGATGGAAATATAAATTAGTTTCTAAAGCTGAGAAATCGTTTGAGGCATTATGAAATTAATTTCATTATTTGTGCAATATTAATTCTACAATGGATATTTTAAGAATTGTTTTAAAAAGAAATAAGGAAGAATCTAGATGCCCCTTCCATAGTGTAGAGTTCGGCCAACGTCATCCAAAGAGAATTATTTGGCTTTAATTATAAAGATAATTACCCAAAAGGAAAAAGAGGAAATGAATTTACTTGAGAAGGAAATATATAAGTTAAGTGAGGAAACAAATTTCCCTCACTTATGCTAGAGATGGCCGGCCATGTATAAAGAGGAAGAGAAGATAAAATCAAATATTATGTCATGAATGCATAACAGGAAAGGGTAATTACCATTTCTTAAATTTCCTTCTCCTATAAATAGAGTCTCACATAGAGATGTAAATATAAGCCTTTCTTCCTCTTGTTCTCTCAAAGTAGCCGTCCATTTTCTTCCTCCTCTCTCTCTAAATACCTCCTTTCACTAGTACAAATGTTGGATCCCACAACGGACTTTCCACAACCCTTATTACTAAGGGTTGTGGACTTCGAGATCCCACAACCCTTACAATTAAGGGTTGTGGGAAAAGATTGATTTCAGGTATTCCACAACCTTTATAACTATCGGTTGTGCAAACTAGCTTATTCTACAACCATTGTTCTAAGAGTTGTTTAATTATAATTAATATAAAAGGTCCCACAACCCTTAAAAGATCCGTTGTGGGTCAAGTGCCGCGGCGACGGCAACTAGGGCCGCGGCGCGACGTCCCACAACGAATACAAAGATCCGTTGTGCGAAAAGGTCTTTTCTGGGCAGCTGCGCCGCGGCGCTATCTTACGTCGCCGCGGCACCGCTTCCCACACCGGTTGTATAGATCCGGTGTGGGAGGCGGTGCCGCGGCGACGTCATGTGGTGCCGCGGCGTCGCTGCCCAGACACGATCTGGGCAAAATTTTTTACACGGCGCCGCGGCGACGCCTGGTTGGGCCGCGGCGCCGGCGACGAAATCTGAGTATAAATTCGAATTTTTAGGGTTTTTTCACTTTACCCAAAATCCATTTCTCTCCCAAAACCTATTTCGGCCGAGTCTGTCCTGATTGCTCATCGCCCCTCCTTCCCCTAGACGCCCCTACTCCCTCTTCTTGACGTCGCCGCTCCCGCGCCTTCACGTCGCCGCTCCTTCCCGTGCCTTCACGTCGCCGCTCCCTCTCGTGCCTTCACGTCGCCGCTCCCTCCCGTGCCTTCACGTCGCCGCCTTCTCCCGCGCCTTCACCTCGCCGTCGGTCTCACTTCCTCTTCCATATTTTCAAGGTAAATCCGTCCTCTTCCATGTTTAGGTTTTGATGAATTTTAATTTTTTTAGGTTTAGATAAGTTTATAGATTTGTTTTGGTTTATATTTGTAGGTTTGTTTGGTTTAGATGTTTGTGAATTGAATCCGAATTTGTTGTTATTGTGAATAGAATCCGTCCCTCTCGTTTATGTTTAGATTTATAGATTTGTTTTGGGATTTGTAGGTTTGTTTGAGTTTATGTTTAGATATTTGTGAATTGAATCCGAATTTATTGGTTTGTTTAGATGTTTATGTTGAAATTGCGTTTATATGTTGAAATTATTGTTGAAAATGTTGAAATTGTGTTTATGTTTATTTTGAAAATATTGTTGAAATTGTTAAAATTGTGTTCGTGTTTACGTTTATGTTGAAATTGTAGATTTATGTTGAAATTATGTTTATAATTTTTGTTAATGTTGAAATTGTAGATTTATGTTGAAATTATGTTTATAATTTTTGTTAATGTTGAAATTGTAGGCGTCGCCGCGGCGCCAACGACTTACAGAGTCATTATAGACTCTGTAAGTCATTGGCGCCGCGGCCCTGGTAGGCGTCGCCGCGGCTCCGGTGACTTACAGAGTCTATAATGACTCTGTAAGTCGCCGACGCCGCGGCGACTCCTACTTGGGCCGCGGCGCCGATGTTCCCACAACGGATATACATCCGTTGTGGGACCTGGTGCCGCGGCTATAGGATATAGGGCCGCGGCGCCGTGTTAAATTTATAGTAAAACTTCGTTAAAACCTATCAAAAACTTTGTTTTACAGAGAAACAATTTAATGTCTGCATACCTTAGTTCCTTACTATCGTAATTCATACAAACAAACAATATTTTAAATAAACATCAATAAAACAAACATATTAATTCTTAAAATCTCAAGTCTCGTAATTTATAGTAAAACTTTGTCAAAACCTATTTAAAACTTTGTTTTACTCAAATTCAAATCATAAATACAACTCAATCAAACAAAAGTTGGAGCTATGTCAGTTCGAAGTAAATGAGAAACATCGTCATCGTCGAAGTCATCCATCTCTTTGTCGATCGGTGGTAATCCGGATGTGAATGGCGGTATACTAGTCAAATCTTCGTCTTCTTCTTCTTGAATATTTCGCGCTTTCATATGAACTACTAATGACAACTCTGGATTGATTGGATCTGTAACATAAAAGACTTGACTCGCTTGTGAAGGGAGCATGAATGAATCATTCTCGTAACCGATCCTCCTGAAGTCGACAACAGTAACTCCGTCATTGTCAACTTTAACGTGATTATTGTCAGCCCATTTGCACTTGAATAATGTCACCCGTAATCCGCAATAATCAAGCTCCCATATGTCTTCAATGTATCCATAATAGTTCATGAAACCTTTTTTGGGATTCTTATCTTTGGCCGACGAAACATGTAATGCTTCGGCCAATAGTGTTACACCGCTATTTTGAACCGGATGCTTGTCGTCTCTCTCTTTTGTGTAAAATGTAAAACCATTAACAGACCAAGCAGTGTACCTTGTAACCATGCTCGAAGGTCCTGATGATAGTTTACTCAATGTAGTTGAATGACCCGCCTCTTCAAATAGTCGTTTTCCAAGCCATATCTGAAATAAACGGTTGTGCTCTTCTTGCAACCATTTTTCATTTCTAGCTTTCTTTGGATCTTTAACTCTCAGCTCATTCAAATGAATATCCACGAACGGGGTTACGTCAGAAACGTTGTGCAGAACATGTAGCGAGGCTTGTTCCCATTCTTTTCGGTTGACGCTAGAATATGTACCTATAGATAATATACTTCTACATTAACTAAACAAGAATTAAATTACTTAGCTTTGATCTATATATATAAAATGTCTCAAATTGACGTACCTGTAGATAGTGCTTTTGACTCAAACCCTTTGTCCTTCGGTAATCCAATTTCATCTGCTTTAGTTAAATATTCAGAGCAAAACTCAACAGCCTCCTCAGCTATATAATTTTCAACGATACTCCCTTCTGGTCGATTGTAGTTCTTCACATAACTCTTCAACACTTTCATGTAACGCTCGATTGGATACATCCACCGTAAAAACACAGGTCCACATAATTTCACTTCACGTACCAAGTGAACAATTAGATGAACCATGATATCAAAAAATGATGGTGGGAATATCATTTCCAACAAGCACATAGTTTTCACAACTTCCGATTGCATCGCCTCTAACCGAGTTGGATCAATAACCTTTGAACATATCGAATTGAAGAATACACATATTTTGGAAATTGCGAACCTCACATCTTTTGACAAAATGCCCCGCAAAGCAAGCGGTAACATTTGTTGTAGTAACACATGACAATCGTGAGTCTTCATTCCAATAAGTTTGAGATCTTTTACAGATACGAACCTTTTATAGTTTGAAGAATGACCATCCGGGACTTTGATAGATTCAAACCACTTACACAATTTTTTTTTCTCCTCCCGAGATAGAGTATACTTTGCCGGTGGTATTTTTGTTTTTTTTCCACTCTGCTCGTCGACATGCAAAACGCTTCTTATATTCATTTCCTTGAGATCCATTCGAGATTTTATTCCATCTTTCGATTTATTTGGATCATCAAGTAGCGTACCGATGAAAGATTCACATACATTTTTCTCAATATGCATAACATCCAGACAATTCCGAAAATATAATGTTTTCCAATACGGAAGGTCGTAGAAAATCGATTTCTTTTTCCAAGGATTCTCTTGGAACGACTCTTTAGTACTAGCACGCCGCTTCCTTTTACCGAGCACTTCATTAACATTTTTAACCATTTCGAAGACATCTTCACCAGACAATATTCTAGGAGGGGGTCGTTCTTCCGTATTTCCATCAAATGTCTGTTTCAACCTTCTATACGAGTGATCTCTCGGTAAAAATCTTCTATGACCAAGAAAAACAGTTTTCTTACCATGCTTCAAACGAATGGAAGATGTTTCTTTCATGCAAACTGGACAACCAATTGAGCATTTCACAGAGTATCCTGACAAATTTCCATACGCTGGAAAGTCGTTTATAGTCCACATCAACATTGCTCTCAAGTAGAATGAATCGCCGCGGTAACCATCGTTGACCTCAATCCCTGTCTCCCATAACATCTTCAAATCATCGATCAATGGTGCCAAATAAACATCAATATCATTTCCTGGTTGACTCGGTCCTGAAATCAGAAGCGTTAACATCAAGAATTTTCTCTTCATACACAACTTTGGAGGGAGATTGTAGTTCACAAGAATAACCGGCCAGACACTATATTTACTACTCATCATGCTGAAAGGGTTCATGCCATCAGATGCTAAACCAAGACGCAAATTCCGAGGTTCAACACTGAAATCTTTATACTCCAAATCAAATGACTTCCACTGTGAAGCATCCGCAGGATGCCGTAACATACCATCATCGATACGTTTTTCTGAGTGCCAAACCATGTTCTTTGCGTGCTTGGCAGTATTAAACATTCGTCGGAACCGTGGCATTGGTGGTATGTACCATAATGCCTGAAAAACATATAAAATAATAATATAAAAAACATAATCATTTGTAAAACAAGTAATTATTATATACGTATACCTTGATTGGAACTCCTTTGACCCCGTCACGTGGCAATTTACCTTTTTTCCATCTTGATTCTTTGCACCTCGGACATTCATCTAGATCTTCGTACTCATTTCTATATAAAACACAATCATTTGGGCACGCATGAAATTTCTCGTACTTCATACCCAATGTGCCCAAAGTTTTCTTAGCCTCATACATACTTTGCGGAACTTTATTGTCTTTTGGGAATGCTTCTTTGAGTGTTTCCAACAATAGAGTAAAACTAGTGTTTGTCCACCCACCCGACGCTTTCAAATGAAATAAAGTAACTAAAAATGACAACTTCGAATAACTTGTACACCCTTCATACAATGGTGTCTCCGCATCATTCATCATCGACTCAAACAATTCCGGCCGTTCCACAAAATCATTCTCCAAATCATTCATCATCCCGCACATATCATCAAAGTCATCATCTTGAAGATCATCATTTCTATTGTTAATCGTAGGCCGGAATTCTTCACCATGATAATACCATATTTGGTAAGAAGTCATTATTCCGTAAACCAACAAATGAGTTCGAACAATACGAAGAGAAAAATGTCTATGATTTCCACATTTCACACAAGGACAACGAATTGATTCCACATCACCGACATTATCTTTAACGAATTCACAAAACTCATTTACACCATTTTGATATATCTCGTTTAACCTATTCTCCCACATCCATTGCCTCACCATCTTAAAAAAAACCCTAATTATAACATGAAATATCAGATTTGAAATAAACAATCCAAAAATATTCAACTTTGTAACAAGTAAAGAGGAACTTACAAGAATTAGATGTATAGTTGTGAGTTGTGAACGATAATGACACAGAATGGGTCGAAATCTTGTTTCTAGTGTTTTTTCGACTGAAGTTTTGAGAGATTTAAGTGCAAAAAACGATTTAAAATGCATTTAAACGCACTTCAGGTCTTCGGCGCCGCGGCCCCGTAATGCATCGCCGCGGAGCCACTCCCACAACCCTTCTGGGAAGGGTTGTGGAAACCAGGGCCGCGGCACCGATAGACGTCGCCGCGGCGCCAAACACTTCCCGAGAGTACCCGGGAGTTGGAGCTCTCGGGAAGTCATAGACGCCGCGGCGACGAATATCAGTGCCGCGGCCCCGGTTTCTGGGTTCATCGGCGCCGCGGCCCCGTAATGCATCGCCGCGGCGCCTGTGACTTCCCGAGAGCACCCGAGAGTTGGAGCTCTCGGAAAGTCATAAGCGCCGCGGCGACAGCTACCAGTGCCGCGGCGCTGGTTTCTGGGTTCAGAGGGGCCGCGGCGCTGGTAGCCGTCGCCGCGGCGCCATTCCCACAACCCTTCGTGGAAGGGTTGTGGGATGTTTAAATTTCGGGAAAACTTTAACTTTTTCATAACCCCGCCCAAATTTCGCCCAAAACTAACTTTCGACTTCTTCTTCTTCATTCTTCATTTTCACTTTCATTCTCTCTCAAAACTCAATATCTCTCAAAACCCAAACTCATTCTCTCTCAAGCTTCTATTCTCCGGTGACTCAAAACTTCCGGCGACTCAAAACTCCGGCCACTCACTCTCTCACTCCGCCTTTCATTCCCTCACTCCGTTACTCACTCACTCCCTCTCCCTCACTCCTCCCTCCCTCTCACTCCCTCACTCTCTCTCACCCTCTCACTCCCTCTCCCTCACTCCGCCCACCCTCACTCCGCCCACCCTCACTCTCACTCCCTCACTCTGCCCTCCCGCACTCCCGCTCCGCCCTCCCTCTCTATCCCTCCTTCATCTCTCACTCCTCACTCCGCCCTCCCTCTTCCACCCTCACTCCCTCACTCTCGCTCCGCCCTCCCTCTCCATCCCTACTCACTCTCTCACTCCGCCCTCCCTCTCTCTCCCTCCTCACTCTCTCACTCCGCCCTCCATCCCTCCTCACTCTCTCACTCCTCCCTCCCTCTCCCTCACTCCTCACTCTCTCACTCCGCCCTCCCTCTCTCACTCCTTCACTCCGCCCTCCATCTTCATTTTGTCGTCTCCCTCTCCCGGTTAATTCACCTCGTCCCTCAACGGTTAGTTTTTTTTACTACTATTTTTTGTTTGAAATTGGTAACTAGTTTAGATTCACATTCAAATATATTTTGTGTTTGGAATGGTTTAGGTTGCCATTTATTTTGTGTTTGGAGATAATTAGTTTAGACGCATTGATATATATTTTGTGTTTGAAATTGTATTTTGAATTGTGTTTATAGATTCAATGTCGACTACAACTACTACTACTTCTAGCGACGATATTAAAAAGAAACCTAGACGACTATTAGCATTAAATCCCGATGAGAAAGGAAAGAGAAGAAACACCCTTATGAGTCGTGTTAATAAAATTAGAAGTCTTGGTAGAAAAATCACGATAGAGTTAGATTCCAAAGGGCAACCGAAGGGTAAGGAAGGGGATGTGTTGTTGAGTTACTTTGGCGTATTAGCTAGAGAATATGTTCCACTTTCGACTCGTGATTGGAGATTAAAAGAGAACGATCAATTAAAAGAGAGGATTTGGAACGAAATATGTGAAGGATTTTCGATTCCAATAGAACATAAGCACGATTGCCTCATGAGAGTAGGTGAAGCCGCAAAACTATTTCGTCACGAGTTATATCACGATCTTCTCAAAGACAAAATCAATGAACCAAGCTCGTTAAAAAGACCAAGTTGTGTTTTAAAATTTTACACGAGTATCACCGAAGAAGATTGGGTGAAGTTTGTTGAGTATAGACGAAGCGCAACTTTCAAACAAACGTCGGAGCAAGGGAAAACTAATTCCGCTAAAGTGGAATACAAATCTCGATGTGGCCGAGATGGATATCGAAAACTAGATCAACAAAAGGTTGAGTTTTTTCATTTATTTATTTTGTATTCGGTTTTAACATTTAATATATGATTAATATGATTACTTGTTAATTAATAGCACGACGAAACCGGGCAATGGGCAACGTTAGAAGAATTATGGATTGACTCGCGTAAGAAAGACGGGATAGACGGAAAAGAGTTCAAGAATGACAAAGATCGACTAATGGGAGAATCAATTGTAAGATTTTAAATAATGTAAGTTATATTTTTAATATTTTTATTTACAAATTATTATAATATGTAGCAAAAATTATCTCAACAAGCAATCGAAGGTACTTTTATCCCGGAAACGGGAAAAAGTATCTTGCAAGAAGCCATGGGAGCAAAGAAATATGTTTGCGGTCAATCCAAACATGTTGCCAAGCGTTTCAAGTATTTTGTTCCTCCGACTCCAAATGAAGAACTTAACAAGATGCGGCTCGAAATGCGTCTCGAGTTGATGGAGTTTAAAAATGATATCTTGAAAGCGGTTAATGGTCGTGGTGGTACAAGTGTTGGAGAAGCGAGTGTTGATCTAGTTGAAGATAATATTAATGCAAGTGGCGTTAATATTGAAGAGAAGACTAAGATTCAAGAAGTCGTCGAAGAGGTCGTCTCTTTAGGTAATCTTTATTCATGCTTTATTCATGCTTATTTATTTACTTCAAAAGTTTGCTTATTTTCGGTATTAAATCGGTGATTTTCATAGGACATGACGATATACATAAACCTTCGAAAGGCGATCCGATTATTGTGGAAAAACTAACTAGTGTTCGGGCTAGTTGCTCATTGAATCCAACCACACCGGTGACACCGTGTTCGAATGAAAGTGTCGAATGTTTTCTCTACATTGACGATATCGTGGAAGGAAACACAATCCATGTTGCAAATGGGCGAGTATATTTGAACGAGGGCGTAATTCACTTTTCAAGTTTAGAGGAAGGAAATGCACGTGTGAGCGTTTCTGGCGTTTTGGTTAAGAAAGCCAAATTACCGATTCCCACCGAAGAAGCTCTAACCATAGAAGATGCAATGGGAGGTTTTGTCTCGTGGCCGCGACGATTAATAGAAACTGAGACTACGGCAAAAGAGAGTCGCGGCCCTCCCAAACTCGAATCTACGAGTCAACCTACTCCCGACGATAATAGGAGAATTAATTACAAGGTAATATATTTTAACCTACTCATTATTATGTATTGATTGTTCAAATTAGTTATAAGATAATTAATTCAAAGTTTAAATGGTTACAAGGTAATAAATCCCAAGTTTAAATTGCTCGCTCAATATGCCAACAAAATGATGTTAGCACAAGGAAACGTTATTCAAGTCAACGTTTGTCCAACAATCTCTGCTATACCGATTATGTTGGGATTTGATGATATTTCCGAATTTTTACAATTTTCGGAAATTGGGGCGTCAAGCATATCTCTTTACATGGAGTAAGTGTTTCTTTCATGATTTTTTTTTAATATTGATAATTGAATATTGAGTGTTTTAACTATTTGAATAATTTGGAATGTAGTTGTATACGCGCATCGATGTCAAAGTTGAAAAAAAAATTTGTCTTTATAAACGCCGCATTAGCTTCTCACATGTCTACAAATGACGAAGATTACCATTTGTCGACACGAGTCAAAGAGGTTGGCAACGCGGTGCGAGGATGCACAGTTGGGCAACTAGTTTTCATGCCCTACAATCGAAACTTTCATTGGATGCTTGTTGTCCTTGACTTATGGAAGGATTGTGCTATGTTTTTTGACCCGTTGAATAAACAAATTCCACAAGACTTGGTTTCGTTGATAAAAAGGTAATTTTTTTACTTATATATTGAATATTTGTTATAAAAGATACTCATACTATTTGTTTTGTAGGGTGTTTTCAATTTCAAACTTGAAACCAAAGGCGCTATTGGCCACGGACAATCAACATACATAAGGTCAATGGCCGCGCCAAGACAAAGCGGTAACACGGAATGTGGATATTTTGTTTTATGTTATATGCGAGAAATAGTTGTAGGAGGTATAAGTAGATTAGAAAACAAAAACACGTATACACCTTTGGATATAGAGAGAGTAAGAGAAGAGTGGATTAACTATGTACAAAAATTCATTGAATGTGATGATTAGTTACATTTTGTGATATTGAATGTATATTTTTTAGATGATTTTGAATGATTATGATGATTTTGGATGTATAGTATGTTTTTAGATTGATTGTGCATGTATTATGCAGGTAATTATATGATATTTTGGGTTTAATCCAATAATAATGAAGAGATGCACTCTTCGGACAACGGCGCCGCGGCGACATATGTTTGGAGCCGCGGCCCCAAGTCCCACAACGGATTCAAACATCCGTTGTGGGAGCTGCGCCGCGGCACTGAATTTCCAAGCCGCGGCACCAGGTGTCCCATAATAGGCGCCGCGGCAACTCTTTACGGCGCCGCGGCCCCAAGTCCCACAACGGATGTTGGGATCCGTTGTGGGACTCCGGTGCCGCGGCACCGATTGGTGGGGCCGCGGCGAGACTGGGCCGCGGCGACTCTTTACGGCGCCGCGGCACCGGAGTCCCACAACGGATCCCAACATCCATCGTGGGACTTGGGGCCGCGGCGATAAGTTTTCAAAAATAAAAAATTTTTACAACCGATAATTGATTGGTTGTTGAATTTCCCACAACCCATAGACATTCGGTGTGGGAAATATGAACATTCCACACCGGATGTTTAAGGGTTGTGGGAAATTCCACAACTCAGGCTCCCACAACCGTTATTAAGGGTTGTGGGAAAATTCCACACCCCTTATTAAGGGTTGTGGGAACAAGTTTTTCTACTAGTGTTTATTTTGACACCTATTTCCTCATTAGACTAGGCTAAATTAGCTCTTTAGCTCATAGACTTGTTCTTGAGTTATTGTGTTTAATTAGCCCCACACACAAATCATTCAAACACTCTATAGACTCTTGTAATAGAAACCTTAGGTTTCTCGAGTTCAAGACTAGGCGTGAAGGTGACGATCAAGACGAGACGATCTACCTTTCCTAAGGCTCATCAAAGATCAAGCTACAAGAGAAAGGTTAGTATTCAAGTAATTAAATAATTTTTTTTAAATAACAACATGTTCATGCACTTTGCCTAGGTTAGTAAAATTGTTTTACTAGTAAAAGAAATTTTTATATTCCGTCATTAACGTGTTAATGATATTTTTTTCTTAACCCTAGACCTATTCCAATAGTACCCCCGACATTGTTCATTATAGTTTGGACACTCTGACACACGCATAGCACACACCTACTCCACTTTACAGGAGAACATCTCGGGTTAAATCCTGAAAATTTAGGGTGCCCACGTTAATTATGTCAGAATAGGTCTAGGGTTAAGAAAAAATGATCATTAACACATTAATGGCGGAATATAAAAAAATTATTTTACTAGTCAAACAATTTTTACTAACCTAAACAAAGTGCATACACATGTTATGAATAAAAACATTATTTAGAGAGCTTGAATACTAACCTCTCTTGTACCTTGATTTGGATGGATCTCCAGAAAGGTTGATCTTCTCTTCTAGCTCGATTCCTTCAAGCCTTAACATGAACTCGAGAAGTCTAAGGTTTCTATTACAAGAGTCTATTAGAAAGATTTGTGTTTGGGCACAATTAAACACAATAGCTCAAGAACAAGTCTATGAGCTAGAGAGCTAATTAAGCCTAAGTCTAATAAGGACTTAGGTGCCAAAATAAAAGAAGTATTCTCTAGAGAGAGAGAGGAGAGGGACGACCAAGAGCAAGAGAGAGCAAGAAAAACGCTTAGACTTCACATCTCTATGTGAGACTCTATTTATAAGAGAAGGAAAATCTATAAAGGTCAATTATTCCTTCATGAAAGAATAATGTATTCATGACACAATATTTGATTTTCCCTTCTCCTTTCTCTTATATGGCCGGCCATAATACTCAATCAAGAAGGAGATTTGTTTCCTCACATAGCTTATTTATTTCCTTCTCAAGGAAATTTATTTCCTCTTTTCCTTTTGAGTAATTATCTTTATAATTATAAGGAAATAAAACTCTCCTCTTGGATGCATGTTGGCCGAATTCTATAGAATTAACGTGTAGAATTCTTAGATGCTTACTTATTTTTTTTAAGACAATTCTTAAAATACCCATTGTAGAATTATTATTGCACAAATAATGATATTAATTTCTTAATGCCTCAAACGACTTTTCGACTTTAGAAAATAATTTATATTTTCATCTTATGAAAATATTCAAAATCTTATTTTGACATTCACATCATTTTATGTCCATGTGGACAAAAATACCCTTTAGATATTTTCCGAGAAAAAGTTTAGTTCAACATTTGAACTTATTTTGACTTAGCTTTCAGTTTAATAATCCTACTCTAATGACCTGTAATAGTGACCTTATAGATCCAAATGAACAAAGATTGAGCTTCTATACTCGGACTCAAAAGTTCAGAAACCTTTTCCGAGTATTAGCTTAATATCAACTGACTCCAGTAAAGAGTTGACACTGAGAATCTCTCGTTTCAAATGAATTTATTTTCTACTCAAATTCAACTTAATTTTATTGAACGGATCCATTGAATGTTATCTATGTTTACCATTTACCCTCCTAGTTGTTATTTCTTCAACTCATTTCAGGATTTAGGTAAGCACGATGCAATTTATATATAGTGACCTTTTGATAGAAGAGGTTAAATGATTTTTTCTTACACTATCTTTAAAGGTGCACTGGTCAATTTAGTATCTTCGGAAGATACAATGGAAGATACACGAAGGTTGTTGGAGG
Source organism: Urtica urens (assembly GCA_958296335.1). Lineage (NCBI taxonomy): Eukaryota > Viridiplantae > Streptophyta > Magnoliopsida > Rosales > Urticaceae > Urtica > Urtica urens. The sequence goes on from OY282526.1 coordinate 16,327,905, forward strand.
TTTAAGTTTCGTGGTGATTCATCAAAGAAGAGGGTGGAATCGAGCTGGTTACGTGCTTTCAACGACGTGAGCGGATCAAGAGACGAGCAAATTACAACAAGGACTTTATAAAAATTTATATATTACATAAATATGTAAATAAGCAATCTTCTTGTGAGCTTGGCTGTCGCTTAGCTCATCTCTTGATCCACTCACATCGTTGAAAGCACGTAACCTCTTCTGTCAAAAGGTCAGTATATATGAATTGCATCGTGCTTACCTAAATCCTGAAATGAGTTGAAGAAATAACAACTAGGACGATAAATGGTAATTTAATAAATTTCATCTAGTTGATGATATTCATGAATGGTAATCATAGATAACATTCAATGGATTCGCTCAATATAATTAAGTTGAAGTTGAGTAGAAAATAAATTCATTTAAATTGAGAGATTCTCAGTGTCAACTCTTTAGTAGATTCAGTTGACATTAAACAAATACTCGGAAATTGTTTGTGAACTTTTGAGTTCGAGTATAGTAGCTCAAGATTTATTCATTTGAATCCATAAGGTCGCTATTACAGGTCATTAGAGTAGGACTGTTAAACTAGAAGCTAAGTCAAAATAAGCTCAAGTGTTGGAATAGACACTTTCTCGGAAAATGTCTAAAATGAATTTTTGTCCACATGGACATAAAATGATGTGAATGTCAAAATAAGATTTTGAATATTTTTATATGATGGAAATATAAATTAGTTTCTAAAACCAAGAAGTCATTCGAGGTATTATGAAATTAACTTCATTATTTCTGCAATATTAATTCTATAATGGGTATTTTAAGAATTGTCTTAAAAGAAATAAGGAAGCATCTAGAAGCTTCTTCCCTAGATGTAGAGTTCGGCCAAAACACATCCAAAGAGGAGATAATTCTTTGCGTTTATAAAAAAAATAATTACCCAAAAGGAAAGAGAAAATGAATTTCTTTGAGAAGGAAATAAATTTGCTACGTAAGGAAATAAATTTCTCTCAATAATGCTCAAGGATGGCCGGCCATGTACAAGGGAAAAGAGAGAGGAAATCAAATATTGTGTCATGAATGCTCAATAGGAAATGATAATTACCCTTTCTTATATTTCATTCTCCTATAAATAATGTTGGAATTTATTTAACAAATTAAAAATAATATAATAATATAACACATCCAATGTGACGGAAAAATATAATTGGATCTATACATCTTAAAACAATTTTAATATGTTTAACAACCTAAGACATTAAAATTTAATTCTATGTTTAATAAACTAATTTATTAAAACACGTCACTCAACATTTAAACATACTAACAATCTATATAAACAATTTATATAATATTTAGCAGTCCAACTCGTTGAGGGAGACTTACAATTGAGATTATAAATAATCCTGACGTTGCTCGTTATCGTTGGAATGCCACACCAAGTACAAAGGAGAAAACGGGCTCGCCGGGCTGGGAAGTCTGCCTCGCCGGACAGGACCTTCGCCGAACTGGGAAACCTCGCTGGACAAGAGACAGGACGCTTGGACACCTGTTCGCCGAATAGGATGCGTCGCCGGACTGGAGCCTTAAAACCTGGGACCGCCGGACTGGAACCTGATCGGACTGGACCTGGTCGCCGGACTGGGAGCATCTCGCCGGACTGGAAAGAACTTGCTGGACAAGACATGGTCGTCGGACTGGACTTCTGAGTGCCTGACTGTATTTTGGCCGGATTGAACGCCTGGTTGCCTGACTGGGAATTTGGCTGGACTGGACGCCTGATCGCCTGACTGGGATTTTGGCCGGACTGGGCGCTTGGTCAGGATCTTGACCGGCTAGAAGCTTTTTAAAACAGATTTTAAAAACAAAAATTCAAGAAAATTAGTAATCAAACACCACAAGTTTAGAATCAACAATATAATACAAGGAGTATGTTGAGATCTAGAGGGTGGGCTCTCATGAACTCTCGGAATTGAATCAAGAGATGAAGGAAACAATTTTTCTCTTCTCTTTTCTTTGGGGAATTCGGCCGAGTGTCACACAAGGGGAGGGAGAGAACTTGGCCGAAAATTATTAGGTTAGGGTTCGTGTGATTAGGGTTTTTGAGCCTTTTATAATAAAATGGGCTTAAACTGGGTCAAACCCATGACCCTAATCACTTAAAATCTCGGCCAAAATCCTCCTCCTACTCGTTCAAAAAATTATTTATTTAATTCTCAAATAATATTAATTTATTTCTAAAATTAATTTAGAACTCTCATTTTATATAATGACATTTCATTAAAATAATTTCATAGTTATCAAATAAGTACACAATGAGAAATAATTTATTTTCTTCTTTTATCAAGTTGAATTGCTCAAGTGTATTATTATCAATATAATAATACTCTATGATTCACTAAACAAAATAAATAACTAATTATTTATTAAGTTATAAAGAAAATAACTTTCTCGATATAAATCACAATCTATATTCAATGAGTAAATCAACAATTCTAGTTCATTTAATCTCTTCCAAGTGTCTATCATTGGGACCTCATGAACCCACACGAACGAAGCTTTAGAATAAAGATCGGACACAAAAGTTCACAAACCTTTTCCATCTTTTAATTTTTAATATTAGCCGATTCCACTAAAGGACCAATACTGACACTCTCTTTGTTTATATGCGTATATTTTATGTTTGATGTGACAAAACAATTTTTCACACGATCCACGGCGTACTTTACAATATTACCCTTCATGTGTATTAGTAACTAAGAGGAATGGAAAATTACTGATGCTCCCCTTGAGTTATTATTTCACTAACTCCTTTGTTATTTGTGAATGAGAAAAACATAAAGTGAGATGTCTTTACATGTCACATGTTTTAATCAAAGAATGTTCTTATTCAATGAATACCTGGCCAGGTTTATTCATTCACACTCTCATAACAAAGTATAGATACTAATGCATCTGCATTGTTTCAACATGAATTCCAAATCTGCGAATCATATAACCCAATATCATATCCTTGTGACACCAACCATCGGGTCAGATGAAACTAAAACTTAGTCATTGCCCGTTGAAAAATCAAATGTCCCAAAGTATAATATCAATTATATATTCACTTTAGGATTAAGGTAAGTACCTAAGTATCCCTCGTATGTGATCTTGAAGCTTCGAGTGTTTAAACAGTTTTATCTCGAACTTCTAAGTATCACTGGTCTTGTTCAATAGTTTCTATAAAATATCAAGTATGAATCATAGAGTCACAACTCTCTATATGATAAGATAAGATATCATAATTCATTCAAACAATCATCACTAAGACTCGATTGCTCTATCGATCTTAAGATTGCGAACAAATGTTTAAACTAGTCACAAGGAGCTATCTTGTCAAGTCTATACTTAGCACCCCTTTCGTTGATGACAGTTTCAGAGCTTAGCATTCATACATAAACACAAACATAATAAAGAATGAATATTTATTAATATCAATGTATCAACAAAATCAAATACAAAAAGTATTTCAATGTCTAATATGTCCTTTGTGGCACCAATCCTAACAACTAGAGCGTCACATAGAGATGTGAAAATGAAGTTTTCTTCTTGGTCTCTCTTGGTTTTAGCCGACCCTCTCCCTCTCTCTCTCTAAAATATCTCTTTTATTTTGGCACCTAAGTCCTCATTAGACTTAGGCTTGAATTAGCTCTTTAGCTCATGGACTTGTTCTTGAGTTATTGCGTTTAGTTGTGTCCACACTAAAATCCTTCAAACACTCTATAGACTCTTGTAATAGAAACCTTAGGTTTCTCGAGTTCAAGATTAGGTGTGAAGGTAACGAGTAAGACGAGACGATCTACGTTTTCCATGGCTCATCCAAGATCAAACTACAAGAGAAAGGTTAGTATTCAAGTAATCAGTTTTTTAAATAACAACATGAACCTAGATGAGACGATCTAGGTTAGTAAAATTGTTTTATTTGCAAAGAAATTTTTATATTTCGCTATTAATGTGTTAATGATAATTCTTTTATATCCATATACACATATTCCACAACTTGAACCTCCGACAACCTCCGTCTCTGACCGTCCATTTGATTTTTCCAGCAAAAAATCCTCATTCTCTCTCTAAACCTTCTTCTCCTTCTTCTTCTTCTTCTTCTTCTTCTTCTTTTTCTTCTTCTTCTTCTCTCTCTCTCTCTCTCTCTATTCCTTATTCCGGGTGGATTTTAAGGTTTTTTCTCCATTTCTTCGTGTGAATATGGAGGTATAGAGGAAGCATGCTTAATTTTACCTTGTTTGCTCATTTAAGTCCTCCAATTTTCATCCTTTTCTAAAGTGACCCAAACTCACTTTTTTTGACATCTAAGCCCTTAATTTTGGTAATAATTTGGTCCTTGTCATAAAATGATGTCTATAAATCCATGTTATAAATTGATAGTTAATTCGTGACTAACCCAAGAATTTTCTCGTTACACTTATAAATTTAAATCTAATTAAGGTCTCTCGGAATTTGTTATTATCCTTTAATAACTCCGAGCTATTCCATTCCCTTAACGTAATTAAATTAATTTGATTTTATTGGACTTCTGATTCACTAAAGATTTACTTGCAATGAACGAAGCTTGTTATATTCCTTAAATTTTTCCAATGTAGTGATACAAAAGTTTATACTTTACAATCCCCAAAACCTTAAAAGAGTTTCATCCTCGAAACTTAAAACAAGGCAGTGTATTTCTTTTGCATCTCACTTTCGAGCTCCCGTGTAGCTTCTTCTGCCGAGTGTCTCTTCCACATCACTTTCACAAGAGGAATAGTCTTATTTCTTAAGATCTTCTCTTTTCGATAGAGGATCGCGACAGCTTGTTCCTCATATCTGATGTCAGGAGAAATCTCAACCTCTCGATCTTGAAGTACATGTGAGGGATCAGACACGTACTTCCGTAACATCAAAACGTGAAACATGTTAGGGAGGTAGGACATAGATGGCCGTAAAGCTAGACGGTATGCAGTCTTGTTTACACGCTCAAGGATCTCAAAAGGTGGTATCTTGGACTGAGTTTTCCCTTCTTTCCAAACCTCATCACGCCACGCATCGGTGAGACCTTCAAGAAGACTTTATCTCCCATCTCAAATTCTAGAAGCCTTCTTCGCTTGTCAGCGTAGCTCTTCTGGCAGCTCTGAGAAGTCTTCATTCGAGCTTGAATCCTTTTAATTTCCTCTGTAGTATTCTCTTCTATTTCTGGTCCGATAAACTTACTTTCACCAGCTTCATCCCAATGAACTGGAGAACGACACTTGCGTCCATACAGAGCTTTGTATGGAGCCATCTGATCAATCGTCGCATGATAACTCAATACTACAAATGTTGGATCAAACAAATGGGTCTACCACAACGCTTACAATAAGCATTGTAGGATCTCTGGTTCCCACAACGCTTATTCTTGAGCATTGTGGGAATCAGAACCATTGTGGGAAGACTGATTTCCCACAACGTTTATCCACAAACGTTGTGGGATCTTTGATTTCCACAATGCTTAAGCTAATCACTACGGAAAGTTGGTTGATAAAAACTCTCCCACAATACTTATTGGATCCGTTGTGGGATTCTCGCTGCAGCAAAATACAAATCTACGTGCAGCAAGAATCTTCCACAACGCTTAAAACAAACGTTGTGGAATTGGGACTTTCGAATAATCTCGCCGCAGCGAGATTCTTACACCGCTGCGGCGAAACCTCCCACAGTGCTTAAATTAAGCGTCGTGCGAGGTTTCTCGCAGCGAGGAATGGTTGCGAGGAATTTTTTTTATTTTATTCCAGGACTCATCTCGCCGCAGTGAGAAGTCGCTATGGCTGTGGCGAGATTCCAACCGAGATCATGTTATTTTTCATTTTGGAATCTCACTGCAATGATGACGGAAATGTGCCGCAGCCTATGAGCCTCGCCGCAACCCAATTCCTTAATTGCTACAGCGAGATTCCAACTGAGACCATGTTATTTTTATTATGGACTCTCGCAGATGGGACGAATGAATTGATCTACGGCTAGGCCAATACGCTGCAGCCTAAATCTTTCTTCGCTGCAACGAGATTCAAAAATCAAGAGACCGAGGTTGCTTTTAAAAAACATGCCGCAACGAAGGCAGTATCGTGCTGCGGCGACATGATTGGCACCGCAACCATGACAATTTCGATTTGTAGCAAGAATGTCCACACTGCAGCTGAGTTTAGTCGCGGTTGCAGCGATCGCTGTAGCTAATTTTGCCTTCGCCGTAGCGAAAATCACCAAAAATTAAATTAAACGTTTGAATTATTAACTCGATAATTTCCAATATTACAAAAAATTATAATAATATATTATTCAAACAAAAATAGCTTCAATATTCCTACGAAGTAAATGAGAAACATCATTATCATCGAAATCATCAATATCTTCGTCGATAGGTGATAATCCGGATATAAATGGAGGAATAATTGTCATGTCTTTGTCCACCTCTTCATCAATATTTCTCGCTTTCATATGTTAATGATAACTCCGGATTGACAGGATCTGAAACATAGAACACTTGCTTGCGAGGCCAACATATTTGAATCATTCTCATAACTGTTTCGTCTAAAGTTGACAATTGTAAATCCGTCCTTGTCAACTTTAACGTGATTATTGTCTGCCCATTTGCACTTGAACAATAAGACTCGTAACCCATAGTAATCAAGTTCCCATGTGTCTTCAATGTATCTATAGAAGTTCATAAAACATTGCTTTGGCTTCTTAGCTTTGGCCGACAAAACATGTAATGCCTCGGCATATAATGTAACACCAGATTTTTGAACGGGATGCTTGTTATCTCTATCTCTTGTGTAAAATGTAAAACAATTAACAGAACGCGCAATGTACCTGGTAACTATTAAGGAAGGCCCACCAGATAGTTTACTCAATGTAGAGAATGTCCCGACTCCTCAAATATTCATTTTCCAAGCTAGTTTTAGAATAAACGATTGTGCTCACCTTGTAACCAGTAACTATTTTTGATCTCTTGCTTTTGTTGTATAATTCACTCTCAATTCATTCATATGAATATCCACAAATGGCATTATGTCAGAAACGTTGTGTAACACGTGAAGAGAGGCTCGCTCACATTCTTTGCGATTGGCGCTAGAATAATTACATATACATAAAATTTTGGTTACATAAACATATTTAATGGATTTAACTAAAATATACCTATAGATAAGGATTTTGAATCAAAACTCAATTTTTTGGGCACACTAATTTCGTTTGCGTTAGCTAAATATTAAGTATAAAACCCAACAGACTCTTCTGCTATGTAATTTTCCACTATGCTCTCTTCCGGTATATTGTAGCTCTTAACATAACTCTTCAATAACTTCATGCAACGCTCAGTTGGATACATCCGCATCAAAAACAAGGGCCCGCATAATTTCACGTCACGTACCAAATGAACGGTTAAGTGAACCATGAAATAGAAAACAAAGGTGGGAAGAACTTTTCTAGCATACTCAAAGTTTTCACTATATATGATTGCATGTAATCCAAACAAACGTGATCGATAACCTTTGAGCATATCTAGTTGAAGAATACACATACCTCGGATATTGCAAATCTCACATTGTTTGACAATATACCATGCAAAGCGAGAGGTAACATTTGTTGTAGTAACATATGACAATCGTGAGTTTTCATCCCAATGACTCTCGAATCTTTTAAAGATACAAATCTCTTATAGTTTTAAGAATGACCGTCGAGTACTTTTATAGATGCAAACCATCACTACTACAAAAGATACCTTTAGAAGCGACAAGGATAATTAGAAGCGACAAGGATAATTAGAAGCGACATTTGGGAATTAGAAGCGACTAGTCGCTTCTACCTTTAACACCCCGATTTTAACCAAATTATTGGCTCGGGGCATTAGAAGGGACTAGTCGCTTCTAATGTCCCAAATATTTGGCTCCAAATTTCCTCCGCCAAATTTTTTGCTAAGTATAGAAATTGGGGCATTAGAAGCGACTAGTCGCTTCTAATGTCCCAAATATTTGGCTCCAAATTTTCTCCGCCAAAATTTTCACTAGTATAGAAATTGGGGCATTAGAAGCGACTAGTCGCTTCTAATGTCCCAAATATTTGGCTCCAAATTTCCTCCGCCAAAATTTTTGCCAAGTACAGAAATTGGGGCATTAGAAGCGACTAGTCGCTTCTAATGTCCCAAATTTTTTGCTCCAAATTTCCTCCGCCAAAACTTTCGCTAAATATAGAAATTGGGGCATTAGAAGCGACTAGTCGCTTCTAATGTTCCAACTTATCAAAACGCTATCGTTTTGGTTTTGACAGATATTAGAAGCGACTAGTCACTTCTAATGTCGCTTCTAATGTTCCTAGGGCTTTAAATCGCGTGAGCCTCCCTTCTCCCTCATTTTCTCACCTCTCATTCTCCCTCTCACTCCCTCTCACTCTCCGACCAGTCAACGCCGGCCGCCGCCTTCCTCCCTCCCCCGCCGCCGTCCCTCTCCCGCTGCCGCCGCTGTCCCTCCCCTCCCCTTCTCCGCTTCTCCCAGCCTTTCTCCGACCAGCCACCCCCTCCTCTGCCGCCGCCGTCCTCCCTACTCCTCCCCCGCCGCCGTCCTCCCTAACCCTACCCCTCTCCCGCCGCCGTCCCTCCTCCTCCCCCGCCGCCGTCCTTCCCCCTCCTCCCCTTCTCATCTTCTCCTCCCCTCCCTACCCCACCCCCACCCCCGGCCGCCGCCTCCCCGGCCTCCTCCCCCAGCCACCGCCTCCCCACCCTCCTCCCCCGGCCGCTGCGTCCCCGCCCTCCTCCCCCGGCCGCCACATCCGTGCCCTCCTCCGCTCTACCTCTCGCCCTCCCTCTCGCTCTCCGCCCCTCCTCCGCCGAGCTCCGCCACTGGGCCTCCGCCGTGCTCCTTCCATGCGCCTCCACCGCCGAGCTCCGACTCCTCTCCTCCTCCGCCAAGGTATGTTTAGTTTTATAATTAGTCTAATATTGTTATAGTTTAGTCTAATATTGTTTTATTAATATTTTGTTATTTTTAATTTATTATTGTCCTCGCAGTCTCGTCACCGCTAGTTTGTCGCTGCACCCTCGCCTCGTTGCAACCTAACTCCTCAACTCGCATCGTTGCTTCTTAAGGTATATGTTTGTTTTAAAAATTATTGTAGTTATATTTTGGTTTACGGTTTTAATTTTATGTTTTTTTTGTATTTAGACATTTGTGCGTTTCTTGTTCGTCGCGTCGTCTCGTTGAGTGTAGACTTTGCTCGTCTTGTGCCTACTCGTCCCGTCTCGCTCGTATTGTTATCTACAAGGTTAGATATTTATGTTTAATAATTTGAATTAGTAATGTAGGTATGCAATTGAAATTAATAATAATTTGTTATTATTAATTTTGTTATGCATTTAATTTGCTCATTTAAGCATGTAATTGAATAATTTATTTGTTAAATTAATGAATTTGTTAAATAAATAATTTGTTATGAATGTACGATATTAATAATTTTAATCACTTAATTTGTTAAATATAGATAAATAATTTGTTTAGTTATATTAATTTGAATGTGATAAATAGTTACTTAAATTCTAACAAATTATATGAAACTAAAGTTCTAATTTGTTATATGATCTAAGTTTTTTAACTAAAATATGTTATTTGAAAGTTATTAAATGTTTAGGATAGTTTATGGTCTTTAGAAGTGACTTTTGTCGCTTCTAAAGGCCTTTTTTCTCCTAGTGCATTTGCACAACTTCTTCTTCTCATTCCGGTCTAGAGTGTATTTTTCCGGTGGTAATTTTGTTTTTTTCCTCCCTGGAAAATGCTCCTAATATTAATCTAATTGAGATCCATTCGAGCTTTTATTCCATCTAACGCTTTCAAATGGAAAAAAGTTACTAAAACTGATAATTTCAAAAAATTTGTACACCCTTCATACAAATGTGTTTCCGCATCATTCATCATCGACTCATATAATTCCGTCCGTTCAACAAAATTGTCCTCCAACGCATTCAACATTCCACACATATCATCATCAACATCATCAACATCGTTTTTGTATGTCGCTATAGATTGAAAAACCTCACCATGGTAGAACCATATTTGATATGACGTCATTATTCCATGTGCAAACAAATGGTTACGAACAACCTTAATTAGAAAATATCTATGATTTCCATATTGCACAAAAGGACAACAAATTGACTCATCTTTCATATTTTGTCTAGCCAGATGGTTCTTGCCGCAATATCATCCCTTTATCGCTGCAGGGAGATTTCTCTAGAGACTACGCATTTTATGGCAAAACATCTTTTCGCAGCGAAGGTCAATCATGGCTGTAGCCAGATGGTCTCGCCGAAGCACTATCTCTTCATCGTTGCAACGAGATTGCTCCAGGGACCGCACTTTCTTTGGGAAAACATTTCGCCGCAGTGAAGTTCAATCCTGGCTGCATCCAGATTGTCTCGCCGCAGCACACTCTCTTCATCACTTCGGCGAGATTGCTCCTAGGACCACACTTTTTTTTGGAAAACATCTCGCCGCAATGAAGTTGAATCCTTGTTGCGGCGAGAATCTCCTACAATGTTTAAAGCATCCGTTGTGGGATCTCGTTTCAACGAGATTTGTTCATCGCGCGGCGAGGTCCCACAAGGGATATTTTTAAACGTTGTGGGAGCGTTTAAACTGAATTTTTTTATCGAATTTTTCAATTCCCAACCAAAAATATTTCGACCTAAAATGATATTTCGACCTTTCTCTTTCATATTTTTCATTCATTCTTCTTCTCTTTCTCTCTTGCTCTCTCTCTCTCTCTCTCTCTCTCTCTCTCTCTCTCTCTCTCTCTCTCCGGCTTCCGCCTCATCTCCTCTCCCTCTCGGCTTTCGCCCACCATCCCTCTCTCTCCCTCCCTCTCGCCCACCATCTCTGTCTCTCTCTCTCTCGCCCTTTCGCCCCCCCTCCTCTCGGCCGCTAGCTCTCTCGCCCTCTCGCCCGCTAGATCTCTCACCCTCTCGCCCAGCATCCCTCTCTCTCGCCCCCTCTCCGCCCGCCCACCAGCACGCCGTCCCTCTCGGGGTCTCTCGCTTGCTCTCTCGCCTCTACTCTCTCTGGGTTTCTTTTTTTTTTAAATTACATTATCACAAAATTCAAAAATTTGTGACGAATTTGTCACTAAATTCAAAACTTCATGACGATGTTGTCATGAAAATCACAATTTTGTGACAAACAATACAAGCTCCAACCTAACGAGAGACGTAAAAACAAAGCTGTAAAATTCGAAAGAAAAACAAAACATTAGGCATCATTGTAAGTCTATAAAGTATAATATATGAATGAATCACTACATAAATTTTCCTTAGAATAGTTAATCAAAGAGGTTTGTAGCGGAGTGTTACTGACCTTTTGCACAAAGTCTCTTTCATGGGATCCACAAGTAAATTTCTATTAACCTCCGGTATTCAAATGTTTTTTTATTTATTTCTTACAGATGGATAGGTCCAACTATTACATTTTTGAACTTTGATTGTATTTTTTCGATTTGTTTCAAATATTTCGTTTTATATGCATCCATATCAATATTGATATTCATCCAATCCTACTTAAAATTAAAGAATAATAATAGCTCGTGGATGATTTCTTCTCCTTAAACCAATTTTTAATTTACATTCCTTTGATCTTGTTAATAATGAAATGGAAAATATTGGAGAACAAGAAATATATAGCTCATTAATTCTGACAGTGTAGCAATAAATGTAGACGAATTAGGTAAGAGTATTTTATACACATTTTATTTCATACACTATTTTCTAAAAGATAAGTAGGATTCTTTAATGTAGATAATTATATAAAATCAAACGTCCATGTCTATCATGTATAAAATGGATTGTTTATGGTAACAATGTAATTATACCACAAATAGAAAAATAACAATTTTCCACAAATATTCTAGATTTTTTGACACATTTTTTTAATTTCGTGACAACTTCAGCCCAAAATTTTAATTTCGTGAAATCATTTCGTCACGAAACTAACAAAACTTCGTGAGAAAGTTTTCATAAAACTGAGAAGATTTCGTGACAAAATTGTCACGAAACTGAGAAAATTTTGTGACAAAATTGACAAAATATTGTCACAAAATCTTAAATATCTTATAATCTACAACAACTAGGTACCTAGCTTTAGTGGATTTACAATATTGATCTTTCCAACAAGTAACATATGTTGTCTTGTTTTGTTAAATGTCATAGCATGATTTTAGTTAGTTAGTTAAACCTACGTAGCCTATGAACAAACTGAATTGAGTATAATATTAATTAAAAATGTAAATTTAAAACTTAATTTTTGGTTCCAGAGTTTTATACAAATATTGTACGACTTGAACTACATCCAAGTCGATCTCATTGGATTTGGTGAAAGAAAACAAATATTCGTGACGAAGTCGTCACAAATATTTTAGATTTTGGGACAATATTTTGTGAGTTTCGTGACAACATTGTCATGAAAAGCGGTTCTTGTGACAATGTTTTCACAAATTTAACATCAGATCATGGGTTTCATCTAATGTTTCGTGCCAAGTACATACTAGTTTACGAAATCAAATTTACGAAACATTCATCCAAAAATTAGTTTGAGTTTGTGATTATGACAAATGTTCGTCGGAAATCCAACTCATGTGAATACGAACAACTTACCAAAGTCAACTGGTTGTGACATGAAGATTAGTCGAATTTTTATTTGTTTAATTAGGTGAGAGTCAAAACTCTGAAAGTTCTAAGTTTCTTAATGTTTTGATGACCGGATCTATGGGTTTTCGTCTATGTTCTGGGGTTATTTTTTATGCTATAAGGAGTTTTTAGACTCGAACTAAGTTGAGAAATGTGATTTTTGGGTTTGATCATTGACGAAGATGAGGACGTGAGATGTAGATCAGCTTCACGAGAGAGACAAGTTAGATTACAAAAGAGCAGGAGAGAGAGAAGATATTACATACAAAAGAGCAGGGGAATTTTGGGATGACCACGAAAATTAAAAAAGAAAACAAAAAAGAAAATAAAAAAGAAAAAAGACAAACAATTTTCAGTACATGTCCACGAGAAAAAAAAGAAAAACCGTATTGAATTGTTAACGCAATCTCCACGCTACACGTGGCAACCCGTTATTTTTAACGTGTATTTTTAGTCAGGTGCTAACAGAAGCCGACTTTGGGTATTTAACCCGCCGATTTTAAACATTAGGTATATAAGTGTAAATTCGACCAAACATTGGGTATTTATGCCACCATTAACTCTAGTTAATAAGATCATTATAATAAATTAATTAACACCGTATTCGTTTTATTACTTGGAAATAAGTATAAATAAACGTGGAAATACTTGAGATGTCGTATACTTTTTATGCGATAATTTTAAGTCCAATTATACACTTACGCCTGCAGTAATATTCATCGTTAATCTATATTAACGGTACAACTTAGACTTCTCATTTCTTAGCTTTGATCCTTTGGTACTATTATGTAAATGTATTAATTTTCTTTAACAAGTGGTTCACATATTGCTGTTAATTAAACAGACGTTACTATCTGGTTTATTTAAAGGGCAACGTCTATTTGATGAGTAAAGCAAGTGGCCTTTGATGAAATAAAGTTATAGGAAACGCAGTAGGTGTGCAACCTTCACAAATTGTAGCGAAATTAATGCTTTTACTGAGGAGGGGCTTGGCATCACTGTTCCCATTAATTAGACAACTTACTCTTTTTAAAACCTAACAACCATCTGAGACGAAATTTGTCTACCTTAAAAATATAAGAAAATTAACTCGTATCTTTATTTTGAACACAAATATCATTCAGATTATCGTGGTATACGATATCATATGATATATATACGACGTAATATAATACTATATAAAAAATAGTTTTATATTTTATTTAAGAAATAAGTGTAGCTTTAATTTTCTGTCCACTTTGAGTTTCGTATGATATAATAAAAATTTCTATTTTTTATATGCCTAAAGTCTAAAGTGACAACTTAAGAACATTTTTGTTAGTGAGAAATTATATAAATGAACAAGAAGGCGTATATCTTCACAATTTCGTGGGATTTTAGCACCATGAAGAAAAAGCTAGGACATCTGATTCATGTTAAAAAGTTTGAAATTACTCAATTCTACACTAACTATGCAACTACCTTGATGTTTTCAATGTCATAAATGGTATCACGCGCTTTGGCTGAAAGTTTATACGTATTTCAATGATAATTTTTGGACAAGAATCATTTTCTAATATGGGAAATTTTGGAAAATAGGTGTAATAGTTGGGTAAGATTATGTTTCTATGTGTGGTGAAGTTTTATTACGAAATATATGTGTCGAAAGATCCCTAAAAAAATGTGTCGAAAGACAAAAAAAATTAATGACACATATATTTCATAATAAAACTCCATGACACATAGAAAGAGAATATCACCTCACTATCACACCTACTTTCCGAAATTCGCCTTCTAATACGGCAATCTATACATTCTAACTTGATATTTAAGATAGTTCGTTGGTAATACTATATCACTTCTAATTAAGAAATTGTGAGTTTGATCTTCACGAGCAGTAAAAAATTGCTCTAAAAAATAAACCTATGCATCCTAACTTAGAAAAATTTCAATTTTGTTTTTTTAAAGACTAAATTAGAAGTTGAACAATAGATAGAAAATAAATTTATTAAAGAGTTAATGGTGGCATAAATACCCAATGTTTAGTCGAATTTACACTTATATACCTAATGTTTAAAATCGGCGGGTAAAATACCCAAAGTCGGCTTCTGTTAGCACCTGACTAAAAATCCACGTTAAAAATAACGGGTTGCCACGTGTAGCGTGGAGATTGCGTTAACAATTCAATACGTTTTTTCTTTTTTTTCTCGTGGACATGTACTGAAAATTGTTTGTCGTTTTTCTTTTTTATTTTCCTTTTTGTTTTCTTTTTTAATTTTCGTGGTCATCCCAAAATTCCCCATTAAAACCCTAAATTTCCTAAAATCTCAAATAGAGTCGACGAACAAGGAAAACACGAAGTACATTCTCAAATAGAGTCGACAAACAAGGAAAACACGAAGTCGAATCTCCAAAGTCCGTCGAATCTCCAAACCATAATTCCATCCATTCTCCAAACTGAATTCGTCACCAGATTCTTCGTCGGACTCCTCGTACTCGTCTTCTTCTATCTCTAAATCCTCATCGGCTGAAAACATTTCTCCTCTGCTTCGTCGATCGTGTTTTTTAAATTGTTTGTTGAGTGTATTTTGGGATTTAGAGATTTAGGATTTTCGAGTGAGATTAGGTTTAATTTTGAAATTGGTTGTGTACGAAAATTAAAAAAGAAAACAAAAACAAAAACAAAAATAAAAAAAGAAAAAGACAAACAATTTTAAGTACATGTCCACGAGAAAAAAAAAAAAACTTATTGAATTGTTAACGCAATCTCCACGCTACACGTGGCACCCGTTATTTTTAACGTGGATTTTTAGTTAGGTGCTAACAGAAGCCGAATTTGAGTATTTTACCCGCCCATTTTAAAATTAGGTATATAAGTGTAAATTCGACCAAACATTGGGTTTTTATGCTGCCATTAACTCTATTAACTAATGCAATGAATATGGAATTTTGAATAATGTATTGTTCATTCACCTACAAATTATATAATGGCTCCGGTTGACATAATTTTTCTTTTTAAAAAGGTGATTTTATAATTGGTATTAAAAATTGATGTTTTAAAATTAAGACGAGTGTTTGATAAAATTTAATAAAATAATTATATCTGTTAGTAAAATTTTATTTAGTGTTTGGTAAAATATAGGTTTATATTTGTAAATATATATAAAATACAATTAATATTAATCTAAAATATTTCGGGTGTATTAAGAATAACTAGTGCCTTTAAATTGCAAAAAATATATTATAAATTTTGGTGATGTCAAAAAAGTTATTTGATAAAAGCATGTGGAGATAATTAAAATTAAAAATTAGTGTAGGTGAAAATAAAATAATGAGAGATAAGTTATAAATTAAAAACAAAATCTACGCTTTCAAAATCTACAAATTCTAATTTTTTGATTTTTTAGTTAAAATAAGCTTTAGCTTTAAAATAAATACAAAAGTCGGTTTAAAACACTAAGCTAAACACACCCAATATTTATTAACTAAGATCAATCTAAAATTTTAAGTGTGATTGTTTAAACATCATAGACAACATTATCAAAGTTTAAATTTGGAAAGTTTCGGTGATTTAAAATTTAAGTTTGTTGATGTTAATTTGTTGCAAATGAGTCATAATTTGACACTGATAGATAAAAATAGTTTACGTAAGCACCTAAACCACGTAAAATGAGGGATGCCAGCTACCAAACTTCCATAAATGTAAATAAGCACTACGAATTATATGTACAAATTCAATATTAGTTGAGTAAAAAGAAGTTCTAAAATGTACTCGAACGAAACTCAACGAAAATCTAGGCACAACCCGAAATAGGTCATCCATGCACAACAGACTGAGGGTTTGCTTAGGCATAAACCAACCATGATATATAGTGGCAATAGCCTAATGAGCATTGTCAATCAATATGAACTAAAAAAATGCCAAAAACAAAATTAAGCATTTACCTATATCACATGAAATAACCACAAGTATATATGCGTAAAAGTTGTACACTCTATTTATATCTGTCTCACACCACTCCAAATGTAACCAAACTCTATTTATATCTGTCTCACACCACTCCAAATGTAACCAAAAAAAGGGGAAAAGTCATCTGAATCCTCAAGTGGGCTTCATGTCTTGGAACAAGGCAGTCCAAAGTGAATGCTCATCATACTCAACAACGTTGACTTTCTCCTTTTGGTCAAATTGCCCAACGAACCTTGGGCTCATAGCTCTCACATCCAAAGGACCGGAGTTCTTTGGGCTTCTTGTCACTAAAGCCCGATCATCGGCCCTCGAATCCAACGGACCCGAAAGCCTCGGATTCCTCTTCGTCGTGATCATCAGCCTCTCGCTGGCTTTCCCAGGCTCAAGCCTCGGGCTTCTGGTCGGGTACATCAACCTCTCGTTGAGTTTACCATCCAAAGGCCCTGATAGCTTCAAGCTCTTGGCCATCAATCTCTCGTGGACCCTCGAATCCAACGGTCCAGAGAGAGCCAGGGCCCGACTCTTCAACTCCGGCCCATCCTCATCGCACCCGCTCTTTTGCTTCCTCAGCAAAGCCCCTCTCCGATGCTCGTTATTACACCGAACAACACTCTCACGAACAAATAAGTCTTTGTGTTTGTGGTTGTGATGGTTATGATGATGATGATGAGAGAACAAATCGTGATCATGAAACAAGACCAATTTCCCAAAATACTTCCCAAACGACTTCTTGGTGCTCTTGCCCAGTGCGACGAAGAGCCTCGAGAGAGATCTCGGGCCGTTTTCCCTCTTCGCGAGCTTGAGGATTTCTAGCCGGTGCTTAGCCACGCCGATTCCCATGCTCTGGAGAAAGTCGTGGTCGAAATAAGCCGTGTCCTCGAACCGAAGCTCATTACGAGCCAAAGCGAGGCTGTACTCGTACACTATTGGAGGGTCTAGCCCGGTTTTCGATAGCCACGTCAACCAATCCATGGCTTGATAATATGGCTCTCTCTCTCTAGGTTGTGAGGAGTGACATGAAAGATTTATATATAACAAGTAGATGAGTTGAGATAAGAGGGTGAAATCAATGGGGGTGGTATATATATGTAAATATATCCAATCGTTACATTTGGTCTCTCTCAATAATTATTATTGTTTTGTGTGTGAGAAATTTTGGATGGTAGTTGGAAATTGAGAGCGACAGAAGAGTCACGAAAAGTAGGGTTTCCATGATCTACTTAACGACCCTTTATTAATTTTCTTCTTTTCTTCATTGCACGTGGCCCTTTAAGAAAGTGGTGTGGTACGTTTTTAATGCAAAACCTTGTTTGGTAGTGGTACTATAAGTAGCAGTTCAGTGCATGTGAGGGTGGTAATATTAGATCACATTTATTAAAATAAAATTCTTTGTGAGTAAATCTAACCGTACAACTAAAGAAAACCAAATAAATTCAACCATATAAACTAGTAACTACATAATTGTTAAATTATCGACCAGTAGAAACAGGTTTTATCAGTTTATCATGTCAGTAGATTTGGTTTGGTTTGGTTTGGTAAATTTTTATTAACGTGTAATGTAGGTTGAGAGTGCTAAGATGTTCCTGGCTGGAAAATAAATAAATGCCACATAATATCGCGGTATATTGAAAACGTTTATCCATTATAGTATTTGATCGTAATTTTTAAAGATAAACTACAGTTTTCGAACTTTCATCAATCCTCACCCTTGAATGTTTTACTACGATTTTTTTACTATATGAGACTACATTTCAATATTGTAGTCTTTACATATTCGATTTTTAAACACTACAGTTTTTAATTGTAGTTTTCATATTATAAGATAATATATATTATATAAACTAATGGTTATTGGTTGTAGTCTTATTATAAGAATACTGTTTTAAAGTGAAGTTTTTTAATTTTATGATAACTATGATACTATTGTTTTAAGCATAATTTTTTTTAGTTCAATTGGCTATTTACCCATTTTTATGTTTAGTATATTTAAAATACTCAACGTTTTATAAATTTTTTGTAAATACTTATCTAGTTTTGTTTACACGAATATTGGGTTCAAACTACTCTCATTTTGGAGCTTTGTAAAAAATTCCTAATTCCGGCCAATATAGTCCAAATAATTATGTAAACAATTTAATGTGGGTATTTACACAAAGTATAAAAAACGTTGGATAGTTTGAAATTAGTAAACGTTTTTATGGGTATATAGCTAAAAGACCTTTTCTTATGTTATGATAATATTAAGAATACGGTTTATCATTGTAGAATGTAGGTATATGCCAATTTAGACTACGTATCGGAATTGTCAACAATATTTTAGACTTCATTTCATCAATGTAGTGAATTTCATTAAAATAATAATATTAATTAAAATTTGTAATTATTTAAATAAAAACCCAAAATAAGTTTCATTCGTTCATTTCATTAATATTTATCTAGGATACGTAATAACAGCCAAAATATAAGTGGGATCCATTTTTGGGGAATATGAGTCGAAGTAATAACAAGAATATTTCTATTGGAACATCTTTCACAATCCATGAGGAGATAGTTAAGAAGTAAATTCCGAAAACATAGCATCACATTCCCTAGTTTATATTATCATCAAAAATAATTGATAACTTATTATACCAAGTTAATAAAAATAAGGTATTCGAATACTAAATTCTACCTAATGCAAAGTCTGAACGTAGCCAACCCACGTAGCCAGCCCATTCTCGACGCACCACATCAAACTCATTTTGAGTGTACGTACATTTTCCATTGAACTATTAACATATAAAAACCGTTAACAACAGTAGATAAAAAAACATATAACTAAATTTAAGATATTAGGCACAAGCACTTACTTTAGCCTTAGTATAGATGATGTGATTATCAATGATATCATCCATGAACTTAATCACATAATAACCACTTTCAATGCTACCCCGCTGTTAAGGAGACTATACAATTCAACAAATGAGTAAGTCGTAAGAAACCAATCAAAATCTGTAAAAGTTACATATGTAAACCAAATCAGCATAGAAAATTCAGTTCAACCTATTTAAACGTATACCTTAACAAGTGGTGTCATAAATATGACAAATATCTAAATGAATCTTCCTTCCTATACTGATTATAGTCATTGAGACAAGCATGGATTTTTTCGTATTCCATATTTAATGAGCATAATGTCTTTTTAGCTTCGTATTGAATTGCGCAATTGGTTTCCTTCTAGAAACATGTCACCCATTAGTTTCAACAACTCCTCAAAACTTGTTTCGCTCCCCCCGTGTTCAACAGCTTGACAAAGTTCTTTTCCGAAATACTTTCAGCGGCCCTAACAATCTCTGCAATATTTAAAACATTCCCCTAAACTATCTATATTATGATGAATGACCTCTTCTTCCATACTATTAGCACTACAAATGACTTTCATCAAGCCGTGACCATACTTTATAAGATTGGTTCATGCCATTGCAAAAGAAGTGGTCTTCTATTATTTGAAAAGAATGTGATGTCATATTTCCACAAACTTTATATGGACATCGTAAAATTTCCAAATTAGATGAGTTCGTTTTAGAACTTAAAAAAAACGACAACATCTTCATATTCTTTAGAACGTCTATTGAAGTATATGTTGGAAATTATTTAACAATTTAAACAATAATATTACATAACACATCTATATGTGGGGGAATTATATAATATGATCTGTATTAAAACTCATTTTAATAAACTAACAACCTAGGCATTAAAAATCATAAACATGTCTATAAACTATTTATTCCAAATATGTCAACAAATTGAACCAAACCATCTAACAACTTATAAACACATTCATAAATCATTAAAACAGATACAATTCGTGTAGAACACTTACATGTGAGGTTGTAAACAATCTCGTGCGTTGCTAGCTAACGTCGGAACACCTATTCAATATTCTGAAATCTGACCTGCCGGATGTTGGCAGACCTGCCCACAAGAAGATTGTTTATTTACATATTGATGTAATATATAAATCTTTATAAAGTCCATATTGTAATTTGCTGATTAAATTAATAAAAGTTGAAAAATTTATTCATTCCTTTTTAGTTTGATTGAAGATTTATGATATTCAATAGTCTTATAGTCTTTAATCAAACCTAACAATGTATGAAGAGACAAATGTAGGTTTGCGTGAACAAACTCTTCATGGTTTGACTAAAATGATATATTCACAATCTAAAGATCAACGGACTATTCATACTAGTATGATTGTTGGAAGAATCTATGATGTCTGGTTACGACGCATGGAGACTTAGGAACTCTATAGTTCTTCCAGTGTATCTTTCAAAGATACTGAATTGACTAGTGCACCTCTAGAGACAATAGAAGAACAAACCATTTAACATCTTCTGTCTCAAGGTCAATGTGTATGAATTGCATCATGCTTACCTAAATCCTGATATGAGACATGTCATTTCATAGCATTAATACTCTCATTTGAGAAAGTCAAATTCTAGGTCCATTACGTGATCTAAACAAGGCCTATTGGTGAGATATTAAGTTATGAAGATGTCATGAACCAACTTTGTGAAGTTCTCATAGATATGGAATTCATGTACAAAATTGCTTAGATGCAATAGATATCACCTCATGCTTTATTACTTGGATTGTGAATAAATGAATTGCGCAGTGTCCAAATATAAGTAGCGACTTTATTTGAATGAAACAATGTGACTTGTTAGCTCCTCGTCAATACATTATTTCTAACTTATTCACAAGTACCAAAGGAGTTGAGGAAATAACAACTAGAAGGGTAAAATGGTGGTTTTATAAATCCCAATTAGTTGATGATATTCATGAAGGGTAAACATTGATAACATTCAATGGATCCATTCAATACAATTAAGTTGAATTTGAGTAGAAAATAAATTCATTTGAACCGAGAGATTCTCAGTGTCAACTCTTTAGTGGAGTCAGTTGACATTAAGCTAATACTCGGAAAATTTTTGTGAATTTTTGAGTCCGAGTATAGAAGCTCAAGATTTGTTCATTTGGATTCATAAGGTCACTATTACAGGTCATTAGAGTAGGATTGTTAAACTAGAAGTTAAGTCAAAATAAGTTTAAATGTTGAACTAGAATTTTTCTCGGAAAATGTCTAAAGGGTATTTTTGTCCACATGGACATAAAATGATGTGAATGTCAAAATAAGATTTTGAATATTTTCATATGATGAAAATATAAATTATTTTTAAAGCTGAAAAGTCGTTTAAGGCATTATGAAATTAATTTCGTTATTTGTGCAATTATATTTCTACAATGAGTATTTTAAGAATTGTCTTAAAAGAAATAAGGAAGCATCTAGAATCTCCCTCCTAGGTAGAATTTCGGCCAAAACATGCGTCAAGAGGAGAGTTTTATTTCCCTTTAATTATAAGGATAATTACCCAAAAGGTAAAGGGAAATGAATTTCCTTGAGAAGGAAATAAATATACTAAGTGAGGAAACAAATTTCAAAAATATGGCCAAGTATAAGCCTATATATTTCAAAAATATGGCCATTATTCTTTTAATTAATTTTAAAAATTAATTCTCTGACCTAATTCATTAATTATGGCCAAGTATAAGCCTATATATTTCAAAAATATATATTTTGATTTATTTCCATAATAGTATTTAATTATTTTGGAATATCTCATTTATTTAATGACAAATCATTATTTTCATACTATTCAAAATAGTACGAAAATGAGAAAATATTTATTTTCATCTTTTATTTATTTGAATGATTTAAATATGTTAATATCCATATATTAACATAATATGATTCATTTAATAAATGTCATAATATATAACCAATTATTTATTTGATTACTTAGAAAAATATTTTCTTAGTTTAAATCACAATTTACTTAAATGAGAAAATCAAATTGTCCTTGTTCAATAAATCTCGTCTGAGTGTCTATCATTCATACCTAATGGACCCACATGAACGAAGTTTTAGAATAAAGATCGAACTCAAAAGTTCACAAACTTTTTCCGTTTTTTAATTCTTAATATTAGTCGATTCCACTAAAGGACTATTGAAACTCTCTAAGTTCATATGCGTATATTTTTCGTTTAACGTGACAAAAAAATTCTTCACACGATCCACAGAGTATTTTACGATATTACCCTTCATGTGTATCAGTAACTCAGAATATTTTAAAAATATTGTTTTACCCCTGAGTTATTATTTTACTAACTCCTTTGTTATTTGTGAATGAGAAAAACATAAAGTGAGATGTCTTTACATGTCACATGTTTTAATCAAAGAATGTTCTTATTCCATGAATACTTGGCCAAATTTATTCATTCACACTCTCATAACAAAGTATAGTGTGATACTGATGCATTGACATTGTTTCAACATGAATTCTGTATCTGTGAATCACATAACCCAACATGACAACGTTATGACACCAACCGTCGGGTCAGATGCAACTATAATTTTAGCCATTGCCCATTGACAAATCAAATGTCATAAGGTGTCACATCGATTATGCATTCACTTAAAGATTTAGGTAAGTACCAAAATACCCCTCGTATGTGATTTTTACGTTTCGAGTGTTTAAACGGTTTTATCTCGAGTTTCAGAGTATCACAGGTCTTGTTCAATATCTTCTATAAGATATCAAGAATGAAACACAGAGTCACAATTCTCTATATCACAAGATAAGATATCATGATCCATTCAAACAATCATTACCCAGATTCGATTGCTCTATCCATCTTAAGATTGCGAACAAATGTTTAAATAGTCACTAGGGGCTATCTTGTCAAGTTTTATTTAGCATTTCTTTCGTTGATGACAGTTTCAGAGTGTAACATACATACATCAACACAAACTTAGATGAAGAATGAATATTTAACTTTATATAATGTCTCAGCAAAATCAAATACAAAATATATATAATGTCTTAAATCTTCTTTGTGGGCACTAATCCCAACAATATAACCAAAACTTGTCAATCATGTGGATAGGTATTATTTAATTAATATGGATAAAAAAAAAGTCTACTACTACCATCATCAATCAGTAATCAAGCATAGGTAACTTACGTTGGACGATCATCGACATGGAATTCTTCTCCTATTTGAGAACATGTCCAAAGGTACATTCAAAGTAGAACTCATTTTTACAGTTTCCAAGATCCTTTTCGTAACTCATGACAGCTTTCTATTTGGATGACGACCCTCTAAGACATAATAAACAAGTCACACGGACTTTAATTAACAACCACAACCACACACATCAATTACATATTAAAAGTATACGAAATATGTATTAGAGTTTAATTTACTTACTCACACGAACCATAGTGGACAAAGATTAATATCTGCATAACAGACCACAATGTATAATAAAATATGTACATTTGAGAAACTATTATTCAACTAAACATAGCAAAACCACAATATACCTGTCAATAAACTTGTTTTTCAAATGAATAAAACAATATAGTAACTTAAAAAATTTAGAAACTTGTTTTTTCAACAAAATACAATGCAGATATTATATCATGCAAAAAAGATTTAGAGTTAGGGTATTATAATTACAAAACTGAACAAACCCCGAATTTATGAGACCTTTACCATAAATTTCTAGTACGTGAGTAATAATCTTAAATTTTTCACTAATAAACCTTAATCAAACAACAACAAAAAACCTAGTTAACAAAATTAGACCACTATTGTTCAGATTAATATGGAGAAATTGATACCGAAGAAGGTCAATAGTTGAAGACGACCGAAGTCGACGATGAGTTTTTGAGGTTGTGAATGCGATTTATTTTTGGGGTTGTGCAATGCGATGAGTTTTTGGGGTTGTGGTTTCCGAGTGTTATTTAGGTTGAAGACTAACGCGTCGGCAAACTAAGGCGGTGGTCAAAGTTGGGCTGAACACAACGATTGGTTATTTGGATATCCGATGGGGTTTTTAGGCAATGATAATGCGATAATTTTTTTGGGGTTGTGAATTTGCGATGGTTTTTTTGGGTTGACGAAGCCAGCGAGTTACTGCCGTGGTCAACGACGGATTGAACACGTTGATGGTGAGCTATGGGTTTTCTCTTAACTTTTCCCTTAACTCTGTAATTTCTTTTTTACGATGTAAAAAAACTCAAATATTGAGTGGGATAGTTCCCTCCTATATATTGATGAAAATTTAGGTTTTAGCTAATAAGACCACGGTTTTACAATTACTATAGTGGTGGGATATATAATAATTACTAAAGTTTCATCATAAAATGAAGTTTTTTATACTAAAAAAATGAATTATTGGAATCTGTTTCAACAAACTCGATTTGAAGGCTAAAATGTAGTTTAAAAATATGTAATTGTTTAACACACGGGCAAACACACACCAATTACCTATTGTTCAGCACGCACATTTCTTTTTACTCTATCTTGG
The DNA here is from genome assembly GCA_958296335.1 of Urtica urens. Taxonomy (NCBI): domain Eukaryota; kingdom Viridiplantae; phylum Streptophyta; class Magnoliopsida; order Rosales; family Urticaceae; genus Urtica; species Urtica urens. Next base: position 16,353,000 of record OY282526.1, read on the forward strand.
GTAGACTCTCGAAGTTCTCATAACGATTCGGAAACCAAAATGAAAATGGAAAACATATGTGAATTCCACAAATTTAAAGAGGCATGTCTAAAAACTAGGTTTCCCATGCTGAAGATTGACCAATTAGTCAATGCAAAAACGTGTCGTTTCATGGATACATATTCGGGTTATAACAAAATATTTTTGTATGGTCCCTACTAAGAAATCCAACTTTATAACAGACCGATGGCTAATTTTTTATAAAATAATTTCATTTTGATAAACAAAAAATTAATGAAGCCATGATCGAACCATACATCCATGACTTGATATTTAATAGTAAAAAATCGCGAACATACCCAAAATTACTAAAAAAAAAAAATTTGGCTTATTGACTTGTCATATCGCCAGGTGCATAATGTCTTTCACGTCTCAATGCTTCAGAAGATCGGATTTGACCCTACAATCATCGTTCAACTTGAGGATATACTATTACAAGCATATGTCACCTACAATGAGCTCCTTACCTAGATTATCGATCAAACATCCCAATCGGAACATCTCGTTGGTAAAGGATTTATGGACACGCCATAGAAACTGTGAAGCAATTTGATAACTAGAGAGCGACATGATAGAGGGCTATCTTTACTTGTTCCATCTATCAAATTAAATATTAGCTTTTGGGGTAAAATTTATTTAAGAATAGTAAAAACTCAAAGTATAAAGTTAAATATTAAGGTTCTTTAGTGGATGTGGAATTTTTTTTATTGATTTCCTAATAATTATTTTCATTATTTTGAGCTTAAAGTCTTAATTTTCAATGAAAACGGATTCATTTGCAAACAAAATAAAGAAAATAATGTTGTCTTCTTGGTAAAAATTAGAAGAGCCATAAAAAGGAAAAGGTTAAAGAGTAACTAGGGAGGAACTTAAAGGAAATTGTTTAATAGAAAAGAAAAACATATTGATAGATAGAGAAAGTTAGGGTTAAAGAGAATCAGAGGGATAAAGATTGAGAGAGTGACAAGTGTTTCATAAACATAAATTTGAGGAGGGAAATAAATGACGGAGAAAACAATGGATAGAGAAAAATAAGATGATAATTGGTGTTTGATTTGTAGTTTTTCCGTAGCGCGCCTTCCATAGTCTTTGTAAGTCTCGTTAGTTTGTTCATGTGCATGGCTTCTTTTGATCTCGTGTTACCGAGTAAAATTAGTAAAAAAGGAAAATTTATACCCGCTTAAATCTACTCGAGAGGTCGCTTCGGGGGTGTTGGTCGCGCCGCACAAAGGCGGCCAAGACGCCCCAAGCGGTCGGCCGGCACCCGTTGCCCGCGCCTCAAAGGCCGGCCGGTGCCTCTTCACCTGTGCCTCAAGGGGCCAGTTGGCACCTTCTCGCCCACTCCTCATGGGCCGGTTGGCGCCTCCCTTTGCCCATGCCTCAGGGCTGGTCAAGGCCATGCCCGCGGCTCCTCTGACCAGCGAACCTTCTTACCCGAGCCTCTAGGGGCCAGTTAAGGCCATGCCCGTGCTAAGGGATGACTTATAAAACTCAATAAATAGAGGATTTGGCACACATTTCGAAAGATACCCTTTTGGATAGCTAAACTAAAAAAATACACTTCCCACAACAATCCAAACGCCAAAAAGAGGAAGAGCGAGAGGCTAAATCTTGAGAATGGTCTCGAAGGGGCAAGACTAATCGTTGAACTTCCCAGACTTCTCCTTAGACATTTCTTCATATACTAGTCTTGGTATAGCAAGGCATCTCAAGGCTTCACGAGAGATCCACGACGCTCGCTCCATCCCAGTTTTGCCCATAATTTTTATCTCACATCTACAAATCCATTTAAGTACGACAAGACCTAATCCCAGTCATCGGGGTATGTAGGCAGCTCTACGAGCACTGTTACTCATCTCGTTCATCACCTTCTCACCTTAGCCCACTTCGACCATTATTTGACGCTCAGGCTCAGTAACGTTACTTCATAAAGGAATCTATCATCTGGTATTAGCACCTTCATGGTAAGTACGACCACTCGTTCCAGCCTCGAATCGAACTACATAAGCTAAATAATTGTTTTCCAATTTTGAGCAACAACATCTTGCGAAGGCAATAAAATCTCGCCGGTGAGGGTTGTAGAGTTTTATCTCGAACTAGGATAATATAACAATATTTTCTAGTTTATGGTTTGGCTAAAAATATTTATGTATTATTCTCGTAATCAAAATATATGAGAAAAATTCCATGAAAACCCTTCTTAAAATTTACGGAATTTCAAATTTAAAATTCAGCTACAAAATTGAAAAGGTCTTACATATGCTAGATAAGCCAAATTTACAGACATGTATTTGGTGCGGTATAATATTACTATGGTGGCTCAAGATGTAATACACGTTTAGATGTATTCAAATGTTGAAATTTAGAGGTGGAAATTTTTGAAAAACAAAGTGTTTTGCTGGATCATTTTCATTTTTTTTTATCCAAAATTTTAATTTGAGATAAAAGTGTAAACACGAGTTTACTATGAGTGTTTAGGTAATATTTTGGTCTAAAAATAAATTTATTTAATAGAAACACCTCTACGTTTGGCTTGACCTCGTAAAATTTAGTTTAAAGGGTTTTCATCCCAACACCAATTCATACACGTTGGAAACAAACTAGAATGGAGCACATCCGAATCGGAAATGGAACGCCTCTCAATTTTCTTCGGAAAGGCTTTGTTTAAAGCTACCTTTCGAGGTGGTGGGAAGCAGATCCATTTATGGTCTATTGGGGCAGTTGAAATTATATCCTTAGGGATATTGTACTCTCGTAGAACGCCTTTAAGGTATCATTCCCAAACAAGAAACAAATATTAAACCACATATAATCAAGTAGAAAGATTTAGAGCACAAATTTATAAATCAACTCAGTGATAAAACATTTAGTCATAAAGATAGATGTGTCTACGGGTGATATATGTTAATCCAAAAGTAACGAATCAAAATTTCAAGGGCTCGTATTTGCAGACTCCTCTCAAACTGTCTTCAATCAATTTTTGGATGATTTGCAATCTAAAATATCCTTATACGAAAGGCTCTATTTTTCAGGCAATCCTCATCCAAGATTGGCTCAGTTATACATAACGACCATACTCGGTAAAATAAAACATAACAGTAGCCAGCAATAATAGAACTAGTTGTCAATAAGATCTCCAAAGCACATAGATTGTCACCAGAGTAAGTTTGGCATGTTTGACAATAAGAAAAAACAAACAAACCTAAATCATTCATATGGGAGTAATAAAATGTTTGTACCAAATCTTCCACAAATCCGTATAACCGGAAACAACATCTAATCTATCATACTTATCCATAAACCTTAGAACTAAAACATATTACTCTAAGTTAAGTTTGCATGAGACTACATATGACTAAACACTAGTAGAAAAACTGGTTCCCACAACCCTTAATAAGGGGTGTGGAATTTTCCCACAACCCTTAATAACGGTTGTGGGATCCTGAGTTGTGGAATTTCCCACAACCCTTAAACTTCCGGTGTGGAATGTTCATATTTCTCACACCGAATGTCTATGGGTTGTGGGAAATTCAACAACCAATCAATTATCGGTTGTAAATTTTTTTTTTTTTTTGAAAACTTATCGCCGCGGCGACCCTTTACGGCGCCGCGGCCCCACAAATCTTTGCCGCGGCACGGGAGTCCCACAACGGATCCCAAAAATCGTTGTGGGACTTGGGCCGCGGCGCCAGTTGAACACAACTGGTGCCGCGGCTTGGACACTCAGTGCCGCGGCGCAGCTCCCACAATGGATGTTTGAATTCGTTGTGGGACTTGGGGCCGCGGCTCCAAACATATGTCGCCGCGGCGCCATTGTCCGAAGAGTGCATCTCTTCATTATTATTGGATTAAACTCAAAATATCATATAATACCTGCATAATACATGCACAATCAATCTAAAAACATACTATACATCCAAAATCATCATAATCATTCAAAATCATCTAAAATATATACATTCAATATCACAAAATGTAATTAATCATCACATTCAATAAATGTTTGTACATAGTTAATCCACTCTTCTCTTACTCTCTCTATATCCAAAGGTGTATACGTGTTTTTGTTTTCTAATCTACTTATACCTCCTACAACTATTTCTCGCATATAACATAAAACAAAATATCCACATTCCGTGTTACCGCTTTGTCTTGGCGCGGCCATTGACCTTATGTATGTTGATTGTCCGTGGCCAATAGCGCCTTTGTTTTCAAGTTTGAAATTTGAAAACACCCTACAAAACAAATAGTATGAGTATCTTTTATAACAAATATTCAATATATAAGTAAAAAAAACTTACCTTTTTATCAACAAAACCAAGTCTTGTGGAATTTGTTTATTCAACGGGTCAAAAAACATAGCACAATCTTTCCATAAGTCAAGGACAACAAGCATCCAATGAAAGTTTCGATTGTAGGGCATGAAAACTAGTTGCCCAACCGTGCATCCTCGCACCGCGTTGCCAACCTCTTTGACTCGTGTCGACAAATGGTAATCTTCGTCATTTGTAGACATGTGAGAAGCTAACGCGGCGTTTACAAAGACAAATTTTTTTTTCAACTTTGACATCGATGCGCGTATACAACTACATTCCAAATTATTCAAATAGTTAAAACACTCAATATTCAATCATCAATATTAAAAAAAAATCATGAAAGAAACACTTACTCCATGTAAAGAGATATGCTTGACGCCCCAATTTCCGAAAATTGTAAAAATTCAGAAATAACATCAAATCCCAACATAATCGGTATAGCAGAGATTGTTGGACAAACGTTGACTTGAATAACGTTTCCTTGTGCTAACATCATTTTGTTGGCATATTGAGCGAACAATTTAAACTTGGGATTTATTACCTTGTAACCATTTAAACTTTGAATTAATTATCTTATAACTAATTTGAACAATCAATACATAATAATGAGTAGGTTAAAATATATTACCTTGTAATTAATTCTCCTATTATCGTCGGGAGTAGGTTGACTCGTAGAATCGAGTTTGTGAGGGCCGCGACTCTCTTTTGCCGTAGTCTCAGTTTCTATTAATCGTCGCGGCCACGAGACAAAACCTCCCATTGCATCTTCTACGGTTAGAGCTTCTTTGGTGGGAATCGGTAATTTGGCTTTCTTAACCAAAACGCCAGAAACGCTCACACGTGCATTTCATTCCTCTAAACTTGAGAAGTGAATTACGCCCTCGTTCAAATATACTCGCCCATTTGCAACATGGATTGTGTTTCCTTCCACGATATCGTCAATGAAGAGAAAACATTTGACACTTTCATTCGAACACGGTGTCACCGGTGTGGTTGGATTCAATGAGCAACTAGCCCGAACACTAGTTAGTTTTTCCACAATAATCGGATCGACTTTCGGAGGTTTATGTATATCGTCATGTCCTATGAAAATCACCGATTTCATACCGAAAATAAGGAAACTTTTGAAGTAAATAAATAAGCATGAATAAAGCATGAATAAAGATTACCTAAGGAGACGACTTCTTCGACGACTTCTTGAATCTTAGTCTTCTCTTCAATATTAACGCCACTTGCATTAATATTATTTTCAACTCGATCAACACTCGCTTCTCCAACACTTGTACCACCACGACCATTAACCGCTTTCAAGATATCATTTTTAAACTCCATCAACTCGAGACGCATTTCGAGCCGCATCTTGTTAAGTTCTTCGTTTGGAGTCGGAGGAACAAAATACTTGAAACGCTTGGCAACATGTTTGGATTGACCGCAAACATATTTCTTTGCTCCCATGGCTTCTTGCAAGATACTTTTTCCCGTTTTCGGGATAAAAGTACCTTCGGTTGCTTGTTGAGATAATTTTTCTACATCTTATAATAATTTGTAAATAAAAATATTAAAAATATAACTTACATTATTAAAAATCTTACAATTGATTCTCCCATTAGTCGATCTTTGTCATTCTTGAACTCTTTTCCGTCTATCCCGTCTTTCTTACGCGAGTCAATCCATAATTCTTCTAACGTTGCCCATTGCCCGGTTTCGTCGTGCTATTAATTAACAAGTAATCATATTAATCATATATTAAATGTTAAAACCGAATACAAAATAAATAAATGAAAAAACTCAACCTTTTGTTGATCTAGTTTTCGATATCCATCTCGGCCACATCGAGATTTGTATTCCCCTTTAGCGGAATTAGTTTTCCCTTGCTCCGACGTTTGCTTGAAAGTTGCGCTTCGTCTATACTCAACAAGCTTCACCCAATCTTCTTCGGTGATACTCGTGTAAAATTTTAAAACACAACTTGGTCTTTTTAACGAGCTTGGTTCATTGATTTTGTCTTTGAGAAGATCGTGATATAACTCGTGACGAAATAGTTTTGCGGCTTCACCTACTCTCATGAGGCAATCGTGCTTATGTTCTATTAGAATCGAAAATCCTTCACATATTTCGTTCCAAATCCTCTCTTTAAATTGATTGTTCTCTTTTAATCTCCAATCACGAGTCGAAAGTGGAACATATTCTCTATCTAATACGCCAAAGTAACTCAACAACACATCACCTTCCTTACCCTTTGGTTGCCCTTTGGAATCTAACTCTATCGTGATTTTTTTACCAAGACTTCTAATTTTATTAACACGACTCATAAGGGTGTTTCTTCTCTTTCCTTTCTCATCGGGATTTAATGCTAATAGTCGTCTAGGTTTCTTTTTAATATCGTCGCTAGAAGTAGTAGTAGTTGTAGTCGACATTGAATCTATAAACACAATTCAAAATACAATTTCAAACACAAAATATATATCAATGCGTCTAAACTAATTATCCATTCCAAACACAAAATAAATGTCAACCTAAACCATTCCAAACACAAAATATATCTCAATGTGAATCTAAACTAGTTACCAATTTCAAACCAAAAATAGTAGTAAAAAAAACTAACCGTTGAGGGACGAGGTGAATTAACCGGGAGAGGGAGACGACAAAATGAAGATGAAGGCGGAGTGAAGGAGTGAGAGAGGGAGGGCGAAGTGAGAGAGTGAGGAGTGAGGAGTGAGGGAGAGGGAGGGAGGAGTGAGAGAGTGAGGAGGGATGGAGGGCGGAGTGAGAGAGTGAGGAGGGATGGAGAGGGAGGGCGGAGCGAGAGTGAGGGAAAGCGGAGTGAGGGAGTGAGGGAGTGAGGAGGGAGGGAGGAAGAGGGAGGGCGGAGTGAGGAGTGAGAGGGTAAGGGACTGAGTGAGTAACGGAGTGAGGAGTGAGGGAATGAAGGGCGGAGTGAGAGAGTGAGTGGCCGGAGTTTTGAGTCGCCGGAGAATTTGAGTCGCCGGAGAATAGAAGCTTGAGAGAGAATGAGTTTGGGTTTTGAGAGATATTGAGTTTTGAGAGAGGAATGAGAGTGAAAATGAAGAATAAAGAAGAAGAAGTCGAAAGTTAGTTTTGGGCGAAATTTGGGCGGGGTTATGAAAAAGTTGAAGTTTTCCCGAAATATAAACATCCCACAACCCTTCCATTAAGGGTTGTGGGAGTCTCGCCGCGGTGACGGCTACCCGCGCCGCTGCGCCGCTGAACCCAGAAACCAGGGCCGCGGCACAGCTAGACGTCGCCGTGGCGCCTATGACTTCTCGAGAACTCCAACTCTCGGGTGCTCTCGGGAAGTCACCAGCGCCGCGGCGACGTCTAACAGTGCCGCGGCGCTGGTTTCTGGGTTCAGCGGCGCCGGGGCACCTCTTGTTTATCGCGGCGGCGCCATCCCTTTACCTTTCCCAAGAGGGTTCCACAACCCTTCATAGAAGGGTTGTGGGAGCTGCGCCGCGGCGATGAATTACGGGGCCGCGACGCCGACGACCTGAAGTGGTTTAAATGCGTTTTAAATCGTTTTTTGCACTTAAATCTCTCAAAACTTCAGTCGAAAAAACACTTGAAACAACATTTCGACCCATTCTGTGTCATTATCGTTCACAACTCACAACTATATACATCTAATTCTTGTAAGTTCCTCTTTACTTGTTACAAAGTTGAATATTTTTGGATTGTTTATTTCAAATCTGATATTTCATGTTATAATTAGGGTTTTTTTTAAGATGGTGAGGCAATGGATGTGGGAGAATAGGTTAAACGAGATATATCAAAATGGTGTAAATGAGTTTTGTGAGTTCGTTAAAGATAATGTCGGTGATGTGGAATCAATTCGTTGTCCTTGTGTGAAATGTGGAAATCATAGACATTTTTCTCTTCATATTGTTTGAACTCATTTGTTGGTTTACGGAATAATGACTTCTTACCAAATATGGTATTATCATGGTGAAGAATTCCGTCCTACGATTAACAATAGAAATGATGATCTTCAAGATGATGACTTTGATGATATGTGCGGGATGATGAATGATTTGGAGAATGATTTTGTGGAACGGCCGGAATTGTTTGAGTCGATGATGAATGATGCGGAGACACCATTGTATGAAGGGTGTACAAGTTATTCGAAGTTGTCATTTTTAGTTACTTTATTTCATTTGAAAGCGTCGGGTGGGTGGACAAACACTAGTTTTACTCTATTGTTGGAAACACTCAAAGAAGCATTCCCAAAAGACAATAAAGTTCCGCAAAGTATGTATGAGGCTAAGAAAACTTTGGGCACATTGGGTATGAAGTACGAGAAATTTCATGCGTGCCCAAATGATTGTGTTTTATATAGAAATGAGTATGAAGATCTAGATGAATGTCTGAGGTGCAAAGAGTCAAGATGGAAAAAAGGTAAATTGCCACGTGACGGGGTCAAAGGAGTTCCAATCAAGGTATACGTACATAATAATTACTTGTTTTACAAATGATTATGTTTTTTATATTATTATTTTTTATGTTTTTCAGGCATTATTGTACATACCACCAATGTCACGGTTCCGACGAATGTTTAATACTGCCAAGCACGCAAAGAACATAGTTTGGCACTCAGAAAAATTTATCGATGATGGTATGTTACGGCATCCTGCGGATGCTTCACAGTGGAAGTCATTTGATTTGGAGTATAAAGATTTCAGTGTTGAACCTCGGAATTTGCGTCTTGGTTTAGCATCTGATGGCATGAACCCTTTCAGCATGATGAGTAGTAAATATAGTGTCTGGCCGGTTATTCTTGTGAACTACAATCTCCCTCCAAAGTTGTGTATGAAGAGAAAATTCTTGATGTTAACGCTTCTGATTTCAGGACCGAGTCAACCAGGAAATGATATTGATGTTTATTTGGCACCATTGATCGATGATTTGAAGATGTTATGGGAGACAGGGATTGAGGTCAACGATGGTTACCGCGGCGATTCATTCTACTTGTGAGCAATGTTGATGTGGACTATAAACGACTTTCCAGCGTATGGAAATTTGTCAGGATACTCTGTGAAATGCTCAATTGGTTGTCCAGTTTGCATGAAAGAAACATCTTCCATTCGTTTGAAGCATGGTAAGAAAACTGTTTTTCTTGGTCATAGAAGATTTTTACCGAGAGATCACTCGTATAGAAGGTTGAAACAGGCATTTGATGGAAATACGGAAGAACGACCCCCTCCTAGAATATTGTCTGGTGAAGATGTCTTCGAAATGGTTAAAAATGTCAATGAAGTGCTCGGAAAAAGGAAGCGGCGTGCTAGTACTAAAGAGTCGTTCCAAGAGAATCCTTGGAAAAAGAAATCGATTTTCTACGACCTTCCGTAATGGAAAACATTATATGTTCGGAATTGTCTGGATGTTATGCATATTGAGAAAAATGTATGTGAATCTTTCATCGGTACGCTACTTGATGATCCAAATAAATCGAAAGACGGAATAAAATCTCGAATGGATCTCAAGGAAATGAATATAAGAAGCGTTTTGCATGTCGACGAGGAGAGTGGAAAAAAAACAAAAATACCACCGGCAAAGTATACTCTATCTCGGGAGGAGAAAAAAAATTGTGTAAGTGGTTTGAATCTATCAAAGTCCCGGATGGTCATTCTTCAAACTATAAAAGGTTCGTATCTTTAAAAGATCTCAAACTTATTGGAATGAAGACTCACGATTGTCATGTGTTACTACAACAAATGTTACCGCTTGCTTTGCGGGGCATGTTGTCAAAAGATGTGAGGTTCGCAATTTCCAAAATATGTGTATTCTTCAATTCGATATGTTCAAAGGTCATTGATCCAACTAGGTTAGAGGCGATGCAATAAGAAGTTGTGAAAACTATGTGCTTGTTGGAAATGATATTCCCACCATCATTTTTTGATATCATGGTTCATCTAATTGTTCACTTGGTACGTGAAGTGAAATTATGTGGACCTGTGTTTTTACGGTGAAATTCGTGATTGGCCCCATTGGACCTTTGATCGTGTCCTGCCTACCAATTCTCACGCCCGCTCTCATACAAAGGCCAGTGATGATCGACGAATACGGTAGACCGGTCCTCTTAGCCTTGTAATCAACACTGCTCATTCGACTCGAGATGAATCGACCAATGTTTATCTTGAGCCCCTTCACGATGCAGTACAAAATTTGTATGCGACCCTCGTTGAGGCTGGAAAAATGCGTGATCGGGAATATGCGAGCGCACACAAAGTAAACCCATACTTTGGCAATCCTACAAAAACAAAATTCAAAGCACAATCATATTTCAATTCATTTCAAATTATAAAAAAAAATCGTTAAATAATTACGTACTTTGTGAGTTGATCACGATGCAAGACTTCTCTTCCCTTCTCCGCCGTCCAACCTTGGTTCGGGAGGCACAATAAACTCGCCATCTCTTCCTTATCCGCATGACGTACATATTGAATGTATTCCTCCGTCTCGAAAGGAATGTTAGGAGTTTGAAGATAAGCGTTGATTGCCTCGGTACTCATGTTTACCTTCACTCCGCGAACCGTGACGATGTTATTAACTGCATCCGGTAGGTTCGCGTAAAATTCCTTCACGATGGTGATATTGCCATCGCACGAGGGAGGATTGCAAAATTCTCCCCAACCATAGGCGTCGATGAAGTTGTGGATTTGTTGGCCAATGTCGAATCCATCCCGGGGGACACTAAATCCCCTCTCCTGGTTTACGGAGCGCTTAACGAGCAACTCGTAGCGATCCTCGGCTTCCCACGATGAAGAAGACTCCACAACGTTTTGGGAACGCTTTGAAGTTGCGACCTTAGCTTTGCCCTTGGCGGCACGAGTAAATTTCGGAGGCATTTTAACCTAATATAAACATAAACAGAAACACAATAAAACTTATTTCAACATAAACGCAAACTATCAACCTACAATTTCAACATTAACAAAAATTATAAACATAATTTCAACATAATCTACAATTTCAACATAAACGTAAACACAAACACAATTTTAACATTTACAATTTCAACATAAAAACATAAACATAAACATAAACATAAACACAATTTCAACAATTTCAACAATATTTTCAAAATAAACATAAACACAATTTCAACATTTTCAACAATTTCAACATAAACATAAACGCAATTTCAACATAAACATAATTTTGGATTCTATTCACAATAACAACAAATTCGGATTCAATTCACAAACATCTAAACCTAAACTCAAACAAACCTACAAATCTAAACCAAAACAAATCTACAAATCTAAACATAAACGAATCTACAAATCTAAACTTAAACAAATCTAACAATTATCTAAACCTAAAAAAATTAAAATTCATCAAAACCTAAACATGGAAGAGGGACGAATTTACCTTGGAAATATGGAAGAGGGAGTGAGACCGGCGGCGACGTGAAGGCGCGGGAGAGAGGCGGCGAGGTGAAGGCGCGGGAGAAGGCGGCGACGTGAAGGCGCGGGAGGGAGGGGCGACGTCAAGGCGCGGGAGCGGCGACGTCAAGAAGAGGGAGTAGGGGCGTCAAGGGGAAGGAGGGGCGAAGAGGAATCGGGACAGACTCGGCCGAAATTGCTTTTGGGAGAGAAATGAATTTTGGGTAAAGTGAAAAAACCCTAAAATTCGAATTTATACACTGATTTCGTCGCCGGCGCCGCGGCCCCACCAGGCGTCGCCGCGGCGCGATGTAAATTTTTTTGCCCAGACACGATATTTTCCCACAACGGATCTTTGCATTCGTTGTGGGACGTCGCACCGCGGCCCTATTTGTCGTCGCCGCGGCCCTTGTTCCACAACGGATCTTTTAAGGGTTGTGGGACCTTTTATATTAATTATAATTAAACAACTCTTAGAACAATGGTTGTAGGAAAAGCTAGTTTGCACAACCGATAGTTATAAAGGTTGTGGAATACCTGAAATCAAGCTTTTTCCACAACTCTTAATTGTAATGGTTGTGGGATCTCGAAGTCCACAACCCTTAGTAATAAGGGTTGTGAAAAGTCGGTTGTGGGATCCAACATTTGTACTAGTGGAAGTTACTCGAGATCTTGAATGTGTTATTATAGAATTTGAACAGCTTTGCAATTATTCTGTCAAACTTAATGTGCCGTGATAAAGAGGATCCAACAATCTCTGCCTTCATAATTTTGGCAAACAACAAAATTAACATGTACTGTTCAAAGTTGTCCAGGCATAAAGAAGTAAAATTATTGTTTAAGCTAGTTATTACTAAATACTCTCCCTTAGTTTATAGTTCATGTAAATTAGTTAACTAGGCAATTAATTTTTTGTAGATTATTATACATCAAATATTTTGTAAATTTTACATAAATAACCATACCCCTTTCTTTACACACGTAAATTGACATTATTACACCCATCATATAGTTCAATGATGAGATTATGTTACAATATCGCACACAATGTTGAGACAACGTGTATAACACTTTATTGAGCATATATGAGACAAAAGTATAATTTAATACAAGTATGCAAATGACATATGGTAACTAAGTTGGGTGCAATGTCATCTACATATGTGAGGCATACATTCCGATGGAAAAGAATTTACTAATCAATCTTGTTAAAACTACAACGATTACTTTATGTGAATAGCCCTAATATTAATGCCAAATAATACTTAACTGTATCATTTTATCTCCTTAATTAGAGCCTCTGCTTAATTCCCCTCAATGAACACCCTCTACTGTTCTTTCAGTAGCTCAGCTTCACTCGTGAGTACTTTTATCATGCGTAACACATAACCAATCGACTCAAACCAATGTCTGTGAATTGAGCTCTCGCACCGTTTATAACCAAGATCACGTATTACCAGTCTGTTAGTCTAGCACGCCTAAGAATTTGGCGATATCAATGGAAAAGCATTAAGTAACTAAGGGAAAGGGGCTCGATTTTACAACTTCCTAAATAAGAATGTCTTCTTGGGGTTTCCTGCTCTTAACTGCGATATGTGTAGAAAGTCGTCGCTCACATTATTTGTAACGTTTGGAAACTTTACTTATATAGCTTATACTTAATGTGCGATGTTATTACACAATGATTCAACATATTGAAGGAACATTTTTCGCGGTATACTTGCCTTATAAAAATAAGTTGGTTCGGATGTAACAACAAAACCCACCATATGGCTATTTTTTATGCAAGCCTTAATAGATCAACTTTTTTTATAATGAGAACCACATTTTCTTCATCCGATTTCCTAAAAGATACCAAAGGGCAAAGATAGACCAGACACATAAGGAGTTGAATGATGACGTGAAAAGAGAAACACGATTATGTTGATAACATATAAAAACCATAGTCATACCAAAGTGGGACACACAAAAAAGAAAACAGACATAAGTTGGAGGGGCAGAGCAAGAGATAGAAGAAAAACACATAGAAGTTTAAGTAGTATGAAGAGAAGAGAAGATCAACCTTTTTCAAGATCCCTCTAAATCAAGGTACCAAAAAGGTTAGTATTCATGCACTTTGCCTAGGTTAGTAAAATTGTTTACTTGTAAAAAAGTTTTATATTCCGCCATTAATATGATGAATGATAATTTTTCTCAACCCTAAACATATCCAACAATGGAATCCAGCCTCCCTAAAAGGAGGTCAATGTTCACTCACCTAAGGGTTGATTCCATATCTGATTGATTGCGCGCACTTTCGTAGTAAGTTAACGTTTGAAAGAATCTTTCGCTGGGGAAGCAACGATTTATAGGGCTGATATGTATCAAGAGAAATATAACGGAATAAATTGACTTTTCTTGGCACGGGTTGAACCTGGAGGATCTTGATCACGAACTGACTATATCAGTGTACATTCGTCACGATGAGTAAATATAATTCTAGTATTAAAGAAGGGTTCAGTATTTGATTACACGATGGAGTATTGATAAAGACTAGATGAATCGATGAAAAAGAGATAGGACTATATCGTCTTTTTCGTCGGGTTAGTTAAGCTTCTACTACTAGGTCCATAGTCCTTGATTCGGCTCTGATAAAGGCGGATAAGAAATTTCGAATAATAATGGTGTTCATTATTTAATCTCAGTTGCTGTAATGGTGATTGACATCATTAATTCTGGAAAACATGTATTAGTAGAATTAAATAATTGTTTATAGCATAATTGTTTAATTATTGTTGAATCAAGTAAATAAATAATTAATTGGATTTTGGGCTTGGGAATTTTGAATTGGGTTTGGCCTAAGGAGTTGGCCAAAAATCCCCTAAGGATATGCCCTAGGGGTTGGCCGAACTTCCTCCCCCCTTTTCTCCTTGGATTTCTCTCTTAGGAGAGAAAATATCAATCATAGATATTGATCTGATGGATGAGAGAGAGTTTAGATTCACTGTTGAGATATAGTGGCCCAGATTAAATCCAAAGGAGATAATATCTAAAAGAGGAGAATATCTCAACCGAAAGGAGAGAAAATCTCTCAGGGGTTATTTCCCTACCAATGCTATAAATAGGGATAGAATGGAAGAGGAAAATCATTCCATTCTTCACAAAAACTCTCGGCCTCTTTCTCTCTCTAAGTGGCCTATTATTTCCTACCCCTTTTTCCTGGGAATTTCCAAATTCCAATCATAAATAATAGGAGCAAGATCCTGAAACAATCTGGTTTCGAGATCTATGTGAGATATCGTATGTGCCCACTCATCTTTCTTATTCGTCTTAGAGATTACGTTTCGGAAGACTATAGTGTCATCCTCCAGTACTAATCAGACAAAGGAGTTGTGAAATCTTGAAGACGGAACGAGCATTGGATTAAAGCATTCTATAGCTGAGCCAAAATCTATGTAAGTGTTCTGATCGCCTCTTTAATTAATGGTTGTTTAATTGCTTTCATAAATGGATTAAATTAATAAATCTAGATCTTGTTTAGTAATCATCGTCATTAATTGGCTATTGTGAGTGCAATTAATGATATTCCACATTTAATATGGTTACTAAGGTGCATCAATCACCAACAATAGCTGCATCGCATAAATGGTTTTTATCACAATTAGATATAAGTAATGTGTTTTTAAATGGTGAACTCTTTGAAGAAGTTTACATGGACATACCTACGGGATATAACTTTAAGAGAAAATGCTCAAAGTACCACTATTTATTATTCATTTTTCCAAAATCCACCCAAACATAATTCTTTCCCAAAATACAAGTAAATTTTATGTGAAAAGACGAAATACGCTTTAAAAAAATAAAACTAACACAAATATCTTACATTATACTACCGGTCAAAAAATTTAAGAAAAAAAATTAAAAAATTAAAAAAAAAATTAAACTTTTTAGGGGTGGAGTAGTTTTTACTTTTTTAAGTTAAATTTTTTTTGAAAAAATAGATAATAACCGGTTAATATGAATATGGAGTAAAATGTAAAGAAATTGTTTTAAGTGTATTTTAGACTTTTGTAGTGGCATTTTGGAAAAAAAAAATTAATTTTAGTGGATTTTGGGAAAACCAAATAGAAATGGTGGTACTTTGGGAAATTTCTCTAAGTTTAAAGGGGATCATAGCTTTATAGACTCTAAAAAAAATTAGTTTGCAAACTTCATAAATCCATTTAATATTTTAAGCAAGCTTCAAGACAATGTAATTTCTAGTTTACAGAATCAGTTAAAAATGCAGGTTTAATTCAGTCAAAATGTGATTATTCAGTTTATAGTTGTGGTCATGGTCTTACATTTGTTGTGATTTTACTATATGTAGATGACATTATTATAGCTGGTTCTTCACAGAAAAATATTGATGAAGTCAAAACATTTATGAAGTCTGTTTTTTGTTTGAAAGATTTAGGAGCATTGAAGTATTTTCTTGGTTTAGAAGTAGTTAGATCACATAAAGGAATATTGATTAGTCAAAGACAATATACTTTACATATTTTTGCAAATTCAGGTTTCTTAGAATCTAAGCGAGTTAAGACTCCAAGGAAATCGAAAATTAATTTAACTCTAGATGATGGTGATAAATTACCTAACTCAACTTATTACAGGCGATTAATAGGGAGACTTTTGTATTTGACAAACACACGGCCTGATATAACATATGTTGTACATTCCTTATCACAATTTGTTCATGCACCTACTACTTGTCATTTATAAGTTGTCCATCATATTCTGCGATATCTTAAAGCTAATCTGGGTCAAGGCTTGTTTTATCCTTCTGACTCTAGTACACATATTCGAGTTTTTTCTGATGTCGATTGGGCAACTTGTTCTGACTCTCGACATTCAGTCACTGGATATTGTGCATTTGTACGTAACTCTTTGGTGGCGTGGAAATCTAAGAAACATACTACAATCTCCAAAAGTTTGGCTGAAGCAGAGTACCGGCCGCTTGCTGCAGCTGTCAGTAAAGTCATGTGGTTGCAACAAGTTATGATAGATTTTCAGATTCAGGAATCATCTCCAACTGTAATATATTGTGACAATAAGGCTGTTGTTCATATGGCCTTGAATCCGATCTTTCACGAGCGGACGAAGCATATCGAGATAGACTTACATTTCGTTCGTGATCACTTACATAATGGAAAGTTCAAGCTATTACTGATTCGGACTGCTCATCACAGTCCCGATGTGTTTACAAAACCATTGGCTTCACCGGCTCTCACTCATCTTATGTCCAAGATGAACTTCATGAATGTCTTTCGTTCATCTTGAAGGGGAGTTTTAGCCTACTACGTGTTGTTTTATTATTAAACCTTTATAATGCGTTTATACTTGTGGACAACACTATTTATTAACGATACGTTAATGATAGTTTTAAATTTTTGTAAGTTTGTTAAAAACAAGCAATGAAAGTAATTTTCTCTCGAACTTTTCTCTCTTCTTTCTTCTCGGATCCTAGAAATTAATAAATGGGATCAGTAGATGAATACAAGAAAGAAACCCTAGCTATCAGAAAGGAACAAATCGTAACTGCTCCGCCATGATTTACAAAACCTAAAATTTGATTTCAGTATTGTTCACGCGATAGAAAATTCTGGTAAGTAAAAGATATATTTTAAGTTTAATTTATACGCCGGATGAAACCAGAAGACGGTTCTTTCCTTTTTACTGAAATCTATTAGTAAAAACATCCTATATTTTTAAATGCATTAATTAGTTGAGATTATTGGTCCAATGTACAAAGTGTGGTATGCAAAAACTTAATATAGATGGTAAATAATCTTATAAAAAGTTGGAGAGGGGTCAAAATAATAATTAAACAAAAATGGGTAAACAGGGTAGTTATGTTTATTTTATTTAATAACTTACTGCAATTGTGACAATCATTTTTTTTCTGAATAGACCTTTTATTTTTGGGGACCCTAAGGCCTACTACCCTTTATCACACCTGTGCACTAAAACCCATTAATTTAAAACAATATACGATACTGAGAAACATTTTTGGAGCAGCGTAGCTCTTTAACCGCAGTAATTTAATCAACCTATGCTATTTTCAGTTCTAATAATAATACTAGAACAAAAGAAATGCTTTACTTGGGCCATTTTCAAGGCCGGTAAAACACCAAATTTGATGCAATTTTTGCTTCAACTCCACTGCAAAAGTAGCACTAAATTTGGTGTTATGAACAGTGACACGCCATATTTGGCGTGACACTGTTCACACGGCAAAATTAAAAAAAAAATCATTTTATACTTATAAATACTTTAAAATATATATATTAATAAAAAAAATTTAAAAATAATAATATAATAATGATGAATAAGTTTTTGGTGTTAAATTTGGTATTATGATTGGAAATGAAAAAACTTTAACACCAAATTTGATGCTAAAAAACACCAAATTTGGTGTTCATAGTTGGAGATGGCCTGCATATTACAAAAAAGTTGTAAAACTCCCTAAAAACCCCATGTTTTCGACGGTTGTTCACATATAAACCTATGATTATGTAAGTCAAGAAACTGTAACAACTTTCTATAAAGGCTGAATAGTTTGACATAGCATGTAATAATCAATAGGTGATCGATCTCTCTACCCGAGAAACACTCTTTTTATATATCTGTGTAGTTTAAACTAAAGTTTAAAATATCTCGGTATATTCACAACATACCCGTAAAATCCTATAAAATCAGAATCTTAATATCGATAATAGTATCGATATACCACTAAATACTGTGTGTATTATAAAATGATTTTTCTTTCAGATTCTTAAATATTTTGACTAGTTCTTAATATTTTTTCGATACTCGATTTATGGTTAATTTTGAGTTTATTGTTAAGTTTTTAATATTTAACACATAAAAACTATTTTTAAGTTTATTGCTTCTCATAAGCATTGTTATATTTGATTTTTGTTTTTATAGTTTGATTTTATGACTAATATATAATTTGTATTATTTAAAAATATAGTTGTTATATAATTTTTGGCGATATACTCGTCGGTATTCGGTATATCAGTAATGAATATCGTTATCATCGAGAGTCGATATTGATATTTTTATAGAATATTAATCTGTATACCCGTCGATATTCGATATATCCAATAAATAACCTCGATATTACATGTATCAATAATGAAACCTTGGTTTAAACTAAAATAAATAAAATTAATTGGATTTAATTGCAGATCTTACGCAACTTGTTTCTAACTTATTATTATTCACAAATGAGTGACTGGATGGTGTGTATTTGTTGAATCTTAGATTCCAAATCAACTAGAAGACTCTAAATCTAACTAACGAGCCATTCATAGCTAGACTTTCATATATGTATTCAATTATTTGAAAAAGTTCCAAAGTTAGTTGAGCTTTGGACGTCGACTAGATACCGAAATCAAGTTAGAGTCAACTGAAATATATACACACACTTAATTAATCAAATCTACAATTTCAAGTTTTTCTTTTCCTAGGAATAAGCTATAAAGCTGAAAAAGTTACTTAATTCTCATAATACCTGAGATCTATTTGAATACGATATGCGTATTAGATACTGCGCAATATTTTATGTCCCACTATAACTTTTTTCATGTTCTTCATAAATTTAACTTTTTCCACTTTATCATTAACTAAAAATTGAAAAGATTGTTTTATCTTTTATTTTATTTTTCATTCATTGCATTTTCACTCTTTTACAAAAATTAATTTTAACTAAAGGAAAAAATTTATCTTCGAATTATTTCCCATGTAAAAATTTATCTTCGAATTACTTTTCACTAAATATTAGTGAAAAGTATGAAAATATGTTTTTTCTAATTAAAATTCAAATGTTTGAGAGAGTGAGACTAAAAATGTAATGAAGAAAAAACTAAACGGTAACACAACTTTAATGTAGTAATAAAGTGTGAGAATAATGTTTGGAGAAACTGAGAAAAAGAAAGTAGTAGAAAGTAATAAATTGGGCAATTTATCTTATGAATAGAAGAAATAACACATAAAATCTTATATCTAGGAGTTGATAGATCTGAAATGCCAGAACTATAATTCATTTTCAAAGAATAATTATACAGCTGGACAATCTTAATTGTTGATATTGTAAAATAGTCAAAATTTCGAAGTTGTTAAAAAATTAGCCAACTAATATGAAGTGGAAATTGGTGAAATTTTATTTGGCCAGGCTTTTTAATTTATCTTTTACTTTTGTAATATTTACTAAATATTGTATTGATTTTACAGATATATGCCTATTAAAACTAAAGTTCGAATTGTCAAATACCGATAAATTGTCAATAATTTTAGGGATATTTAGCAATATAGCACTTTGAAACATATAAATTGCTATATAGCCAAACGTTTTGAAAAAATTGATTAATAGGTATTAATCAAAATAAATCTGTGTTAATTAACTGAAAATATAACTTATTAACATCAATTAATAACATCCACATCACAATAAATGGCTATTTACTAAAAAAAAAAAAAGAATAACCAAATAACAATATTAATGTTTAATTTAGTTATTTAGAACAATTTTTGATAATTTTAAAATAGTAAAAATGCTCGTTTGCTAACAATCAACAAAAAGAAACTGTCAAAACCGAAAAAATAAATGTCAGATGAAAACACAGTTTGCCGATGAAAATGTCAATAAAACTTTCCCCTTAACATTAGGAATCAGTTAATAATAATAAAACCACATATTCAAATTATGGAAACCTGCCAAAAAGTACCACTGTTTGCTAAGTTTTTCTCATTTTCCACTAAAGCACTAATTTTTCTTTAAAAAAATACCGCTATCTTCTGCAAATACTATATTACATTTCATTCAAAAAATATTTAGTGTTTCACACCAACTTCGATTAAGACATGAGAATTTAATTCCGAATTGATTTAACAATTAAAAATGCATTTAGCCCTTCACAACAACTATGATTAAATGCCTTTTATTATCAAAAGATCTCTTAATTAAATTATGATAATTTAATTTGAAGTTGGTGTGAAATTGTAAAAAAAAAAACATTGATTGAATGATAATATAGTATTTGCACATTAAAGTTCGCTTGTGAGAGTCTAACAGTATTTTATAGAAAAAATTCTCCCTTTTTAAATTAATTAACATGAAAAGTTGAAATTTAAATTTAAACTAAACGCTTTTAGATACGACTTGTTGCATGAATCATTTAAATGCAATTCGCATTTAATAGACTTTAATATGCGACAATATCACATCTAATTGTTTATGATTTCAATAAAACTCAGTCAGTTTTGTTCATTCGGCTCTTGTTATCAAAAGAAGCTACTTTTGTTGGTTGTTGTCGTACATACTAAATTTACTCTTGAGTCTCGACTTACAAGGAAGTCTACACCAAGACCCTATAAAAAGCTGAACTCGAGCCAACCAATTTGAAAAGGTCCAACTCAAAACACGGAAAAAACAGCAACCCATTTACATACTAAAATGTCGCGCCAAAGTCAGATGCAATTGCAAAGTCGTTCTCAAGGAGCGAGCGACAAGATATCAATACTGCATGTCTTTCCTTCGCTAATTTTGACTTTTTAGAGTTTATTCAACCCTAGAATACTTATAAATACCGATCAACGCAAAATAATCAAGGGAGTCATTTTAAGTATGGTCTATTAGCTAAATATTCAGAAATAGATTTACCAATTTTAATATACCCAACGTTACGTTAATTTTGCGTAAATACCCATTAGATTTTGTTTACGAAAACTTTCAGACTATTTTTGCCCTTTTTGATTCCCGCCAACGGTTGCCGCTCTAATTTAAGTAAACAAAATAAAATTAATTAAATAAGTTTTTAAAAAAAGCGTTTTTAAATCGGAAAAAAAATCCCGGAAAGACATTTATATTCACGGTTTGAAGGGTATTTTTGACCCAATAATCTCGTAAACAACTTCAGTTGGGTATTTACACAAAATTAACGAAACGTTGAGTATAGTTAAAACCGTAAACATAAACATGGGTAAACAACTAGTTTTACCCAGAAAAAAAAATTCTCTCTTTATACTTTTCAATATTATTTTATATTAATTTCATATTAACCCCTCTATTAATATATTATGTCAATATTAATTCTATTAAACATTAATTTATTTTTGTATGTCAACAATAATTAATTAATTTATTTATGTTAATATTACGATATCAAAATATAAAAATTAACTAATACAAACAAATATTATTTTGGATAACATTACTAGAAAAAATATTACATAAACATTACAACATTATGAATCAACTAATATTATGTATTATTATTAGTGTCATTATTTATTCTATTTTCTCATTCATAATATGTACTTTTTGAATAAATTATTTAAATTATGTTTTAAATTACATATTAACATTTTTGTGGGTGAATTTATACTTAAAAATAGTTTATGGGTGATAAATATTTGACCCCAAATTTAGGTAGATAGTATTCATCCTACCCAAATTTGAGTAAATATTTTGGGTGGATTGGAGCACTCCCACCTCAAAAATGTCTTATCTCCACCCAAATTAAGGGTGGGTTAGAGATGGTCTTACTAAAATAAAACTATGGATTCCAATGATCGGGGTGATCTTGAGGATTCTGATGATACGTTAAAATACCACAATTTGTAATATTCTTATCCACAATAGTTGAACGTGTAAATTGATATTTCCATGTGTATAAAAAAATTATGGACATATCTCAAGGCTGCAATTCTTGTACTTCTCCATAAGCACGGACATTCATGTAAACAAGCTGGTCGGCTGGGTCAAATGAAGCGCCGTCCAAGCTGTGTCTCACGGACGTTCATACCAAATTTGAGAAGTTTGAAGAATTTGACAAGCTGCTCAAGAATTCATAGCCCTTCTTGCTCGCAAGCTTTTAACTTCGGAGAAGTCAACAGAACATTGACCTAAACTGATTTATAGAGACTGGCTTTTTAAATAATTTAGACACTCAGGCCTCATATAGGACTTCAGCAGTTGAAGAAACATAATATATACTATTCATTTCTCTTATATGTTGATTATTTGAGCAGCTATAGTGTCTCTGCGACTTACAATGTGGCGTGTTCAATTAGATGGAAGCTCGAGGATGAAGGAGTTTGTCCCAGCTTGTTGCTTATACTCTGAATGCTCATAGACTAAGTTTCCTTTATAACAGGTATACGAAACAGTATTCATTTGATGAAACGTAATATAACAGAGACAAGAAAAATAAATTGCAACATTTCGAAGCCAGAATCAATCAATTGACGTGATGCTTGTTTAAGTCCATATATAGATTTATTTAATTTACACACAGCATTTTTAATCTCCCCCTGAAACTGAAATCCTAATGGAATATCCATGTATACCTCCTCAGATAAATCACCATTTAAAAAAGCGTTATTTATATCCATTTGTTCTAAAAGCCAGTTATGAGAAGATGCTAACGCTAAAAATAATTTGACTGTTACAAGTTTGGCAACCGGTGAAAATTTATCCAAGTAATCTACAACCTCTTGTTGGTTATAACATTTAGCTACTAAACGAGCTTTTCTACTAGCTAAAACACCATTTGCATGAAATTTATTCTTATATATCCATCTGCATCCTATGGAGTGTTTATCAACCGATAAAGAGACAATGGACCAAGTATTATTTTCAATCATAGCATCAAGTTCTTCTTTCATAGCATGTCTCCAATGTTCAGATTTTGACGCTTGATGATAATATTGTGGTTCATTTTCTAATGTCACAGATAAGATAAATTTTTTAAAATGTGTAGACAGATTATCATAACAACAGACATGAGAGATAGGATGAGGTGAAGAAAAGCAAGCCTGTGTTTCATTGGCCAGTTGCACAATGAAAATCTTGTAGGTGAGATGGAGGTTTTGTTTGTCTTGATGATCTTCTTGTTGGCAGGTTTCTGGTTGTTGAAGTCTGGATATCTACGTCTGAAGATTGGATGGCAGAGACTTCGTCCACCAATTTTGATGCAGACTTGGTGTCATCAAGAATTGTGCATACTGAATCTGTGGACTGGGCATCGTCTTGTATATCTATTGAAAGATAATTGTTCTGTGTGATAGGTAAATTGACAAGAGGAGGAACATAATCTGTTTGTTCCATATTTGAAGAATCAGGAAACTTTTGCATCACAAATTCAGGAAAATAATCAATGTGAAAATTTGAATTAGACATAGAGTGAAAAGGATAAACATTTTCATGAAATATCACATCTCTAGAAATGACAATAGTATGTTTGTCAAGGTCAAGAAACTTGTAACCCTTAACACCTGGTGGGTAACCGATGAATGCACATTTGCGAGCTCTCGGTTGAAATTTATCTCTGTGAGATTTTAAAGTTGAAATAAAAGCCAGACATCCAAAAAATTTCAATATGTTATAATTAAATTCTTTATTATGTAGTATTTAATATGGCGACTTATTTTTCAGAATAAGAGAGGGAATTCTATTGATGAGAAACGTTGCTGTAAGAACACAATCTGACCAAAATTGAAGAGGTAATTTTGATTGAAAATATAAAAATCGAGCTACATTCAAGATGTGCTAGTGTTTTCTCTCGACTACTGAGTTTTGTTGTGGCGGTTCAGTACAAGAAAACTGATGAAAAATCCTTTTTTGTGAAAAAAAATATCTGAAAACAACAATTCCTTAGCATTATCATATCTAAAGGTTTTGATTTTCCTGGAAAATTGATTTTCAACCAAATTTATGAATCTGGACAGTAAATGATGTACATCAGATTTTTGTTTCATTATGAATATCCAAGTGAATCTCGAACAATCATCGACTAATGTCAAGAAATAACAAAAAATTGTGTAAGAAGGGGTATGAAAGGGTCCCCATGTGTCATAATGTATGATATCTAAAACATGATCACTAATTTTATTGAGATGAGGAAATGGAAGTCTCTTTTGTTTAGACAAAGGACAGATACAACAGGGTGTGTTATTGGTATTATTAAAATTCAAAACAGGTTTCAAGGACTCTAATCTTTGACGTGATAAATGTCCTAAACGACTATGCCAAGTTTAAGCTTAAACCTGTTTTACAGTGACATTATTGATGATGGGCACACTCTTAGATGCTTCAAGAACGTATAATCCTCCACGTTGATCAGAACTGCCAATCATCTTCGAAGTCTATGTGTCCTTTATAATGCATAAAGAATGTGAGAAGATGACATTAACCGAAGTATTTTTAGTTAAGGAACTTATGGAAATGAGATTGAATTTCAGCCTGGGAGCATATAGGACGTCCTTTAAAATTAAAGATTGGCTGATCTTGATATCTCCATGAAAGAAAACAGGCAATATCGTTTGATCTGGTAATTTGATACAAGAATTTTTTATGAATGTCAAAGAAGTGAAAAGTACTTTGTGATTGCTAATGTGTCTAGTGGCACCCGAGTCTATTATCTATAAATGAGAAGATAAGGGTTTAGGGTTGCTGGCCAAACAACAAATACCTACGCTGCAAGATGCGAGGTTGATCTCGGCGCTCAAGGTGTTGTTATTTGGCGCACTACCGGCCCCGGTGATCTTGCTGGACAATATTTCCATGAGTTGATGGCACTGCGAGGAAGTCAGGGAGTTGATGTTTGATTCTTGAGGAGTGTGGGTTTCTTGGTTGTGCTCGGTTGTGTTGACTTGAGCCGCATTGTTCTTGAAGACGAACCCCGGTGGATATCTATGTAGTTTGTAGCACTTCTCGATGGTGTGGCCGAGCATTTTGCAGTGTCAACAGAAGGGGCGATCCTTCTTGAATTTTCTTGAACCCGAGTCTTCTTTGACTGCCATCGCCAAAGCATTGTTGTCTTGTTGATTAAGCATGATGCGATTCATACATAGTGACCTTGAGATAGAAGATGATAAATGGTTTGTTCTTCTATTGTCTCTAAAGGTGCACTGGTCAATTCAATATCTTCGAAAGATACACTGGAAGAACTATAGAGTTACTAACTCTCTATGTCTCGTAACCGAAAATCATAGATTCTTCCAACAATCATACTGGGATCAATAGTCTGTTGATCTTTAAATTGCGAATATATCGTTTTAGTCAAACCATGAAGAGTTTGTTCACGCAAATCTACATTTGTCTCTTCATACATTGTTAGGTTTAATTAAGGACTATAAGACTATTGAATATCATAAATCTTCAATCAGACTAAAAAGGAATGAATGAACGTTTCAACTTTTATTAATTTAATCAGCAAATTACAATAAGGAATTTATAAAGATTTTTATATTACATCAATATGTAAATACAATCTTCTTGTGGGCATCTCTACCAACAAACTCCCACTTGACTCAAAGAAGATGAGAGTAGTCCTTCATTCCTAATCCTTCTTGATGTTGGTCGAAGACCTTGTTGGATAGGGCCTTGTTGAAAGGATCTTCCAGGTTCTCAACCGTTGAGATTTTGTTCACCGCCACGTCTCCGCGCTGCACGATCTCTCTAATCAAATGGTATTTCCTCTCAATATGCTTAATGCGCTTATTGGCTTCTAGGTTCCTTTGAGTTAGCAACAGCCCCACTATTATCACAATAAAGTGTCATGGGCTCGTTTACATGTGGAACAACTTCCAAATACTTAAGGAATTTTCTAAGCCATATAGCTTCTTTGGATGCTTCACAAGCAGCCACATATTTTGCTTCCATGGTTGAGTCAGCAATGCAAGATTGCTTGATACTCCTCCAAACAACAGATCCACCATTCAGGATGAACACAGATCTTGAAGTGGATTTCCTGGAATCCTTATCCGCCTGAAAGTCGGAATCAGTATACCCCTTCATAGTCAGGTCAGTACCTGAATATGTAAGCATCAAGTCCTAGTTCTCCGAAGATACTTAAGAACATGCTTCACAGCAACCCAATGCTCGGGTCCAGGATTTGATTGGAAATGGCTAACTACGCCAACGGTGAAACATATATTCGGTCTAGTGCACAGCATAGCATACATGAGACTTCCTACGTCTAAAGCATAGGGAATCTTTCTCATGTCATCAATCTCTTGTGCAGTCTTGGGAGACTGGTCCTTAGAGAGTGAGACTCCATGTCTAAAGGGGTTTAGGCCCCTTTTTTGGAGTTTCGCATAGCGAAGCAATCCAACACCATATCTATATAAGATGCTTGGGATAGCGACAGGGTCCGGTTCTTTCGATCTCGAAAGATCAGAATCCCCAGAATGTACGCAGCTTCCCCTAGATCCTTCATATCAAACTGCTTAGCTAACCAGATTTTAACCTCAGATAATTTGCCTACATCATTACCAATTAGTATATCATCGACATACAGTACCAGAAACACAATCTTGCCCTCGTGTATCAATTTATAGACACAAGGTTCATCTATTGACTGTTCAAAACCGAAGCCTATTACATTTTCATGGAATCTAATATTCCATGATCTAGATGCTTACTTTAATCCATAAATGGATTTAAGTGATCACTTTCCACGAAACCGTTTGGTTGAGCCATGGAAATGCGCTCGTCAAAATTGTCATTCAGAAAGGCAGTTTTGACATCCATCTGCCAGATCTCTTAATCGAGAGCGGCAACTATGGATAGAAGTATACGGATGGATTTAAGTATTGCGACTAGCGAGAAGGTTTCTTCATAATCGATACCTTCCTTTTAGGTATAACCCTTACCCACTAGTCGCACTTTGAACGTCTCAATGTTCCCATCCGGACCCCTTTTCTTCTTATAGATCCACTTACACCCTACAGGTTTAACCCCTTCAGGTAGGTCTACAAGTTTCTAGACTTTGTTGACATACATCGAATGCATCTCAACTTTCATGGCATCAAGCCAAAGGTTTGATTCAGAACCAACCATCGCTTAGCTGTAGGAAACAGGATCATCCGTGTCAGCGACGGCTACGAGAGTATCGCCATAAGATATGTATCTGTCAGGTTTTTCAGAAACCCTCCCACTACGACGAGGTTCTGAATGGTTAGGTTGCGTTTCAGTTGGGGTAAGAACAGTTCTTACAGATGAGGTAGAATCCTCCTTACCCAACTTTTCTTCAAGCACAATTTTGCTTCTTGGTTTCGTATTCTTCATATAGTCGCGCTCAAGGAAACGAACATTATTGCTGACAAACGTTTTGTCGTCCTCGGGAATATAGAATGTGAAACCTTTTGTTTGTTGGCAGAGATGCCCACAAGAAAATTGTTTATTTACATATTGATGTAATATATAAATCTTTGTAAAGTCCTTATTGAAAGATTGTTTATTTACATATTGATATATTATATAAATCTTTGTAATTTGTCGATTAAATTAATAAAAGTTGAAACGTTCATTCATTCCTTTTTAGTTTAATTGAAGATTTATGATATTTAATAGTCTTATAGTCCTTAATCAAACCTAACAATGTATGAAGAGACAAATGTAGATTTGCGTGAACAAACTCTTCATGGTTTGACTGAAACGATATATTCGCAATCTAAAGATCAACGGACTATTGATCCCAGTATGATTGTTGGAAGAATCTATGATGTCTGGTTACGAGGCATAGAGAGTTAGGAACTCTGTAATTCTTCCAATGTATCTTTCGAAGATACTGAATTGACCAGTGCACCTTTAGAGACAATAGAAGAAAAAACCATTTAACATCTTCTATCTCAAGGTCACTACGTATGAATCGCATCATGCTTACCTAAATCCTGAAATGAGATATGTCATTTCATAGCATTAATACTCTCATTTGAGAAAGTCAAATTCTAGGTCCAATGTGTGATCCAGACAAGGCCTATTGGTGAGATATTAATTTATGAAGATGTCATGAACCAACTTTGTGAAGTTCTCATAGATATGGAATTCATGTACAAGATTGCTGAGATGCAATGTATATCACCTCATGCTTTATTACTTGGATTGTGAATAAATGAACTTCGCAGTGTCCAAATTTAAGTAGCGACTTTATTTGGATGAAACAATGTGACTTGTTAGCTCCTCGTCAATACATTGTTTCTAACTTATTCACAAGTACTAAAGGGGTTGAGGAAATAACAACTAGAAGGGTAAAATGGTAATTTTATAAATCTCAACTAGTTGATGATATTCATGAAGGGTAAACATAGATAAAATTCAATGGATCTGCTCAATATAATTAAGTTGAACTTGAGTAGAAAATAAATTCATTTGAACCGAGAAATTCTCAGTATCGACTTTTTAGTGGAGTCAGTCGACATTAAGCTAATACTCGAAAAAAGTTTGAGAACTTTTGAATCCGAGTATAGAAGCTCAAGTTTTGTTCATTTGGATCCAAAAGGTCACTATTACAGGTCATTAGAGTAGGATTGTTAAACTAGAAGTTAAGTCAAAATAAATTTAAGTGTTGAACTAGACTTTTTCTCGGAATATGTCTAAAGGGTATTTTTTCCACATGGACATAAAATGATGTGAATGTCAAAATAAGATTTTGAATATTTTCATTTGATGAAAATATAAATTACTTTCTAAAGCCGAGAACTCGTTTCATGCAATATGAAATTAATTTCATTATTTGCGCAATATTAATTCTACAGTGGGTATTTAAAGAATTGTCATAAAAGAAATAAGGAAGCATCTAGATGCTCCCCTCCCTAGGTAGATTTCGACCAACATAACATCAATGACGAGAGTTTTATTTCCTTTTTCTTATAAGGATAATTACCCAAAAGAAAAAGGGAAATGAATTTCCTTAAGAAGGAAACAAATGTGTTAAGTGAGGAAATAAATTTCCTCACTAATGCAACCATATGGCCGGCCAAACAATGAGGGAAAGGGGAAAGGGAAAATCAAATATTGTGTCATGAATACATTATTCATTCATGAATGAATAATTGACCTATATATATTTTTCCTTCTCCGATAAATAAAGCCTCACATAGAGATGTGAAGGTTAAGCATTTTTTTTCTTCTCTCCCTATTGTGGCCGATCCTCTCCCTCTCTCTCTCTAGAAAATACTCTTCTTATTTTGCACCTAGATTCACATTCAATCTAGAGAATTAGCTTATGATCCAAGAATTGTTCTTGGTTCTTATGGTTTAATTGTGCCCACACACAAATCCTTCCAAAACCTTAGACTCTTGTAATAGAAATCTTAGGTTTCTCGAGTTCAAGATTAGGTGAGAAGGTGACGAGCGAGCCAAGGAAGAGGATCTACCTTTCTTGAGACGCTTCAAGATCAAGCTACAAAGAAAGGTTCGTGTTCTAGTAAATTAAATAATGTTTTTAATGTATAACATGTATATGCTTTTTCTAGGTTACTAAAATTGTTTTACTTGAAAAAGAAATTTTTAAATTTCGCCATTAATTTGATTAATGTTATATTTTTCTTTTACCCTAGACCTATTCCAACATTGTTTTCTTTGGATATCCAACAAACACACATAATTCTGACCTACTAGCCAACTTGCTAATCTTTTGCCTTAGCACATGTGTAGGACAACCCCAAATTCTGATGTGGCTTAAACTAGCTTTACGCCCAGTCCATCGTTCATAAGGAGTACCAGGGACCGTCTTAGACGGAACTTTGTTCAGAATATAAGCGGCAGTTTCGAGGTCATATCCTCTAAAGGAATTAAGGAATGATGAGTAACTTATCATTGATCTAACCATATCTATTAAAGTTCGATTCCTTCTCTCTGACACTCCGTTTTTTTGAGGTGTTCCAGGTGTTGTAAGCTGAGAAGCGTAACTTCTTCTTTAAGAAAGTCATCGAACTCTTCAGAAAAGTACTCACCACCTCGATCAGATCGAAGGGTTTTGATCTGTTTGCCAGTTTGTTTTTCCACTAAAGCCCGAAAAACCTTAAATACGTTAAATATTTCGGATTTGTGTTTGAGAAAATAGACAAATCCATATTTTGAGTAATCATCGGTAAAGGTAACGAATTATTTGTATCCTCCCCGTGTCTGAATTTTGAGCGGACCACATACATCAGAATGTATTAGTTCCAGCAGCTCAGTGGCTCTTCGACCTTTATCAGAGAAAGGTCGTTTTGTCATTTTTCCTTCTATACAGGATTCACAAGTCGGCAGTGAGCATATTGCAGAGGCTTTGAGTGGACCATCCCTCACAAGTCTCTTAATCCTATCTAAACTAACATGACCAAGTTTTAAGTGCCAAAGATAAGTTGATTTTATTAGATCAGAGGAGTCATTAAGTTTGATCCTCTTGGGTTCCCTAATTAGATCATTATCTAATTCAGTGACTAATATCAAAGGTTGTGTAGGATAAAGATAGTATAAATTATTCTTTAAACATGCATCAGTGACAAATGAATTGGAAGAAGTAATACGAATTTCATTATCAATAAACTTTAAATCATAATCCTGCTCAACAATTTGAGCTACATATATTAAGTTTTTCCCAAAGGAAGGAACATAATACAACATTATTCAAATTTAAAGTTTTGTCTTCAAAAGACAATGTCACGAATCCCACAACCATAGCAGACACCAAGTTCTCAGCACCCCACTTGAAACAGAAGTCGCCATCCTCTAAGCTTTTGCTTTTCCTGAACCTATTCAAGGAACAACAAATTTGTTTAGAAGCAGTGGAGTCAATAATCCACGATGATACATTATCAACTACTAAACAAGATTCGGTAATCACTACAATACGTTTCCCTTTAGTCTTGAGGTAGGCAGGACAGTTTCTATGCTAGAGTCCCTCGGCGGTGTGAATCTCCTTCATCAGCTCGGTAATAGTGTACCCTAGCTTATTGACAGAGTAGTTCAGCTTGAAAGTATCGAAAGATTCAAGGAGAGTTTCCAAGATCATATTTGTATTGGTTTATCCATTAATCTCAGATCCAAGGATTTCCATGTCATTGAGATAACTTATGATCAGTATTATGTTTTCTCTAACAGGAGTCTTAGCTTTCATACGACAGTTCACAAACTATCGAACCGCTTTTTATCTAGTATGGCGCCTTTTCCCTTCAAACATCTCATTGAGATTGAAGAACATGGTTTAGGCCGAATCAATATCACGATGATGTTGTTGCAACATATTGTTCATCGATGCTAAAACATAGCATCTCACAATCTCATCTGATCGGATCCAGGCTGCTAGGGTGCCCTTGTCCTCTTGAGTCGAATCATTATTCGTTTCAGGAGGACATGGGGTGGTAAGTACCTAATTGTGCTTGTCCTTCGAAAGGACGATGTCTAGGTTATGTTTCCAATCTACGTAGTTATCACCTTCCAGTTTGTTTGAGGAAAGGATAGTAGAGAGGGGGTTTAGAGACATGTTGCTGAATGTTGAAACAATTTACGATTAGTCTTTTGTTTAGGATTTTAAGTTTAATTTTATTTAGACAAGAATAAATCCAAAGGTGTTATGAACAAAATGACAATTTTATACCTTCGAGGGAAGGCCGCAAAAAAGTCGCCTTTCATAAGTAAATGACACATCATTAATGCATAGTCATGATGTCAATACATATGGGTTTGACTAGCCACCTTATAAAAATAATTTGATCACTCAAAACTTTTCGCAGGGCCTCGAGTGAGGATGACTAGAGTTTGAGTCTAAGTGTGTAACCAACAACTTAGTTCACCAAGATCTACTTTGAAAACAATCCGCCGAGGGGAGGCCTTGTCTCATCATTTCACTTTTGAACGTAGCTATAAAAGCAATGTTAGGAGCAATGCGTCTATGAGTACTCTCACTTAAGAGAGGGCCACAAGGGTGACACTTAGTCCGGCGACATGTGCACTCCACATTAGTGTTAGGGATCGCGGGTTGCAAACAATAAATACAACCCTCCCACTTAGTTTTTAGAAATATAAGGGGATCCTGGGTTGCAATAATAAGTGCAACCCTCCCACTTAATTTTTGGCAAAAAGGCACGTCTACTCTTGTACGTATAGGAAACTTGTTTCTATTAGTAAAGAAAGATAGAGTGAATCACTAGAAAAAAAACTCTAAAATCGATATTTGTGAGGGGAGAGCAGTGTTAATGCACTAAAGCACAAAGAACATACTCGGATCTTTTTGTCTATTAATTTATTTTTTCCTATGGAAAGTGTAACATTAATAAATCATCCCTGCACTTGAAAGTTTTGAGATTAAAAAATCTCCTAAAACGAATATCTTCATCATCATGACATCTTCCTTCAAGGTGTCTTCATGGTGGTTGAGTGCGTGAACGCCGGAAAACCACGATAGCATTGAGAAGAGGGGAGAAGGCTTGGAGTCGCAAAATCCGGATTAAAAAATCTGGACTCGCGGACTGCCGTACACCTCGGACTTAAAAGGTCATAAATCACAGATCCAGTATCCGATGAAGCTGAAACCAATTGCATTAGATAGCTAACTTCCGTACCTTTAATTTGGTTCAAGAACCACTAATTTTCAAGGTCCAAGCAAAGAGGTATGCTCGTTATACTGAGCCATAACAATTTGTCCAGAATTTGAAAAACAATTAAAAAGTACGTCGGATCTAGGTGTAAAGAGAAAAAAGTTTATTAAAAAAATTTAATTGTATGTTTTAATTTTGATTGTGTGTAATATTAACATGTTAATAATTAAACACAATATAAAATAAACAACATAACATAAAACATTCAATAACAAATTTAAACTAGAAGTGCAATAAACTAGTTTAAACTATGTACACAAATTTTGAAACTTGTCAAAAAATTGATTTTGAGTATGCTACATATAAAATAATTAAAAACTGTTATTAATTTATTTATATAACATTTTTTAAAATGTGGAAAATCAACACAAATTTAATTTTAGAGGTCTTACCAAAAAATTAAAATTTTGTAAGATCAAGTCATTGAAAAACCATTATTCAAGCAAATTTAGAAAACAGTTTTCTTATAATGATTTTAAATAACATGTACATGCTTAACTTTGACCATAGCTCTGATACCATTTGCTGGAATAGGCCTAGGGTTAAGAAAAATTTATCATTAACACATTAATACGGAATATAAAAATTTATTTTACTAGTAAAATAATTTTTACTAACCTAGACAAAGTGCATATACATGTTATGAATTAAAAAATTTATTTAATCTACTTAAATACTAATCTTTCTTGTAACTTGATCTTGAAGCGTCTTGGGAAAGGTAGATCTTCTCTTCTAGCTTGATTCCTTCAAACCTAAACGAGAACTTGAGGAACCTAAAGTTTCTATTACGAGAGTATATAGAGGTTTAGAAAGATTTGTGTGTGGGCACAATTAAACAATATGACCCAAAAACAATTATTGGATCATAAGCTAATTCTCTAAATCAAGTATGGACCTAGGTGCAAAATAAAAAGGAGTATTTTCTAGAGAGAGAGAGAAGGTCGGCCAAGAGCAAGAGAGAACAAGGCAAAAGATTAACCTTTCACATCTCTATGTGAGGCTCTAATTATAGGAGAAGGAAAAATCTATAAATGTCAATTATTCATTCATGAAAAAATAATGTATTCATGACACAATATTTGATTTTCCCTTCCCCTTTCTCTCTTAGGATGGCCGGCCATACACCTCAAGTAAGGAGGAAATTTGTTTCTTCACTTGGCTTATTTATTTCCTTCTCAAAGAAATTCATTTCCCTTTTCCTTTTGGATAATTATCCTTATAATTAAAGGAAAATAAAACTCTCCTCTTGACGCACTCTTTTGCCGGAATTCTACCTAGGGGGAAGCTTCTAGATGCTTCCTTATTTCTTATAAGACAATTTTTAAAATACCCATTGTAGAATTATAATTGCACAAATAACGAAATTAATTTCATAATACCTTAAACGACTTTTCGGCTTTACAAAATAATTTATATTTTCATCATATGAAAATATTCAAAATCTTATTTTGACATTCACATCATTTTATGTCTATGTGGACAAAAATACCCTTTAGACATTTTCCGAGAAAAAGTATAGTTCAACATTTGACCTTATTTTGACTTAGCTTCTAGTTTAACAATCCTACTCTAATGACCTGTACTAGAGACCTTATGGATCCAAATGAACAAAACTTGAGCTTTTATACTCGGACTCAAAAGTTCACAAACCTTTTCCGAGTATTAGCTTAATGTCAACTGACTCCACTAAAGAGTTGACACTAAAAATTTCTCGGTTCAAATGAATTTATTTTCTACTCAAATTCAATTTAATTATATTGAGCGGATCCATTGAATGTTATCTATGTTTACCCTTCATGAATATCATCAACTAGTTGAGATTTATAAAATTACCATTTTACCCTTCTAGTCGTTATTTCCTCAACTCCTCTGTTACTTGTGAATAAGTTAGAAACAATGTATTGAGGATGAGCTAACAAGTCACATTGTTTCATCCAAATAAAGTCGCTACTTAAATTTGGACACTGCGCAATTCATTTATTCACAATTCAAGTAATAAAGCATGAGGTGATATATATTGCATCTAAGCAATCTTGTACATGAATTCCATATCATGAGAACTTCACAAATTTGGTTCATGACATCTTCATAACTTAATATCTCACCAATAGGCCTTGTCTAGATCACGTAATGGATCTAGAATTTGACTTTCTCAAATGAGATTATTAATGCTATGAAATGACATGTCTCATTTCATGATTTAGGTAAGCATGATGCGATTCATACATAGTGACCTTGAGATAGAAGATGATAAATGGTTTGTTCTTCTATTGTCTCTAAAGGTGCACTTGTTAATTCAGCTTCTTCGGAAGATACACTGGAAGAACTATAGAGTTACTAACTCTCTATGGCGCGTAACCAGACATCATAGATTCTTCCAACAATCATATTGGGATCAATAGTCCGTTGATCTTTAGATTGCGAATATATCGTTTTAGTCAAACCATGAAGAGTTTGTTCACGCAAATCTACATTTGTCTCTTCATACATTGTTAGGTTTGATTAAGGACTATAACACTATTGAATATTATAAATCTTCAATCAAACGAAAAAAGAATTAATGAACGTTTCAACTTTTATTAATTTAATCAGCAAATTATAATAAAAACTTTATAAAGATTTATATATTACATTAATATGTAAATAAATAATTTTTTTGTGGGCATCTCTACCAACAGTCTCGTCCTGAGGAGATCTGCCCCGAAGAAGTCCATGCCGAAGAGATCTTGGTCCGAAGAGGGGTCGTCGTTAGGAATCCACGTGGTGGCAACATCGTTAAAATAAGAATTGACGTCAGAGTAAGACGGAAGGCGAAGATCACGGAATTAATTAGGAAATCTGGGAGGACATCGCGGACGTCGTCAGGGAAGGGATGTGACAAATGAGAAAACCCTAACGGAAGGAGAAAAAAGTCCAACAAAAGATTAGGGTTTTAGGTTAGAAGACTATAAATACCAATGTAAACCTCATTGAAGAGGGTTTAAGAGTATTAGCCGTCACATATACGCTAAGTTGATATTTCTTCTGTAAACTCCAAATAGCTTCCAAGCTAATAAACGAAAGAGACCGAGCCTCAAGATATTTAAACTCGAGGATATTAACGAACTCAACTCATTATTATTCAGTATTATCATTGCTTATTAATACTTGTGACTGGTTAGAGATTCGGTGAAAATCGAGGTCTACAAACTCTAGGTCCGGCGATGACCTAGCTACACGAGCGGACGCACGCGATCGAACCAGTGAGAAACCTCAACGAGCTGTCGAGGAAGATCGCGAAATGAATCGCGATTGTTCGAGACCGGAGATTCGAGGCAGACCGCGCGAAAACATGGAGGAGGAAGAACGCTAGTGGATCGAAGGTAGATCGCGCGCACCATTGGAGGAGGAAGGACGCCAGGGGATGCGCGAAACCAAGAGGCTCGGAAAAGACGTCGTTCAGCCTAGGTCAGACCACGACCTAGGCCTTCGCGGAAACTACCGTCGCGGTGAAGGAGGAGAAGCTCGCGATGGAGGTGAAACTCGTGTACCGATGACGAGGGAGAAGGAGGTGCACAAGTCAGCGGTGTGGGGGAGAGACGCTGGTCGCGAAGGAAGGAGCGTCTTCGGCGACGAGCGCGGACTGTGGAGGAACATCAGGACCGGCTTTGGAGAGGTAGGCAGTGGCGTCGGAGAATAAAATTTATCGCGTTTTCCCAGCCACTGTGCAGGGAAGAGGCCGAGGTCGAGTGCCAGGGTCGGAGAGATTCCGAGTAGAAGAAACACCTCGGGGCGGACGAGAGAGATATGCGGTGGAGGACGATTGGATTGACGGAGAATCGTTCGACTTCGCCGGATTACGACCGGTACGGAGCGCCACAATGTCGAGGAGAACTGCCGCAGAGACCTCACGCAGGAGCGACGGGTGAGATGCGACACCGACGAGTTGAGCTACCGACGTTTGATGGATCGAACCCCGATGCGTGGGTGTCAAAGGTCGAGCGGTATTTCGAGTTTTATGAACTAGCCCGCGAAGAGAAGATTGAGCACGATGTGGGCTCTCGAAGGGGACGCCTACCATTGGTATAGGTGGGAAGAGAAAATGAGGGGGATCGGCACGTGGAAGGAGCTGAAATCCCGACTCCTTTGTCATTTTCGGAGCGAACTCGGAGGCTCGCTACACGAGCAATGGAGCGCTCTAGTGGAAGAGATAACCGTGGCCAAGTATATTCGTCGAATCATGGAGTTATCGGCACCATTGGATCCGATTTCCGACGCGCTCGCCTTGGGAAAGCTCATTGAAGGGTTCAAAATCAATGTCAAGCATGAGCTTCGTTGTTTCGAGCCGTCCAACTTGCCTCGAGTCATGGAGCTCGCGCAATTGCTTGATACCAAAAATCGAGCAAGAGGAGGAAGTCGCGTTACTGGACAATAATCACCGCCACAATTTCCATGCGACGGGCGATATGCCACCCCGATGCAAAAAAAAGAAAGAAATTCGATCGAGGCAACGGGAAGCTGCGGGACGCAAGGAATTTCCATAGGAGACGAGATGAGGCGTTTAACGGAGGCTGAGGTGCAAAAGAAGAGGGAGAATGGTCTTTGTTACCGCTGCGACGAAAAGTGGAATCTCGGGCATAAATGCAAACGTAAGGGATTGAATGTGATGATAGTGGGAGAAATGGACGAGGAAAGTGACGGGGAGTTTCACGACGTCGTTGAAAAGGTTCAACAAGTGGGCTGCGAGAACCTTCGTCTCGGCTGCGTTGGAGATTATTTCGGAGGCGCATAAACAATTTACGGCTTTCACCTTGAGGACAAGGTGGAACTTTGGTGGGGCGGTATTGTTACGTCCGCAACAAGGGTGACTTACCGGAGGCGGAGATAGTTCGGGGGATATGTTTCAGCGACTCGAGTGACGTGGCAGAGCTAAGAGAGTCTTTCATTCAAGTCTTTTTGTTCATTTGTTTGTATAAAAAGAACTTGAGTGTCATTTGCTCATTATCTTGGAATAATATCTCGGATCAAAGGGAGAGAAGAGTCCTCTCGAATGACTCGTGGCTAGCCGTAGTTGTAATCAATAAATTATTTCTTTCATTGATTGAATAACAAATCTTTACATTTTACATTTACATTTTTGTTCGTAATCATAAACACATAAACACGAGACTAATTTGCGAACGTGAAATCCGAGAAACTCGGTGTCGAAATGGTAGAATCGAGCAGAGCTCGTCTAGGTTGATCGTGTACGGAGCGGGGCGTAACACAGAGGCATGTGGTGAGCGAGAGAACTTAACATTTAAGGTGGCCATTTGTGATATGGATGAGCTGGTATCACCGGTCAGCGGAGGAGACAGCTGTGGAATGAATAGAGATGGAGTGGAATGTGCAGAATATTTGTATATGGAGAGACGACTAATAAGTTATGAACATTTGTATGGAGTGCAATGTCCAACTTAGTTGTCAATTCATCTTTTTGATCCGATAGATATGTTACTGCTGGTTCGGGTATCTCTAGTGGTATTTAAGATGAATTTATTGGCACTGTAATGGTGTTGCTCAAGAAGTCGCTTATGGGATTGAAATAAAGTGTCTTCAGCACTGAAGCATGAAGGTCGTCGATAATGTATTAGCATAAAAACACATCTAACCCGATGATACGATCCTGCTTCGGGAGTAGAGGATATTACTCTTTGAGTGAGGATGAACTCCAAAAAACAAACAAAGAGTTTACCGAATTTACTTATCTACAAATATTCTAGACTAGAGCGGTGCCTAGGTAGCCTAGTTGGTAACACCACGTCACTTCCAGTTAGGGGGCGAGGGGCTAAATTCTCACATGCACCAAAAACCTGCCTTCAAAATAACATTCTAGACTAGCTTCAAGGGTGTCTCGCGTCAGTTGACATTCTAACAAGTGAACTCAGCCATGACGAAACACAAAACTGCATTCTACTTACATGCATAAAAGTCATTTCATGTCTAGAATCTAAGCCTGCCTATCACTATATTATAGTGCCTCTGTGACTAAGAACAACTGGAAGAAAAACGAATACTGATCTAACCAGGAACTTATAGAAGATTCTGTAATTTTTACTTAACTTCATGAATTTACTTTTAACTCTGAAATGTAATTTGTGTCTGAATAGAAAATAGATCCATTAATAAACTAAAAGAGCACAAAGAGAAGAGGAAAAATTCAACAGTTTGAACCCAAATCGGTTTTTTATTTTATTATTTGCTTAAATCAACTTAGAGATAAAAAAAGAGCAAGTAAGAAATTATAACATTACAACTCAGTACACATTCAGTCAATACATTGAAAAACAACACTGTCCTAACAGAAGAGATTCTTTCAAATTACCTGATCTATTCAAGGGGAATCTAACTTATTTTTTTTATTCAATTCGAGAAAGCTCATGAAATGACAATCTGTACCACCCTCTATCAAAGTCTGTCTCGGTCTTTGTTTCGTGAACAAACTCTATAATTTGTGTCCATAAATAGAAAACCACATCGACCTGTGGAAACAAATTTAAAAAGGAGAACATAAAATCTAACACTTTGAACTCATATTGATCTAACATAGACAAGCTTTTTTCAGTTGCCTTTTTCTCGTGTCTGGTTTTGATAAAACAATTCAGAGACATAAGAAAAAGAGAGAGAAAACCACGTACAGTACAAGTAAGAAATAAAACGAGATAGCATCGGTCAGCTCTTTTGGTCGGATTTTTGCTTAAAATAATTCAGAGATAAGAAAAAGAGTAAAACACTACAAGGAAAAAAACACATTTAACCCAAATTATAGCACATTCATAAAGTTGACACATACCGCCAATACATATACACAGCACGGTCATATTTACTGCGAGGTCCTGCTCTTCACACTCTACTGTGATTGAGAGGACTATCACGTTCACAAAATTGATTAAAAAAAAAAAAATCAACCCAACATATTTTTGTTACTCCATTCGAGAAACCTAAAAAAACAACAATGTTTATTACCCTCTAACCCAAGCTAATACCCCAATACAGCTACACTTATAAGTGGATCCACACACAAAAGTACCATAAATCATTAAATGACTTCATTTAAGTATAAACAACACGGTCTCTTTCTTTTGAGAGGGAAAGGGTTCAAGTCGTCAATAATATATGATAGGGTGTAAGAGTGAAAATTGTCAAAAAGAAAATGTTCCAATCGTAAAATGTGCGTAAGCCATGAAACACTACACTGCTTCACGAGGATGAACTCCATCGAAATACAGAGCAACTTCAAAAAGAAAAAGAGTCTACTATTTTCATTGATTGAATTTCATTACAATATCTTGCCTTTCTATAGGCATTTCCATATCGAACTTAAGTATCTAAGAATAGTAGACTAGCTCTTGAAGGTATCATATCACCCAAGATGACATTCTCACAACAAGCCACTCTTGAAACACATAACTATAGATTACACCAACATACATATTAAGCCTGCCTAACATTCTATATCATTAAGCTGAAAAAAGGGTGGCAAAAGAACTCATCTTTTTTTCAGAACATTGGCGCGCCAAGTCAGCAGCCACGGCATCCCTCGCCCTCTCTCCGCTCTCGCTCCGATCTCCGTCGTAAATACCAAACTCCTCTTCTTCCTCGTCTTCTTCTTCTTCTCCTTCCTCAGTTGGAAGAGGCTCGCCACATTCGAGGGCGAAATTATGAAGCAAACAACAGGCAACGACCACGAAGGGCAAATGCTCGGCGCAGGCCTCCTTCCAGGCATGGCCAAGAATCCTCCAGCGCCTCCTCGCCTGCCGGAACGCCTCGCGGGATGCCGCCATGGCCGTCGCGTGAAGCTCGTCGAACGCCAGCCTGGCGGGGTCGTCGTTGTGGCGGGAGTAGGGCGTGAGGAGCCATGGGAGGAGAGGGAAGCACGGGTCAGCGAGGACGAAGCGGGTCGGGGAGTCGACGACGGAGGAGGAGGAGTCCGCGGAGTCTTCAAAGGAGAGGAAGAGGCGGGTCTGGCGGAGGACGGCGTCCGGGGAGAGCGACCCCGGCCACCCGGCCGAGACGTCGGAGAATTTCCCGGCGGCGGAGTCGACCAAGGCTTGGACGAGCACGCCGGAGGGGAGGCGGCGGAGGATGAGGCAGAGTGGCGGGGAGGGTTTCGGTGGCGGGAGAGACTCCGGGAGGGCTTTGAGGAGGGAGAAGAAAGCCCGAGCGGCTTCGGCGGAAGATTGGAGGGAGAAGCGGCAGCGGAGGGAGGAATAAGGGGCGGCGTGGGCGAGGCGGAAGAGGGCGGCGGCGACGGAGCTCGGGGAGTGGGAGAGTGCCGGCGGGAGGCGGCGGAGGAGGAGAGTGAACGAGGTGTGGGAGAGGCGGAGCGTGCGGAGCCACAGAGGGGACTCCGGAGAGGAGAGGAGGCGCTCGATGAGGGGTGTGACGTGGCGGCGGCGGCGCTGGGGGAGAGGGAGGGAGAGGCGCCGGAGGGAGACGGCGGAGGAGGAGAGGAGGGACTCGATTGCCAGTGAGATTTTGGGAGAGAGTGCGTCGGCGGTGTCGTGGCGGAGGAGGAACTCGTGGGCCGCGGAGATGGAGGATGTTAGCACCAATCCTAGGTTCTCTACTTCATCTTCTTCTGCTATCTCTTCTTTCTCCTCTTCCGATTTTGCTTCTGACATTTCCTTCTTCTTCTTTGTTAATTTGATGTTTGATTTTTTTATTTGGGCGCTTTTCTCTTGGTTTCGAAGGACGACTGGTTTTTAATTTAATCCACTATGTAGCTATGCCTTTGAGCGTGTTTGGGAAATTTACAAGCCGGTATCATTGTCGAACACTTTTGACAACATCAATTATAAAGCAATTTCTTCATCCCCTGTCTAAACCAGGCCTAACGGAACGGGACAGGATGGGGGGATCCGTCCCGATAGGCGAAAAAGCAGGAGGGTATCCCGGTTTTAAAATCGGAACTGAGAGATTTAGTACTGGTTGGAAGGACCGGGACGCGGGAGTCCCGGTACCTACCGATATTTAAAGAAAATAATAAATAACGAAAATTCTAAACCGTCGGATGTTAAATCCGACGACCAAAAACAAAGGACCGTTGGGGAAATAGTCGTTACTTTGCAACGGCTATAGAGCAACATTTAATTTATTCTTTTTTTCTTTTCTATAATTTTCTTTATAAATACTCTCCTATTTTTCATTTTCCACTCACACTCTCAATCTCACTCTCACTCACAATCTCATTCTCAAACTCATGGCATCTCAAAACCGAAGAGGTCGCGATCGTCGGGAAAGAGGCTCTCAAGATATCCCGATGGCTAATTTTGAAAAAAATTGGTTACACCACTCTCAATATCCCGAATACACATACAATCTGAATTATATTTCATCCACCATTCCAAATGTAATCCACTCCCAAAATCCAAAATTTCAAACCGAAGGCGATTACGTCCGTCATATTCCACCACCTCAATCCGACGCCTATATCGCCTTTCAAGTTTATCAAGAATGCGAACAAGAAATCCATGACTCTCAAAATCCAGATTTTGAAGAACATGTCGAAGAAGATGACAACGAAACCCAAGATCCAAACGAGTAAGAATATGATGAGGAACCCAAAGAGATACCGGCACCGGATGGAAACCTAGGTTCTAAATTTGGACGTGGTTCGAAAAAGAATTAAAAGAACATTTTGTTTCAACCGATCAATCTTTTCATCATATAGAGTCTCATGGATTTGTTAGTTTTATTAGTTATATAATTCCAAACGTTCAAATCATGTGTAGAAAAGTTTTACGTTCCGATATTCTAAAATGGTTTTTAAA
The DNA here is from genome assembly GCA_958296335.1 of Urtica urens. Classification (NCBI taxonomy): domain Eukaryota; kingdom Viridiplantae; phylum Streptophyta; class Magnoliopsida; order Rosales; family Urticaceae; genus Urtica; species Urtica urens. Next base: position 16,395,942 of record OY282526.1, read on the forward strand.
TGAAAAAGAACAATTAAAATCAATATATCTAGCGGTAGGTATAGTGTAGCCTTAACATCGTATATATGGACAGGTCAAGCTAAAATGGATTACATGAGTGTTGTAGTTCATAACATAAATGATGAGTAGAACATAAACAAACGTATTATAGCGTTTAAGAGAGTAGAAGGCTCGCACACTAGTCAAAACATTCTAGAGATAATGGTTAGCGTACTAGAGAAATGGGGTTTAACTCGTAGGATCATTTCGGTAACTTTAGATAACGCAACCAGTAAGAATGCAATTATTAGAGATTTAAAGGAAAACCCACAAATTTGCGATTCTTTTATACACCAACGTTGTGCTACGCATATAATAAACTTAATAGTTCAAGTCGTCAATAAATAAAATTAAAACTTACATTAAATGGGTAAATAGTTCAACAAGTAGAGTAGACGAACTTAACGTTTTAGGCACAACGAACTAGAAGAGCGCACCTTTCATTTAGATAACAAAATTAGGTGGAATTCAACTTTTTTTAATGTTAACCAACTTTTTATCTGTAGGCTACGTAGATTTTTTTGTAGCATATACCAACAACGAACTAGGCGAGGACTCTCTTACAGAGTATGACATTAGGATATGGCTGAGTCGTTTGTTTCATTTTTAGACATTTTTTTATATAAATAAAACTTGTTATTTATCTGCAGTTTACACTCCTACTTCTTTTCTTGGTTCGCATACTATGACTGCCATTGTGGTTCATTTAGACAAATATAGACAGGAACCAATTTTTCATAAATGTATTCAAGCAATGGAATCAAAATTTCTAAAGTACTGGGAGGCTGGGAAGGTTCCTTTGTTATACGATTTTGCAGTAATTCTAAATTGTAGGTGTCAAGTAATAGGACTAAATAAATTTCTCACGTAAATGAGAAGTTTTTTTGTCGATCAAGATTATTGTGCACTTGATTTTTCCAGAATCGTGGAAGCATTTTATGCTCTTTTCAGGGTCTACCAAGCGAAGCTCCTCCCGCAGTACCGGACGCAACCTACTCAGTCACAAACACAGGAGCCACGATGCCATCAATTCAAGAACGTCTTCGTTAACGCTCTACCGTATAGTCCATCTCCTCGGTCAAAACAGGAGGCCGGGTCAAGTCAGCCGGTGGGAATGGACACGTACCAGTATCCAGAGATAATGGAGTACGACAAAAACGAGTGGGTTAAACTAGACGACGAAGGGTTAGACCTACTAACGTGGTGGAGACAAAATTCAAGGAGATTTCCGGTGTTAGAAACCATGGCGCAAGACATCCTCACCATTCATGTTTCAACGTTGTCATTGAAGGCGGGTTTCAGCAGTGTGGGATGGATCATTGACTAAAGAAGATGTAGCTTGCGTCCGGAGATGGTGGAAGCATTAATGTGCTGAAAAGATTGGCTTCTACATAGGCACCGAGCACAAGAAATATTTAAGATATTTGATTTTATCGACGATTTTGATTATAACTTTTATAACATCATCCTTAATAACTTTAACATTACAAACACAAAAGGTTTAGATATTAAAGTTCACTTACCCAATAAATAAGCTGAATGTTCTATTAACCCAATTCAAATTACAAGTCAAAAATTTCTTCTAAATTGATTGACTTTTTCAAAGTCTACTTTTAGTCTTGACACCGGTCATTTTTTTGTCTTCTTCAAGCTTAGAGATGGTAATCTGGTTGTCACCTTCAACAATAATCTTCATGTTATTATAGAACTTTGCAAGTCTAGTACGCTGCTCTTAAATCTGATTTCAGGGCACTCCTCGTGCAAATATGACTTCTGAAAATCCACATACCTTCACCTCTGCAATCTCTGGCGATAATGTCCACAACCGTTTCCCAGAGCTTGAAGGCTGCTTCAACATTAACTTTTATGACTTCCACTAATGGGGGTTTCCATTTCTCCGGCTCCACTTGGATCGCATGCAGCCTTGGCCCAGGTAAAATTTTGTCTTCACTTTTAGTTATTTTTTTCTCCTTTAGAAAAATCTTTGATATCAAAGAGTCTAGAGAGGAACATGAACCTATGAAGATTAGGACGTTTCTGAACTTAAAGAGAATTTCAATCACCCGGATACCTAATCGAATGAAATAGTTTTTACCTTAAATCTTGGCCATCTCTTCATTGCACATGATTAGCTCACTAAGGCAGTTCATACTATAAAATCTCTTAGACCCTAGCCATCTTTCCTTGCGCCACCGTAAACCAAATACGACTTACTAAATCACAGTCAAAGAAGAGATGGAAAATTGTTTCAGGTACCTTGTGGCTGACTCTGCAATTTAAGAATTCATTTTGCCAGTCTGGATGCTGTATGGAAGCAGTTGATTTTCAAGCCTCTAGAATGTAAGTTTTTACCAAAAATTAAAACTAAAGTTCCACACATGTTTCAGATATTTTCTACCGAATAGAATGCAGCTCTCATCAAGTCTTTGTATGCACCCTTGACGTTAATAAACTGGCCATCTTCAGAGATATCCATATTACTACATTTGGCCCATTAAGTATGCATGGGACTTAATCTTACCCCTTCTTTTGTTCAACCACCACACATCTATATGTCATTAGCCGTGTCCCAATTCTTTTCTCTTTGTCTGAATTAGAAATCCACGCGTGCATCTTCTTTTTATCAATGTTATTGGAATTGCACTTTATCGCCTTCCAGCCAATGATCTCCATAGATTCAAGTGTTTTTACCATCTCCTATAATATGAAAGATATATCCCTCAAGTACTACATATATCTCTCCAAATACTCGAAGCATTAGCAGCTACTTTGTGATCTAGGAACGAAGACCACGAACAATACCTATCTGATAGCATCTTAACCCAAAATTGGCTAGGGTTTGTACCATTTTTTAGGAGCGCTTAGCTATGAATTCCTGATTGAAAATCTCCATATCCCCGAAACCAAGTCCTCCCGCATTCTTTGGTTGACAGATTTTGTCCCTTCGACAAGAATTCTTGAGTATGTCTATCGATCTCTTTCCATAATTATTTTGGTAGCTTAACTGTGGACATAGCGTAAGAAGGAACACTTTGTACAACTTGCTTTCACTAAGGTGCTCGTCCCTGCTTTAGATACCAATTTTTCCATCCAAACTTCCATCTTGTTTAACACTTTTGATTTCCTAAATTCATAAAAAAAAAATTATATGTTTCTTCCCATGAACAGCGTGTTTCCAAGATACGTTATGTCATGATTGTTGATGCGGGACTTCGTCCCCTTTAGCAAACGACACCGTTTTTGCACTTCAATGCTAAAACGATCTCAAAAAAGATAAAAACAATAGTATGTCGAAAAACGACAGTATGTTGAAAAATGACGACATGCCATAAAACGACATACTGATCACCCGAATTGTCAAATGGGCCTCAAGCCTAAGGCCCACCACGGTTCGAACTCACCAGATCCCTTCCATTCAATCAAGATCCAGACCTTATTCAAACAGGCTGATTTCTCTCTGAAATTCACTCTTCCCGAGCTATTCTTACGGAATGAATTATCAAGCAGTACATGGTCAGCAATACACGTGGTGAAACGAGCAGGAAGCACGAGGAAAAAGTCAGTCAAGATAGACGTTGCTAGAAACAAGGAAAAAAGAGACGTTGTAATCAGCCTTTAAATACATCACATATAGAATAGATGGAGGACGAAATATCACTTTGTAATCATCCGAGATTATACTTGTATTCACGTTGCAATCAATCAAAGCTCTTTATTTACTTAGTATTATTATTATTATTAGCACATTCTTACTCGCCCGAAGTGAATTCGTATAAGAAATATGAGCCCGTTCATCTTTTATCTCGTAATCGGAGTTGCTATACTTCGTGACAGTTGGTCGTCCATATTCACATCAACAGTTTGGCGCCCCTGTGGGAAACATCTCAAATCGTCCTTTCAAGAACGAATCCATTCATCAAGCCAAAGAATGGCAGGATCTGGATCCAAGAAGACCTCAATCCCCATCTCATCTGCTCAACCCGAAGTCAATCCGGCACCACCGCCGCAAGACCCCGCTGTCAAGAAGATGATGGAGACTATTCTGGCCGCACTCGAAAAGGGAGACGAAACGAACAGGGAATTCCACAAGAAATTGGAAGACCTAAGTTCTAACCAATCCCGGATTGAAGGAACTCTAACCGAGGTGATGGATTCAGTCCGTTCCCAAATCTCTTATGCATCTCGTCACATCGCGATCCCCGGTAGGACCCTGGATTTCGATCAATCCTTGGACACCCCAGATCTAACGAGGTGAGAAACACCACGTCTCTAAACACGAACACCACAACCCCCGCAACGGGTGTTAGGTTACTCAGCTTGGGGAAAACTTCTCAAGAAACTAACCCCGGGAATAGCTGATACGCCGGATCGAGATCCACGATGGGAGGAGACGGGTCTACTCAAACGGACACCGATTTCTTCACCCCGACCAGGCGAAATGCGATGTTGAACATGACCGACGAGATGCCACCACCGCCACCTCCCAGGTCGGGGTACGTCCAGATTGCGGACACATCAGAAGATCCAACACGTGAAAATAGGGGAATCGATCTAGTATCTCCCCGTCCAGTTTTGACAGAAGAAATGATACGTTACGACCCCAACAAACCTTTCGCGGAATTCCTAAGGGAATTGAAAGACAGCGTCAGAGAAGTCCAAACCGAAGTGAAAGCGGTTAACTCGAAGGTCCACAAGGCCACCTCGGCAGCTCCCGAGATCGACCGCCTCGTCAGGGAATCAGAGACATCGGGCGGGTGAACATCCCCCATTATAACGGGAAAAGCGACCCTAGAGCACATCTCCGCGCCTTTCACATCGCAATGGCCAGAGCTAACCTCAGGCCCGCCCAACGAGATGTCGGATATTGTCAAATCTTCGCCGAACATCTCACAGGAAACGCACTAGACTGGTTCTCAAAAATGGAACCATACTCCATCAGCTCGTTTGATCAGCTGACTGCAGCTTTCCTGAAACACTTTTCAATGTTCATGGAGACAGAAACAATGGTGGCTCAATTGTACGCACTGCAACAGACCAAGGTCGAGCCACTACGCAAGTTCATCTCCAGGTTCAAAGACGTCTTGTCCCGACTAAGCAGGGTGAGTGACGAAATGGCAATCGCCGCTCTCACCTCGGGACTTTGGTATAAATCAAAGTTCAGGCAAGATATCTGTGTCAACCGATACACCTCGATCGAAGACGTAATGCACCGGGGAAACAATTGGATTAGGGTGGAAGAAGAACGAGCTCCTTAGCAGCAAATTTCGAACCAACACCCACGGCATCAAGGCCAACCTTCCAACCAAAGCCTTTCCGAGAGCAAAGTCAGCAAAAGAACAACAACCCTCGAGGTGGCCACAACGCGAGTAACCATGAACTAGGTGGTAACCCCCCGGGATTCGTATGAACTCCAAAGCACACAAGGTGAATGTCTCGTACGAAAATTCGCAACAAAGTGATCCATGGCCAAAGGACCCTAAGGCATACTGTAAATTCCACAAGGTCTATGGTCACGCGACCGTTGCTTGCCGAAATTTCCAAGCAGCATTGGCGGAGCAGTTCGAACGAGGTGATTTAAAGACATCGACATCGAAGCCCTCAATCCCAAACTCTAAACGGATGAGGCACCAAAAGGCTACCCTGATAATTCTAAGAAATGGAAGCTCCAGAAGAAGAGTGACCAATTCCCTGGCGGTGAAGGTCCGAGCTCTCCGAATGAGAAAAAAGGGAAGCAAATCAATGAAGTGGAAGGCTCCGAGCAGCCACAAAAACCACAAATCATCAACGTCATTATGGGAGGATCGCAATATTGTAAACAAACAGTCAATCCGATCAAAGCCCACCAAAGGAAAGTCTAGACGACCTCAACTCGATCGCCCGTCCTAGGCCCCGAAGCCGTGATCATATTCAAAGATAGTGATGCAAGACAGCTCGCCGGGCCACACGATGACGCACTCGTGATGTCACTTAGTGTCAAAAACTAGGTCACAAAAAGGATCCTCGTCGACAATGGCAGTGCGGCGGATATTATTTTCTTATCAACCCTGAGCCAGATGAAGGTCAAAGCCTAAGATGTCGATTCAGTGGCCACTCAATCAACACCATCGGGGAAATAAAACTCCCCGTGCTGGCAGGAGGAGTAAACCTGCCCACGAGATTCTTAGTCATCGACTGTCCATCCCCGTATAATGTCATATTAGGGAGGCCATGGATACACGCGATGAGGGCGGTACCATCAACGTACCACCAAAGCATACAGTTCCCCACCGAAGAGGGGATCAAAGAGATCAAAGACGATCGAGCCATGTCAAGAAGATGCTACATGTCAAGCTTCTTGCTCGCAAAATAGAGCACAGAGGAAAGCGCGTAGCAATCAAAGAAACTCGAGGTGAACGACGCCCGAGTCACCTTGGAGCACGATTCAACACTCGAGATGGTCAAGCAAGTGCCCATCGATGGAGAAAACCCCGATCACACCGTTGGAATAGGCTCCGGACTGAAGGGTAAGCTTCGCAAACAACTCGTCAAATTCTTGAAAAAGAATAAAGAATGCTTCGCATGGACACATGAGGACATGCCGGGAATAGACCTCGAAGTCATATCCCACCAACTGAACGTCGATCCCAGTTTCCGTCCTGTAAAACAGAAACAAAGAAAGTTGGCCCCAGAAAGGTCGCAAGTCGTCAATGACGAGGTGCAGCGACTCCTCCAAGCAGGATCAATCCGCGAGGTGAAATACCCAGACTGGCTCGCCAACACGGTGGTTGTAAAGAAGAAAACGGGAAAGTGGAGAGTCTGTATCGATTTCACGGACTTACACAAAGCCTACCCAAAGGACAGTTTCCCACTTCCCCACATTGATGGATTAGTCGAAGCAACATGCGGGCACGAGCTCCTATCCTTTATGGATGCATTCTCGGGGTACAATTAATTATTAATGCACCCCGACGACAAAGAAAAAACAGCGTTCATAACCGAACGAGGTATCTATTGCTACAAGGTAATGCCCTTCGAACTGAAAAACACTGGAGCCACCTACCAAAGACTCGTAAACAAAATGTTCTCGGAATACCTCGGGAAGACCATGGAAGTCTACATAGACAACATGCTAGTAAAGTCAAAACACTCGGGGGATCACATCTCCCACCTCGGGCAATGTTTCGAAGTACTTAGAAAGTACCAAATGAAGCTTAACCTGTCCAAATGTTCTTTCGGGGTCTCTTCCGGCAAATTCTTAGGTTACTTGGTGACTCAACGAGGTATCGAGGCAAACCCCGAGCAAATCGGAGCCCTCATAAACATGCCCTCACTTCGTAACATCAGGGAGGTCCAAAGACTCACCGGAAGAATAGCCGCCCTGAACCGTTTCGTGTCAAGGTCCACAGACAAATGTCTCCCATTCTACAAAATGCTGAAAGGGAACAAGAAGTTCGAATGGACTCCGGAGTGCGAGCAGGATTTTCAAGAACTAAAGAAATACATGTCCACGCCCCCCATATTGGTAAACCGTATCGCAGGAGAGCCCTTGCTCATCTACCTCGCGGTAACCAGTTCTGCGATAAGCAGCGTGCTGGTTAGGGAGGACCGAGGTGATCAGAAGCCTATCTTCTACACTAGCAAGTCCCTTGAGGACGCAGAAACACGTTATCCCGCGCTAGAAAAACTCGCATTGGCACTAATAACGTCTGAATGGACACTCAGACCCTATTTCCAAGCTCACACGATTATGGTGATGACATTACAACCACTACAGACAATATTCCACAGTCCGAACCAATCCGGAAGGTTAACGAAATGGGCCATTGAGCTAACTGAGTTCAACGTGGAATATAAGATTCGGACATGTGCCAAGTCACAAGTCCTAGCTGACTTCCTAGTAGAACTGCCCAACGACCAACCAGAAGGAGACACCTCGGATAAAGCCTAGATCTTGAAAGTAGATGGGTCGTCCAACCAAGAAGGATCAGGAGCCGGAATCCACCTCGTATTGCCAAGCGGAGAGGTGATAGAACAGTCATTCAGACTGAAATTCAAAGCTTCAAACAACGAAGCGGAATACGAAGCAATGATAGCAGGATTAAAATTAGCCCGAGCTGTCTGAGCTTCACGAGTAAAAGCAGACTCAGACTCTAAAGTGGTGGCAAGCCAAATAACGGGGGAATACAAAGCCAAAGACCCAAGAATGAACACTTACCTAAAAGTGGTCAAAACACTTATAAGCTCTTCAGCAATGTCAAAATCGTGCAAATCCCACGTAGTAAAAACACCCACGCAGACGCTCTGGCCGGGTTAGCAAGCACCTCAGATCCTGAAGTAAAAAAGATCATCCCGGTGGAAACGACTTGTCAAGCATCGACCTCGGCATAAACAATATCAAACTGCAAGACGAAGATTGGAGGACGCCATTGATAAAATATATCAGGGACGTGGAATCACCTCGAAATCGCCAAGAAGCAAAAAAAGTCAAGGCAAAAAGCTCGAGATTCTGCATGATCAAAGATTCCCTCTATAAAAGGAGTTTCAGGGGACCATACCTAAAATGCCTCGGAAAAGATGAAGTATTAAACGCACTCTACAAGGTACACGAAGGAACATGCGGAAACCACGCCAAAGGACGATCCTTGGCAAATAAGATAAAACGGTAAGGCCTACTCTGGCCCACAATGCTAGAAGATAGCGAATCTCACATGAAGAAATGTGACGCGTGTCAAAAACATGCTCCCACAATCAAACAACCGGCTAAAGATCTCATCTGTAACCGTTCCCTACCCCTTCATGAAGTGGTCAATGGATATAGTAGGAACTATGTCGGCCGCTAAGGGCATGGTAAGGTTCCTGCTTATTGCCACCGACTACTTCACGAAGTGGGTAGAGGCAAAGGCATATGTCCTCATCAAGGACACCGACGTGGAGAAGTTCGCATGGAAGGACATTGTCTGCAGATTTGGACTCCCGAAGGAAATCATAGCAGACAATGGCCCACAATTCATCTCGAACAGATTCAACAACTTTTATGCCGAGCTAGGAATATCCTTGAACACCTCGTCGCGAAGGTATCCCCAAGGAAACGGACACTCCGAAGTGGCCAACAGAACGATCATAGACGGGATCAAAAAGAGACTCGATTCCAAAAAAGGTAGATGGCCAGAAGAACTCTTCGGAGTACTTTGGGCATACCGAACCATGCCTAGAAGGGCAACGGGCGAAACACCCTTTGCGTTGGTCCACGGAACCGAAGCCATGGTGCCAGCCGAGGCAGAGTCACTCAGCCTACGACGAGAATATTGGCCCGATAAAAACAACGAGAATAACGAGATGCTCCTCGGCGAGCTTGATTATATCGAGGAAAGGAGGGAACGAGCACTTCGAAAAATCACCAATTATCAAAGGGTAATAGCAAGGTACTACAACACGAAAGTCCAACCTCGATCATTCGAGGTAGGAGTCTGGTACTGCGCAAAGTATTCCAAAATACAGCAGAAACAAATTCCGGCAAACTCGGGATCAACAGGGAAAGACCATACATAGTGTCCAAAATAGTCAAACCCGACGTTTACGGATTAATGAATTCAGAAGGACTCAAAGTCCTACAAAGTTGGAACACCCAACATCTCAAAAGGTATTACTCCTAAAAAGGGCACCTTCCCGAACTACGTAGTGGCTTGATTCCAGCAAACTTGGGTATGTAGGCAGCCCGACGAGGGCACAGCCCAAACTCTCTTTTCTTTTCCTAAAGTGCAAACACCGAATTGTTTCACAAGTTAGCCAACATCGAAACAGAAATTGTTTCGAATGAGGTAAAAAAAACAACGAAACGACGTGCAAATCGGATAAACCAAATTACGTTATTTAGCACACCTCGGTTAAACGAGGTGAAAGTCTAGCAACAAACCAGAGTAGCTTAGCCTAGGTCGGACTCCTGGCCAAAAAAGGCATTGTTCGAGATTTAGAAAACTGGGGCACCAACGGCCCAAAACAAGAAAAATGGGAATAGGCATCACACCCCCTCCTCACCTCCTTCATTGTCACGAACTTCTTCTTCTTCTTCTTCTCGACCTTCTCCGTCGTTTCCATCTCCCTTGCTCACGTCTCCCTCTACCTCCGTCTCCGGAGCCTTGACATCCTCAAGGACCTTGTCCTCAGCTCGAGCAGCCTCGGGGGCAGCAAGCGGGGTGAGACCACCGGCGGGGGCGGCAGCAACTGCGGAAGGAATGAAGACCGAGGGGGAGGCACCAGGCGCATGACCACCTGGGAGAGGAAACTCAGCATGCTAAATCCTATAGCGACACCACCGACAACAACGAGCTTGCAAAAGCATCCAAAATAGTTTGAACACTCACTTCGAGACACGTCGAAGGCCGCCTGCTTCTTGAGCTGGGCCCCCAGCTTGGCAATCGTCTCGTCCCGACGGTCAATCTTCTTCTGGAGCTTCTCCGACGCCTTCTTCACGGCGAGACGAGATGCGGTGATCACCTCGTTCTTGGCCTCTTAGAGCTCGGACGAGGTGGTCACCAGGTCAGCTCGGACCTTCGAGAGGTTCTCCCGCAGAATCGCCACTTGGGAAGCCTCAGCTCGCGGGCCCGAGGCTTCCTCGTACAGGTCCCCAGAACGTTGGCGATCCTCGTGCAGTTGGCCTCGGAGGGCGGACTCGGACTGGCGGAGGTGCTCCAACATCAAGTTGGCACCGTACAGATCGTCCTCGACTTTATTCAGCCGGGTCCCTAGTCCGATCAGCTCTTTCCCCTTCTCACCGAGACTGGCCTCCAGCTCCTTCATACAGTCCCCGGACCCCGACGCAGTGGCCCCGGCCAGCTCGTAACGGAGACCGGCGAGGTCCTTCTCGGCTAGACTGGCCTCCAGCTCCTTCATACGGTCCCCGGACCCCGATGCAGCGGCCCCGACCAACTCGTAACGAACACCCGTTAGGTCCTTCTCATACGCCAAAACCATTTCGTTCAGGAATGTCAGGAACTGCAGCGAGGTAAAGTCAGCACATATTTCACCCTGTCGGCAACCTATAAGAAGGGTTCAGAGAACTCACCCGGAAGCATGGCTGCGCCATCCGGTCGTAGTCCTTCCCACGGGAGAGCTCCATCACGTCGAGAGGGCGTCCGAGGTGGACCGAGCTGGCCACGTACCTCGCCGAGGCCCGCATTGAGTCGACCAGCGACTTCCCAGCTAATGAAAGCAAATTTCATTCACAAGCCAAAATATATCTAATCTCAAATAGATTAATTATTTATTTTTCAGAATAATAGAAATTATTATTCTAGAAATATGAAAGGCCGAATCATAAATTGAAAAACGTCATTGACCATCAACGTGCCAAGTCCACAAAGTGACACTCACTTAGTGCACTGGGGGGCTCACTGTTGATGCGGGACTTCGTCCCCTTCAGCAAACGACACCGTTTTTGCACTTCAATGCTAAAACGACCTCAAAAAAGATAAAAACAACAGTATGTCGAAAAACGACAGTATGTTGAAAAATGACGACATGCCATAAAACGACATACTGATCACCCGAATTTTCAAATGGGCCTCAAGCCTAAGGCCCACCACGGTTCGAACTCACCAGATCCCTTCCATTCAACCAAGATCCAGACCTTGTTCAAACCTGATTTCTCTCCGAAATCCACTCTTCCCGAGCTATTCTTACGGAATGAATTATCAAGCAGTACGTGGTCAGCAATACACGTGGTGAAACGAGCAGGAAGCACGGGGAAAAAGTCAGTCAAGATAGACGTTGCTAGAAACAAGGAAAAGAGACGTTGTAATCAGCTTTTAAATACAACACGTATTGAATAGAGGGAGGACAGAATATCACTTTGTAATCATCCAAGATTATACTTGTATTCACGTTGCAATCAATCAAAGCTCTTTATTTACTTCATATTAGTATTATTCTTAGCACATTTTTACTCGCCCGAACTGGATTCCTATAAGGAATTTGAGCCCGTTCATCTTTTATCTCGTTATTGGAGTTGCTATACTTCGTGACAGTTGGTCGTGCATATTCACATCAACAATGATCACATTCTTCCATGGTCGGGAATCTTTTTAAGTTAGATCTGGCCTCGGAGTTAACGTTTCATGAAAAAACAAGACCCATGATTCTTGCTTTTTTGTTGTTCTGTACCTGCAATGCTTGTTTTCCGCGTTTGGTTATAAACGCTGTTGTCGCCGTATTTCCGGCGACAACGTTAAATATATACATCCACGTTTATATCCGAGGCGCGAAGGGGGGACGCCTTCCCCGAGACGACCGAGACCCGCCTTCGCACACCTGACCGACCACCGTCACGCAGGGGAGGGGCCCGGCCGGCCACCCTCTCCCATGAGAGGGACCTGGCCGGCCTTCCCCACCTAGGGGAGGGGCCTGGCCGGCCTTCCTCACCCGAGGGAGGGACCTGGCCGGCCTTCCCCACCTAGGGGAGGGACCTGGCCGGCCTTCCCCACCCAGGGGAGAGACCTGGCCGGCCTTCCCGACCCATGGGAGGGACCTGGCCGGCCACCGACGCCCAGAGGCTCCCCCACTCGGCCACAAGGCTACACCCGTGGCTATAAGTAGCCTTCGATGCTCTCCACGCAGAGGTAAGCTCTGGACACAAAAAATAGACACTTTCTCCCGTATTCCCTATATACATATCATACTCCCATGTGAGGTATTTCGGATATTCTCTCCCGACCGGAAGAATACTCCCTAAAGATCCGAGATCCGAGCTCTGAGACGCCAGCGATCCTAGTATCCTCGTCTCGCTCAATCTCGTCGATCCCTCCTCGTCATCCTGCAAACTCCGCCCACATTATACTAATGTTGAGCGTCGGAGAGGTAAACAGAGGACCCCCCTCTGTTTTCCCTTCTTAGTTCACATCTGTTTACTCTTTTCAGATAACAGAAGGACTTGAAGACCACACGACAGCTAAGAGACGATCCGGGACACCGGATCCGACACGCTCAGGCCGAAGCGAGGGTCACCCGCTCCGAGCGAGGATCTGACCGCTTAGGTCTCGAAACGTTGTCCAAATTTCAGCGACAACATTTTGGCGCTAGAAGGAGGGGGTTTTTGACCTTAAAATTCGCCCGACCCACATTTCTCTATTTCCATCTCTTTTCTTTATTTTTCATACGAAATGAGTAGCGTTCCCGCGACTCCTGCGGATGCTCGATCGAGTAACCCTATCGTCCGAGCTGCCGGCTCGCGGTACGAATTCCGGCAATTGCCTCACCGAGAGGCAAGGTCGCAGGCTCCCGCAAGGGGGATCGAAGGCGTCAATCCGATCGTTCACGACGGCGGGGACGACCTGCGAGACGAGACCAATCGCCGATTGGCGGAACTCTTGGCGCGGCCGGGAGTGAACAAGGGATTGCTTGTTAACCTCCTTGGATACGAGGAAGAGGCTAACTCGACCCAAGATGAGGATTACATCGGAAACGATGTAATCCCGGGAACGGACACGAGTCAAACTTTCACTCCCTCTCCTTCGGCCCACATGAGCGACGCTCCGTTGGGTTCCTCAGCTAGCCGAGGACGAATGGGTTCAAAACTTGAGGGGTCCAGTAACCCACGAGTGCCGGGAAGCGGTAACGCTTCCCAGGGCAGGCGATTTAGGCGTCCGCGGCGTGCGCAGTCCCGACGGGGCGACGATGGTGCGGAAAGCCGTGAGGTCCGCCGCGAAGGTCGCCCGCCGACGGCAAGGCCCTCGCACCCTTCGGGGGAGGATCTCAGGGTTCGCCTTAACTCGCGGAGAGGTCCTCAAGAGGAAGATTTGAGAAGGAAGTTGAATGCCCGTCGGACTGCGGCAGGGGCCACAACCCTCGGGAACCCTCCTCCCAACCTCATGGATCAAGGATCTAATGAGCGGCAGGGGCCGACGCCGGTGGGACCCATCGCAGGAACCGCCAACGGTCTCGGGATGATGACGATGATTCAGGGACTCCAGAATCAAATCATCGAGCTCCGAGGAGCAGGCTCGGGGGGCTCCAGACCTTACAACGGTCTGGAGGGTTCATACTCGCCTTTCGCGGCGGTAGTGCTAGCACAACCGCCGGGAAGGGGATTTAAGCTCCCCACCATCCCGTCTTATGACGGACGCTCCGACCCCAACTTCTACATCCAACATTACGAGACATGGATGTTGATGCAAGGATTGTCAGACGCGACTCTCTGCCAGGCGTTCAGTTTGACATTGACGGGGTCAAGCTTCGAATGGTTCAGGAGCCTGAAACCTGGTAGCATCGGATCTTTCCAAGCCCTTCGGGAGGCTTTCCTAGCTCGATTTGCCACACTTGTGGCACAGAAAAAATCTAAATCGTACCTATGGACGATCAATCAAAAATCGGACGAGAGCCTCCGTCAGTATTTGGCCCGATTCACGGAAGAATCCCATAAAGTCGAAGACTTCGACGATCGGGATGCCATAGTCGCCATCACCGAGGGTGCCGAGCCTAGCGATTTCTTAAAATCGATTGTGGGAAAGACCCCGAGGGACATGGCTGAGCTTATGGCATGCGCCAGGACGCACATGGGGATAGAGGATTACCTAAGCTGTAGGAAAGGCGATGGGCGCTCAGGGCGCAATCGTCCCGACGAAAGGTTTGAAACTCGAGGGAAGCGCGGAAGGAATAACCGCGCGGAACCCTCTCCCAGGTCAAGGAAGCCTTTTGTCGACCAGTTTCGGGGGGAAGTCCTCACCCCTCTCAATACGTCTCCGGCCCGAATCCTGGCCCTGCATCGAGATAAACTCGGGTCCCCGACGCCATTGAGGAAGGGTCTCGCGATGCGAGATAAAAGTAAATTTTGTGAATACCATCGAGATCATGGACACATGACTGCCGATTGTTTTCAGCTAAAACGACAGATAGAAGCCCTGATCCAGGATGGAAAACTCAAAGAGTTTGTCATGCGGGCCGCCGGGGTAGCTGTCCCGGAGGAACGTCTTCCGAATCAGAGTAATAAGCTGATAAAGGAAAAGGCTGCCACCGTCGCCACTGTTAGCAGCGAGCCCGAAAATCCTGAAATGAACATCGTGAGAACGATTACAGGAGGGCCCCAATGTGGCGAATCAAGCAACCAAAGGAAAAAATACCTAAGGGCGGTGACAAACGAGAGAATCAAGAGTGGCGTCAACCTCACTCAGGTCACCCCCCCACCGACTCCGTTTGAAGAAATTCGCTTCACCGAGGATGAGGCGAAAAGAATTTTGCACCCGCATAGCGATGCCTTGGTTGTGTCTGCCACGGTGGCTAACAACAAGGTCCAGCGCATCCTAATTGACAACGGAAGCGCGGTGGATATAATTTACCAATCGGCGCTTGATCGAATGAAACTCGACGGAGCGAGACTCGCCCCAATCAGCACACCCCTATACGGGTTTTCAGGAGAAAAGGTTTGGACGGAAGGATCGATCGATCTCCCCGTGACCTTTGGGACCCGGGGTGGTCCGGAAGTCACTCGAATTGTGACTTTCTTTATCGTGAGTGAACCGACGACGTATAACATGATTATCGGTCGACCGACCCTCGTCGGTTTAAAAGCCATCACCTCAGTCTACCACCTCATGGTGAAATTCCCAACCAGCGAGGGGATTGCATGCATGATGGGAGATCAAGCCATGGCACGAACGTGCCATGTGCGAGCCGTAAAGGAAGAAGTTACCAAACCAACAGGGAACGCGGCAATTTGCACAACCTACCAGCTCTCGGACGAGCTTCCCTGCAAACCTGAGGAAGGGGGGACCTTCGAAGAATTGGACCAGCGCGACGATACCGAGTGCCGTCACATGGAAACCCATGACGACCTCGTCACGATAGTCCTGGACATCGCTAAGCCCGACCAAACGGTTAAGATCGGTGCTCAATTGTCCGCCGAGGAGCAAGAATCGATGGCCCACTTCCTTAGAGAGTACAAAGATGTCTTCGCATGGACACATGCGGATATGCCGGGCATAGACCCGAAGATTATGGTGCATCGTTTGAACGATGACTGCAATGTGCCCGAGCGGGTACAGCCTAGAAGGGCATTCAGTGCGGAGCGGTATCTCGCCATCGGAGAAGAGGTTGACAAACTTCTCACCGCCGATTTCATACGAGAAGCGGAACACCCCAAGTGGGTATCCAATGTAGTAATGGTCAAAAAGCCCAACGGGAAGTGGCGCATTTGCATAGATTATAAAGATCTTAACAAAGCCTGCCCGAAGGATAGCTTTCCACTTCCCCGGATTGAGCAACTCGTGGACGCAACAGCGGGCCATGAGCTGCTCAGCTTCATGGATGCCTACTCAGGCTATAACCAGATCCGGATGCATGAGAGTGACCAGATCAAGACGACCTTTGTAACCAACAAAGGTCTCTATTGCTACAAGGTAATGCCGTTCGGCCTCAAGAACGCCGGCGCAACCTACCAGCGATTGGTCAACCGAATGTTCGCCGAACATATCGGAAAAACCATGGAAGTCTACGTGGACGACATGTTGGTAAAAAGCCGATTGGCTTCAAACCACATCCGCGACCTGAAGACTATGTTCCAAATCCTCCGCCAGTACGGGATGAAGCTAAACCCCAACAAATGCACCTTCGGGGTAGAATCGGGAAAATTCCTCGGCTACATGGTTAGCAGGCGAGGAATTGAAGCCAACCCTGAGAAAATCGCCGCCATACTTGGGATGAAGTCTCCCACAAAACCCAAAGAGGTCCAAAGCCTGGCGGGTAGGGTTGCGGCTTTAGCTAGATTTGTTTCCAAGGCGACCGATAGGTGCCAACCATTTTTTCAGGCGTTGAAGATGAGGGGCGGGTTCGAATGGACATCTGAATGCGAGAAGGCATTTTGCGAAATGAAGGCTTACTTCGCAGCACCCCCGTTCTTGTCGAAACCCAAGGACCATGAGCCTCTCGTGCTCTACCTCGCAGTGTCCGAAAGGGCCACGAGCGCGGTCCTTATCCGTGAGGAAGGGCAAGGACAATGGCCGGTGTATTATGTCAGCAAGGCCCTCCTAGACGCTGAGACCTGGTATCCTGAGATCGATAAATTGTCGCTCGCACTCGTCATGAGCGCCAGGAAACTACGCCCGTATTTCCAGGCACACCAGATAGTCGTGCGGACCGGTCATCCGATCGAAAAGGCACTACAAAGAGGATCCTCGACGAGGATGGCCATATGGTCACAGGAACTTAGCGAGTACGGGGTACAGTTCCGACCGCGAAACGCCATCAAAGGTCAGGCCCTAGCAGATTTTGTGGCAGAATTTACGGCGGGAATCGAGAATGAAGGCGAAGCCCTCACGCCAAAACCTCCAAAAAAGAGAGGCCCTGGCCCATCCGGGCCAGCGTGGGTGTTGTGCGTCGACGGCGCATCAAACGCTCAAGGGGCCGGGGCCGGAGTAATTCTAACCAACCCCGACGGGGAAAAATTAAAATACGCGCTGCGCTTCGAATTCAAAGCCTCCAACAACGAGGCAGAATACGAGGCCCTAATAGTCGGTTTAGAGCTCGCTCACCGACTCGGCGCAGAAAACTTGCACATCTTTTGCGACTCGCAATTGATCGTGAATCAAGTCAAAGGCGAATTCGCCGCCAAGGAGCCAAACATGGTGGCTTATTTGGAAAAAACCCGAAAGAACCTAGAAGCGATAGCTTGGTTCGAGATCGTTCAAATCCCCAGAGAGGAGAACGCCGAGGCAGATGCTTTGGCGCGACTCACTTCGGGCATAGATCCGAACGAAGATGGGGAAGTCCCGATTGAGATTCTAACCAGACCTTACATCTCGAGGAGTGATGTAGGGATAATTAGTAACTCATCGGCTTCGTCTTGGTTGACACCCCTAAAAAACTACATAGCAAAGGGAGTCACTCCGGAGAATAACGAAGAGGCCAGGAAACTGAAACATTTGGCGTCAAAGTATACGATGCGCGGGGATGTGCTATACAAGAGGGGCTACTCGATGCCTCTCCTTCGCTGTCTCGACAACAACGAAGCGAGACGAGCCATGAAAGAAGTCCACGAAGGACTATGTGGGAACCACGCGGCAGGACAGTCAATGGCCATGAAGCTTCTAAAGTTAGGCTACTTTTGGCCAACTTTGAAGAAAGACGCCCATGACTGGTCCCGACAATGCGATAAGTGCCAAAGGTTCGCCCGTGTTCCCAGACAACCCCCGGCGCCATTGTGCCCGATCATCGTTCCCCGACCATTCACCAAGTGGGGAATCGATTTGATCGGTGAATTACCCACGGCTCCGAGGCAGCTCCGATTCGCCATAGTTGCGATCGACTACTTCACCAAGTGGGTTGAAGCCGAGCCACTGGCAAAGATCACGGAGGCAAATACAACGAACTTCATATGGAAGAGCATAATATGCCGCCACGGTATCCCGGAATCGATCGTGACCGATAATGGCCGACAATTCGACAACGCGCGATTGCGCGAGATATGCGAACAGCTTGGGATTAGTAAAACATACTCCTCCCCAAGGCACCCCCAGGCTAACGGCCAAGTGGAGGCGGCAAACCGTGCGATAAAAGAAAATTTGAAGAAGAAACTGGAAACCCGAAAGGGCGCGTGGGCAGACGAATTACCCTTCGTGTTATGGGCATATCGCACCACGGCACGAAACGCAACGGGGGAGACCCCGTTCGCCTTGACTTTCGGTGTGGAGGCCGTGGTCCCGATAGAGACCACGCTCCCAACGTTCCGAATGGAGGTCTTCGACGAAAAAGAAAACGAGGAAGCCATAAGAGCAAACCTCGACCTAATCGACGAAAAGAGGGCCGACGCACTCACGCGCCTAACAGCCCAAAAAAGAAAGGTCGAACGTTACTACAACGCAAGGGTTAAACCTCGGAGCTTCCCCGACGGCAGCCTGGTTTTGAGGAAAGTGTTCCCAAATACCAAGGTACAAGGGGCTGGTGTGCTAGGCCCAACCTGGGAAGGCCCGTACCGAGTTCGGAGAGCCATTCTCAAAGGCACATACGAACTAGAAAACATGGACGGGCTCGCGTTCACACACCCTTGGAACGCTGAACATTTGAAAATGTATCACGCATGAAGGCCAAGCGGAGTGCGAGATTTCCAACTAATGTAAACACAAAGCCACGATTGTCGTAATTTAATAAGTGTATCCATTTGAACATCGAATAAAAGATCGTTTTGTGTCATCATTTTTGGTTATTTTCCCGCTGTAAGTTCCTAGAAATAATAACTATTATCCCTAAAAACTTGGGGGGCTGGAGGTGAACCCAACAAAGCGACGATACGCTAATAGGGACCGAAACCCCCCACCGATGGGCGAATCGATAACAAAACCATAACGGTTTGCATTCGAGAAAATCAAAGACCCACAAAACCGCGGGGTACGAACCCCGTGGCCGGAGAAATCTCCACCGAAAACCAGTAACAAGGCAACAACCTTGCATCTGGGCGTCCATGGATTTGAGGAAGGTTGGCAAACCCCGATTGACACACAACCAGGCCAATGTCAATACCCAATCCTAAGGCGTAAAACGAATACCCTAGAGATGAATGCGCGCGACGCCAACAAGGCAAATCGTAAACCAACGTCACAAGTCGACGAGTCATCGATCGAGCCAAATCTCGGGATTCCCCCGTCGTAGAGCCAAGACGTAAGCCGACAGGCCATCGTCGAAAGCTCACGAACAAAGAAGCTCAAAACACGGCTGGAAGTAAAAAATACCCAAAACCGAAGAATGCGAGCTCGGATGTCGCCAAGAAAGCAAGGCGTAAGTGAATGAGACATTGACCGTCCCTCGAAACACAGACGTGCCCAAGAGGAAAGTCGGACGAGTTACCGAATGAGTCTCCCACCATCGACCACGCAATATACGCGACATGCCGTTAGTGCTGGTCGCCGGCCATAGTAAGCCGACGACGGCAAAAGAAATTCCCGATCATCGACCGCCCCTCGCCGAAGGGGCCCGTCGTAAATCGAAGGACCCGAGCGTCTTGGAAACCGACAATCAAAAACTTCAAGCAACACAAGAATCGCAAAAGAAACCAACGCGAACCCGCGGGGTATTTCGTTCGATAAAGAGAAGATTGTGAGAAAGTAAATGTCACAAAAATGGAAAGCCTCAAAACATCCAAAATGAGTCAGGTAAATAAAAAGAAAGATGCGCTAAACACAGGCGCAGACGAGACAAAAACACTAATCGGAGCCGAAGTCAAGCTGCTCTTCGCCGGGGCCCGCGCTCGGGTGAGAAGGGGATGTCCCCACCGAGGACTGCGTAGTCTCAGTGGGACGCCGACCGCCGCGATCGCCAAAGCCCGCGTCGCCCTCGATCGGCGGGAACATGGCATCGAAGAATGCGAAAGACACTTCGCGGGGTTTGTTCTCGGCAACAATAGCGTCCCGGACGCGGACGGCCGCGGCATGTCGGGCCTCGTATACCGCGACTTCCCAATCATCCTTCAGGCGCTCTTTGATGCGCACGGCTTCATCGCGGTCGTCGATGACGGCTTGCATCTCCGCCAAGAGGGCGTCGTTCTCCTCAACGGCTCTCAAGTGGGCAGCCTCGCTCACAGCTAGCCGACCGCGAACGGAAGCAAGATCGGCATCGCGGGAGGCCAAGGCCTTCTCCATCGCCTTGCTTTCCGCTAGGAAGGCGCTCGCGGATCGCTCCACTTGCTCCCTCGAGGCCCTCTCCTCCGCGAATTTTGCCTCGGCCGTGTCCCGACTAGAAATCGCCTTGGCCAACGCCTCTTTCAACGCTCGTTCACGGTGAGCGGCCTCCTCCATCACGAGCTCCATCCGCTCGTAGCGCGCCAAAGCCTACAGTGCAACAACAAATTAGCATGGCATAGAGAGGAAAAACACGAGATAAGAGGCACGCGAATGACTAACCTTCCGCGCATCGCGAGTCCCTTGTCGAAAGAGTTCCATGTCGCTGACGACGACGAGCTCCTTAAAGCACTTGGGGGATGAGTCCGCGAGGCCCCGAGCGCTCCGATCCTTCAAGTCGTTCACTTCGGCGAGATAGAGCGACCCGCCGCCACCAGTAGAGGTCGCTTCCACCAATCTCCGAGAACCCGACGGCGCGTCACTCGCCGAGGATACGGCGGGGCGTTTCCGCGGAGGGCCGCTGCTCCCGCCCTCCTGAGGTGCCGACGAGGGTTGAGACTCCGGTCGCTCCCGTGACGGGCTCGGCCGCCTCGCAGCATGAGCCTCGCGCTGAGGTGGCGAGGTCGTAACGCCTCCTCGAGGTCGTCGACGAGAACCGCCTAACGAAAGAGCAACCAAGTTAGTAGGCAAAAGTGAACGACACAATAAGGGGTACCTCGTACCGCTACATCGATCGGCCGGAAGGACCTCTTCGTCGGGCTCTGAGTCCGAATCGTTCCGCCCTCGGCCGCGTGCTCGGGGGAACTGAGGAGTAGTCGAAACGAACCACCCTGTGATTGCCATAGTATCGGGCGACGCGAAAATCGAAGCCTGACGACGGACAGACGGGAGACGATGGACGACTCTGCCAAGCTCCGTAAATTCTGGGTCGGCGGCCGAATCTGGGATCCTCGCGGGCCCAAACTCAAGAGGGGCCGAGCCGAACGCGGACTCCGAAACCCACACCCAAGGGTATCGGTACTTGGTGGGCACATTGGTAACCACGGCAAACTGCTTGGCATGGTACGCCCGGTACGACCCGGCCCTATTCGACCCTTCCACGATCGATAGAAATTCCAAGAACTCCTCGGCCGTGACCGCCCTCTTCCATTCTCGAAAGAACATCATATGGCAGGCGGCCACCATCCGATAGAACGAGGGTAGCATTTGGGCTGCGTGCACCTCAAGTCGACGACGAACCTCCGCCCACGCCGTCGGGGCTCCCGATCCAGCCAGATCCGCGCGCCTCCGCCCGAGGCGTGTCCCCCGGGGCACCACGCGCGCGTCTGTGGACGTCTCCGCCAGCCCTAGCACGTGCGCTCGCAGGACCAGCCGCGCCTCGCCCTACCGCGCCGCCATTTCCGTGCCCGAGGGACCTCGCCCAGGGATCCGCCGCCACGCCACGAGCAGATCCGGCGCCGCCCTCACAGCCAAGGGCCGCAGACCCATCGGCGGTCCCCGAGGCCACCTCCCACTCGCCCGCGCCCCCAAGGACAGACCTGGGAACGCTCCGTCGGCGATCTGTCGCCGTCGCGCCCTGCGCGAACCCGGGCTCGCCCTCGCCCCTGGTCGCCGCCGAGCCCTCCTCGCCGGTAACCCCTGAAGTCCCTCCGACCTCACGCCCCTCGCCAAGCAAGGCCCCTTTGCCGGGCTGTTCACCGGCCAGGGCCTCCGCCCTTACCTCCGGCGTCGCGATTCCGTCGGCGGCCATCCACGCGTCAAAGTCGTCGTCGTCAAAGAAGAGAGAGAGAGAGGATTCGGGATTTGGGGAAAAGGGTAAATTGGGGATTGAAAAAGTATTGCTCCCAGGCGAGGATAAAAAGGAACCAACGAAGTCGTCAACGGACCCGTCATCCACGTCAAACGGCACGGGGTCCATGACGCAACGCAAGAAAGAAAAAGAAAAATATAATAAATTAGAGGTTAGGGTGCTTATAAAGCTACCTGATCTCCTCCACCCCCGGGGAGGTTCCTTGGAACGCTGCCCTCCGGCCCGGCCCGTCGGTGAGCGCCCGATCTTGGGTACGGAACGCCCGTCGGAAGGCGCCACTTCTGAGTTCGCTCTCGATCTCAAGTTCGACATCAAACTCGGGGGGCTAATGTTGTCGCCGTATTTCCGGCGACAGCGTTAAATATATACATCCACGTTTATATCCGAGGCGCGAAGGGGGGACGCCTTCCCCGAGACGACCGAGACCCGCCTTTGCACACCTGACCGACCACCGTCACGCAGGGGAGGGGCCCGGCCGGCCACCCTCTCCCATGAGAGGGACCTGGCCGGCCTTCCCCACCTAGGGGAGGGGCCTGGCCGGCCTTCCTCACCCGAGGGAGGGACCTGGCCGGCCTTCCCCACCTAGGGGAGGGGCCTCGCCGGCCTTCCTCACCCGAGGGAGGGACCTGGCCGGCCTTCCCCTGGCCGGCCTTCCCCACCTAGGGGAGGGGCCTGGCCGGCCTTCCTCACCCGAGGGAGGGACCTGGTCGGCCTTCCCCACCTAGGGGAGAGGCCTGGCCGACCTTCCTCACCCGAGGGAGGGACCTGGCCGGCCTTCCCCACCTAGGGGAGGGACCTGGCCGGCCTTCCCCACCCAGGGGAGAGACCTGGCCGGCCTTCCCGACCCATGGGAGGGACCTGGCCGGCCACCGACGCCCAGAGGCTCCCCCACTCGGCCACAAGGCTACACCCGTGGCTATAAGTAGCCTTCGATGCTCTCCACGCAGAGGTAAGCTCTGGACACAAAAAATAGACACTTTCTCCCGTATTCCCTATATACATATCATACTCCCATGTGAGGTATTTCGGATATTCTCTCCCGACCGGAAGAATACTCCCTAAAGATCCGAGATCCGAGCTCTGAGACGCCAGCGATCCTAGTATCCTCGTCTCGCTCAATCTCGTCGATCCCTCCTCGTCATCCTGCAAACTCCGCCCACATTATACTAATGTTGAGCGTCGGAGAGGTAAACAGAGGACCCCCCTCTGTTTTCCCTTCTTAGTTCACATCTGTTTACTCTTTTCAGATAACAGAAGGACTTGAAGACCACACGACAGCTAAGAGACGATCCGGGACACCGGATCCGACACGCTCAGGCCGAAGCGAGGGTCACCCGCTCCGAGCGAGGATCTGACCGCTTAGGTCTCGAAACGTTGTCCAAATTTCAGCGACAACAAACGCTTCCGTTAATTTCTATGTCCATGATGTCATGTACAGAAAACACTCAATCATCTTGTAGCAAATGTAATCTCTCATGTTAAATAAATGTAGAAGGTTTATCCATTTTAATAATATTCTTATATGAAATTTGTTAGGAAACTTTACTTATTGGCGTCATATTTGTTGCGTTTTTTACTCCAAAGTACTGGAGATATATCCTGTAAAGGGAGACCATCTTTGGGTTGTGGTGAGATCAAAGAATCAGTATTTTTTCCAACCTCTTTATTTTTCAAAACTTTAAACTGTTATAGCAATTTACACAGCTAGTTATTTGTTGTTAATCATTGACATATGTATTTTGTAAATTATTTATCATTTTTGTTAATGTGAGTTGACCTATCTAGAGTTTTTCGTTTTGCGCCTTTTACCTGTTTTCAAAATCAAAGTTAATTTTAAATTATTTATCATTTTTGTTAATGTAAACCAAGTGTCAATTTACTTACTGTTTGATCTATAGGTTCATTGATTTGATCTATAGGTTAATTGATTTGTAACTTGTTTCTTAGAGATGTTTTGTTGGTTTTACGACTCTAAAGGACCAACAACTTGTCCTTTTTCCTTCCAGTTCATTTTGGTTGGGCTGATTTGTATTGTAGGTGTTGCAAAAATCGTGCGCGCAAGTGCACACGTCGAACATGTAATATAGATAGTAAGTTCAGTTCGTTCCCACGAGGATTTATAATAAAATGTAATTCTAACAATACCGCAATTTAAATCAAGAGAGAATGAAAGTGAAGGTTGTGATTTTTTAAATGTCTAAATAACTTAAAATAAAAACGTTTAAAAGATGGATGTGTGGAGCTAGGGTGAGGTTTCACTTTTCTAGCCTATTTTTGGGATTTCTAGAGAAATGAAGAATGATCAATCATATGACTATGCTAATCGTGTTCACGTGAATTTTATCGCTAACCCTCCCTAGAGTGATATTAACAACCTAAGACTAAGAAATTATTTTACCTCTCGGTCTCAAGGCATATAACCTAGCTTGCTTTACGTTTTGGAACACTCACACGACTCCCTAGTACTTGTGGCTATCTCTAGACTTCACAGAATGTACTACGGTACTCTATTTTATTCGCATGACTAATTAAACCTCGCTAGAGAGAATAACTAATTCTAAAATCAAGTATACAATGATCAGGCATATAGGAGCATTAAGAACAAAAATAGAATAAACACTAGCCAAAGAATCAAATAAAACTTCTCAGCAAACTAGAATAAATCCATGACAATTATCATGAAAAGATCCACCATCACCCTCTAAGGGATTAGTTCATGGTGATGGTGGATGAACTAGAACCAACGAGAACAATGATCCATGATAAATAAACAAAGCATAAACAAATAAATATAGTTTCAGATGAAGAAGGGGAAAGAAAAACTAGATTCGGTAGTTACAGGCTCGTCACAGCCTCCAGAACGTCTCTGGCCTTCTTCTTTGTTCACCTTATGTTCCTATGTAAATATTTCCTCTCTCTAAAACCTAAACAAACCAAGAATGAATCTAAGAGGCTGCTATTAGGTCATACAGACGAGCTCCTCAAGTTCGCGCAGATCTGGCCTTCGAAAACTGATGAAACGGCTCAAAATCGCAGTCCACGTGTCAAATTAACTTGCTGTCGGAACCCATCGCGTTGCTATGGAGTTTTGTCGCGTCGCGGTGGACCTCATCGCGTTACGATGGGCACTCTGTCCGTCTGCGCGCTGCTTCACCTTTTATCACCTATCTTGAGCTCCGGGTATCGGAATTGAGATCCGTAAAATGTTTCGGACTCCTTGTGAATGCCCTGTCGACGTATGATGCTCTATTTATATTTCTCTTTTGAATCTATAATGCTCATTTTCACTTCTTTGCATCTCATAGATCTTTGCGGACCTGAATGTCCTGAAAACATCACACAAACTCCAAAAACTATCAAAATACTTGAGGATAAAGATCGATTCTTAGTTCAGGATCATCTAATAATCACGTATAAAACTTGCTATCAATAGGTGATATTTTAGGTATCACTTTCATGTGTTCCATCCGTTGGTGTTTATTGTCCTTGGTGATGTTTGTGTCTGGCCGTTTTACATTGTCTTATTTTGTTGTCGTTGCGTGTATAAACATGAAAATCATTACCTTAAACTCATTACCTTGAATTTCTCCAGCTCATCTCCTTCCAAGCAGACATTAAATTTGTCTAGCTGTAACGTCACA
The DNA here is from genome assembly GCA_958296335.1 of Urtica urens. Lineage (NCBI taxonomy): Eukaryota > Viridiplantae > Streptophyta > Magnoliopsida > Rosales > Urticaceae > Urtica > Urtica urens. The sequence goes on from OY282526.1 coordinate 16,422,005, forward strand.
GGTTTCATTACATTTTTCAACTCTTTGTTTTAGCACCTTGATCTCATTGAGAGCCTTATCCATTTTTTTGTAAACAGCTCTCATCTCAGATATAGTATGGTATCCCTTAGGGCATCGTGATGAGCTGGCTTCATTTGTCATGTTTGGTGTTGTTTTGGTAGTTTGATTGCCATTCTCGAATGGATTCTCATTTCCAATTATACTACAATTATGGATAGCGTATTGATCTCCATCTTCAGTTTACCCAGTTTATGTCGTAGAAAGAAACTGTTGAATTTACTGTAATAAATAATTGAGAATAACCTAGTCAGCCATGAATATGTTTTAGATCATCATATTCTGCATTGAAATGGTAAAACCACTTTAGCATCCTTGGGAATGTCGTATTTTTGTTGGATTTGGAGAATCCGTTTTCTTCAAATGCGGGTATCAGTTCGTACATCCACGTGAGCAGTGGATATAGAAACCGCCGATGTTGAAACCTGTTTAACTACCTGAAACTTTAATTTTTCTTGAATGATTCGCGTAATCGTAGAAAACTGTCCCTTCCCCATGGATATGCGTCAAACATTTCAATGTTTGTTGTCATCTTATAATTCTTGTTGGAGATAATGTGTTGTCGTTCATGTGGCAATACCATAATCTCTATGATAGCGACACTGACCAATACCATATGTCGTCATCATCTTCTCCAAATTATCCATGTAATAGTCCTAGGAGGATGTGTTCTTTTTAAGTATCGGTCACACTGAAAAAGTCGTCTTTCAAGTGATTTTAAATTATTAAGTCTTCTTCGTTGTTGGATATTTAATCACAATTTAATCCTGTAAATCAATATCAAACTAATTTAGTCAATAAATCAATTACTAATTTACGCATAAATTAAGAAATATTTATACTTACCGGACATCAATTAGAATTCCGTAATAGTGAATCGATGAATTCTCTCGCCTATCTTAAAATGTAGCTCATCAAATTTACCTGATTAACCTTGGATGAGTATGAACATGTGCACCAATTTTTTTGGGAATACCTCGCTTTTGAGATATTAGAAGTGTGCGAATGGAGATTTACGAAGCATCTCAAAATTTTGTTTAGTGTCTAGTGATGATAAGATTTGCTTTATAACGCTGAAGTTAGTGTGCATTATGATTCTTTGGGTTAAACTCATGTCTCGGATCTATTTAATAAGTTCTAACCTACAAATTAGTGAATTACATATCGACTATTTAACATGTTAAATTACACACTAATTAACGCATATAGTTTACCTTTTTTCCACGGTTGCTTTGATCACCTTTGCCTCTTTTCTTCCCGACACTCTCATCACTACATCCGTTTTTATTTACCATTTTGTTTAGAGTTTTGAACACCTATCAGACATTTAACAAACAATAGTTGTTAGTAAATTACCTAACCAGTCTATAAATAGATATTTATACTACAAAACATAATGGTAAAAGCTGACAACAATCGGTTTAATGCATGTATAACATATGTTCATCGGGTGTTTTTCAAAATCTTAAAAAAATTAACAGAGATTCCGAACACTTAAAAATGGAAAAAATGTTAAAGGATTTTAGACATTTACATGCATCTATACCCGACCTCCCTCCTTATTTAAATGTTCATGCGTTTGTAAAACATTTTTCAGATGTTCCTCGGGTTTTTTTCAAAAACGTAAACAAAAAATATTAACCAAGAATCTTACCGGTTAATCGCCTGTCGATATATGTTAGTTTTACCTGAAGCAATTTTTCGACGTTGAGCTGTGATTTCCTCCGAAGAATTTTAAGCATTTTGAAGAGTTTTTGACGGTTTTGTTTTCCGATTTTTTTACAGAGAATCTCATAAAAATCTTTTTGATTTCTCTTTCTAGAATATGAAAAGTTTTACTTAATGATATTAAATGCGCGTGGTCAATAGAAAATTGTAATGTGGACACTGTAAATTGTATTTTTTAATTAATTCATTTACGTTTGGATAGGAGAAAACTCTTAGACAATTTTGGAATGAAATGTTTGTAGAATTATTGATTGAACTTCTATAAAAATTTTACGCAACGTTAGACAAATCGAAATTTCCAAACTTATATAAAGATATACTATTCAATAACCCTATATTAATACTTATCTATTGAATGCTCTATAGTTCATCTTGAGACCTAAGTAATCCTAGCTTACCGGACCAGTCCTGGTCCGTCCGGTCCGGTAAGAAATTAACATACCTTATTGATCCGTTAGTGGTAACGGACCGGACCGGTCAATTACCAAGTGTTATCGGACCGAGAGGTCCGGTCCGGTAAGCAATGAGGGAACTTTTTTTAAAATGAGCCGTTGGAAGTAAAATCCAACGGCTCCAAAAAAAGAGCCGTTCGACTTTATACTACTTCTTCATTCCGGTTTATAAATTCAAACTCGTTTTTATTTTAAAATACAAAGTCGTTTTTATTTTCAAAATCATTCTCTCCTAATGGCTTCCTCATCCCAAAACCGAGGCCGAGGTCGAGAGGAATAAATTCACTAGATACACAAGTTCACCAATTTGAAAGAAATTAGCTGAATTATTCTCTAGAAAATGAAGATACGGTTTATCCTTTCGATCCTAATAAATTCCCCCCAAATGTAAGAGATTTCCTAGGCACCCAAATTCCAAAACCACAACCACCCATTCAACCCGAAATGAATCCCGAGGAGGCTTATCAAGCTCAATTTCCACAACCCGACGTCTATCAAGTGTATCAAGAATTCTCTCAACGCATGGAACAAGAAGAACAAGAACAAGAAGGAGGCGACAAAACCGAAGAGCCGGACGAGTAAGTGGAAGAACCGGAACCCGTTCGGATTACTATTCCTCAACCACGACAACGTGAACAATGTGAACAACGAGAAGCGACACAACAACGAAAACAGAAACGGGCCCGTCAACACCGACAAAAATAAAACGAACGTCAACAACAACCACAACAACAGGAGGCTCCCGAAGCAGAACCACGACAATCCAAAAGGAAGCACCGATCGGCGATGTGGAACTTCATCACGGAGGTAAACTACAACAGCGAATGACACGGGCAATGCACCGATGAGCGCTCACAACCAACGGTGCAGGACGTCTTTACTTACAAATCATCAAAAGAGTTGTCCAGGAAGTCAAACCGCAGGCTTGTCCAACGTTGTAAGTCATCTCGATCCCGAATCATTCTCGAACATGTTTAGTAGAATATTTTGTTTCAACCGATCAATCATTTAGCCATATTGAATCAAAGGGTTTTGTTAGATTTTTGAATTATTTAATTTCGGGCGTACAAATAATGTCTAGGAAAGCGTTAAGGGCCGATATTCTTGAATGGTTTATAAAAGAAAAAAAACAATTAAAATATGTAATTGCTTCAGGAAAATTTAGCGTAACTTTAACCTATGATATTTGGTCCGGTCAAGCTAAAACAGATTACATGTCCATCGTAGTACATAACAGACAATTGGAAGTTATAGTTTTTTACATGTTAAAGTTACATTTTGACAAGTTAAAGTTACGTTTAGACAAGTTAAAATTTCGTTTTTGACAATTTAAAGATAGGGTTTGACAAGTTAAAGTTACGTTTTGACAAGTTAAAGTTGCATTTTGACAATTTAAAGTTACGTTTTTTTACATGTTAAAGTTCGTTTTGACAAGTTAAAGTTACATTTTGACAAGTTAAAGTTACTTTTTGACAAGTTAAATTTACGTTTTGACAAGTTAAACTTACGTTTTGACAATTTAAAGTTACGTTTTGACAATTGAAAATTATTGTTTTTTACATGTAAAAGTTACGTTTTGACAAGTTAAAGTTACGTTTTGACAATTTAAAGTTAGGTTTTTTACATGTTAAATTTATGTTTTGAATGGTTAAAGTTACGTTTTGACAAGTTAAAGTTTACGTTTTTTACATGTTAAAGTTACGCTTTGACAAGTTAAAGTTTCGTTTTTGACAAGTTACAGTTAGGTTTTGACAAGTTAAAGTTTACGTTTTTTACATGTTAAAGTTACGTTTGGACAAGTTAAAGTTTCGTTTTGACATGTTAAAGTTAGAATTTGAGAAGTTAATGTTATGTTTTGACGATTTAAAGTTACGTTTTTTTACATGTTAAAGTTCGTTTTGACAAGTTAAAGTTACATTTTGACAAGTTAAAGTTACTTTTTGACAAGTTAAAGTTACGTTTTGACAAGTTAAACTTACGTTTTGACAATTTAAAGTTACGTTTTGACAATTGAAAATTATTGTTTTTTACATGTAAAAGTTACGTTTTGACAAGTTAAAGTTACGTTTTGACAATTTAAAGTTAGGTTTTTTACATGTTAAAATTATGTTTTTACAAGTTAAAGTTACGTTTTGACAAGTTAAAGTTTACGTTTTTTACATGTTAAAGTTACGTTTTGACAAGTTAAAGTTTCGTTTTTGACAAGTTACAGTTAGGTTTTGACAAGTTAAAGTTTACGTTTTTTACATGTTAAAGTTACGTTTGGACAAGTTAAAGTTTCGTTTTTGACATGTTAAAGTTAGAATTTGAGAAGTTAATGTTATGTTTTGACAATTTAAAGTTACGTTCTTTTACATGTTAAAGTTCGTTTTTACAAGTTAAAGTTACATTTTGACAAGTTAAAGTTACGTTTTGACAAGTTAAAGTTACGTTTTGACAATTTAAAATTACGTTTTTCACAGGGTAAAGTTACATTTTGACAAGTTAAAGTTACGGTTTAACAAGTTAAAGTTACGTTTTGACAATTTAAAGTTACGTTTTGAAAATTGAAAGTTATTGTTTTTTATATGTTAAAGTTATGTTTTAATAAGTTTAAGTTACGTTTAGACAAGTTAAAGTTTCGTTTTTGACAATTTAAAGTTAGGATTTGACAAGTTAAAGTTACGTTTTGACAATTTAAAATTACGTTTTTTAAAAGTTAAAGTTACATTTTGACAAGTTAAAGTAACGTTTTGACAAGTTAATGTTACGTTTTGAAAATTTAAAGTTACGTTTAGACAATTGAAAGTTATAGTTTTTTACATGTTAAAGTTACATTTTGACAAGTTAAAGTTACGTTTAGACAAGTTAAAGTTTCGTTTTTAACAATTTAAAGTTAGGTTTCGACAAGTTAAAGTTACGTTTTGACAATTTAAAGTTACGTTTTTTTACATGTTAAAGTTCGTTTTGACAAGTTAATGTTACGTTTTGACAAGTTAAAGTTACTTTTTGACAAGTTAAAGTTACGTTTTGACAAGTTAAAGTTACGTTTTGACAATTTAAAGTTACGTTTTGACAATTGAAAATTATTGTTTTTTACATTTAAAAATTACGTTTTGACAAGTTAAAGTTACGTTTTGACAATTTAAAGTTAGGTTTTTTACATGTTAAAATTATGTTTTGACAAGTTAAAGTTACGTTTTGACAAGTTAAAGTTTACGTTTTTTACATGCTAAACTTACGTTTTTACAAGTTAAAGTTTCGTTTTTGACAAGTTATAGTTAGGTTTTGACAAGTTAAAGTTTACGTTTTTTACATGTTAAATTTACGTTTGGACAAGTTAAAGTTTCGTTTTTGACATGTTAAAGTTAGAATTTGAAAAGTTAATGTTATGTTTTGACAATTTAAAGTTACGTTCTTTTACATGTTAAAGTTCGTTTTGATAAGTTATAGTTACATTTTGACAAGTTAAAGTTACGTTTTGACAAGTTAAAGTTGCGTTTTGACAATTTAAAGTTACGTTTTTTACAAGGTAAAGTTACAATTTGACAAGTTAAAGTTACGGTTTGGCAAGTTAAAGTTACGTTTTGATAAATTAAAGTTACGTTTTGACAATTGAAAGTTATTGTTTTTTACATGTTAAAGTTACGTTTTGACAAGTTAATTACGTTTAGAAAAGTTAAAGTTTCGTTTTTGACAATTTAAAGTTAGGATTTGACAATTTAAAGTTACGTTATGACAATTTAAAGTTACTTTTTTATAAATGTTAAAATTACATTTTGACATGTTAAAGTTACGTTTTGACAAGTTAATGTTACGTTTTGAGAATTTAAAGTTACGTTTTGACAATTGAAAGTTATAGTTTTTTACATGTTAAAGTAACATTTTGACAAGTTGAAGTTACATTTAGACAAGTTAAAGTTTCGTTTTTAACAATTTAAAGTTAGGTTTTGACAAGTTAAAGTTAAGTTTAACAATTTAAAGTTACGTTTATTTACATGTTAAAGTTCGTTTTGAAAAGTTAATGTTACGTTTTGACAAGTTAAAGTTACTTTTTGACAAGTTAAAGTTACGTTTTGACAAGTTAAATTTACGATTTGACAATTTAAAGTTACGTTTTGACAATTGAAAATTATTGGTTTTTACATGTAAAAATTACGTTTTGACAAGTTAAAGTTACGTTTTGACAATTTAAAGTTAGGTTTTTTACATGTTAAAATTATGTTTTGACAAGTTAAAGTTACGTTTTGACAAGTTAAAGTTTACGTTTTTTACATGTTAAAGTTACGTTATTACAAGTTAAAGTTTCGTTTTTGACAAGTTATAGTTAGGTTTTGACAAGTTAAAGTTTATGTTTTTTACATGTTAAATTTACGTTTGGACAAGTTAAAGTTTCGTTTTTGACATGTTAAAGTTAGAATTTGAGAAGTTAATGTTATGATTTGACAATATAATGTTACGTTCTTTTACATGTTAAAGTTCGTTTTGACAAGTTAAAGTTACATTTTGACAAGTTAAAGTTATGTTTTGACAAGTTAAAGTTGCGTTTTGACAATTTAAAGTTACGTTTTTTACAAGGTAAAGTTACATTTTGACAAGTTAAAGTTACGGTTTGGCAAGTTAAAGTTACGTTTTGACAATTTAAAGTTACGTTTTGACAATTGAAAGTTATTGTTTTTTACATGTTAAAGTTACGTTTTGACAAGTTAAAGTTACGTTTAGACAAGTTAAAGTTTCGTTTTTGACAATTTAAAGTTAGGATTTGACAATTTAAAGTTACGTTTTGACAATTTAAAGTTACGTTTTTTAAAAGTCACATTTTGACAAGTTAAAGTTACGTTTTGACAAGTTAATGTTTCATTTTGACAATTTAAAGTTACGTTTTGACAATTGGAAGTTATAGTTTTTTACATGTTAAAGTTAAATTTTGACAAGTTAAAGTTACGTTTAGACAAGTTAAAGTTTCATTTTTAACAATTTAAAGTTAGGTTTTGACAAGTTAAAGTTATGTTTTAACAATTTAAAGTTACGTTTTTTTACATGTTAAAGTTCGTTTTGACAAGTTAATGTTACGTTTTGACAAGTTAAAGTTACTTTTTGACAAGTTAAAGTTACGTTTTGACAAATTAAAGTTACGTTTTGACAATTTAAAGTTACGTTTTGACAAATTAAAGTTACGTTTTGACAATTTACAGTTACGTTTTGACAATTTAAAGTTACGTATTGACAATTTAAAGTTACGTTTTGACAAGTTAAAGTTACGTTTTGAGAAGTTAAATTTTACGTTTTTTAGATGTGAAAGTTACGTTTTGAGAAGTTAAAGTTTCGTTTTTGACAATTTAAAGTTAGGTTTTGACTAGTTAAAGTTACGTTTTAACAATTTAAAGTTACGTTTTTTAAATGTTAAAGTTACGTTTTGACAAGTTAAAGTTACGTTTATTAAACGTTAAAGTTACTTTTTGACAAGTTAAAGTTACGTTTTGACAAGATAAAGTTACGTTTTTACAATTTAAAGTAACGATTTTTTACATGTTAAAGTTACGTTTTGAAAAGTTAAAGTTTTACTTTGACAAGTTAAAGTTACGCTTCGACAAGTTAAACTTCCGTTTTAACAACTTAAAGTTACGCTTTGACAAATTAAAGTTACGTTTTGACAAGTAAAAGTTTCGTTTTTGACATGTTAAACTTAGATTTTGAGAAGTTAATGTTATGTTTAGATAATTTAAAGTTACGTTATGTTACATGTTAAAGTAACGTTTACACAAGTTAAAGTTTCGTTTTTGACAATTTAAGTTTAGGTTTTGACAAGTTACGTTTTGACAATTTAAAGTTACATTTTTTAAATGTTAATGTTACGTTTTGACAAGTTAAAGTTACGTTTTTTAAATGTTAAAGTTACATTTTGACAAATTAATGTTACGTTTTGACAAGTTAATGTTACGTTTTGACAATTTAAAGTTAGGTATTGACTAGTTAAAGTTACGGTTTTTAAATGTTAAAGTTACGTTTTTTAAATGTTAAAGTTACTTTTTGACAAGTTAAAGTTACGTTTTGACAAGTTAAAGTTACGTTTTTACAATTTAAAGTAACGCTTTTTTACATGTTATAAGTTACGTTTTGAGAAGTTAAAGTTGTACTTTGACAAGTTAAAGTTACGCTTCGACAAGTTAAACTTCCGTTTTAACAATTTAAAGTAACGTTTTTTTACATGTTAAAGTACCGTTTTGACAAGTCAAAGTTACGTTTTGACAAGTTAAAGTTACGTTTTGACAAATTAAAGTTACGTTTTGACAAGTAAAAGTTTCGTTTTTGACATGTTAAACTTAGATTTTGAGAAGTTAATGTTATGTTTAGATAATTTAAAGTTACGTTTATTTACATGTTAAAGTTACGTTTTGACAAGTTAAACTTACGTTTACACAAGTTAAAGTTTCGTTTTTGACAATTTAAGTTTAGGTTTTGACAAGTTACGTTTTGACAATTTAAAGTTACGTTTTTAAATGTTAAAGTTACGTTTTGACAAGTTAAAGTTACGTTTTTTAAATGTTAAAGTTACATTTTGAAAAATTAATGTTACGTTTTGACAATTTAAAGTTACGTTCTGACAATAGAAAGTTATAGTTTTTTACATGTTAAAGTTACGTTTTGACAAGTTAAAGTTACGTTTTGACAAGTTAAAGTTATGTTTTACAATTTAAAGTTACGTTTTGACAATCGAAAGTTATCGTTTTTTACATGTTAAAGTTACATTTTGAGAAGTTAAACTTACGTTTAGACAAGTTAAAGTTTCGTTTTTAACAATTTAAAGTTAGGTTTTGACAAGTTAAAGTTACGTTTTGACAATTTAAAGTTACGTTTTTTTACATGTTAAAGTTCGTTTTGACAAGTTAATGTTACGTTTTGACAAGTTAAAGTTACTTTTTGACAAGTTAAAGTTACGTTTTGACAAGTTAAAGTTACGTTTTGACAAGTTAAAGTTACATTTTGACAAGTTAAATTTACGTTTCGGAAATTTAAAGTAATTGTTTTTTACATGTAATAGTTACGTTTTTTACATGTTAAAGTTACGTTTTGACAACTTTAAGTTACGTTTTGACAATTTAAAGTTACGTTTTTTAAATATTAAAGTTCGTTTTGACAAGTTAAAGTTACTTTTTGACAAGATAAAGTTACGTTTTGACAAGTTCAAGTTACGTTTTGACTATTTAAAGTTACGTTTTTTACAAGATAAAGTTTCGTTTTGACAAGTTAAAGTTATGTTTTGACAATTTACAGTTACGTTTTGACAATTTAAAGTTACGTTTTTTACATATTAAAGTTCGTTTTGAAAAGTTAAACTTACGTTTTGAAAAGTTAAAGTTACATTTTGACAAGTTAAAGTTACGTTTTTACAATTTAAATTTACGTTTTTTAAAAGTCAAAGTAACGTTTTGACAAGTTAAAGTTACGTTTTTTAAATGTTAAAGTTACATTTTGACAAATTAATGTTACATTTTGACAAGTTAATGTTACGTTTTGACAATTTAAAGTTAGGTATTGACTAGTTAAAGTTACGTTTTAACAATTTAAAGTTACGTTTTTTATATGTTAAAGTTACGTTTTGAAAAGTTAAAGTTACGTTTTTTAAATGTTAAAGTTACTTTTTGACAAGTTAAAGTTACGTTTTGACAATTTAAAGTAACGATTTTTTACATGTTAAAGTTACGTTTTGAGAAGTTAAAGTTGTACTTTGACAAGTTAACGTTACGCTTCGACAAGTTAAACTTCCGTTTTAACAATTTAAAGTAACGTTTTTTTACATGTTAAAGTTACGTTTTGACAAGTTAAAGTTACGTTTTGACAAGTTAAAGTTACGTTTTGACAAGTTAAAGTTACGTTTTGACAAATTAAAGTTACGTTTTGACAAGTAAAAGTTTCGTTTTTGACATGTTAAACTTAGATTTTGAGAAGTTAATGTTATCTTTAGATAATTTAAAGTTACTTTCTTTTAAATGTTAAAGTTACGTTTACACAAGTTAAAGTTTCGTTTTTGACAATTTAAGTTTAGGTTTTGACAAGTTACGTTTTGACAATTTAAAGTTACGTTTTTAAATGTTAAAGTTACGTTTTGACAAGTTAAAGTTACGTTTTTTAAATGTTAAAGTTACATTTTGACAAATTAATGTTACGTTTTGACAATTTAAAGTTACGTTCTGACAATTGAAAGTTATAGTTTTTTACATGTTAAAGTTACGTTTTGACAAGTTAAAGTTACGTTTTGACAAGTTAAAGTTATGTTTTACAATTTAAAGTTACGTTTTGACAATCGAAAGTTATCGTTTTTTACATGTTAAAGTTACATTTTGAGAAGTTAAACTTACGTTTAGACAAGTTAAAGTTTCGTTTTTAACAATTTAAAGTTAGGTTTTGACAAGTTAAAGTTACGTTTTGACAATTTAAAGTTACGTTTTTCTACATGTTAAAGTTCGTTTTGACAAGTTAATGTTACGTTTTGACAAGTTAAAGTTACTTTTTGACAAGTTAAAGTTACGTTTTGAGAAGTTAAAGTTACGTTTTGACAAGTTAAAGTTACATTTTGACAAGTTGAATTTACGTTTCGGAAATTTAAAGTAATTGTTTTTTACATGTAATAGTTACGTTTTTTACATGTTAACGTTACGTTTTGACAACTTTAAGTTACGTTTTGACAATTTAAAGTTACGTTTTTTAAATATTAAAGTTCGTTTTGACAAGTTAAAGTTACTTTTTGACAAGATAAAGTTACGTTTTGACAAGTTCAAGTTACGTTTTGACTATTTAAAGTTACGTTTTTTACAAGATAAAGTTACGTTTTGACAAGTTAAAGTTATGTTTTGACAATTTACAGTTACGTTTTGACAATTTAAAGTTACGTTTTTTACATATTAAAGTTCGTTTTGAAAAGTTAAACTTACGTTTTGAAAAGTTAAAGTTACATTTTGACAAGTTAAAGTTACGTTTTTACAATTTAAATTTACGTTTTTTAAAAGTCAAAGTAACGTTTTGACAAGTTAAAGTTACGTTTTTTAAATGTTAAAGTTACATTTTGACAAATTAATGTAACGTTTTGACAAGTTAATGTTACGTTTTGACAATTTAAAGTTAGGTATTGACTAGTTAAAGTTACGTTTTAACAATTTAAAGTTACGTTTTTTATATGTTAAAGTTACGTTTTGAAAAGTTAAAGTTACGTTTTTTAAATGTTAAAGTTAGTTTTTGACAAGTTAAAGTTACGTTTTGACAATTTAAAGTTACGTTTTTACAATTTAAAGTAACGATTTTTTACATGTTAAAGTTACGTTTTGAGAAGTTAAAGTTGTACTTTGACAAGTTAACGTTACGCTTCGACAAGTTAAACTTCCGTTTTAACAATTTAAAGTAACGTTTTTTTACATGTTAAAGTTACGTTTTGACAAGTTAAAGTTACGTTTTGACAAGTTAAAGTTACGTTTTGACAAGTTAAAGTTACGTTTTGACAAATTAAAGTTACGTTTTGACAAGTAAAAGTTTCGTTTTTCACATGTTAAACTTAGATTTTGAGAAGTTAATATTATCTTTAGATAATTTAAAGTTACTTTCTTTTACATGTTAAAGTTACGTTTACCCAAGTTAAAGTTTCGTTTTTGACAATTTAAGTTTAGGTTTTGACAAGTTACGTTTTGACAAGTTAAAGTTATGTTTTGACAATTTACAGTTACGTTTTGACAATTTAAAGTTACGTTTTTTACATATTAAAGTTCGTTTTGAAAAGTTAAACTTACCTTTTGAAATGTTAAAGTTACATTTTGACAAGTTAAAGTTATGTTTTTACAATTTAAATTTACGTTTTTTAAAAGTTAAAGTAACGTTTTGACAAGTTAAAGTTGCGCTTTGACATGTTAAAGTTTCGTTCTTTTACATTATAAAGTTACGTTTTGACAAGTTAAAGTTACGTTCTTTTACATGTTAAAGTTATGTTTTGACAAGTTAAAGTTACGTTTAGACAAGTTAAAGTTTCGTTTTTGACAATTTAAAGTTAGGTTTTGACAAGTTAAAGTTACGTTTTAACAATTTAAAGTTACGTTTTTTAAATGATAAAGTTACGTTATAACAAGTTAAAGTTACGTTTTTTAAATGTTAAAGTTACGTTTTGACAAGTTAAAGTTACGTTTTGACAATTTAAAGTTACGTTTTAATAATTGAAAGTTATAGTTTTTTACATGTTAAAATTACATTTTGACAAGTTAAAGTTACGTTTAGACAAGTTAAAGTTTCGTTTTTACCAATTTAAAGTTAGATTTTGACAAGTTAAAGTTCGTTTTGAAAATTTAAAGTTACGTTTTTTTACATGTTAAAGTTCGTTTTGATAAGCTAATGTTACGTTTTGACAAGTTAAAGTTACTTTTTGACAAGTTAAAGTTACTTTTTGACAAGTTAAAGTTACGTTTTGACAAGTTAAAGTTACGTTTTGACAATTTCAAGTTACGTTTTGACAATTGAAAATTATTGTTTTTTACATGTAAAAATTATGTTTTGACAAGTTAAAGTTACGTTTAGACAATATAAAATTACGTTTTTTACTTGTTAAAACAACGTTTTGACAAGTTAAACTTACGTTTCGGAAATTTAAAGTTATTGTTTTTTACATGTAAAAGTTACATTTTTTGCATGTTAAAATTACGTTTTGACGTGCTAAAGTTACGTTTTACAAGTTAAAGTTACGTTTTGACAATTTAAAGTTACGTTTTTTAAATATTAAAGTTCGTTTTGACAAGTTAAAGATATGTTTTGACAAGATAAAGTTACGTTTTGACAAGTTCAAGTTACGTTTTTACAATTTAAAGTTACGTTTTTTACAAGTTAAAATTAAGTTTTGACAAGTTAAAGTTATGTTTTAACAACTTAAAGTTACGTTTTGACAATTAAAAGTTACTTTTTTTACATATTAAAGTTCGTTTTGAAAAGTTAAACTTACGTTTTGACAATTTGAAGTTACATTTTGACAAGTTAAAGTTACGTTTTGACAATTTAAATTTACGTTTTTTACAAGTTAAAGTAACGTTTTGACAAGTTAAAGTTGCGCTTTGACATGTTAAAGTTTCGTTCTTTTACATTATAAAGTTACGTTTTGACAAGTTAAAGTTACGTTCTTTTACATGTTCAAGTTACGTTTTGACAAGTTAAAGTTACGTTTAGACAAGTTAAAGTTTCGTTTTTGACAATTTAAAGTTAGGATTTAACAATTTAAAGTTACGTTTTGACAATTTAAAGTTACGTTTTTTAAAGATTAAAGTCACATTTTGACAAGTTAAAGTTACGTTTTGACAAGTTAATGTTACGTTTTGACAATTTAAAGTTACGTTTTTTAAATATTAAAGTCACATTTTGACAAGTTAGAGTTACTTTTTGACAAGTTAAAGTTACGTTTTGACAAGTTAAAGTTACGTTTTGACAATTTAAAGTTACGTTTTGACAATTTAAAGTTACGTTTTGACAAGTTAAAGTTACGTTTTGACAATTTCAAGTTACGGTTTGACAAGTTAAAGTTACGTTTTGACAATTTCAAGTTACGTGTTGACAATTGAAAATTATTGTTTTTTACATATAAAAATTATGTTTTGACAAGTTAAAGTTACGTTTTGACAATTTAAAATTACGTTTTTTACATGTTAAAACAACGTTTTGACAAGTTAAACTTACCTTTCGGAAATTTAAAGTAATTGTTTTTTACATGTAAAAGTTACGTTTTTTACATGTTAAAATTACGTTTTGACATGTTAAATTTACGTTTTGACAACTTTAAGTTACGTTTTGACAATTTAAAGTTACGTTTTTTAAATATTAAAGTTCATTTTGACAAATTAAAGTTACTTTTTGACAAGATAAAGTTACGATTTGACAAGTTCAAGTTACGTTTTGACTATTTAAAGTTACGTGTTTTACAAGATAAAGTTACGTTTTGACATGTTAAAGTTATGTTTTGACAATTTACAGTTTTGTTTTGACAATTTAAAGTTACGTTTTTTACATATTAAAGTTCGTTTTGAAAAGTTAAACTTACGTATTGAAAAGTTAAAGTTACATTTTGACAAGTTAAAGTTACGTTTTTACAATTTAAATTTACGTTTTTTAAAAGTTAAAGTAACGTTTTGACAAGTTAAAGTTGCGCTTTGACATGTTAAAGTTTCGTTCTTTTACATTATAAAGTTATGTTTTGACAAGTTAAAGTTACGTTCTTTTACATGTTAAAGTTACGTTTTGACAAGTTAAAGTTACGTTTAGATAAGTTAAAGTTTCGTTTTTGACAATTTAAAGTTACGTTTTAACAATCTAAAGTTACGTTTTTTAAATGATAAAGTTACGTTATAACAAGTTAAAGTTACGTTTTTTAAATGTTAAAGTTACGTTTTGACAATTTAAAGTTACGTTTTAATAATTGAAAGTTATAGTTTTTTACATGTTAAAATTACATTTTGACAAGTTAAAGTTACGTTTAGACAAGTTAAAGTTTCGTTTTTAACAATTTAAAGTTAGATTTTAACAAGTTAAAGTTCGTTTTGAAAATTTAAAGTTACGTTTTTTTACATTTTAAAGTTTGTTTTGATAAGTTAATGTTACGTTTTGACAAGTTAAAGTTACTTTTTGACAAGTTAAAGTTACGTTTTGACAAGTTAAAGTTACGTTTTGACAATTTCAAGTTACGTTTTGACAATTGAAAATTATTGTTTTTTACATGTAAAAATTATGTTTTGACAAATTAAAGTTACGTTTTGACAATATAAAATTACATTTTTTACATGTTAAAACAACGTTTTGACAAGTTAAACTTACGTTTCGGAAATTTAAAGTTATTGTTTTTTACATGTAAAAGTTACGTTTTTTGCATGTTAAAATTACGTTTTGACATGCTAAAGTTACGCTTTACAAGTTAAAGTTACGTTTTGACAATTTAAAGTTACGTTTTTTAAATATTAAAGTTCGTTTTGACAAGTTAAAGATATGTTTTGACAAGATAAAGTTACGTTTTAACAACTCAAAGTTACGTTTTGACAATTTAAAGTTACGTTTTTTACATATTAAAGTTCGTTTTGAAAAGTTAAACTTACGTTTTAAAAAGTTAAAGTTACATTTTGACAAGTTAAAGTTACGTTTTTACAATTTAAATTTACGTTTTTTAAAAGTTAAAGTAACGTTTTGACAAGTTAAAGTTGCGCTTTGACATGTTAAAGTTACGTTTTGACAAGTTAAAGTTTAGTTTTGACAAGTTAAAGTTTAGTTTTTGACATTTTATAGTTAGGTTTTGACAAGTTACGTTTTGACAATTTAAAGTTACGTTTTTTAAATGTTAAAGTTACGTTTTGACAAGTTAATGTTACATTTTGACAATTTAAAATTACGTTTTGACAATTGAAAGTTATAGTTTTTTACATGTTAAAGTTAAGTTTTGACAAGTTAAAGTTACGTTTTGGCAAGTTAAAGTTACGTTTTGACAAGTTAAAGTTATGTTTTACAATTTAAAGTTACGTTTTAACAAGTTAAAGTTATGTTTTGACAAGTTAAAGTTACGTTTTGACAATTTAAAGTTACGTTTTTTACATAATAAAACAACGTTTTGACAAGTTAATCTTACGTTTCAGAAATTTAAAGTTGTTGTTTTTTACATGTAAAAGTTAAGTTTTTTACATGTTAAAATTACGTTTTGACATGTTAAAGTTACGTTTTGACAAGTTAAATTTATGTTTTGACAAGTTAAAGTTACGTTTTGACAATTTAAAGTAAAGTTTTTTACATTTTAAATTTCGTTTTGAAAAGTTAAACTTACGTTTTGTCACGTTAAAGTTACATTTTGAGAAGTTAAAGTTACATTTTGACAATTTAAATTTACGTTTTTTACAAATTAAAGTAACGTTTTGACAAGTTAAACTTGCGCTCTGACATGTTAAAAATTCGATCTTTTACATGTTAAAGTTACGTTTTGACAAGTTAAAGTTACGTTCTTTTACATGTTAAAGTTACGTTTTGACAAGTTAAAGTTACGTCTTGACAATTTAAAGTTTCGTTTTTGACAATTTAAAGTTAGGTTTTGACAAGTTAAAGTTACGTTTTAACAATTTAAAGTTACGTTTTTTAAATGTTAAAGTTACGTTTTGATAAGTTAAAGTTACGTTTTGACAATTTAAAGTTACGTTTTGACAATTGAAAGTTATTGTTTTTTACATGTTAAACTTACGTTTTGACAAGTTAAAGTTACATTTAGACAAGTTAAAGTTTCATTTTTGACCATTTAAAGTTAGGATTTGACATGTTAAAGTTACGTTTTGACAATTTAAAGTTACGTTTTTTAAATGTTAAAGTTACATTTTGACAAGTTAAAGTTACGTTTTGACAAGTTAAAGTTACGTTTTGACAATTTAAAGTTACGTTTTAATAATTGAAAGTTATAGTTTTTTACATGTTAAAATTACATTTTGACAAGTTAAAGTTACGTTTAGACAAGTTAAAGTTTCGTTTTTAACAATTTAAAGTTCGTTTTGAAAATTTAAAGTTACGTTTTTTTACATGTTAAAGTTTGTTTTGATAAGTTAATGTTACGTTTTGACAAGTTAAAGTTACTTTTTGACAAGTTAAAGTTACGTTTTGACAAGTTAAAGTTACGTTTTGACAATTTCAAGTTACGTTTTGACAATTGAAAATTATTGTTTTTTACATGTAAAAATTATGTATTGACAAGTTAAAGTTACGTTTTGACAATATAAAATTACGTTTTTTACATGTTAAAACAACGTTTTGACAAGTTAAACTTACGTTTCGTAAATTTAAAGTTATTGTTTTTTACATGTAAAAGTTACGTTTTTTGCATGTTAAAATTACGTTTTGACATGCTAAAGTTACGTTTTACAACTTAACGTTACGTTTTGACAATTTAAAGTTACGTTTTTTAAATATTAAAGTTTGTTTTGACAAGTTAAAGATATGTTTTGACAAGATAAAGTTACGTTTTGACAAGTTCAAGTTACGTTTTGACAATTTAAAGTTACGTTTTTTACAAGTTAAAATTAAGATTTGAGAAGTTAAAGTTATGTTTTGACAACTTAAAATTCCGTTTTGACAATTTAAAGTTACGTTTTTTACATATTAAATTTCGTTTTGAAAAGTTAAACTTACGTTTTGACAATTTAAAGTTACATTTTGACAAGTTAAAGTTACGTTTTGACAATTTAAATTTACGTTTTTTACAAGTTCAAGTAACGTTTTGACAAGTTAAAGTTGCGTTTTGACATGTTAAAGTTTCGTTCTTTTATATGTTAAAGTTACGTTTTGACAAGTTAAAGTTACGTTCTTTTACATGTTAAAGTTACGTTTAGACAAGTTAAAGTTTAGTTTTTGACATTTTAAAGTTAGGTTTTGACAAGTTAAAGTTACGTTTTAAAAATTTAAAGATATGGTTTTTAAATGTTAAAGTTACGTTTTGACAATTAAAGTTCCCTTTTTTAAATGTTAAAGTTACTTTTTGACAAGTTAAAGTTACATTTTGACAAGTTAAAGATATGTTTATACAATTTAAAGTTACGATTTTTTACAAGTTAAAGTTACGTTTTGACAAGTTAAAGTTGTACTTTGACAAGTTAAAGTTACGCTTCGACAAGTTAAACTTACGTTTTAACAATTTAAAGTAACTTATTTATACATGTTAAAGTTACGTTTTGACAAGTTAAACTTACGTTTTGACAAGTTAAACTTTCTTTTTTGACATGTTAAAGTTAGATTTTGAGAAGTTAATGTTATGTTTAGATAATTTAAAGTTACGTTCTTTTACATTTTAAAGTTCGTTTTGATAAGTTAAAGTTACATTTTGACAAGTTAAAGTTACGTTTTGACAAGTTAAAGTTGCGTTTTGACAATTGAAAGTTACGTTTTGCCAATTGAAAGTTATAGTTTTTAACATGTTAAAGTTACATTTTGACAAGTTACAGCTACGTTTAGACAAGTTAAAATTTCGTTTTTGACAATTTAAAGTTAGGGTTGGAGAAATTAAAGTTATGTTTTGACAAGTTAAAGTTCTGTTTTGACAATTTAAAGTTACGTTTTTTTACATGTTAAAGTTCGTTTTGACAAGTTAAAGTTAGTTTTGACAATTGAAAGTTATAGTTTTTTACATGTTAAAGTTAGTTTTTGACAAGTTAAAGTTACGCTTTGACAAGTTAAAGTTACGTTTTGACAATTTAAAGTTACGTTTTGACAATTTAAAATTATTGTTTCTTTTTCATGTAAAAATAACGTTTTGACAAGTTAAAGTTACATTTGGACAATTTAAAGTTAGGTTTTTTACATGTTAAAATTATGTATTGACAAGTTAAAGTTACGTTTTGACAAGTTAAAGTTTACGTTTTTTACATGTTAAAGTTACGTTTTGACAAGTTAAAGTTTCGTTTTTGACAAGTTACAGTTAGGTTTTGACAAGTTAAAGTTTATTTTTTTTACATGTTAAAGTTACGTTTGGACAAGTTAAAGTTTCGTTTTTGACATGTTAAAGTTAGATTTTGAGAAGTTAATGTTATGTTTTGAAAATTTAAAGTTACGTTATTTTACATGTTAAAGTTCGTTTTGACAAGTTAAAATTACGTTTTGACAAGTTAAAGTTATGTTTTGACAATTTAAAGTTACATTTTGACAAGTTAAAGTTACGCTTTGACAAGTTAAAATTACGTTTTGACAATTTAAAGTTACGTTTTGACAATTGAAAGTTATTGTTTTTTACATGTTAAAGTTACGTTTTGACAAGTTAAAGTTACATTTAGACAAGTTAAAGTTTCGTTTTTGTCAATTTAAAGTTAGGAATTGACAAGTTAAATTTACGTTTTGACAATTTAAAGTTACATTTTTTAAATATTAAAGTTATGTTTTGACAAGTTAAAGTTATGTTTTTTAAATGTTAAACATACGTTTTGACTAATTAAAGTTTCATTATGACAAATTAAAGTTACATTTTGAAAAGTTAAAGTAAGTTTTGACAATTAAAGTCACGTTTTGACAATTGAAAGTTACAGTTTTTTACATGTTAAAGTTACATTTTGACAAGTTAAAGTTACGTTTAGACGAGTTAAAGTTTCGTTTTTAACAATTTAAGGTTAGGTTTTGACAAGTTAAAGTTCCGTTTTGACAATTTTAAGTTACGTTTTTTTACATGCTAAAGTTTGTTTTGACAACTTAATGTTACGTTTTGACAAGTTAAAGCTACTTTTTGACTAGTTAAAGTTACGTTTTGATAAGTTAAAGTTACGTTTGACAATTTAAAGTTACGTTTTGACAATTGAAAATTATTGTTTTTTACATGTAAAAATTACGTTTTGAAAATTTAAAGTTACGTTTTTTACATGTTAAAATTACGTTTTGACAAGTTAAACTTACGTTTTGAAAATTTAAAGTTATTGAGTTTTACATGTAAAAGTTACGTTTTTTACATATTAAATTACGTTTGACATATTAAAGTTACGTTTTGACAAGCTAAATTTACGTTTTGACAATTTAAAGTTACGTTTTTACATATTAAAGTTCGTTTTGACAAGTTAAACTTACGTTTTGACAAGTTAAAGTTACGTTTTGACAAGTTCAAATTACGTTTTAACAATTTAAAGTTACGTTTTTTACAAGTTAAAGGTATGTTTTGACAAGTTAAAGTTACATTTTGACAAGTTAAAGTTACGTTTTGACAATTTAAAGTTACGTTTTTTTTACATATTAAAGTTCGTTTTGACAAGTTCAACTATCGTTTTGACACGTTAAAGTTACGTTTTGACAAGTTAAAGTTACGTTTTGACAATTTAAAGTTACGTTTTTTACAAGTTAAAGTTACGTTTTGACAAGTTAAAATTGCGCTTTGACAAATTAAAGTTTTGTTCTTTTAATTGCAAAACTTACGTTTTGACAAGTTAATGTGACGTTCTTTTACATGTTAAAGTTACGTTTTGACAAGTTAAAGTTACGTTAAGACAAGTTAAAGTTACGTTTTGACAATTTAAAGTTACGTTTTTTAGAATTTAAAGTTACGGTTTGACAAGTTAAAGTTACTTTTTTCCAATTTAAAGTAACATTTTGACAATTCATAGTCATAGTTTTTTACAAGTTAAAGTTACGTTTTGATAAGTTAAAGTTACGTTTAGACAAGTTAAAGTTTTATTTTTGACAATTTAAAGTTAGGTTTTGACAAGTTAAAGATATGTTTTGACAAGTTAAAGTTACGTTTTGACAATTTAAAGTTACATTTTTTACAAGTTAATGTTAGATTTTGACAACTTAAAGTTGCGCTTTTACAAGTTAAAGTTACGGTTTTTTTACATGTTAAAATTACGTTTTGACTAGTTAAAGTTACGTTTTGAAAATTTAGATTTACGTTTTTTTACATGTTAAAATAACGTTTTGACAAGTTAAAGTTACGTTTTGAAAATTTAAAGTTACGTTATTTTACATGTTAAAATTACGTTTTTTACAAGTTAATGTTACGTTTTGACAAGTTAAAGTTGCTCTCTGACAAGTTAAAGTTACGTTTTTTTACATGTTAAAATTACGTTTTGACAATTTAAAGTTACGTTTTGAAAATTTAAAGTTACGTTTTTTACATGTTAAAATTACATTTTGACAAGTTAAAGTTACGTTGTGAAAATTTAAATTTTTTTTTTTTTACATGTTAAAATTACGTTTTTTACAAGTTAAAGTTACGTTTTGACAAGTTAAAGTTGCTCTCTAACAAGTTAAAGTTACGTTTTTTTACAAGTTAAAATTACATTTTGACAAGTTAGAATTACGTTTTGAAAATTTAAAGTTACGTTTTTTTACATGTTAAAATTACTTTTTGACAAGTTAAAGTTACGTTTTGAAAATTTAAAGTAACGTTTTGACATTTGAAAATTATATTTTTTTACATGTTAAAGTTACGTTTTGACAAGTTAAAGTTACGTTTAGACAAGTTAAAGTTTCATTTTTGACAATTTAAAGTTAGGTTTTGACAAGTTAAAGTTACGTTTTGACAAGTAAAAGTTACGTTTTGAAAATTTAAAGTTACATTTTGAGAAAATAAAATTACGGTTTGACAACTTAAAGTTACATTTTTACAATTGAAAGGTAGGTTTGACAAGTTAAAGTTACGTGTTGACAAGTTAAAGTTGCGATTTGACAATTTAAAATAACGTTTTTTTATATGTTAAAGTTTGTTTTGACAAGTTATAGTTACGTTTTGATAAGTTAAAGTTAGTTTTTGACAAGTTAAATTTACGTTTTGACAAGTTAAAGTTACGTTTTGACAATTTAAAGTTACGTTTTGACAATTGAAAATTATTGTTTTTTAGATGTAAAAATTACGTTTTGACAAGTTAAACTTACATTTTGACAATTTAAAGTTACGTTTAGACAAGTTAAAGTTTCATTTTTGAAAATTTAAAGTTAAGTTTTGACAAGATAAAACTTACGTTTTGACGAGTTAAAGTTACGTTTGTTAAATGTTAAACTTACGTTTTGACAAGTTAAAGTTACATTTGACAAGTTAATGTTATGTTTTGACAATTTAAAGTTACCTTTTGACAATTGAAAGTTATAGTTTTTTACATGTTAAAGTTACATTTTGACAAGTTAAAGTTTCATTTTTGACAATTTAAAGTTAGATTTTGATAAGTTAAAGTTACGTTTTGACAAGTTAAAATTGCGTTTTGACAATTTAAAGTTACGATTTTTTACATGTTGATGTTCGTTTTGACAAGTTAAAGTTACGTTTTGACAAGTTAAAGTTACTTTTTGACAAGTTAAAGTTACGTTTTTTTCAATTTAAAGGTAAGATTTGACAATTTAAAGTTACGTTTTTTAAATGTTAAAGTTACGTTTTGACAAGTTAAAGTTAGGTCTTAAGAAGTTAATGTTACGTTTTGACAATTTAAAGTTACGTTCGTTTACATGTTAAAGGTCATTTTGACAAGTTAAACTCACGTTTTGACCAGTTAAAGTTACGTTTTGACAAGTTAAAGTTACGTTTTGACAATTTAAAGTTACGTTTTTTACAATTTAAAGTTACGTTTTGACAATTTAAAGTTACGTTTTTTAAAAGTTAAAGTTACGTTTTGACAAGTTAAAGTAACGTTTTGACAATTTAAAGTTACGTTTTTTACAATTTAAAGTTACGTTTTGACAATTTAAAGTTACGTTTTTTAAATGTTAAAGTTACGCTTTGACAAGTTAAAGTTACGTTTTTACAATTTAGAGTTACGTTTTTTACATGTTAAAATTACGTTTTGACAAGTTAAACTTACGTTTTGAAAATTTAAAGTTATTGTTTTTTACATGGTAAAATTACGTTTTGACATGTTAAAGTTACGTTTTGACAAGTTAAAGTTACGTTTTGACAATTTAAAGTTACGTTTTGACAATTTAAAGTTACGTTCGTTTACATGTTAAAGGTCATTTTGACAAGTTAAACTCACGTTTTGACCAGTTAAAGTTACGTTTTGACAAGTTAAAGTTACGTTTTGACAATTTAAAGTTACGTTTTTTACAATTTAAAGTTACGTTTTGACAATTTAAAGTTAGGGTTTGACAAGTTAAAGTTACGTTTTGACATGTTAAAATTACGTTTTGACAATTAAAAGTTACGTTTTTTACATGTTAAAATTATGTTTTGACAAGTTAAACTTACGTTTTGAAAATTTAAAGTTATTGTTTTTTACATGTTAAAATTACGTTTTGACATGTTAAAATTCCTCTTTGACAAGTTAGATTGACGTTTTTTTACATGTTAAAGTTACGTTTTGACAAGTTAAAAGTTACGTTTAGAAAATTTAAAGTTTTGTCTTTGACAATTTAAAGTTAGGTTTTGACAAGTTAAAGTTACGTTTTGACAATTTAAAGTTACCTTTTTTAAATGTTAAAGTTACGTTTGGACAAGTTAAAGTTACATTTTGACAAGTTAAAGTTACATTTTGACAAGTTAAAGTATGTTTTGACAATTAAATTTACGTTTTGACAATTGAAAGTTATTGTTTTTTACATGTAAAAGTTACATTTTGACAAGTTAAAGTTACGTTTAGACAAGTTAAAATTTCATTTTTATCAATTTAAAGGTAGGTTTTGACAAGTTAAAGTTACGTTTTGACAATTTTAAGTTACGTTAATTTACATGTTAAAGTTCGTAGTGACAAGTTAATGTTACGTTTTGACAAGTTAAAGCTACTTTTTGACAAGTTAAAGTTACGTTTTGACAAGTTAAAGTTACTTTTTGACAATTTAAAGTTACGTTTTGACAATTGAAAATTATTGTTTTTTACATGTAAAAATTACGTTTTGACAATTTAAAGTTACGTTTTTTACATGTTAAAATTACTTTTTGACAAGTTAAACTTACGTTTTGAAATTTAAAGTTATTGTTTTTTACATGTAAAAGTTACGTTTTTTACATGTAAAAGTTACGTTTTTTACATGTTAAAATTACGTTTTGAGTTTGTTGTCGCTCGTTTTCGGACAACGATTTAGGAACCCAGAACGGTTCGACCCAAGGTCGGACCAAGTGATCGCGTTCGGGTTCTAGTGTGTCAAACTCGGTATCCCGAGTTGTGCCTTAGCTGTCAATGGAATTCGTTCTACACAAGTATCTGAAACACAAAGGAATCAAATGAACTACCAAAGGGAAACAGAGGGGGTGCCTCTGTTTACCTCTCCGACGCTCAACATTAGTTGGATTAAGGTGGATAAAAGGGTTTAGAGTTTGAAGGTTTCAGTTTTGAGTGAAACGAGTGAAGTCCGAGTTCAGCAGCGTTTCAGTGCTCAAGTGTTCGTTACCTGTCATTGGGAACCGTGTCCCCTATTTATAAGACCTCAGGCAGCCTTGGCCCGGAGAAGAGCCATCAACCGGCCCTCGGCCGACCAAAATGACATGGGCCTCCCCTTGGCCGGTGAAGCCTCCCTGAATCTCCCCTTGGCCGAGGGAAAACCCTTGGACCTCCCCTTGGCCGGGTGAAGAGAGGCAGGGCCTTGGACCTCCCCTTGGCCGAGGGAACCCCTGGGCCTCCCCTTGGCCGGGTGAAGGGAGGCAGGGTCTTGGACCTCCCCTTGGCCGAGGGAACCCCTGGGCCTCCCCTTGGCCGGGTGAAGGGAGGCAGGGCCTTTGTCCTCCCCTTGGCCGAGGGAACCCTTGGGCCGGCCCTTGGACGGGCCTAGGGCAGGCTTGCACCTCCCTTCGGCCGAGGGAAACCTCTGGGCCTCCCCTTGGCCGGGTGAAAGGAGGCAGGACCTTGGACCTCCCCTTGGCCGAGGGAACCCTTGGGCCGGCCCTTGGACGGGCCTAGGGAAGGTTTGAGCCTCCCTTTGGCCGGGGGAACCCTTGGGCCGGGGGAACCCTTGGGCCGGCCCTTGGATGGGCCTAGGGATGGCTTGAGCCTCCCTTTGGCCGGGGAAAGGCTTTACTCGGCCCTTGGCCGAATGAATATGCCCTAGACGTTGGTTAGGGCAAGCTTCCGCCCTTCTCGGTGTTTCCGTCGAACCGTCGTACCTTTTAGTGCCTACAACACTAGCCCCCCGAGTCCACCATTTGAATGGAGATCGTGTGGTGGAATCAAGCTCATCCGTCCCCGATTACCACGCCCCTTATTGTTTTGGTAAGCCTTTTCAACACATTTTATTTTTTGACGTCATTCCCAGCCACTTGCACATGGATCCGGCCAACCACGCGTCAGGAAGTGGGTCCATCGAGGACGAACTTTTACCCTTTCTCGGGGACCAAAACATCGATTTAGAACAATTCTGGAACCAATTTTCATCTCCCCCGAAACCTCTCCCCATTCCCTCCTCTTCACCGTGCACGGGTGTTTTTGCCATGGGAGAAGGAAACTTTTCTTCGATTGAGACGTGGCTGACCGACGGGGAAGAGGCTGAACGAGGGTGCCAAGATACTCTGAAAATCAGGGAGGTCGGCAACCCGTCCTCCGTGAATCCGAGCGACGGGACTAGTGGAAGCTCGGGCGGTGATTTCCGCGTGGATCTGGGTGGCAGGCCCCGTGCGAGCCCGGACGGTGAACCTCGCAGGGTTCTGGGCGGCGATGTGGCCCACGCGGGCCTGGGCGGCGACTTGGTCCACGCAGGTCTGGGCGGCGACGCTCGCGTGGGTCGGGACGGTGACACGCCTGGCGCGGGATCGAGCAAGGATCCCAGTGCGGATCTCGGCAGCGACGTGACCCACGCGGGTCTGGGCAAAGATGTGACCTCCGCGGGTCTGGGCAGCCTCGTGACCTCCGCGGGTCTGGGCGGAGACGTGACCTCCGCGGATCTGGGCAGCCTCGTGACCTCCGCGGGTCTGGGCGGAGATGCGACTTTCGCGGGCCTGGGCAACCTCGTGACCTCCGCGGGTTTGGGCGGAGATGAGACCTCCGCGGGCCTGGGCAACCTCGTGACCTCCGCGGGTCTGGGCGGAGACGTGACCTCCGCGGGTCTGGGCAACCTCGTGACCTCCGCGGGTCTGGGCGGAGACGTGACCTCCGCGGGTCTGGGCAGTCTCGTGACCTCCGCGGGTCTGGGCAGTCTCGTGACCTCCGCGGGTCTGGGCGGAGATGCGACCTCCGCGGGCCTGGGCAACCTCGTGACCTCCGCGGGTCTGGGCGGAGATGAGACCTCCACGGGCCTGGGCAACCTCGTGACCTCCGCGGGTCTGGGTGGAGACGTGACCTCCGCGGGTCTGGGCAACCTCGTGACCTCCGCGGGTCTGGGTGGAGACGTGACCTCCGCGGGTCTGGGCAGCCTCGTGACCTCCGCGGGTCTGGGCGGAGACGTTCTTGGCGCGGGATCGGGCGGCGATTCCCGTGTGGGTCTGGGCAGCGATGTGACCCGCGCCGATCCAGGTGGCGATCCCCACACATGTTTGAGTGTCGAGCCCCAAGCGGGTGCTAGCGTCGGGGAAGACACCGGCGAGCGTGGTGTGGGGGTGGAGACGCCGATTCTAGCAAGGTTGGTCGAAAGCTCTTCCGGTGATGATCATGCGGTACCCGGGGGTTCTCTCGCGAGGGCGAGAGCGGTTATCATTGAGGATAAGGCCGGTGATGACGACGCGAACGGTATCGAGAATCTGCGGGATTCTATTTTGTTGGCAACGCATGTGGTGTCCCAAAATTGCGCGGGATCGCCGAGTCCCCACCTCGAGGTGCCCCCCGAGCTATTCCGGGTCTCCGGAATCGAGGGCTCTGGCGAATCACCCGACCGCGACCTCGACTTGGTTACACCCGCAACCTTGACTGCGCAAGAGGAGAAACGTGCCTTGTCGTTTCCGGTCGGGGAGTCGATGTCCCGAGAGGGGTTTGATTGTTCCGGGGTCGATTTCCCGAGCTCTCTTTCTCTCGCGAGCTTCACAAGTTTGAGGCGACGGTTCCATATACCGACTTCCATCTCGCTACTGCGGCCCCTGCCAGATGATCTCCCGAGTCGCCCACGATTAGGATATGCGGCCATTCACGAGGCTAGTCTTCGGGGGGGTCTACGGTTACCCTTCCAGCCAGTGATCCGAGAGTTACTAATCCGATTGGGAGTCCACGCGTCTCAGATGTCACCACTGTTTTATCGCATGGTAGCCGCCTGTCACATGATGCTATACCGAGCGCGGGGTCGGGGTGTGACGGCCGACGAGATCCGAAATATTATGTCTGTCCATGGCGTGTCGGGGAACCGGGCTTTTATAAGGTTCAATACCGTAAGAAATCCCCCCTTCTTACGAGGTTGTCGACCAAGCATCGTTATCTTTGGGTATTGGTATCTGAATCTGCTTTCGGAACGGCACCACTGACTTTTGGTCCCGTTGCCGATTTCTCGGCGGATCGCAACACCGAGGATTCAGAACTTGCCCAAGTGATCGGAGCTATTCTAGACTCACGGAGGCAAGGTGTGCTTTTTAAATCCTCCGATCTCATTGCAACCACCGGGTGGTTCATCCCTAGTCAGGAGGTAACTTCAGATCTCACGTCGAACGAAGGGCCCGTCGGGATTTTCGACCTTGAGGCGGCGATCGAGCCTCCCTTGCCTCCCGATCTGGGGGGTATTATCCGTCTCTTTCCTTTCAAGGGAGTTGATACTCTAAATTTGCATTATTTGTTGTTATTTTTCCTCTGACGAACGACTATGTTTATTATTTCAGATACGATGGCTCGCAATCGTTCTCGCGCCTGTCTGCCGAGGGGAGAACCTACTGCCGAGGCCGTGGCTGCGGCACGATCTCGCATCGAGGCCCGCCGTGGAAGATCCCCGACCCACGTTCGGGGTGAGATGCTTTCGTCGAACAAACGACCAGTACCGGCCTCATCCGTCGAGGAACCATCTGGTGGGAAACGTGTCCATACTTCGAGCGTATCGGGCGGCGCAGAATCCAATCTGATGAGAGAAGCCGAGGCGTTACGGGGCCAATGTGTTGGAAATTTTTTACAATTAAACAATATTAATTATAATACACATCCTATGTGGCGGAAAATTATAATTAGATCTAATATATTAAAACTAATTTTAATATATTTAACAACCTAAGGCATTAAAATTTATTAAGTAATTATAAACAATTTATAATTCACAAGCTCAATCAAATAATAATAATTTATATAACATTTATATAATTATTTAATTGAGAAAGACTTACGTAAATAGTTGTAAACAACTATGACGTTGCTAGCTAACTCCGGAATGCCACGTCACGCCCAAATCCCGAGAAAAAAGCTCGTCGGAATGCGCAGGAGCGTCCTCGCCGGAATGGAAGCTGTCGCCGCATTGCACAGCTCCT